>CM074740.1:92846305-93431305 GCA_037367245.1 Phrynocephalus guinanensis | reverse complement strand
TCATCTGACTTTGCGGGCATTTGAGGTGTACTCTCATGTCCTGGTCTACCACCACTTATTAAGTGTTCATACAAACCCTTGAAACAATGCCTTCTTCTCAAACTTAATATTGATGCCAACTTTTTATAGGCCATGTCCCTGTGCCTTTAACATCCTGTCAGTGCTCAGCAGAGAAGCAGATGAAGCTTCTAACCATCTACATCTCTGGTGTCTAGAAAAAAACTTGCTTATGTCCTAAATAACATTCTTCTGCTTAAAGCATAATAGTGGCACCATGAAGTTTTGTTTTGTTTTGTTTTGCTTTTTGTTTTTTAAGTTGGTAGCCGTAGCTCATAAGGAGGAGACATTTATAAAATAATCCATAAACTATAGCTGGCTGAAGTTTGAGATCCAAGGCGGAGAAACTTACTATGTCCAGCAGGTCTGGGCATTGTAGTCAAAAAGTAACTTTTTCAAGGTCTAATAAAATGTTTGACTTGCACAAAGTTTGTAAATTCAAGGCAGAGAAACTTTAGTTGGGGATTACTGCATTAAAAAGCTATCCACTGGATGACCCTCCTCCATCTCTATGCCTTGGTAGTCCTGGGTGGTAGTGAGCTGTCCATGGCCAGCCAGGGCTTTGAACCCAATCTTGTTTTGTCCAAGTCAAACATTTTATTAGACCTTGAAAAAGTTACTTTTTGACTACAGTGTCCGGATCTCCTGATAGTATAGCTATCGACTTATACTAGAATTGAACTTCAATGCAAAAACTAAAACAATGTACTCTAACTCTAGAGTACATTGTGTCTCTTCCAAAGTGTCTTTTTAAACAGTGATGTATCATTCAGATTCAAAGTCTTGCCAGGGTGTAAAGGCCAATGACACAACAACAACATACCTGAAGAGGTGATCCTTCAAGTTATATAAGGTGTCTTTTCGTTATAGCATGCCATTTTCCTCACCTATGTATTTTGTATTTGGCGTGATTGTTTTTTGTTTCACTTGGCTCTGTTTTGTTTTTTTCATTAGAAAGTAAGTGTGGGCTTAGCATCAGCTAAAGTTCTTAGGATCATGTTGGTATTAAGGCTCATCCATGCTAGAATGAATATTCCTAGTCAGCCATCTTGATTTCTATCCTGGGGAAGCAAGAGATAATTATTGTTAACAAATTAGAGCTAAAAAGTGTTTGTATCCAGGGTTTGATCATGCAGCTCTAGTAAAACATCTTTCTTCATTCTTCCATTTGCTTCCCCTCCCATAGAATATATGTAGAGTGCTTCAACTCTATTGTAAGTGAGTCTTACAAAAAATGAAGGAATTAATTCAATTAATGTCTCACCCAGGGACGGCTACCGCTAGGCGAACGAGGCGACCGTCTAGAGTGCAGACCTGAAAGGGGCACAAAACTGACCTCAGAGAGGCAGATTTTCCTACAATTAGATTAAAATAAGGAGTAGTCTTATTAGTGTCCCAGCTCTGGGCAGGGTCCACTCCTATTTTCTGCTTGAATTTATGGAACCCAGCAAACCTAGCATTGGTGGTCTAGCATGGCTGGCCAGTCATACTGCATCCTTCCTATCGGGTAGACAGCTTGAGAACTTTCTTAGGTCCTGACCTAGACCCAAACATATATTTTAAAAGACTGACTCAATGGTAAGAAAAGGAAGCATTGTGCACCGTTTCCATAGGGTGACCCTTTCTCATATTTGGGTTTTCCATCTGTCATTTGCAGCCCTTACCGTGCGCTTCCTGACCAGGCGTTTCATTGGTGAATATGCCTCCGACTCTGGTAAGCATTCACTTAACTCGGGAAATGTGTTACCTGCCTTGCACCTCAAAGAATATCAGCTGATCACATCTGTTAAGTCACCCATAAGGATGATTTGAGATAGACATTCTGAAATTTTTCATCCAGAATAACGTATATAGATCAACAAACATGCATTTTCAATAACAATGATGGGGATAAAGGTGTGCCATTAGGTCAATTCTGACTTATTTATTTATTTTAGAGTATTTTTTACCCCGCTGTTCTCCTTGGAAAAGGACCCAAGGCGGCTTACAGTGTACAGTCCAGTACAATTAAGACATGTTCAAGTATTTGAGAATAAGGAATTGAGGGACATCTTACAGCATTAATAGACAACATTACATTAAAGCAACACAGTTATAAGTAGTCATAAACACAAAGTCTATGTGAACCCATAGATTCAGGGAAGGCTTGCCTGAAGAGAAAAGTCTTTGCCTGTTTCCGGAAGGACAACAGAGTTGAGGCAGTCCTGGCCTCTAGTGAGAGGGAGTTCCAGAGTCTGGGTGCAGCAGTCGAGAAGGCCCTTATACGGGTTCCCATGAGACGTACCTGTGAGGGTGGTGGGATGGAGAGAAGGGCCTCTCCTGACGACCTTAACACCCGAGTTGGTTCATACTGTGAGATTCGATATTTGAGGTAGCTAGGACCCAGGTCATATAGTGCTTTGTAGGTCAAGGTCAGCACCTTGAATTGTGCTCGATTGCTGATTGGCAGCCAGTGGAGCTGTTTAAATGGGGGTGTAATGTGATCTCTGTACCCTGCCCCAGTCAGCAGTCTGGCTGCTGCATTTTGGATCCCTTGAAGTTTCCTGAGACTTTCCATCGGTAGCCCCACATAGAGGTATTACAGTAGACTAGCCAGAACATCGCTAGGGCATGTATCACCGTGGCCAGAGCTGGTTTCTCAAGAAAGGGGCAGAACTTGCGTACTAGCCTTAATTGTGCAAATGCGCTCCTGGCCACAGCCGTGACCTAAGCAAAATTTTTCAAGATTTTCTAGGTAGAAAGTAGTACTCAGAACGAAGTGGTTTGCCATTTTCTTCTCCTTGGGGGGGGGGGGGGGGCTTCCTGGGACTGTGCAACTTGCCCAAGGCTACCCAGGTTGGCTGTTTCGGGATACACAGTGGTGGGATTGAACTCCTAACCTCTGGCTTTGTAGCCAGATACCTAACTCACCGAGCTGTCCAGATTTTCCATAACATCTTTAGCCCACCCCCTTTGTCTCCACTTCCTACACCAGTTAAGGAATGTGGTGCCTTCCAGATGTTACAAGATCATTTGAAATTAATTGTTTTCCTTTATTGTCACGTAACCAGTGGTTCATACATCATTCTTGTTCTGCTGTTTCTTTGCAGAATGCATCTACACAAAGCATATGTCTCTGGATGGAAAGCAAATTAACTTGGAAATATATGATCCTTGTTCACAAGTAAGTTAATTCAGCTGATAGCTCACGCTTCAAAGGTATCTGAGAAAATGAGGGTAAATGAAAATGGTAGAGCTATACATACTGTCCTTAACTTTGTGGGTGGGTGGGGGGAATTGAACTGAAAATGCAAAAAAAAAAAAAAGGAGATAAAGGAGAGCATATAATTATAAAATTGAGAGCTTCTGGTGCAAAATATCCAAGCAAACTAAATAACACCAAATGCTACTATAGTCTTAATGCTTTGCAAATGTAATATCTAGTGTCATTGGTTCCAACGAACGTCTTCTGTTACCTTCTAGCCTCGACGTGGGAAGCTGTCTCTCACAGATGAGCTCCACTGGGCTGACGGATTTGTCATTGTGTATGACATCAGTGACAGGACATCCTTTGCTTTCGCAAAAGCTCTGCTCTACCGGATACGAGAGTGTCACACAGGAGCATGGAAAAGGCAAGCAGGCAGATCTCCGGGCAGGGGGGAGGGGAGGGGGTTAGGAAGTCCCAAAGGATTCACACTTATCACTGGAGGGATACAGTAGAAAGAAGGCTGGATCAGGCTTCATTTCAGTTCAGCCTCCTTCGTACAGACATAGTCTTATTTAGAACCAGAGGAATCAATGGAACTAAAGTTGTGACACATTGATTTCTGCTGCTCTAAGATTCCATTCACAGGATTGTCCTTGCTTCTGTAATTTCATAAGAACATTATGAACATTATGAGACAAAAGAAAATATTTTTTCACCCAGCGCGTTCTTAGTCTGCGGAACTCTCTGCCACAGGATGTGGTGCTGGCATCTGGCCTGGATGCATTCAAAATGGGATTGGACAGATTCCTGGAGGAAAAGTCCATCACGGGTTACAAACCATGATGGAGATGTGTAATCTCCAGGCTTAAAACCAGGGTACTTCAAGGGCCAGGTGCAGGGGAGTGGCATCAGGAGACAGAGATCTAGTCTTGTGTGCTCCCAAACACATCTGGTGGGGCCACTGTGAGATACAGGAAGCTGGACTAGATGGGCCTTATGTTACTAGATGTAACATAAGAACATAAGAAGAGCCATGCTGGATCAGGCCAAAGGCCCATCTAGTCCAGCTTCCTGTTTCTCATAGAGATGGGCACGACTTGAAAAAAAAATTTTCGAGTTGTCGTTAGTCGGGCCGGTTCCGTTTCGGCTCGTTTCCGTTTTTCGCGAAAATTTGCAAAAATTAGTCGGTTCGTTTTTTCGTTTTTTCGTTTTTTCGTTAGTCGTTAGTACTGTTTGGGGAGGGGGTAGCGGGCTCCTGGAGGGAGCTGCAGGAGTCAGCCAGAGCCACAAGTGACGGACTGGCAGACTCTTTGCACCCGCTGTGTCTCACGTACTTGCATGTAGTGCAATGCAAGTAGATCTGGCTTAGGGTTAAGACGGGTTAGCGGAACGGCTAGGCTTAGGCTAGTTACGGGTGAGGTTACAGTGAGTATTGGGGTGCATCTGGGTGCCTCTCTGACCCACTTAGAAGGACAGTGTACTGGCGTATGGGTTAGGCTTAGGGTTCGGGTTTGGGCTACGATTAGTGGGCTTTTATGCCCGATTGGCACATCCCAGAAGTCTCTGTGGTCAACCTGGCCAAGTGGCCATGCGATTGGTGGAAAATTTGCATGGTCTACTCCCATGGGAGAGCCCATCATTGCAAATGTGCAGGTGTAAAATAAAATAAAATAAAATAAAATAAAATCAACGGAGACTTTTTTTTGCAAGAAAAACCCACTGCTGCTACTGTAAAAATTCAAGCATTTAAAACAGCTAATTTTCGCATGTTTCTGTGGTGCTTTGGTGGGGTTTTGGGCAACAATTTCAAAAAAAATATTGCGGTCGCCATTTTGGATCCCCCCCCACCGCATGGCAAATGGATGCGCCCTCCCAGCCTGGTACAGTCAGCAAAACCTGGCCATGCGATTGGTGGAATGGCTCCAAAACTTTGCATGGTCCACTCCCATGGGCGAGCCCATCATTGCGAATGCGCAGGTGTAAATAAAATAAAATAAAATAAAATAAAATCAACGGAGACTTTTTTGCAAGAAAAACCCACTGCTGCTACTGTAAAAATTCAAGCATTTAAAATAGCTAATTTTCGCATGTTTCTGTGGTGCTTTGGTGGGGTTTTGGGCAACAATTTCAAAAAAAATATTGCGGTTGCCATTTTGGATCCCCCCCCACCGCATGGCAAATGGATGCGCCCTCCCAGCCTGGTACAGTCAGCAAAACCTGGCCATGCGATTGGTGGAATGGCTCCAAAACTTTGCATGGTCCACTCCCATCATTGCGAATGCGCAGGTGTAAAAAAATAAAATAAAATAAAATAAAATAAAATAAAATAAAATCAACGGAGACTTTTTTTTGCAAGAAAAACCCACTGCTGCTACTGTAAAAATTCAAGCATTTAAAATAGCTAATTTTCGCATGTTTCTGTGGTGCTTTGGTGTGGTTTTGTGCAACGATTTCAAAAAAAAAATTGCGGTCGCCATTTTGGATCCCCCGCACTGCATGGCAAATGGATGCGCCCTCCCAGCCTGGTACCAGCAGCGCAGCAGTAGCAATAGCCAAGGAGAGGGGGGCGGGGACCCCCCCAAATAAAACACCCTTCTGGCCTGGTAGGTGCCCTCAGACAGTTTTCGCCTACTTTTAGGGCCGGAAATCGGTTTTTTTTTTAACTTTTAAAAACTTTTTTTCTGTGCCGCTTGGCATTGCGCGATGCAAGTAACGAGTACGACAAATCAGACCAAATTGTTCGTTCGTCGGTTCGAGCTCGAAGTCTGGGGCAGTGATTCCCGTTACCGTTTCCGTAGAGTAACGGAAATGAGTAACGGAAACGGAAACGGGAATACCGCTAAGTCGTGCCCATCTCTAGTTTCTCACAGTGGCCCACCAAACATGCCCAGGAGTGCACAAGACTAGATCTCTCTCTCTTGATACCACTCCCAAGTTCCATCCCAGCATACAAGAGGAAAATGATTCTTAAAATGTTTAAGGATATATTTACTTCAGGTATTTAATTTGCTTTGAGAGTTCCTCTCTCTTTCTCAAGGGAGTGAAGGAGCTGGAGTTCAGTAGCTCTATCTTTACCTTATTTATAGTGTTAGCATTCAAAATGCTAATAGGAGAAACAGCATTTCAGCAACCTACATTTCCCTGTAAGGTTCTTTATAGTGTAATAGCTCAACTGGGACAGAACAGATGTAGATTTTTGGTCTAGGCATGGATTTCTAATTGGTGCTTGAACATGCTGAATACAGTGGTACCTTGTATAAAGGAATTAATTCATTCCAAATGTAATTCTGTTAAGCAAATTTTCCTTTATGCCATTTTCCCATAGGAATGCATTGAAAACGGAGTAGTCCCTAATCACGACCATTTTTATGTTGTACAGATTCACCCCATAGGCAATTCTGTTAAGCAAATATTCCCAATTTCCAGAATTGTTTATGTTGCATATATTTTATGTTATACAAACTGTTATACGAAGGCCCACTGTATTATGTAACTGCAAAAATCCTGCTGTGTCGCAACACTGGTGTATGATGAATGTATCACTGGCAGCAGCAAACTGCCTCTAATTAAAGCATCCTTGTTCGACTTTCAGGTTGCACATGACTTGCATTTAGTGAGATGAAGCCTTGCATGAAACAAAATGGAAGCAAAGGCAATCTGCTGCCATCAGTGATGGCATTCCCCTCACTTGATGCCAGCAAATATTTTAAAATCATGTCTGTTTAATTCAGTGGTTGTCAACGTTCCTAATGCTGCAACCCTTTAATACAGTTTCTCTTGTTTTGGCGACCCCTTGCCCTACAGTAATCAAAATTACCTGGTATTTTAAAAAAAATAAAAAAAATCCTCAGAATTATACTGAAGACCCCTTTTGCTTAATATCACATTCCTGGGTCTGCGACTGAGACAAGAAGACAGAAAAAACAGACTTGAAAAGACACATGTACACATACATAATTTTAGTTCAGATAATCCTACAGGAAAAAAAATAACTCAGAGATCATTTAATTTCTCCTTAAAACCTGCAACAGAAGGGATCCCACCACCCTCTGAAGTAGTGTGTTCCACTAACCCAGTGGTTCTCAACCTTCCTAATGTCGCGACCCTTTAATACAGCAACCCTCATGTTGTGGTGACCCCTTGCCCTGCTTGGAAGAGGCCACAAGCCTCCTTTGGCAGGCCACTGCTGCAGGTGCCATAGAGAAAATCCCTCTACAGGCACCCTGAGCCAGCAGGTGCCATAGAGAAGTTCCCTCTACAGGCACCCTCAGCCAATCTTGGCCTCCGGTGCCATTGACTGACATCCCCTCCAACCTATCAAGCTGTAACTCACTCTTTCTCCCCCTTTATTCCCCTCCTCCTCCAGACCCAAGCTGTTGGTGCTTTTTTCTTCACTGGCTCATGGCAAACCCTGTGAAATGGTCATTTGACCCCCAAAGGGGTCCCGACCCCCAGGTTGGGAACCACTGGTTTAGATTGTAGAGCTGAGAGGGAACCTCAAGGGTCCTCCATTTTAGCATCATAAGCACTGTAAGACTATTACTAGGGGGGAAATGGCTTGACACACTCACGTTGATGGGTCTTTTCTCTTTCCATCTTCCTTCAGAACGTCAGAGTCGGCCATTGTCTTGGTCGGGAACAAGCAAGATTTGTGCCACATGCGAGAAGTTGGCTGGGAGGAAGGGCACAAGTTGGCCCTTGAATACAAGTGCCAGTTCTGTGAACTCTCAGCAGCAGAACATTGTCAGGAAGTGGCAGCCATGTTCACCAAAGTGCTGAAGAATGTCAGCTCCCATTCCAAAATAAAAGAAAGGAGACGGCCCAGTGGGTCAAAATCCATGGCCAAATTGATCAACATGTTTGGGAAGAGGAGGAAGTCTGTTTAAAGGAAGGCTCATGGTTGTGTTCCGGAGAGAAGGACAACCTACCCCAAAGTGGGGCTTAATCCACATGGAGATCTTACCAGCATTTTCAGGACTCGGTTTTCATTGAAAGCTATAGAACAGGATTGAGTGCTTCACGCGTGGCGTTGGTGTTCATTCCTTGAGCTCTGGTTGGCTTGCATGGGAATCTGTGAACTCTGTGTGTTCAACAGTGTTATGTGTGAGTCAACAGCGCTAAAGTTTTCCCCGTGGCTGTTAACTCTTGATGCTGGATAACTGTATAATTTTGTACAAAGGTGCCTTCATCCAGCTGCTTATGGCTCAAGTCCCATTGAGAGCCATGGGACTGCTGCACATCACTGCAAATATTAGTTGGATCAGGCCCCTGCTGAAGGGATCTTGTGAAGTGTTAAAAATCACAGCAATCCACTTGTTAATCTAAAGGAGCATAGATGAGCCATTTGTTTACTTGTAATTAGTCACTGATTCAGTGGGTCTATTCAAAACATATGTTGGGATCAGCAGTGGGATATTGCCCTCATGAAGCTAAATCTTTAGGAAATGTAATCGCTCTCTGAATTTTTTTAAAATCTTTTAATTATTTATTGAGGAAGTAACAGCATACATTTCCAGTATTTACAAGTTTCCAAAAACATTACATCATCCTTTGGTCCCTTCCTCATTAACCCCCCCCCCAGCAAGCACAAATTCACTACCCTTTCATGTTAAACATTATTAAGGCATGATGGAATAGTCTAGCCCATTTCTCGTTCTCAGGTTTCCCTTTTATCCAATTTATATATTTCTCCCACTCATTTAAAATTCTGTGTTTCCCTTCTCTGTTTCCTTCTTGCATAATTTGTATCCATTCATTTTGAAAAAAATTGATGTATATAATCTTTCCATTTATCATATTTCCATTTTTCTTGATCCTTCCATCCCCCCGTTAATACCATTATAGCTGCTGCTTAGAGATGGGCACGACCAGAAAAATTACGTTTCGAGTTGTCGTGTGTTGGAGCCGGCCCGTTTCGGCTCGTTTCCGTTTCTTGAGAAATTTTCCAAAAATTTGTTGTTTTGTTTGTTGTTTTTTGTCTGTCATTAGTACTGGTTTTTTGGGGGGCGGGCTCCTGGAGGCACCTCTCTGGGGTGGGTGCCTCCTCTGGCCCGCCATGAAGGGAAAGCGGGCTCCTGGAGGCACCTCTCTGGGGTGGGTGCCTCCTCTGGCCCGCTACAAAATGGCATGCATAGCCAATTGGATATGCATACCATTAAGTTGCAGTTGCAGCAGGCAGAGGCACCTCTCTTTCGGGTGCCTCTGTGACTCACTGCCTGCGGTGCACTTGGGCTGGGGAACGAAGTGAGAGAGGACCCCTACAGGCGCCCTGTGACTCACTAAGAAGGGAAGTGTACTTGCTGTAGTGCAATGCAAGTGCACATCTGGCTTAGTGGTTAGGGGTTAGCGCAAGGGCTAGGCTTAGGGTTATGGGTAAGGTTAGGGTGAGTTACTGGGGTGCACCTCTGGGTGCCTCTCTGACCCACTAAGAAGGACAGTGTACTGGCGTATGGGTTAGGGTTAGGGTTAGGGTTCGGGTTCGGGCTAGGGTTAGTGGCTTTTTATGCCTGACTGGCACATCCCAGAAGTCTCAGTCAAAACCTGGCCAAGTGGCCATGCAATTGGTGGAATGGCTCCAAAAATTTGCATGGTCCACTCCCATGGCCAGCCCATCATTGCGCAGGTGTAAAAAAATAAAAATAAAAATAAAATAAAATCAATGGAGACGTTTTGTTGCAAGAAAAACCCACTGCTGCTACTGAAAAAATTCAGGCAGTTTTAAAATAGCTATTTTCGCATGTTTCTGTGGTGCTTTGGTGTGTTTTTGGACCACGCAATTTCAAAATAAATATTGCGGTCGCCCCATTTTGGATCCCCCTGTGGGGGAGGCCGGGGACCCCCCCCCCAGAAACCACCCTTCTGGTAGGTGCCCTCACTCAGGCAAGCATATTTTTGCCTGCTTTTTTGGCCGGGAATTGTTTTTTTTTTTAATTTTTAAAAACTTTTTTTCTCTGCCGCGCCGCTTGGCGAGTTGGCGACTCGACGAGGATGTGCACTTTGTGCAGCCCAGGAGAGGAGGGGGGAGGCCGGGGACCCCCCCCCAGAAACCACCCCTCTGGTAGGTGCCCTCACTCAGGCAGGCATATTTTCGCCTGCTTTTTTGGTTGGGAATCGGGTTTTTTTATTTTTAAAACTTTTTTTCTGTGCCGCGCCGCTTGGCGAGTTGGCGTGGTGACTCGACGAGGATGCACACTTTGCGCAGCCCAGGAGAGGAGGGGGGGAGGCCACACCCCCCCCAGAAACCACCCCTCTGGTAGGTGCCCTCAGGCAGGCATATTTTCGCCTGCTTTTTTGGCTTGGAATCAGGTTTTTTTTTTAATTTTTAAAACTTTTTTCCTGTGCCGCTTGGCATCGCGCGATCGCTGCGATGCCAGGAATGACAACGACAAATCAGACCCAATTTTTCTTTAATCGGTTCGAGTTTGAGTTCTGGCAGAGTAATTGTCGTTCTTCGTTCCGTTACGTAATGGAAACGAGAAACGGAAACGGAAACGAGAATTTCGCCAAGTCGTGCCCATGTCTACTGCTGCTATTCCGTAGTACACAATCTTTTTAAGCTTCTCCATTGTTTTTCACTATCTACTAACCCTTAGAAAATATGATCTATTTTTAGCTCAATCCTTTTCTTTCTAATTTCTGATAACCAATTTTCTACTGAATTTAAGCAGGCTATTCTCTATGCTCCTCCTTCCATTTCATTGCCCTATGTAATTTAAAAGACCCTTTGGGCAGAAACAGTCCAAGTCTTTTCTAGAGTTCTGGTCATTGAACCAGTTCCATGGAAATTAATCTTTTCATTCAGTCTAGAATGTCATTTCCTTATATAACTAACACAGTGCCTTTTCCGCAGTATCTGGAAGTTGACTCATGGCAACTGGACTTCATTGAAACATTTCGCTGCTCATCCAAACACTCTTCTGAGGAGGGGCTTATGGAGTTGGGAATGTTTAGCCTTTCAAAAAGAAGGCTGAGAGGGAACATGATAGCTATGTTTAAATATTTGAAAGGATGTCATATTGAAGAAGGGACTGGTTTGTTTTCCATGGCTTAGAGATTAGGACGCGAGGCAGTGGTCTCAAACTACAGGAAAAGAGATTCAATTTAAACATTAGGAAGAACTTTATGACAGCTAGAGCTGTTTGACAGTGGAATATGCTGCCACGGAGGGTGGTGGAATCTCCTTCTTTGGATGTTTTTAAGCAGAGGCTGGATGGCCATCTGTCAGGACTCAGGAGCACTGTGATGAGGGTTCCTGCATGGCAGGGGGTTGGACTAAATGGCCCTTGAGGTCTCTCTATGAGCTTTGTCAATCTGAGGAAAGCTACTTGCGACTCCTCCATCTTATAGTCAGCTTTGACTCTTGTCACCCTGATCTGAAATAGGCTCTTAAGATGAACAATGGCCTGAATAGGCTTGTTAGGTAGACAACATTATCCATAGCCTTAAGGTGAACAATGGGCTCATATTTAGGCCATTGGTCACCTAAAGGCCTATTGAGACTATTGTCTGCCTAATGAGCTTATTCAGGCCATTGTTTATCTTATGAGCCTATTTCAGATCAGGATGACATGAGAGCAAAGTGAATTATAAAATGGAGGACTCGCAACTAGCTTTCCTTGGACTGACAAAGCTGTTTGGATGAGCAGCGAAACGTTTCAGTCTCTCAAGAAAAGAAGTCCAGTTGCCATGACTCAGCTTCCAGATAAACTCACCTGGATCACTGAGAATCTTCACAAACATTTTTCCACAGTAATGTGACTGCCGATCCAAGGAATTGTGAATAATCCAGGCCTTGCATTCAGCAAAGCTATGAGTCTGATTACATGCTCATAAGCCAAGTGAAGAAAATAGTCTAACTCACAAATGGCTTGCCTTGTTGAAATACCGGCCAGAGTCCTGCTGGTGGTTCAAAATGCTAGCTGTGTCAAAGAACACAGACAGCACTTTGCTAAGGAGCTGCCATTTGCCACTGTGACTTATGATAGTTCTCTCAGGCAAAAATAGCCAGTAGGATGGTTGACTCAGTGTTCTATACTTCAGAGGTCTGTAAAATGAGTACCCAGCTCATGAGTATGGTTGTGTCAATGTGTAGGCTGCACAATTACATTGCAAGATTCCCAGAGAATCGTTTAAACGTTATGGGGTGGTATATAAGCAGCATGCTTTGATTTGATGGTGTTAACCACTCAGAGGGTGCTCCAAGTGCTATGGGGTGGTTTCTAAGCATCACACTTTGGTGACCTTTGGCTCACCTAATCTAGATAGTTGAATCTGTTGTAAAAAGCACACCACAAAGACCCACTTGGCAGCAAGCCTCCATGACAGCCTGATAAAATCCCCCACTTTCTCCTCATGATGAAGCAAGGGTGGGGCATGAAGAGGGTTGTTTGATAGACCCAAAGGACTTGGAATTAGGATCGAGAGTGGTTGTTCAAACCAGGAGGATGAAAAGCCAGGGCATGGGTTGATGTCACATGGCTTCCTAACGTTGGTGTTGTAGTTCCAAGATGATCTCTCTTTAATCTGTATCTATTTATCTATTCATGCAGAAAATGAGAAGGAATGTTAATTAAAAGACCCATAGGACGGAATATTAATTAAATGACCAATACAATATGATCCATTATTGTTGTTATTTCATCCATCGAGACCTTTTGTATTAGAGTGCAGGAATGAATCATTTTGCAGTAAATGAATGGAGTAACTGCTGTGTCGAATCAGGGGGAAGATCATTTTGCTAGCTTCCTGTTAGGCCTGTGTTTCCCAGGTGTCCTGGCCCTGTGAGGCACCGGGAAGGCCAACCAGGGGTGTCATAGAATCTTCTCATACTCTCCTCGGACAACAATAGTATCGTACAGCACCTACTTGTTTCTCTGGTGACGATGCCGAGGGAACCCAGGCACAGTCTTGAATAGTCTCTGCTTCCATCTAGTAGCCAGTCCTGGTAAAAAAAATACACCTTGAGAAGGTGTATTCCTGTTGTATGTTATTTTGTTTTTCCAGACAGTGGGTAAGAGAAACTATAGGTACTGATATTTTGGATATGACAGTTCTGCTATATTGGAGAGCTCTTGACTTGTGTTTTAAAAGGTAAAGGTTCCCCCCTGCACATGCATGCTAGTTGTGTCCTACTCTAGGGGCAGTGCTCATCTCCATATTCAAGCCAAAGAGCCAGTGTTGTGCAAGTTCATGGTCATGTGGCTGGCATGGCTGCAAGGAAACACTGTTTTACCTTCCCGCTTTTTACGGTGGTACTTATTTATCTACTTGCATTTACATGCTCACTCTGCTGTGTGGCACCCAGGATTCAAACCGCTGAGCTGCTGGCTTTGCAGCTGACAGTTTCAGTGCTCTAGCCCACTGAGCCACCACACCCCTGACTTATGTTTAGGATGTAGCCAGAACAGGTATCTGGGATCAGGTGGTAATGTTGTTGTAAGACACTATGCTCACTCTGCTGCATGGCACCCAGGATTCAAACTGCTGAGCTGCCGGCTTTGCAGCTGACAGTTTTCAGTGCTCTAGCCCACTGAGCCACCACACCCCTGACTTATGTTTAGGATGTAGCCAGAACAGGTATCTGGGATCAGGTGGTAATGTTTTTTTAAGACACTATGCCATTAGTTCACACCTTCTTATAATTACTCTGAGAAGTAAACCACTTCTTCTTGTCCCCATTTCACAGCTTGGAATATATGCTTGCTGAAGCCTGGGTGAAATGTGTGTGTGTGTGTCATGTGTATCAGCTGCAGAGTGCCAACAATGCAAGAAGCCTAAATTTATCAAATTTCCACAAATTTGCCTCAGAATTTCTCAAATGGTTTATTGGGACAAGATTTTCCAAATTTACATTTCTTTCTCTTTTCTGCTAAATTCAGTAGCTGGAGTAACAAATGGTAGAAAGCAAACTTAATCCATCCTTGTTCCTGCAAAAAGATAAGTAACTATCTTACTCCCTAAAATAATACACCTTTCCCCCATCTCCAGAACTTTTTATATTGTACAGATTTTATGTTATACAAACTGTTTGTTATATGAAGGTCCACTGTATTTGTTTTCTATTGAATTAGCCATTTGGAATCATTAGATTAATGTAAGGCCTACTCATATTTTAATATGGATTACAGATGGAGATGATTTTAAAAAATTGTGATTTGTCATGATTAGTTGTGGCTTACAAATCAACAAATTGATGAATTTCCAGTGAGGAATTGACAAACTGATTTATCTCCCCTTTAAAATGCTCTAAAAGTAATCCTCCAGTACCTAGGGGCCCAGATTTGTAGGGATGCTTCCTCTCACCCTCCTCTAAAAGCCCGGGATGTTTGAGGATCAGGATTCAGATGTATGAGATATGCACCCCATAAAAGCGCCCATAGGAAAGTGCCCCACAGGAAATCATGTTGAATAAAAAAATTGGAAAAAATAGTAGAGTATATATGCACCAGTTTTCCTCCCACAAAACCTTGATAGACTATAACATAGTCTATAACAGCTGTGATCAGATGGGAGACTTTTAAAGAAAATACTGTTTTCTGCTTTGGAGTGGATAATATTCTATCTTTGTTGCTTCCTTCAGCACCCTCTTGTGGCTCACAACTGCATGAGAAAAAAGGTTTGCAACCTATCTGGGCAGGAAGGAACATACCAGCAAGAAGACCTGAGACAAAATGTTGTGATATAGTCGGGATTAGAGATGGGCACAAAATGAAAAATTGTTTCCATTTTTTCATTTTGTTACACAATGAAACGACAAACGAATTTTGTCTCCAAAATGAAACGAAACGAACAGAAACACCGGAAATTTTGTCGTGTGTTTTGTTTTCGTTACTGCAATACAGTGAACTGCTTTAAATGCTAAAAAAATCACAAAAATTGAAATAAATGGTAACAAAATGGTAATGAAATGAACAAAAATGAAAACAATTTTTTGCAAAAATTCGTGGAAAACGGAAACAAACCGAAACGGACCCTCCAAATGACAAACGACAAACGAAATGTCATTTTTTTAATCCGTGCCCATCTCTAGTCAGGATTCTAGCTATCATAGTCTATTTCCCCTCCCAATTTGTGTTTCATTCTGAGACAGTATTTGGGGGATACTGAGCATTCCCAGTTAAATTTGAACATTTTGTTTAAAATAATGCAATAAAAATATTTTCAGCTTCAGGTTTTAGCGTTCTCTTACATCTACTGATACTTTTTCCTTGCTCAAAACTAACACTACTTTCTTAGGCTGCAATGATATCCCACCCATTGGGTATGGAAAATAAGGCATAAAAGTTACTTTTTTAGAGTACCACACCTCATATTCAATAGCAGGCATGGCATGTCCAGGAAAGCAATTTTTTCCAACTTCTGAATGAGACATCATGAAATATGGTGTCTTTGTTTTCCAGATAGATTCCTTCTGTGTTGCAAAGCAACTCCTGTCCTTGTTATCTTTATAGATAATCTCACAATGTTTTGAGAAACAACACTTGCCATCCATCTGGAAGTTGAGTCATGGCAACAGGACATCTTTTCTCGTGAGATTGAACTGTTTCGCTACTCATCCAAGCAGCTTCACCAGTTTGAGGAAGCAACAAAACATTTTGATCTTTCCAGAAAAGAAGTCCAGTTGCCATGACTCAACTTTCAGACATTTCCCCATGCATCTAAGTTAGCAAAGAAAATAAGCAGTGTCCACAATTGTGGTCCATGTCATCTGTCTATTGTCTATCAGACATCTGCTGGTTTTCACCTGCGCTACTAATGCTAATATACCACAGAGTTGCCTTTCCATGCCTAACAGCATGGTTCTGACTACCTATGACCACATGGCTATCAACACCATGAGGCAGCCTAGTGCACATCCTACTAGGCTAGAACATAGTGGTTCCCAATTCTAGGTCCTTAGGAGTTCTTGGATTAAAACTCCCAGAAGGCTCCACCATTAGCTCTGCTGGACAAGATTTCTGGAAGTTGTACTCCCAGAACGCCTGGGGACCCAAGCTTAAGAACCACTGATTTCTATCCTCATGAGTGTTCTAACCTCCAGAATGAGAGCAAGACATTAACCAAGCCCCCTCACTAACAGCGAGCTTTGAGCAAGTTGTGTGAAACAGTTTCAGTACTTTTGGCTCCGTCTGAAGCTTAGCATGTGCACATGACAATCACAGAAGGGTAGCCTGATTGCTCTCAAAGACACAAGCAACCTGTTCAGTGCTTCCATTTTTAACAGTTCCTGCAACAAAACATTAGTTGTGTATTGCCAGAAGTGCACACATTTAGCCTTGCAAAGGTGTGGGTTCTCTCTGAGCGCCCCCTCCAAACCTGCCATTTCACAGGCAATGAGGAAACTCTTGGTGGATTTCTGTATAAGTGACAATTTCCTTTCCGCTGATGACATAGCTGTGTGTGTGTGTGTGGGGGGGATGACCCTGTGACAGCCCAAGGCAGGGAGTGGACTGCTTTTCCCTTAAGCATTAAACAGCTACTAATCATAATTAGTAATGCTCACTTCTGCATGCTGAGAATGAGGCAGGACTTGTCTCTCAACCCTGTGGCTCCAATCTGGAGGAGTACTGCTGACCTCTAGAATCTGGAATCTGGAATGTAGTCAGGATGTCAAATGCCCAGTGGCCGATTCCACAAGCATTCATTGGTGTCTACTTCATCAACCTGTTGGCACCAGCTTGCTCCTGGTCTGTGGCTGCTTGAGTTGAGATCAGAGCCTTCATCTCTTGCATTTTCTGCAGATAGCAAAAGAAGATTACAGGTGTGGCCTTCATTATGACACTGGATGCTGAATGCTGTCAATCTGGAACCAATTTAATGTGATCCTAGTAGGGATTTCAAGGTAAGAGAGATATTTAACTTCTCCTGTAGGTCTCGGAAAACTCGCTAAAGGGGGCATAAACAGTTTTTTTTAAAAGCCCGGTGGCCATGGGGACAATATTTTTGGAAACACTTTATCTTGAAATTTAATCAGCATTTTAAAGGACATGTGATAGAGTCCATTGTGAAAGAATGACTGCTATGCTTTAATGTGAGCTTTCATGGAACATGCCCACTTCTTCAGACATAAGAATAAGAATACCGAGAGTACATGTCAATACATTCATGCAAGTTTCTAAAATAAGGGACAGTGGTCTCTAAATGGCAACAATAATTAGCGCTAAATGAAACAACAGTAGAAACAACATGTGGAAATGAGTTAAGAATCACTGACTTGACCTGTGAAGTTTGTTCTGTAAATGTGGCTGTGCTTAGATGAGAAGGAAAATGATTAGTAAGCCTCTCATCAGCTTGGAGAGACGTGACCAGTGGGGTGCCCCAGGGATCTGTTCTGGGTCCAGTGCTGTTCAATATCTTTATTAATGACTTGGAGGAAGGAATAGAGAGTATGCTAATTAAATTTGCATATGATTCCAAATTGGGAGGGGTTGCTAATTCCCTAGATGATAGGATGAAAATCCAAAAGGACCTTGACAGATTAGAATGCTGGGCCAAAGCTAACAGAATGGATTTCAACAGAGGAAATGTAAGGTGCTACATCTAGGTAAAAAGAATGAATTGCACAGATATAGGATGGAGGACACCTGGCTAGAGAATAGTACCTGTGAAAGGGATCTGGGAGTCTTGGTGGACCACAAATTGAACATGAGTCAGCAGTGTGATGCGGCGGCCAGGAAAGCCAATGCGATTCTTGGTTGCATCAACAGAACCATAGTGTCTAGATCAAGGGACGTGATAGTGCCACTCTATTCTGCTCTGGTCAGACCCCACCTGGAGTACTGTGTCTAGTTCTGTGCGCCTATAGGTGAATGAATTAATTCCTTTATACAAGGTACCACTGTATAATGATATACTGTCTTTCAGGTGAGGTTTGACCCTATCTAAACAGAACAGAATATTGCTTTTACTTCCTAGCCTCTCTCTAAAACCAGAAACAATTGCAAGTGAAAAATGACAGGTGGAGAGAAGGAATATCTGTCTCAACCCACCCACTGGTTGATTATTTCTTTTAAGTGAACCCCATTCCTCATATTCCCTTTATCTCATCAAATCAGGTTTGGGAATACTCATTTGCAGAGATAATGTCTAGTCCCACACT
Source organism: Phrynocephalus guinanensis (assembly GCA_037367245.1). Taxonomy (NCBI): domain Eukaryota; kingdom Metazoa; phylum Chordata; class Lepidosauria; order Squamata; family Agamidae; genus Phrynocephalus; species Phrynocephalus guinanensis. The sequence continues at coordinate 93,412,964 of CM074740.1, read as the reverse complement.
CTAAATTTATTGGGAAAGGAGCCCTGCTGAGTTTCACAGGTTCTATGGGAAAGTAATAAGAAGGAGGTGTGATCATGGCATGCACACATAAATCCAGCTGACATCTAAACAGATTGATAAGTCAAGTGTTTGCAGGTCAACTGTTACCAGAATGGAGTGCTTATTTGTCTCAAATTAGAAATGAGATGCTTGTGGTGACAGATAATAGTGATGAGAGGCATAAGAGGGGAGGGAAATTTCCCCCTTTTCTTCTGCTTATCAGATTCATTTGATTTAATGCAAGGCATGCACGGTTAATGGCGGTTTTGAGTGATACCTGTATGTTTTATAGGTGTATAAATTGCTTGCAGTAAAATCTTATACATCCTATATCACTAGGTATTGTTTCAGCCTATTACAGGCAATATCTATCCAGAATTGACTGGATTGTATTAATCTGATCCTAGTTTAATGATGCCTTAACATTTTTATGGGAGAATTTAATGTTTGCAATATCCATGTTCCTTATTTGAAAGTGTGACTTATAGGTTCTCATCTTCCTTAAATTATGAAATCCTTCAGCTAATAAAGGGAAATGATTATGCTTTTCAAAAAAAAGAAAGGGAGGGAAGAAAGAGAGAGAAAGGCAAAGTCATTTAACAAGCCATATAGCTGTCATTGTAGGGCTTTGCATAGTAATTGTAATTTAGCTATTATAAATGTTAAAATGCAGTTTACTAGTTGTATTTTGCAGTTCCAAGGGGTGAAAAAAAGAAAACTTCACTGCTTAAAGATGACTACATTCTTCAAGTATAGTAGGGAGGTAAAAAGAAAAGACTGTAAATTGATAATGTGTTAATCAATACTCAGTGGCTATTTACTTATTTTAGAATCATTTACATTAAGTTATCCAGTTTGTTCCTCTGATGACCAATAAGATAAGAATCAATAAGTTCACTCATCGAGAAGATTCACATTGGTAATACATGTCTAAGTAGAGGTGCACAAGCTGCTTTGGAATCTCTAAGGCAGGCATGTCCAAATTTCAGTCCTCCAGATGTTTTGGACCACAACTCCCACAGGTCTTTGTCATTGGCAATGCAGGCTTGGAATTCTAGGAGTTGTGATCCAAAGCATCAGGAGGGCTGAAGTTTGGGCATGCCTGCTCTAAGGAATATTCAGTGAGTTCCACATTGGCCTTGACAGAGAAGATGAAGAAACCAAATGCAGAGTTACTATATGGGAGCAACTGGCTCAGAAATACTACAAGTGAGAAGGATATTGGAATTCTTGTAGATCATAAGATGATTGCGAGTAGAGATGGGCACGACTTAGCGGTATTCCCGTTTCCGTTTCCGTTACTCGTATCCGTTACTCTATGGAAACGGAAACGGGAATTACTCCGCCAGACTTCGAGCTCGAACCGACGAACGAACAATTTGGTCTGATTTGTCGTGCTCGTTACTTGCATCGCGCAATGCCAAGCGGCACAGAAAAAAAATTTTTTAAAAGTGAAAAAAAAAAAACCCGATTCCCGGCCCTAAAAGTAGGCGAAAACTGTCTGAGGGCACCTACCAGGCCAGAAGGGTGTTTTATTTGGGGGGGGTTTCCCTGCCCCCCTCTCCTTGGCTATTGCTACTGCTGCGCTGCTGGTACCAGGCTGGGAGGGCACATCCATTTGCCATGCAGTGCGGGGGATCCAAAATGGCGACCGCAATATTTTTTTTGAAATCGTTGCCCAAAACCCCACCAAAGCACCACAGAAACATGCGGAAATTAGCTATTTTAAATCCTTGAATTTTTACAGTAGCAGCAGTGGGTTTTTCTTGCAAAAAAAGTCTCCGTTGATTTTATTTTATTTTATTTTATTTTATTTTTTTACACCTGCGCATTCGCAATGATGGGCTCGCCCATGGGAGTGGACCATGCAAAGTTTTGGAGCCATTCCACCAATCGCATGGCCAGGTTTTGCTGACTGTACCAGGCTGGGAGGGCGCATCCATTTGCCATGCAGTACGGGGGATCCAAAATGGTGACCGCAATATTTTTGTTTGAAATCGTTGCCCAAAACCCCACCAAAGCACCACAGAAACATGCAAAAATTAGCTATTTTAAATGCTTGAATTTTTACAGTAGCAGCAGTGGGTTTTTCTTGCAAACAAAGTCTCCGTTGATTTTATTTTATTTTATTTTTTTTAATTTTTTTACACCTGCGCATTCGCAATGATGGGCTCGCCCATGGGAGTGGACCATGCAAAGTTTTGGAGCCATTCCACCAATCGCATGGCCAGGTTTTGCTGACTGTACCAGGCTGGGAGGGCGCATCGATTTGCCATGCGGTGGGGGGGGATCCAAAATGGCGACCGCAATATATTTTTTGAAATCGTTGCCCAAAACCCCACCAAAGCACCACAGAAACATGCGAAAATTAGCTATTTTAAATGCTTGAATTTTTACAGTAGCAGCAGTGGGTTTTTCTTGCAAAAAAAAGTCTCCGTTGATTTTATTTTATTTTATTTTTTTACACCTGCACATTTGCAATGATGGGCTCGCCCATGGGAGTAGACCATGCAAATTTTCCACCAATCGCATGGCCACTTGGCCAGGTTGACCACAGAGACTTCTGGGATGTGCCAATCGGGCATAAACAGCCCACTAATCGTAGCCCAAACCCGAACCCTAAGCCTAACCCATACGCCAGTACACTATCCTTCTAAGTGGGTCAGAGAGGCACCCAGATGCACCCCAATACTCACCCTAACCTAACCCGTAACTAGCCTAACCCTAGCCGTTGCGCTAAGCCGTCTTAACCCTAAGCCAGATCTACTTGCATTGCACTACATGCAAGTACGTGAGACACAGCGGGTGCAAAGAGTCTGCCAGTCCGTCACTTGTGGCTCTGGCTGACTCCTGCAGCTCCCTCCAGGAGCCCGCTACCCCCTCCCCAAACCAGTACTAACGACAACGAAAAAACGAAAAAACGAACCGACTAATTTTTGCAAATTTTCGCGAAAAACGAAAACGAGCCGAAACAGAACCGGCCCGACTAACGACAACTCGAAAAAAAATTTTTTCAAGTCGTGCCCATCTCTAATTGCGAGCCAACAGTGTGATGTGGCCACAATTGTTTTTTTTTGGGGGGGGGAATCATTAAACCTCTCCATCTGAGTGGGGAGGCCCTGGATGGAAGGAAATGAATTCTATAGGCACATATGCTCAGGAAAGCCAGCGTGGTCTTATCTCTTTCCCCAGATTAGCCAGGAAGCTCATGAGATGGTATGTACGAAAAAACAAGCTGGCTGTGGTCATTCTGCAAGACCCTGCCATGACAGATAAGCCTCCCCAGGAATTCACCAGCCTACTCAACCATCCTGACACGTAAGCCCTGTCTTCACCCCTCTGATGCTCTGCCTTTGGAATCAATAAAGCCTTGTGCACAGCCTAGCAGAGAAAGAAGCTGCTTCATGAGGCCTGGTCTGCTGAACCCAATAATGTGCCCATGTGTAATTATTACTACACCACATGACCATCCTTTGGATATAGGAAGATGTGAAATGAACCACAAAGCGGGGGGGGGGGACCTGCGGACTAGGCTGGTTCATAATTGGTTTGGGGAAACACTTTTTTCTGAAACCAATTGTGCAGGCGCCTGCCTCTCATCTGAGCACTGGGAGCATATGCAAAGGTAAGGAAACTGGGCCTGTTGTCTGTGCACATGCACCTGATGCTCAGCTGACAGGTGGTAGCAGGAGTGCCATGAAAGGAGCTAGTAGCCCCTCCAGGCAAGAAATGAAAAATGAGCTGCAAACGGATTTGGTTTTCTGGTTCATTTGTGCCCATCTCTGTTGAAGACAACTATTCTATTGCCTCCTAGTTTTCACTTTTTCTGGATAAACACACCCAGCTCCTTTGGCGGTTCTTCATAGTGCTTGGCTTTCAATTCAGGATATTGATCTTTGCATACTACCCAGCTCTTCAATGCGCTTCTTAAATAGCGATGCCACCTTAGTGTCAGCTGTTTTTTTTTTTTTGTTTCTTTGTTTTGCCACAAATAGATCATCATATGGACTAGGGATCGGCACAAAATGAGAAACGAAATCCTGCTTCATCGTTTTGTTACATAATGAAAGAAAATGAAATGAAACAATGAAGCAGCATTTCATTACAGAAGAAACAAAACAGTAATTTATTTCATTAAAACGAACCATTTTGTTCCCTCTGTAAAACAGTTCGCCGCCACAGGTAAAAAACAAACAAAGCACCAGCCCAGCCTGTGGGCCAGATGGTTGGGGCTAGGGTAAAAAAAAAGTGCCGGCCTGGCCCACGGGCCAGCTGGTCGGTGCAAGGGTAATAACAATGCCAATTTGGCTTGCGGGCCAGCTGGTTGATACTAGGATTTTTTAAAAAAAAGCACCAACCCGTCTCATGAGCTGGCTAGTCAGCACTAGGGATTTATATAGAAGAAGAAGAAGCAAGCACCAACCTGGCCCATGGGCCAGCTAGTCAGTGCCAGGGATTTTTTAAAAGAAAAAAGAGAGAGAGAGAGAGAGAGAGAGAGAGAGAGAGAGAGAGAGAGAGAGAGAGAGAGAGAGAGAGAGAGAGAGAGAGAGAGAGAGAGATGACCCATGGGCCAGCTGGTCGGTGATAGGGATAATAAAAATGAAAAAAAGCACTGATCTGGCCTGTGGGTCACCTGGTCATTCTAAATTTGGAGGGCTGAAAGGAGAAAGGCCAAGGAAGATACCTGCCAAATTTAGTGCCTGTAGGATCCCAAGGTGGGGGCACGTAATAGAGAAATCCATTGGTTCGTTACCATTTTGTTTCATATGAAAAAAAATTTAAACATTCGTTAGTAACAAAACAAAACAAAAAAAAAAAGGGGGCAAACAAAACAAAACAAACAAAACAAAAATTTTACCATGACATTCTTGAAACTGAAGAGCTGGGAGTGACACTATGCATCATTGAGCCCAGCCTCGATCAAGGAGAACAGTGGAGAACTGAACCCATTGAGCTATCCGGCAGTTGCCTTCAGTATTGAGTTGGAAAAGAGAAACAGGATGCAGTGTGCTTCTTTTTGTCACTAATTGTTTAAAGAGAGGGGAAGAAATCGGGTCTCCAATCTCTTGTCCTTTCATTCCCTAGGGTTCCCACTCTCATCTATCCAATTCCCACAGGCTAAAGCTGCCTATTGGGGATATGACATCTTGCTACTGGCATTTCCCTCAATGTGGGTCGAGCCATGGTTATTACTAGAGGTGGGACACTTTTTCTGTGTCATGCATATCGGTACAAAGCATGTCCACAACACAACAGACTCATCCCTTGCTCCTCCAGCCCAGACAGTCCACTTACCGGGGTCTATGTCATGTCGGGCCCCATCTTCCGCGTCAGCTCTCCAATCTACACAGGAGCCTGGCTACATCTTTCCTGCCTCTTCAGGCAGTCAACCACTCTGGCAAAGAAGCAAGATGGGGTCCCCTCTGTGAAACCAACTTGTGCTTCAAAAAACAAGCCTTTCCCTCCTCTACCAATATTGCTGCACCTGTTCCAGGACTCTTAATTTGTGGATGCACCAGATCGGTGAATCAGGACATAAAAATCAAGACAGCAAAAAAAAAAATGTTGTAAAGGTGTTGTCAAAACTTTTCCGAACAGTTTTTATGGGTAGCCTCAATGGAAGAGATCAGCTTCCAAATTACACCAGATGAAACAGAATACCTTGGGAAAAATGTGCACCACAGTGGCCTGACAGAGAAGACATTATATCCATGAATTACTGGTGCCCTTTATAACTCACTTAAAGATGGAGTAATGCACAGAGCCACCAGTGACTCAGTAAAGGTCTGAGGCTAGTAAAAGGGAAGATGGATTTGTTCTTAACGCTACCAGTGGGTACCGCTCAGAATCAGCAAATGCAACTTTGAAGTGAGAATGTCAATTAAGTTCTTCCTTAGTTTACTGTTCAAAAAGATGTAGGGCCAGCTGCTTTCCCATTCTTTGATTGACGCCCCATCCTTTTTAGGATGGTTGGATATTACTTTAATGATAGTTTGATTTAAAGGATGAAGTGACACAGAAATGGTTGAGAAATAGACATTGCTGTGCTTTTCTCAAGAAATGGACACTCCTTCTTAGGTGTTTGTGTGTGGAAGTGAGTAAATGTATGCGAGAGAACAGTCCCAGAAAGATTCAGCTACTTCAATCCGGTTTTAGAAGTAATATAAGGAATGACCCTAGAATATTTCTACACTACAAACTTCAATGGATCCAAAATGCAGCAGCCAGAGTGCTGACTGGGGTGGGGTACAGATATCACATTACACCCCTATTAAAACAGCTCCACTGGTTGCCAATCAGCTAGCGAGCACAATTCAAGGTGCTGACTTTGACCTACAAAGCACTGTATGACCTGGGTCCTAGCTACCTCAAAAATTGAATCTCACAGTATGAACTGACTTGGTTGTTAAGGTCACCAGGAGAGGCCCTTCTCTCCATCCCACCACCCTCACAGGTACATTTCGTGGGAACCCATGAAAGGGCGGCCTTCTCGACTGCTGCGGCCAGACTCTGGAACTCCCTCCCACTAGAGGCCAGGACTGCCTCATCTCTGTTGTCCTTCTGGAAACAGGCAAAGATCTTTCTCCTCAGGCAAGCCTTCCCTGAATGATGGACTTCCATGTATATTTTATATGAATCTTTGGGTTCACATAGGCTCTGTGTTTATGACTACTTATAACCGTGTTGCTTTAATGTAATGTTGTCTATTAATGCTGTAAGATGTCCTTGAATTCCTTGTTCTCAAATACTTGAACATGTCTTAATGGTACTGGACTGTATATTATCCTTCATTACTGTAAACCGCGTTGGGTCCTTTTTCAAGGAGAAAGGCGGGATAAAAATACTCTTAAAAAATTAACTCTCACAATTTCATCTGAGGAATACTGGGATTTGGACCTGGGTGAGGGGCTCAGAGTTCTCTGCTAAAGTTCATGGTGGGTTTAGGAATGGAAATAATCTTTGCTAGCTCGATTTGCCATGTGGTATGAATTGGGGGAGAATGTAACATGATTAATAATCTTGGACTGGTCCTTGACATCATCAGTCACAGAATGGAATCACAGAATAGTGGAATTGGAAGGAACCAATAAGGATATCAAGTCCAACCCCCTGCTCCCTGCAGAAAAGAGCAAAGATTAGAACCAAAAAGTGAATTTTCTACTCAAGAAGTTCCAGAATCATACAGCCACCATCTCTGGGTAGTACGTAGATATTGCTGTTTTCATGCTCGCCTGGTTTCGCAGGTGGGCTGTGACCTAAGCAGGTCATAGAATCATAAAATAGTGAAGTTGAAAGGGGCCTATAAGGCTATCAAGTAGAACCCCCTGCTCCATGCAGGAATACAAATCAAAGGAGACCTGCCAGGTGGGTTGTCCAGATTTCTCTTGAATGCCTCCAGTGTTGGAACACTCACCATCTCCTGAGGTAACTTGAGCTCGCACCTCCTGCACTCTGGGATGATTGAGAACAGATCCTGACCCTCCTCTGGAGGACAGCTTTTCAAATAATTTAAGAGTGGCATCACATTGCTCCTCAGTCTTCTCTCTAGGATAAACATCCCCAGTTCTTTCAGTCTTTCATCACAGGGCTTGGTTTCCAGCCCCCTTGTCATCCTTGTCATCCTCCTCTGAACTTGTTCCAATTTGTCACAATCTTTCTTGAAGTGGGTGTCCAGAACTGGGCACAATACGCAAGGTGAGACCTAACCAGTGTTGAATCAATGGGGAAGAGCACCTCACTCTATTCAGCAATGGTCATGATATCCTTCTGGACTGGTGCTTCTTGAAAGCACTTAACTAACATACACTAGGAAGCCTCCCCTGCCTTATTCACAGGATCACTATCCACTGATCCATGTATCCACAGTTTGAACATCTTAAAATATATATATATTTCTAAAGATATATATATTTCTAAAGATGAAATTAACAGAAATGGCCACTAGAGGTAGAAAGATGTCATGCTATGTATAGCTTCACTATTAAAACTGCCAGTTGAATGTAATCTGTTTTCCCCCCCCCCCCCCAGCATCTCCTGCGGGATATGTTGAAACCAATCCCTCACAGATAAGGTGGTCTGTGGTTCCAGAGGTTGTAGGAATGTACTCAGAAGTCTGTTCTCTTACTTGTTGGCCACAATCGTTTGTACCATATTGTTTCTCTGGCTTCTAAAATCTACTTATAAATACTGTATTAGGTAGAGATTAGACATGGGCACGACCAGAAAAAATGATGTTTTGAGTTTTCGTTTGTCGGAACGGGTCCGTTTCGGGTCATTTCCGTTTGTCGCGAAATTTTTCAAAAATTTGTCATTTCCGTTTGTCGTTTGTCGTTTGTCATTTCCACCACGATTTAACGCGATTTGACTTCCCAGAGCATAGGGGCGTCCCGCAATCAGGGCCTGCGCTAGGTGTTTTTGCGCCCTAGGTGGCGGGTGGGGTGGGGGAGGGCGGCGGGGGGGAGGTGCGGACGGGCAGTGGTGGCAGGGGGCCATGGGCAGTGGCCGCGGGCGGGCGAGTGGGCAGGTGGCGGCGTGGGCCGTAGGAGGGCGGCGGCGTGGGCGGACGGGCGAGTGGGCAGTTAGGATATCACTTAGGATAGAGGTTCTGTTCTTGGCTTGCACCCCAAATGTGTGTGTGTGCAAGCAAATTGAAGTTGGGAAAATAGAAAATAAATGGTAGTATATAATATATTTTTAAAATAAATCTACACATCCCACTCCCAGTCGAACCTCCCCCTTTATCCACTATCAGAAAAAAATCCTCAAACTGCCAGAGAAGAAATAAAGAATAAACTGCTATTCCCTTCCACAGACAAAGCTGCAGGGAATCAAAGAAATTATTTTCTAAATTCAATTCCCTCCCTCCCTGCCTAACTTAAATCCTAAAGCCTCCAGCCTCCCTCCTCAATCTCGATCGAATCACACCAGCACCAGCAGCCAGCCCTCCTCCCTCAACCACATCCATACACCGACCCGACTGCGATTTCTGGAAGGTGCCTCGGCTTTTTATGCCCTCCGAGACATCCAAAAGTGTCAGTCAAAAACCTGGCAATGCCATTGGTGGAATGGTTCAAAAAAATTGCATGGCCCCATCCCATGCCCAGCCCAAATGGGCAGGTCTAATAAAATAAAATAAAATAAAATAAAATCAATACGACGTTTTATTGCTATAAAAAACCCACTGCTGCTACTATAAAAATTCAGGCATTTAAAATAAATAAATGTCACATGTTCCTGTGGTGATTTGGTGTGTTTTTTGACCACGATTTCAAAAGAAAAATTACGGTCGCTATTTTGGATCCCCCCCACTGCATGGCATGCAGCGAGACAGACGACGAGGATGACCCCCCCCCAGGCCTGGTGCAAGCAGCCCAGGACAGGAGAGAGAGGGGGGAAGGCCGGGGACCCCCCAGAAACCACCCCTCTGGTAGGTGGCAAAGCCTCAGGCAGGCATATTTTCGCCTGCTTTTTTGGCCGGGGGTCGGGTTTTTTTTAAAAAAAACTTTTAAAAACTTTTTCTGTGCTTCGCATCATGCGATCGCCGCAATCCCACAAACGGAAATGAAAAACCTGACCAAATTTTTCTTTTTTCGGTTCGAGTTCGAGTTCTGACGGCTTAATTATCGTTACCGTTTCCATTACGTAACGGAAACGATAACCGAAAATGGAACCGACAATTTCGCCGAGTCGTGCCCATGTCTAGTAGAGATATCTGGATGTTTGACCTGCAACCTCATCGAGATATGGCTGAAAACTTCTCATTCCCTTTGTTCACCCCAGGGAGATTTGGGGACTTTTAAAGTGATGATTGAAAGCGGTTTTAACATGGATGAACTAGGATTACAGGAATAAGATGGAGCGGCTGAATTTGGAGTGATTAAACTGTTTTTCAGTGGGCCTTAAATCAGAGCAATATTAACAAGGTCACATCTTCTCGATGCAAAGCTCTTGGCTTATTTTTATGGCTTTCCACCCCCTGGAGAAAGCTATGCTGCTTCTTTCTGTGCGCCATACTTACTGTGTAATAAGGGTTTTATAAAGATAGTGAAGGCACTGTGAAAATCTTACTTGCCAATGATTTAGACTAATGCAGCACACCATTTGCTACTGATTATTTTAGTTAGCTAGGCCATAAAGTCCCTTTTAAATACAAATAGGAAGAACTTGGACCATTAATAATTATTATTATGGAAAATGTCACATATTACAGCTTATAAAACTTAATAGACTAGTTCCATTAAAACATGTGCTTCTTATAATGAGGCTGTTACTGACCTGTGGTGGGTTCTTTCCCCCCCACCCATTACACTGCTTTCCAAAATTTATTTTTAGCAGCTCTACCCTCCAAGAATACTTCTAATTAAGAAAAAAAAAAGCCTTACAAATTTCTCATCCAGCTGCTATGGTATGGAGCCAGCTCTATTTCACTGCCTGCATGGAAAGGTGGGCAAAACAGACAGGTACATATTTCATTCATAGTAGTTAGAGATGGGCATGAAAGAAACCATGAATCAGAAATTGCACTCGTTTCACAAGCCAGTTTGGGGGTGTGGTCCTCTTTTGTCAAAATGAATCTCCAAACTCTCCCTTTGGCATTTCACTTGGTTTGGCAAAAGGGGCTGCACACCTGCTCCCTTCCCATTCCCTCGTCACCTCCTTAACAGGTCTTGCTGCACATCCTTCTTCATCATCCTGCTCCATCATCCTCAGGGGCAGTGGGTCTTGCCTCCCCTCCTTGTGGTGGCAGGACAAGGTTGGGAGGCAATGGGCTCATTGGGAAGGGGGCAGGGGGACAGGCATTGGGGGCAGAGGAACAAACCAGGAAGTTCATCAAATCACTGAAAAAGATCTGGTTCGGGTCACCTCTCCAGTTTGGATAAACCCGAACCATCCTGAATTAACAAACTAATGATTTTTGATGAATTTCCTCATTTGTTGTTGGGTTGTTGCCACTTGCCACTATTTCTTTGGCCACATGCTGAGAGACAAACAGTGAATTGTAACAGCTGATCAATCAACATAAAATGAAGAAGAAATGAAATATTGGAATAATATACAATAGTGGTTAAATGCCTGTAGTGCAGCTAAAACTGTGCTCATGACCTGGGGTCCAATCCCAGGTAGCAGGCTCATGGTTGACTCAGCCTTTCATCCTTCTGAGGTCAGTAAAATGAGTACCCAGCTTTCGGGGGGGGGATGTATCCATGTAATTAAAAACTGTAAACCGCCCAGAGACTATCTGGAAGTTGAGTCGTGGCTACTGGATTTCTTTTTGAGAGATAGATACGTTTCGCTGTTCATTGAAACAGCTTCATCGGATGAACAGCTAAACGTTTCTATCTCTCAAAAAGAAGTCCAGTAGCCATGACTCAACTTCCAGATAAACTCACCTGGATGACTGAGAATCTTCACAGACATATCGCCCAGAGACTACTTGAAGTGGTATGGGGCAGTATATAAGCAGAACACTTTGCTTTTTTGGTTTGGATGGAACCAAAAGCAACAATTTAAACTTGCCATCTTCAAAGCCATGATATCCGCAAAGTTCTGGTAGGAGAAGATCTAGAAAACAAGGCTGACTATACAACCTGCCAATGTATATACTCGGCACTCCAAGGAGAATAATGGACCAGGGGAATTTTGGAAACTTTCTCATTACTGGACAAAAATATCGCATGGCGTTTACTGATATACTGACACCAGTGATGGCTGTTGATTCCAGTTTCAGGGCTGATATGAATCCACTGTGGGTTTTAGTCTGCACTTTATAGGAGCTCTCTAAGGTACTGAACCTATTCTAGGGACTGAAGCCAACACCTGCCACTGAGATTTCCCTGGCTTCTCCTATTTCCCATGTCTATCATCACATTGCTTCCACCCTGTGCATATATCTTGTTGCAATGACATTTTAAGGCATATATCACATGTGAGATCACACCTTCGCTCCTGCCAACTGTTTCCACAGTCAAGATGCTAAGGTGCAAAATGTTTGTCATTTTAGTGAATGCTGTCATCATCCTTCAATCAAATTAAATTTACTATTTGCTACAAAACCGATCCTTTGCCTGTACTAATTAATCTCTTCTGTGTGCTTTGGGCTATAAATAACTCAATGGATGTGATTTTAAATGGGAAGGAAGCAAGCAAGCCTGGCAGTCAAGTTTTCATCATATTATTTCTTCTCCCTCCCTGTTCCTTTTTGACAAATTTCTACATGAAGATAAGAACCTTGCCAGGATGCTGAATAGCTCTATCTGGGCCTGATGCTGCTTTAAACATATGGCTCTGAAATTCAGAACAGATCTATCATTTGGCCCAGTCCACATAATTGATTCATAAGTCAGCTGCATCAGGCAGCTTTTGATGGTATCTTTATAAATAGGCTGCCGCTTTCAAAAATGTCTGATGATATCTCTCATATTGACATGAAAGGCATTTGGAGGTTGGAAGAGGCTGCATAACTACAGGTGCTCTCAGACTAGGTAATGAGAGATGCCTGCTCCTGTGCAAATAAAAGAACTATAATCATTTATATTAAAGATGGGGATGAACAGCCAAAATGGTGTTTGTTGTGGTTCCTGGTTAGTCAAGGGTTAGGGTTAGGATTATGAACTGTGAACTATGAACTATGAACTATGAACGAATCATGAACTCTAATCTCCCCCTCTGAACTGATGAACTGTTCATGGGATTTTTGTGTTTATTTTTTAAAACAACCTATGGCTGTAACAAATAGATAAACAAGCAAGCAAACAAGCAAACAAACAAACAAACAAGGTTGTGGGCAAGGGGTATATATTGTATATACAGTGGATCCTCGTATAACAAATGGTTTGTATAACATAAAATCTGTACAACGTAAAATTCTGGAAATAGGGAATTTTTTTTCATTTAAGTAATTTTATTGGGTTTTGGGTGGGCAGAGGAGGGAGGGTGTGGGGAGGGGGAGGAAATACACTATAACCATATTTTAACTAAGGCATTCCTTATCCAATGCTTTTGAAAAGGGTAGGTATATTACCCTTATACCATACATAATGATGCCAACCTCTGTCCAAATCATGACTCTCAAGCTGCAGTATTCTATTATTTGTCATCAAAATCCAGTCTTTGATCCAAGTCATAGCAGCAGCTTTATAGTACAGCACCAAGTTGGGCAGGGCAAAACCACCAGTTTTAGTTCTGTCCTGTAGATAGACATTTCTAATCCTTGCTTTTTTCTTTTGCCATATAAACACACGTATACTTTTTTCCAAGTCTGAAATAATCTTAAAGTTAGGTAATATAGGTAAACATTGAAATAAAAAGAGCAATTTAGGTAAAACAGTCATTTTAACTGCAGCACTTCTGCCCATTAAAGATAACTGAAGTCTTGACCAGGTTTCCAGGTCAGCTTTGATTGCTTTTATACCATTAACATAGTTATCTTTAAGTAAAGTGTTACAACGGTTGGACACAATAATACCCAGATATTTTGCCTTACTAGCATGTTGGAAACCTGACTGATTAACCAATTTTCCAATCACAAGTGGGGTCGTATTTTTTGTGAGCAACAATGTTTTTTCTCTATTAACCTTTAATCCTGAAATTTTAGAGTAGGCCTCCAAGATCTTTAGTAGTTCTGGAAGGGAGGTCTGTGGGTCCTCCATAATAACCAACAGATCGTCCGCGAAGGCTTGCACCTTATAGACTTCTCCTTTGCTTTGTAGACCTTGAATAACTGGGGCATTTCTTATAACATGGAGTAGTAATTCTAAAGTTAAAATAAAAAGCAAAGGAGAAAGAGGGCATCCTTGCCTGGTACCTTTATGTATCTTGACTGTGTCTGCAAGGTAGCCATTAACTACAATCCTAGTGTTTTGGGCGGAGTAAATTTGTTCTATAGCTCGTAGCATTCTGTGGCCACACTGTAAATAATCCAACTGGGTTTTGAGTAAAGACCAAGATACATTGTCGAATGCTTTCTCAGCGTCAATAAATGCGAAGGCTACTTGCTTCTCAGGGTGACATTCATAGTACTCCAACACGTCTAGGAAAGTTCTGATGTTGGATTGGAGGCGTCTTTTTGGAAGAAAACCATTTTGATCGGGGGATATCAGAGACGGTAGAATCGTCCGCCATCTGTTTGCCAAAATAGTTGCAAATATTTTATAATCCACATTTAGGAGAGCAATTGGCCTGTAGTTCTGTATCAGGTCTCTGGTTTTCCCTTCTTTGGGAATCAATGTTGTATGAGATGATTTCCATGAATCTGGTATATCTTCACCCTCTAAAATAGATGTAAAGAGATTTTTCATATTTCCAGAGACTAGCTCAGATAATTTTTTGTAAAATTGTACCGGTATCGAATCGGGTCCGGGGGCTTTGTTCATTTTTTGGTGATTAATGGCCTCTGTTATTTCTATCATTGTAATAGGGGCATTCGTCAAAACTCTCTGTTCTTCAGTAAGTTTTGGAAAGTTGGCTTGTTCTAGGTATTGGAAGATGGCATCTTTATTTATTGTCTCCGGCTTGAACAGATTCTGGTAATATGCCTCTATGATTTTTTCGATTTGAGATTGATCCGTCTGGTTTTCCCCAGTTTTATCTTTAAGTGTTAGAATAAGTTATGGAGATTGTACCTTTTTTAACTTGTAGGCTAACCATCTTCCTGGTTTGTTTGCATTTTCAACGAAATTCAGTTTGGCCAGTTTAATCTTATGGGCTATGTCTGCTGTTAAAATCAAATTAAGTTCATGCCTACAGGAGGCTAAGTCTTTATTCAACTGCTCATTTGCGTGGATCATGGATTAAGTCCTTTTCTAACTTTTTCATCGTATTGAGGATGGATTCGGATTTCTTCTTTCTCTCTTTGTTCCGTCTTGCCATATATTGGATGACAAACCTTCTAAAATAAGGCTTTGAGGCATCCCACACCGTTTTCAATGGGGTGCCCTTGTTCAGATTTAATTCAAAGTATAAATTCAAGTCTTTGGCTGCCTCTGAAATAAATTCTTTATCAGTCCACAAAGCTGAGTTGATTTTCCAGTGTCTGGGCTTACCCGAAGTTTTCAATGCCCACAGGATAGCATTATGATCGGATATTGTTCTCGGAAGAACTTCTATGTCCCTTGTATTTAGTAAAAGATCAGATGAGGCCCAGCACATATCAATACGGGAGAAGGAGGCATGTTGTCTTGAATAAAAAGTGAAGCCACCTTTTAATGGATTTTTCCTTCTCCAAATGTCTTGGAGTTCTAAAATGTCGGACATGTCAAGAAAAGATTTTGGCAGTATGGAGGACGAGGTCCTGGGTTTTTTCCCTTTTGATATTTTCCTATCCATGGATGGGATGTGTACAGCATTGAAGTCCCCCAGTATCATTAACTGATGATTTTCATATTGCAAGAGCTTCTGAGCCAATTCTTCAAAGCAAACTTGTCTTCCATGATTGTTATTTGGGGCGTATATACCAACAATAATTTTTTTTATTGGATATTTGCCTGGACGAGGACCCATCTGCCTAACTGATCTTTTTCCAAAAGAGTTGGAGAAAGTTCTGGTTTGATATATAATGCCACCCCATTTTGCTTCTTTTCTTTATTTGAGGTGGAAAACAGGTTCCCCAATCTATTTTGGATTAGGTATTGTTCATGTTTTCTCAGTACGTGGGTTTCCTGTAAACAGATAATTGCACATTGTTGTTTTTTGAGGAGTTTAAATGTCTTACGATGCTTTTGCGGGGAGTTCAATCCAATGATATTCCATCTTGGAAGTTTCTGAGCCATCTTGTTTTACTTCCAGCGGTGTTTCCTCTCTGGTTTAGGCCTAAGTTATCTTTTCGGCCTGGCACCTCCCACTGCACCATTATCTTGATCTTGCTTGGGGGTCCCTTGTTTGGGAGCCTGATTGGCTTGGCTATCATCTTTGGTAGCGGTTTGGTTGTCGGTTGAATCATCACCCTCAGAGAGGGATGATGAAGAGGAGGAGGGGGAAAATCCCAACTTTTCTGCATTTTTCTCAGCAAAGATTCTAGCTTTCTTGTAAGAATCAATTTTCTGTGTTTTCCCTTCCCATTGAAAGGTCAGACCCTGGGGGTAAATCCACTTGTATCTTATCTCATGCTTGAGCAGAAGTTTGGTAAGAAACGTATATTCTTTCCGCAGTTGACGGACCTCCCATGGGACGTCTTTCAATATTGCCACTTTGGATTCATTGATTTTCACCTCTTTATCTTGAATAACTTTGAGAATACAATCTCGGGTGTATCTTCTGACAAGTTTGACTATTACCTCTGAAGGGAGCTTGTTTTTTCTGGCGTAGGCTGTAGGTTGATGATAGATCACATCTACTTCACGGAGAAATTCTTCTACGGGTGCCTCAAGCAGAGCAGCCAAACCTTCCCTAACTGAATTGTAGAGATTTTCGTCTTTGTCGAAAGTGAGACCTTCAATACTTAAAATTTTGGATGAAGATTCAATTTCTTGCATAAGAACCAATCTATTAGTGGATTCCATTGTGGCTTCTATCTCTTCTAAACGGAAATCAGTAATCCCCATGCTGTCCTCCAACGCCTGTAGTTGCCCACCAAAGGAATTCATCTTGGCATCTACATTGGCAAAACCCTCTTTCATTTCAGATCTTAACTCAGAGAAGTCTGTGGTTTGGTCTGAGATAAGCTTGATCTGATTCATATTTAACTGATTAAGCATATCTAGAACTTGGCTGGTCTGGCTTGGGAGGGAGGGATGGACCAGAGAGGTGGAAATAGTCTTTTTTGTTACAGATGGAGTTTTGCTCATTTCAAAAAGTTGCAATATAGAACTACTGCAGACAGAGGAAGTCCAACCAAGAGCGTGCTGTGGTTACAATAGAGCCTGTTTACTCGTTTCCAGAAAATATGCAGAAATCAGTTGTTAGTAGAGGAGAATGAAACAGATATCATGCTGTATTCACAGTAGATTTGACTTGCTCCTTTTCAAGATAGCAAATAATGCAAAAGCAGCTGCATACAAAGAGAAGTCCAGCAGATGGCGTGTTATATCCACATTTGAGCCAACAGGAGCCAGAATAACAAAAGTGAAACTAGAATTTTGGAGTTTTATCTACCTTTAAACGGAGAAATAAAAGCAGCCCTTTCCGAAAGCAAATAGCGAGGGGGCAGGCAAAGAGGTATTCAGAAGAGAGCGGATTTTCTTTAGGTGCGTTTTGCTTGATTTTATATCTTTAAAAGGGCTATCTGATGGAAAGAAAGCCACTCACTTGCAGAGGAGGGGGGGCAGCTTCTTCACCGTCCTGTTCTCCCACGGTCTCAGACGCATGAGTGATTTATTCCCAGGGGTATACAGGGGAAATTTGCTTAACAGAATTGTCTATGAGCCGAATCTGTACAACATAAAAATGGTCGTGATTAGGTATTACTCCATTTTCAATGCATTTCTATGGGAAATTTGTATGAAGGAAAATTTGCTTAACATAATTTCATTTGGAATGCATTAATTCCTTTATACAAGGTACCACTCTAGTAGAATTTTGAATTGCAAAAAGTCATTTCATGAGACTTCACGTCCTGTATCAGAGTTGAGCACTATCATTTTGGTGTATGAAGCTCAGGGCAAGATGGTAGCTGTGACCATCATACCCCATCTACCTGCAAGAAATTGACAGACTGCCAGTTGAATTCTGCTGCTACTCTGCTGATAGGACAGCAACTTCTGCTACACCAGAGGGCACCAAACTAGAAATTAGACATGGGCACGACTTGGCAAAATTCTCGTTTCCGTTTCTGTTCCTCGTTTCCGTTACGCAACGGAAACGGTAACAACAATTAAGCTGTCAGAACTCGAACTCGAACCGATAAAAGAAAAATTGGGTCTGATTTGTCATTGTCGTTCATGGCATCGCAGCGATCGCGCGATGCCAGGCAGCACAGAAAAAAAGTTTTTAAAAAAAACCCGATTCCCGGCCAAAAAATCAGGCGAAAATATGCCTGCCTGAGTGAGGGCACCTACCAGAGGGGTAGTTTCTGGGGGGGGGTCCCAGGCCTCCCCCCCTCTCCTGTCCTGGGCTGCTCTGGTGAGGGGCATCCTCGTCGTCTCGCCATGCCATGCGGTGCAGGGGGATCCAAAATGGCAACCGCAATATTTTTTTTTGAAATCGTGGTCCAAAAACCCATGAAAGCACCACACAGAAACATGAGAAAATTAGGTATTTTAACTGCCTAAATTTTTACAGTAGCAGCAGTGGGTTTTTCTTGCAAATAGAGATGGGCACGACTAGGGAAAATGACGTTTTTGAGTTGTCGTGTGTCAAAGGCAGTCCGTTTCGGCTCGTTTCCGTTTTTCGCGAAATTTCGTGAAAATTAGTCGGTTCGTTTTTTGGTTTTTTCATTGTCGTTAGTACTGGTTTGGGGGGGGTAGCAGGCTCCTGGAGGGAGCTGCAGGAGTCAGCCAGAGCCACAAGTGACGGACTGGCAGACTCTTTGCACCCGCTGTGTCTCACGTACTTGCATGTAGTGCAATGCAAGTAGATCTGGCTTAGGGTTAAGACGGGTTAGCGCAAGGGCTAGGGTTAGGCTAGTTATGGGTGAGGTTAGGGTGAGTATTGGGGTGCACCTCTGGGTGCCTCTCTGACCCACTTAGAAGGACAGTGTACAGGCGTATGGGTTAGGCTTAGGCTTAGGGTTCGGGTTTGGGCTACGATTAGTGGTGTGCTGTTTATGCCCGATTGGCACATCCCAGAAGTCTCTGTGGTCAACCTGGCCAAGTGGCCATGCGATTGGTGGAAAATTTGCATGGTCCACTCCCATGGGCGAGCCCATCATTGCGAATGTGCATGTTTAAAAAAATAAAATAAAATAAAATAAAATAAAATCAACGGAGCCTTTTTTTTTGCAAGAAAAACCCACTGCTGCTACTGTAACAATTCAAGCATTTAAAATAGCTAATTTTCACATGTTTCTGTGGTGCTTTGGTGGGGTTTTGGGCAACGATTTCAAAAAAAATATTGCGGCCGCCATTTTGGATCCCCCGCACTGCATGGCAAATGGATGCACCCTCCCAGCCTGGTACCAGCAGCGCAGCAGTAGCAATAGCCAAGGAGAGGGGGGCAGGGAAACCCCCCCCCAAATAAAACACCCTTCTGGCCTGGTAGGCGCCCTCAGACAGTTTTCGCCTACTTTTAGGGCCGGGAATCGTTTTTTTTTACTTTTAAAAACTTTTTTTCTGTGCCGCTTGGCATTGCGCGATCGCCGCGATGCAAGTAACGAGCACGACAAATCAGACCAAATTGTTCGTTTGTCGGTTCGAGCTCGAATTCTGGCGGAGTAATTCCCGTTACCGTTTCCATAGAGTAACGGATACGAGTAACGGAAACGGAAACGGGAATACCGCTAAGTCGTGCCCATCTCTACTTGCAATAAACGTCTGTCTCCAATCCCATTGATTTTATTTTATTTTATTTTTATTTTTATTTTTTTACACCTGTGGAATGATGGGCTGGCCATGGGATGGGACCATGCAAATTTTTGGAGCCATTCCACCAATTGCATGGCCACTTGGCCAGGTTTTGACTGAGACTTCTGGGATGTGCCAGTCGGGCATAAAAAGCCCACTATAACCCTAACCCTAACCCTAACCCTAACCCTAACCCTAACCCTAACCCTAACCCTAACCCATATGCCAGTACACTGTCCTTCTTAGTGGGTCAGAGGCACCTAGAGGTGCAGCCCACTAACTCACCCTAACCTTACCCATAATAACCCTAAGCCTAGCCCTTAGCCCTAACCCCAACCCTAAGCCAGATCTGTACTCGCATTGCACTACACGCAAGTACATTTCCCTTCTTGGTGAGCCAGAGGGCGCCCAGCAGAGGCATTCTTCTCTCACCTCGCTCACCAGTCCAAAGTTCCAAAAAACTCTGTACGCCAGTATGCTGTCCTTCTTAGTGAGCTAGAGGCACCCAAAAGAGAGGTGCCTCTGCCAGTGCCACTTGGTACACAATGGCTACACGGTCATGTACTCTTCCTTTTCCCTTTGTAGGGGGCCAGAGGAGGCATCCACCCCAGAGAGGTGCCTCCAGGAGCCTGCTAAATGCCTTCCCTTCGTAGCAGGCCAGAGGAGGCACCCACCCCAGAGAGGTGCCTCCAGGAGTCCGCTACCCTACCCCCCCAAACCAGTACTAATGACAGACGACAAACAAAATGACAAATTTTTGAAAAAATTCGCGACAAACGGAAACGAGCCAAAACGGGCCGGCTCCGACACACGACAACTCAAAACGTCATTTTTCCTGGTCGTGCCCATCTCTACTAGAAATTCTAGAGAATTAATAGCTTTTGATTTCAGGCAAACCGTCACACTCTGACTCATGATGGGGCCAGCCCAAGTACTGTAGAATTAATTGTTTATTGCTGGGGTTTTTTTTGGGGGGGGGGGGACAACCCTGTAAACCCAGATGAGTTAAGTAGAGATGGGCACAAAATGGATTTTTATGTTTTGTTTTTCATTTCAGAACAAAATGAAAAGCAAACTGATTTTTAAAGAGAAACAAAGTGAAATGAACTGGAAATTTCTGGTTTGTTTCCTTTTGTTTTTCATTTTCCCAATGTGCCTGATGGGGGGCGGAGGGGAAGCACAGGGTTTTTAAGCTGTCTTTGAGCCACCAAAGCAAGTAGCAGCTGCGGCCATCACTGCTTGCTTCGGTGGCTCAAAGACAGTTTTAAAACCCTGTTCTTTCCCCTGCAATGCGCTCAATGGGGGGGGGGGGGAAGCACGTTTTTTAAAAACTCTCTTTGAGCCACCACAGCAAGCGGTGATGGGTTGCTTCAGTGGCTCAAAGACAGTTTGAAAACCCCGCACCTTCCCCCCACCAATGCACCCAATTAAGGGAAAAAACACATAATGAATAAAAACGAAAAATATTTTTTTAAAAAAATAAATGAAACCAAAAACAAAATGAAGCACCATTTTAACATTTTGTGCCCATCTCTAAAGTTAAGCAAAACTCTGAGAAAACCCCTTGATTGTTGCCTACATGCATAGTCATTGAACTGTATTGTAGTCAACTCTCTTTTAGAATAACTTGCTAAGAAGAAGAAAAAAAATGTCTCTGTGTGGTGGACACTCTAGACTTAGTTGCTGTCTATACTGGGAAGTGTTGTCCCTGTCATGCTAAGCCACTTCTCTCCTCACATCACACCAAAACACACACCTCACACATATATTAAATCCCCTTCCCCACTCCAACTCCAAAGCAGCATTCATCACACTGAGGGGAAGAATCAGAAATGGTGGCTCTTGCAGGATGTAATGGGAAAGGGACTCTCGGAGATAATACAATCTGATGAATTCCTCATGGCCATAATTCAAGTAAAGCTTCTAAAAAGAAAAACAGCTGTCATTGAGGAGATCTGCTCTTGGAAGCCAAGCCATCTCTGCTTGTTTCCAATATGGCATAACATGCTGTTATGAAGTCAGAGGGGCAAAACAGGACTTAATACATGCATGGTGGTCCTGGGCTCTGAGCAGAAGCAGTAAAGCATAAAAAGAATTGAAGAGGAGGGGAAAGTATAGAAGGGAGCAGGACTAGGTTTCAGTGATATTTTTTAGAAATGATATGGAAAATATTTGAACACTTTGTCTTAAAATATTCATTATGTTAAAATAAAACATTCCATAATCATTTTTTTTCTTTTTCTTTTTCCATTTTTTCCAATTTTTCCAATTTTTTGGAAATAAAAACCCAAAAAGGCTTCAGGGGAAAACTGGAAAAAAACAACTCCCCCGCCCCCAATTTTTGGGTTTTTTTCCCCTGGGCCTTCACCTCTCTATTACCCAGCTCTCTGAGACACCGCCTCTGCGGGCCAGGCCTGCTGTTTCTCAGCACATGTTTCTGCGGACCAGAATGGCAAGGACCTACTGCTTCATTTGTTGAACACCAACGGCCTGAGGCAATACTTCAGGGCTGTTTGAATAAAAACTGTCACTTGGAATACCTTCATACTCATTCGTCCTGTACCCCAGAGAGTCATGGCAGGAAGGAGGCTCAGACACAGGAACAAGATGGTAGTGGAGTAAGCAAGGATGGATGCACTGAGAATCTTTTGGCTTAAAGTTATCCAAGGCATGCCACAAACAAAGTTGAAAAACTGCCCTGGACAATTGCTAACTGATTGTGGGGGAAAGGGGTGATAGTGGTGATAGTGGCTAACTGATGGTGGGGGGAAAGGGGCAGCTTCTGGGATTTTCCCTCATGTGTGGTTTCATGTCCCCGGATGTTCCTGAACTACAACTCTCAGAAATCCTTTCCAGCATAGCAAATAGTGGAGGCTTCTGGGAGTTGCAGTCCAGGAACATCTGGGGACTCACAGGTTGAGAACCACTGAGTAGACGATATAGACTGCTGCCATTGGTGCTGCAGCCTGTCAGCATTCAGGCTGCCCTTCACTATGCAATGCTCCACATTTTTTCTCCTGCCGGCAACACATACATGATATTGCACAGCAACCTTGCGTCGTTTCATGGCTTTTTTGAATTGTGGGAAGCACAATATCTCACATTCATAAACTAGACTGAATTCCCATCTACCTAAGTTCAGTGGACTTAATGGCTAGTATTTTGTTTAGGAAACATTGAAGAGAAGAGCAACTAAGGCACCATTCATCCTGCTCTGACAGGTTTCCTTTTGGTTGTTTGATCTCATAAATACTAGTTCCATCACATGTCATAT
This sequence comes from Phrynocephalus guinanensis, assembly GCA_037367245.1. Taxonomy (NCBI): domain Eukaryota; kingdom Metazoa; phylum Chordata; class Lepidosauria; order Squamata; family Agamidae; genus Phrynocephalus; species Phrynocephalus guinanensis. Next base: position 93,390,218 of record CM074740.1, on the reverse strand, counting down.
GATCAGTCCCATGATTGTGTAAAAGAGCTAAGCATGGCTTACAATTACAGTGCTACCCTGACTTAAGAGCAGCTCGACTTAAGAGCAATTCGACTTAAGAGTGGAACATTGTTGGTGTTTTAACTGCCGCCTTACAAATTTTAGATATGGTCTGCTCGACTTACAATTTTTTAAAACTTTTTTTAATTTTTAACTTAGGCTTTCAATTTTTTAGATAGCTACCCCGACTTAAGAGTAGTTCGACTTAAGAGCATGCATTCAGAACAGATTAAATCCATAAGTTGAGGTACCACTGTATACAATTGGCCTTCCACTCCAGATACCATACTGACATTTTCTACTACAATGCATACTTCTAATTAGACATGTCTAAATAGACATGGACACGAGTCAGAGACATTGTCGTTTCCATTTTCGGTTATCGTTTCCGTTACGTAACGGAAACGGTAATGATAATTAAGCTGTCAGAACTCGAACTCGAATCGAAAAAAGAAAAATTTGGTCGGGTTTTTCGTTTCCGTTTGTGGCATCGCGGCAATCGCGCAATGCGAAGCACAGAAAAAGTTTTTAAAAGTTTTTTTTTTAAAAAAACCCGACTCCCGGCCAAAAAAGCAGGCGAAAATATGCCTACCTGAGGTTTTGCCACCAACCAGAGGGGTGGTTTCTGGGGGGGTCCCCGGCCTTCCCCCCCTCTTCTCCTGGCCTGGGCCGCTTGCACCAGGCTGGGGGGGGTCATCCTCATCATCTCGCCATGCCATGCGGTGGGGGAGATCCAAAATGGCAACCGCAAATTTTTCTTTTGAAATCGTGGTCACATACCAAATCACCACAGAAACATGTGAAATTTATTTATTTTAAATGCCTGAATTTTAATAGTAGCAGCAGTGGGTTTTTTAATAGCAATAAAACGTCATATTTATTTTATTTTATTTTATTTTATTTTTTATTTTTTTAGACCTGCCCATTTGGGCTGGGCATGGGATGGGACCATGCAAATTGTTTGAACCATTCCACCAATGGTATCACCAGGTTTTTGACTGACACTTCTGGATGTCTCGGAGGTCATAAAAAGCCGAGGCACCTTCCAGAAATCGCAGTCGGGTGTATGGATGTTGTTGAGGGAGGAGGGCTGGCTGCTGGTGCTAGTATGATCCGATCGAGATTGAGGGGGGAGGCTGGAGGCTTTAGGATTTAAGTTAGGCAGGCAGGGAGGGAATTGAATTTAGAAAATAATTTCTTTGATTCCCTGCAGCTTTGTCTGCTGAAGGGAATAGCAGTTTATTCTTTATTTCTTCTCTGGCAGTTTGTGAGGATTTTTTTCTGATAATCTCTGTATAAAGGGGGAGGTTCGACTGGGAGTGGGAGGTGTGGATTTATTTTAAAAATATATTATATACTACCATTTATTTTCTATTTTCCCAACTTCAATTTGCTCGCACACACACACATTTGGGGTGCAAGCCAAGAACAGAACCTCTATCCTAAGTGATATCCTAACTGCCCACTCGCCCGTCCGCCCGTGCCACCACCCTCCTATGGCCCGCGCTGCCGCCCGCCCACTCACCCACCCGCGGCTGCCACCTGCCCGCTCGCCCGCCCCCCGCCCTGCCCGCCGCCTAGGGTGCAAAAACACCTAGCGCCGGCCCTGATTGTAGGACACCCCTATGCTCTGGGAAGTCAAATCGCAATAAAACGCAGGTGGAAATGACAAACGACAAACGACAAACGACAAACGGAAACAACAAAATTTTGAAAAATTTCGCGACAAATGGAAACGACCCGAAACGGACCTGTTCCGACAAACGAAAACTCAAAACATCATTTTTTTTCTGGTCGTGCCCATGTCTACTTCTAATCTTTACATTTCTGAAACACTTTTCTTGAGCCAAAAACAGTGTAGAAATATTCAAAAAAACACCTTAGTAAGAGACTAAAAGATTCAATTTGATCTTTGATCCAGTAGGCACAGTCTAAGTTTAGTCAGATCAGTTTATATAGGAATTCCCTATGTTCTGACTGCTCAGCCATGTTTGTGCAGTTCTTCTCAAGTCCGGGGAACTTTTCCAAGGTCGTAACTGTGACAGAATGTACAGTAAGGTCTCTCTCATAGGTTTTCTTTTTCTTTTTCTGTTGGCTCGCATTTTGTTCTGAAATCGTATGAACCAGTGCACACTGGATGCAAGTCTGCTAAAACTCATGGTGTGATTGCCAGCAATGAGATAGTGGCGACTAGAATATAAACAGCACTGAGTAAGATATGGGTTGACATGTTCCAGATGTGATGTTCAACCACATCATATCAGAATGGAGAATGTCATTAAATCTCAAGAGGGAAATTTCTAAACATGGCCAATGTGTGTTGGTGCAGGGTGTTGAATAGCATAACAACTGGGAAACAATTTCATTAAATCATACCCAACATTCCTTTTTTATTTTCATCATGGCAGTAGAGGTGGATATTCTGAATTTTTAGAATGGTCCTTTCGCCCTAATTCACTTTAATAGGGGGGATACATTTCCTGCTAGCATTACAGCATAGCTACAATTACAGAATTCAAGGAGAATTACTCTACATGCCATGTAGACCTGGGTAGTGGAGTGATTTTCTATGTCAACAGGGGAGCGATGGATGAGCTTCATGGACCTCCACTCCACAGCTCATCTCATAATTAATTGATTGCCTTTGAGCTGTCATAGGGAATTCTCAGATAACTCTCCATGCCACATCTTCCTCTTGTCCAGAAAAATACAATTTGAAGTTGAGGTGCTGGGCTGACAGCAAGGGCCAGAGAGACTTCGTTGCCCTCACCAATTAAGTTCTGGAGTGTTGACCTGCTGGAAGGCATGGAGATTTGGGTATTTTCCTAATCCAGGAGAATCTGGCAACTACGAAGGGACAAATATTTCCTTGCTTTTATTTGTCCCTTCTTCTCTTCTTTTTTAGGGATGTTAGACAGCCCATGAGGTGTCTAACCCCACCCTGAGCCTACCCACACCTCCATCCCATTCTCACTGCCCTCTCCCTATCTTGTCCATGGCTACCGTTCTTGCCATGGCCTGTTGTTGCCATCACCTCCTCTTACTGTGGCCTCTTTTGTAGCTGCAGCCACTGCGGATTACGTTGCCATGGCCTATATCACAGCCATTTCATCATTACCACAGCTTCCTTGTCACCATGGCCATGGCAAAATAGACTTAAAACCAGGGTACTTCAAGGGCCAAATGCAGGAGAGTGGTATCAGGAGACAGATATCTAGTCTTGTGCGCTCCCAGACGCATTTGGTGGGGCCACATACAGGAAGCTGGACTAGATGGGCCTTTGGCCTGATCCAGCACAGCTCTTCTTATGTTCTTATGTTCTTATGTACTGTGGAGACCGCAGCCATCACAGTCTGTGATGGAGGCTGCAATTGCTGTGGCAACATAGGCAGGAGGCTGTGGCAGTTGCAGCAACAGAGCCTGCAGCAGCCATGGAGCCCATGAAGTTGTTGAGATATATGATGACAGCAAACAAGGTAGGGATGGCAGGGAATGGAAATGGTGTTGGGAAGGGTGATGGTGGTTGTGGCCTCAGGTGTGTGTGTGTGTGTGTGTGTGTGTGTGTGTGTGTGTGTGTGTGTTTAAAAGCTCCAATGAGTCAACAAACCTGATTCGTGGTCATCATTTGATGGGAGCAAAATTTGTGGTTTACTTTGTAGCAATTCTAGTTGCGAAGAAAATGGTAGCTACAGTCATAAAAATACGGCATTGCTGGCTCCGCGGACGGCTAGTCCCTCCGTGGAGCCGACTTGCCCCTCGCGAGAATGGCGAGGGGCGAGAAAGGACCTAACCCCCTGTGGGGGAGGGGGGAGGAGCACCCTATAAAGGGTGGCTCTTCCCCCCAACCAGCAGGCAGTCGCGTTTGGCGTTCGACGGGACCGGACCGTCCGAACGCCAGGGAGCGCCGCCATCTTGCCGCTGCGAGCCGCACGTGGCGGGCGCCATTTTGGCGAAGGCCGCGTCGGCGGCCCCACTCCAGCCTACCTGAGGGTCGGGCGAACGCCTGCTGCCTCGGCTGCCTGGAGGATCGGGACTTCGGCCCCGGTGGCAGCGCGGCAGCAGAGCAAGCGGCGGCGGCGCTGCGCCGGGGATCCGGCAGCAGCGGCGAATCGGCCGAACGAGCTCCGGCGGCGGCAGGACGGCGGATCGGGGGGAGCGGCTTCGGCCCTCCCCCATCTGAGTGAGCGGGCCCGGGGGTGGTGGCGGCGGGACAGGCCGCGGGGCCCGCGCCGCTAAGGACAAGCGGCGGCGGCGCTGCACCGGGGATCCGGCGGCAGCGGCGAATCGGCCGCACGAGCGTCGGCGGCGGCAGGACGGCGGATTGGGGGGAGCGGCTTCGGCCCTCCCCCATCTGAGTGAGCGGGCCGGGGGTGGTGGCGGCGGGACAGGCCGCGGGGCCCGCGCTGCGCTCCGGGCTTCGGCGGCGGGAGTTGCGAGGGGGCGGCGGGCCGGGGAGCGGGGGTGCGTGCGCGCCGCGGGCGGGGATCTGGCTCCTGCTTCCCCCCCCTCCATACCTCGCTGGAAATAATCCGAGGCGCGCGGGGAACGGCCCGGAGCCCCTCCCCAGGGGCGGGTCAGGAGGCCTGGTAGGGTCGGGCCCGTCCTGCATCGGCTCACCACCTCACCCGGCGGCTCGACGCCCGCGTGGGGCGGGTAGGCCCGGGTGGGACACCCATTGAGGGCAGGCCGTCGGCGCAAACGCCTGGTCGGCCCGGGACACGGGCGGTTTCCCCCCCGCACCTCCTTGGCGGGGCGGCATTGGGGGGGCGTGTGGGACCCCGCGGGGGGGCCTTTTCACGAATAGCCTGCTTCCACCGGGCAACCTAGTGGGCCGGGGACAGGCCTGAGAGGCGGCCAGGGCCCAGTGGGGTAGGCATACCTGGTGGGGGGGTGGAGAAGGGGCGAGAACAGCCGAAGGACGGGAGAGGACAGGCTGCCCTGGCCTAGGGGCAGGGAGTGCAAGCCCCCTCCGCCACACGCTTCCCTTCCGGTGGCCTGCGAGCACCCAAGGGAGCCTCTTGGCCCGCAGGCTTGCCTGACGTAGGGCACCTCACCTGGGGAATTCGTAACCATGGCACCGGGCAAGGGCCGAAGGGGGGGCAAGGGTAAACACCCAGCAGCGCGCCAGCCACAACAACAGGCCCATAGCTCTGCAGAGGACTCGGACGAGGAACGCTGGCCCATCTGGCTACAGCTGGAGGAACGGCTCCAGGCCCTAGAAGCTTCAAAAGGGGTTGAGCGCCCGGGAGCCCAGGCCCAGCCGGCCCCTAGGACGAGTGCACGTCCAGCTAAGTCCCGTAAGCGTGCCCAGCTTAAAGCCATGATTACTGACATGTCTGCCCGATTTACAGCGCTGGAGCAGATGGAGGCAACACCGAGCACATCCGCAGGACATGGGGCGGCCCCGGCGGCGGCCAAAAGGTCTCGACCAGCGAAACAGGAACCAGATGTGGAGGACGCTGTGATGGCAGACCCGGTGGAGGCGGACCAGTCCCTGATGCCGGCTGCGGAGAGCACTGCACCCAGTGAGTTGGCTTGCGCGCCGGAACCTGCGCCCACAGTCACATGGCCTTGGCCAGCGGGCGTTCCCTCGGCCGGGGTTGCTGCCACGTCCCAGGGAACTGCCCACACGCTTCCGGTTATTATCCCGCCGGCCACGCTCCCGGCTTGGGGGCCGACCACATCGTGGATGCCCGGGCCTTCGCCCCCTCAACTGGGGTCGCGACCAGGCCAGCCCATGTTGTCTATGGGCGGGCAGGGACATGGGTTGCCAGGCCAGCCAGGCTTTCCCCTTCCATGGCCACCGGGTCAGTGGGCGGGCTGGCCCGAGCAAGGGCACATGTTAGGGGGAGTTCCGCCATGGCCAGGTACGGGGGCCGCCCCCGGATACCCGGGGGTGGCGGCGGCAGCCATGCCGTTTGGCGATTACGCCTCCCCATTTGGACACCACCTGGCCCAGTCCACGAGGGAGAAGATATGGCGGGGCGAAGACATCGACATATTCAGCCTGCTGAACAGGGAGTTGGAGGTTAAGGAACTGGACAGGGAAGATCCACAAGACAAGGAACGCAGGCTCAAGAAAAAGCCGGAGCGCTCCTGGGCGACCTGGCTGCCAGCTTACTTGATTTATATGTCCCTGTCCTTGCAAGCACACCCTTGGAGGGCCCAGTCGATGCTCAAGTACCTGGATATTATCTACAGGGCTTTTGTAGACTATCCCGGGCACTGCTGGCTGCAGTATGATGAGGAGTTCCGTCGGAGGGCAGCCCTGGACCCATACGTCCGCTGGGACGAACCGCTGCCGCCACTCTGGTTGCAGTTTATGACCCCGAATAAGCCAATGCTTGGGGATAGATACGATAGTGGCCACACAATACGGAGGGGGCCGGCCAACACACCTGCCCGCGCTGCGGGCCAGCCGGTTCAAGTCCGGCTGGTATGCTGGGACTACAATGGGCAGGGCACCTGTAACACAAAGCCCTGCCGCTTCAAACATGAGTGCTCAGTCTGTGGCGCCCCCCACCCAGCCACCAGCTGCAGCAGGGCGCGCCCACAGCAGGGCAAGTCCAGAGACGGGGGGGGGGCGCCAGAAAGCCGGGGGGTTCGGACGGACCTCCTGCGAAAGGGGCCCAGCCCAATTAAGTTGGAGGTGCTTAGGCGATGGGCGGCCGACTACCCTGATAGGGAAGCGGCGCGTTTTTTGGTTGAGGGTTTCGAGTTGGGTTTTCGCATACCTTTTTGTGGGGCACGCTTGCCCCGGTTGGCTAGGACAGTGTTTTTCAACCACTGTTCCGCGGCACAGTAGTGTGCCGCGAGATGTTGCCTGGTGTGCCGTGGGAAAAATTCTCCCTACACCAGCAATGCCCGCATCCCGCTCATGACCAAGGCAGTGGTGCGGCACTGGCGAGCCGGAGGAAGGCGGGGTGTCCAGAAAGAAGCCGGCTGCCGCAAGGCTTCCTTGGGAGATGTAGTTCCTCCCGCAGGTCTGAGATGCGGTCCTGGGGAGGAGAGCGGACTACCTTTCCTGACGTGCTTTGCGCGCCGGCGAGGAAAGGCTGGCCATGGGCGGGGAAGGAGAAGAAATAAGGGAGGAGGAGGAGGAGGAGGAGGAGACTGGAGAGCGAGAGAGTGAGAGAGAGCCGGGAGACCCGTGCAGGCGCATTGCGGCAAAGGGCGCTCCAGAAGCCGCTCTTAAAGGTTCTTGGGGTTGGTTCCCCCTCCTCACTCATCGAACCCCCTCCCTCCCTCCCCCGCCTCGCGCACTCGCTGTTTGCCTCCCAAGGGTGGACGCGCGCCCCTGCCGAGCCAGGTACGAGCGTGCGTGCGCACCCCTCTTTTAAGGGTGGGGAGCGGCGGCCGTTGACAATGGTCATTTTTGTGGGGGGGGGAAATAAAGGGGAGGACGTGGGAGGCTGAGGAGGGGATTCCTAGGACCTAGGGAGGAGACGGGGATGGGGGGTCCCTTCCGGGCCCTGTGGCTGCCTGGCTGGAAGGAAGGGAAGAGAAGGGAGGCTTATACTGGAAGGGATAAAAGTTGGGGGTTGTATATGAAGAGCCTCCCCCAGCCCCACCTTCCTGGGTTTGCAAGTTCCTCTGAAAAAAAGTGCCAGGAGGAGGGAGGGCGAAGGTGAGGGCAGGCGGACATTTTGATAGGGATGCCTTGGGAGGGCCTGGGCTGGAGGATGGATTTGTTGTTGTTGTTTTTTGGGGGGTGAGAACTGTGTTTGTGTGTGTGTGATAGGCACAGAGTTAAATTTTTTAACATTTTCTAATAGTGGTGTGCCTCGTGATTTTTTTCATGAAACAAGTGTGCCTTTGCCCAAAAAAGGTTGAAAAACACTGGGCTAGGAACTTGAGATCACTGGCGGTGGTGGAAGGGGTGGCAGAGGGGAAGATACTTAAAGAAGTCTGGGAGGGACGGGTCCTTGGCCCTTTCCCGGAACCACCGGTGCCAAATCTGCGGGTGTCTCCCATTGGCTTGGTTCCCAAGAAGGCACCGGGGGAATTCCGCCTAATACATCACTTGTCACACCCTAGGGGAACATCACTTAATGACGGGATACCTCCTGAGCTTTGCTCAGTCCGGTACACCTCCTTTGACGCCGCGGTGCGCATGGTGCGCTCCTGCGGAGTGGCTGCGGAGATGGCGAAATGTGACATTAAGTCAGCCTTCCGCCTTCTCCCGGTACATCCCCAGGACTTCGAATTGTTAGGGTTCCAGTTTAGGGGCAAGTTTTATATGGACAGGGCCCTTCCGTTCGGGTGTTCTGTTTCCTGCGCCATTTTTGAGGCGTTTAGCTCGTTTGTAGAGTGGCGGCTTAGATGGGCCACGGGTTGGGACAGCACTGCCCACTACCTGGATGACTACCTGTTCTGTGGCCCGGCGGGCACAGGTCGGTGTCAGCACCTCCTAGAGAGGTTTCGGCTATTGGCCCGCCAACTGGGCCTGCCCCTGGCCGAGGAGAAAACGGAAGGGCCCAGCCAGGTCATCACCTTCTTGGGAATAGAGATAGACACTGAAGCACAGGCCTGCAGGCTGCCGCAGGACAAGTTACTGGATCTTCGGGATAGGGTGAGCCAGGCCCGGTCACGCCGCAAGATATCACTGAGGGAGCTGCAAGAGCTGGTGGGCCACCTCAACTTTGCATGCAAGGTGGTGGCACCGGGGCGGGCATTCCTGCGCCGGCTCTGCACAGCCATGAGCGGGCTGCGTAGACCCACTCATAGAACCCGGGTTACAGCCGAGATGAGAGAGGACCTCATGGTGTGGAGTGAATTTTTGCAGGGTTTCAACGGGGTCTCATTCTGGCAGGACGAGCTCCGGTTGGGGGCCCGATTCCAAGTCCACACCGACGCGGCGGGGGGCCTGGGGTTCGGTATTTATTGGAGGGGGAACTGGTGCAGCGGCAGCTGGCCGCCTGATTGGCAGGCTGAGGGGGTAACACGTGACCTTACATTCTTGGAACTGTTTCCCATATGGGCCGCCCTGTATATCTGGTCGGAAGCGTGGGCCAACTCAGTGGTACAGTTCTGGTGTGACAATCAGGCAGTGGTTTATGTCATCAATGCCCAGACATCACGTTCCCATAGGGTCATGAGGCTAGTGAGGGCATTTGTGTTGCGGGCCTTGCAGTTTAACATCGTGGTGCACGCACGTCATGTGCCGGGGATAGATAACGAGATCGCTGACGCTTTGTCCCGCCGACAGGACGAGCGTTTCCGGGCCCTCGCCCCAGAAGCAGCCAAGCAGCCCGTGGAGATCCCGACGGAGGTATGGAGGGTTGGCGGGCTGAGGCCGACGGAGCTCTCCGGGGCTCTGTCGCCCCCAGGACGCAGAAGAGTTACTCAGCAGTGATGGAGGAATTTGCCGGCTTTAGAGACGCTCAGGGTTTGGCACAAATATGGCCCCTGCCCATAGAACACCTGCAGAGATTCCTGGTATATCTGCATCGCAAGGGGTTGGCGCCTGGCTCGCTTCAGGGGAAGTTAGCTGCCCTTGCCTTTTTCTCCAAGATACGGGGACACCCAGACACCACGAGGGACTTTAGGGTCCGGGGCATGGTAGCAGGATGGGGCAGGACGAGGGGCAAGGTTCCAGACGCCCGCTTCCCGCTTTCACCGCAGCTCCTGGAGCGCATGTGCGCCAGCTGGCCGGGAGTGTGTGCCGACGGATATGAGGCGGCCATGTTCAGGGCCGCCTCGCTGTTGGCCTTCTTTGGCGCTCTGCGGGTCAGCGAGCTGGTGGCCGCTAGCGGGCGTGACACTTCACTTACCGCTCTCTGTACAGCGGACATTCGCATGACCGGCAGTAACCTGTCGGTGCGAGTACGGCGGTCCAAGACTGACCAGAAGGGCAAGGGGGCGGAGATAAGACTGGGCCCATGTTCTATCGCAGCCATTTGCCCGGTGGCGGCTCTGCGGGATTATCTCGCATGGCGTGGTCCTCGCGAGGGATACCTCTTCCTCCATGGCGACGACCGCCCGTTGACCAAATTCCAGTTTGCGGCCATGACCAACAAGGTTTTAGTGCAGTTAGGGCTGGGAACACTCAAATTTGGCACCCATTCCTTTCGGATAGGAGCGGCGTCCACGGCCGCTGCCGTGGGATACGACCCGGGATCTATCCGACGGTTGGGGAGGTGGGCCTCACAATGTTACAAGAGATACATGCGGCCGTTGCCGGATCTTTAACATGTTGTTTTTGTCTCCATAGGAGCAGCAGGCTGCGCCTCTCGGGCACGAATCATTTTTGTGGGTCACAGTTACGTATACTGGGCCGAAAAATTCGCCCGCAGAACGGGCTGGGGTCTGAATCTGGGGCTGGGCAATCGGGCTACCATCGAGTGGTGGGGAAAAAGGGGAATGAGATGGCGCGAGTTTCTCGGAGTGGCTACGGCCGCGGCGCGGGGAACTCCGCCGGATTTCCTACTGATTCATCTTGGGGGAAACGATTTGACCAGGCAGACTGGCAAATCCCTAATTATTGAAATTTTGAAAGACTTAGCCACATGGAAGACCCAGTTCCCGACATGCAAGGTGCTATGGTCCACACTGATACCACGCCAAGTTTGGAGAGCTGACTGTGACCCACAAAAGCTGAACCGCTCCAGAAAGCGGGTAAACCAGGAAGTTTGCCGGGCGGTCTGCCAGGAGTTTGGGGCAGTTGTGGGCCACCCGGAATTTAACGTACGCAGGGCGGAGCTCTACAGGTCGGATGGAGTACACCTGACTGACGAGGGCACCGAGTTGTTCCTGCGGGACCTGAGGAGGGGCCTGGCAGCGGAATTGGCTGTTAATGGGTGGCCTGGGCCATAGCAATGCTAGGCCCTGGGCAGTGGCGGTTAAAAGAGGAGGGAGGGCACCGGGGAGCCTATAATTGACACCGGAAATCAAGTGCCCCTCCACCACAACACCGCGGGCCAGGAGGTCTCGGGGCTGGGGTGGGGGAGAGCAAAGCCTCCCTGCGCTGGGAATCACCCAGATTGGTGGACAACAGAGGCAGGGAGAAGCAAACCAAATTGACTGGCCTGGTTGGTGCTATCGGATGATGGCACCAACCGGGGGTCGCGGCTCACCCGATGCTGGCTGGTTGGAGGGGTCCCGGGAGACCCCAGGGATCCAACCAGATAATGGATGCCTGGCCCCTCCTGTTGTTATTGTTGTTGTTATGAGTTAATAAAGTGTGGCCCTGTTACCCCCAACATACTGCCTCGCCTAGTCATTTCGAGTGGGGGGGCAATGCTGGCTCCGCGGACGGCTAGTCCCTCCGTGGAGCCGACTTGCCCCTCGCGAGAATGGCGAGGGGCGAGAAAGGACCTAACCCCCTGTGGGGGAGGGGGGAGGAGCACCCTATAAAGGGTGGCTCTTCCCCCCAACCAGCAGGCAGTCGCGTTTGGCGTTCCCCACCCACCCACCGCGTTAGGGCTAGTGTGAGTTTACCTGGTCGCCTTTTTTGGGGCCGGATAGGAATTTTTGACCCGCACTCTAGATTGGCCATTGAGAGCGGGGATTTTTCGCCTATCCCACACTGGTTCCTCGGAGTTATATGGTTGAAGTTGTGTTATACTTTGGTCACACTATGGCGGTTAAAAGAGGAGGGAGGGCACCGGGGAGCCTATAATTGACACCGGAAATCAAGTGCCCCTCCACCACAACACCGCGGGCCAGGAGGTCTCGGGGCTGGGGTGGGGGAGAGCAAAGCCTCCCTGCGCTGGGAATCACCCAGATTGGTGGACAACAGAGGCAGGGAGAAGCAAACCAAATTGACTGGCCTGGTTGGTGCTATCGGATGACGGCACCAACCGGGGGTCGCGGCTCGCCCGATGCTGGCTGGTTGGAGGGGTCCCGGGAGACCCCAGGGATCCAACCAGATAATGGATGCCTGGCCCCTCCTGTTGTTATTGTTGTTGTTATGAGTTAATAAAGTGTGGCCCTGTTACCCCCAACATACTGCCTCGCCTAGTCATTTCGAGTGGGGGGGCAATGTTACTCAATCTGTCCACAAAACTAAGGCTTCAGAAGAGGCCCTTTGTATCATAAAAACTGCAGCTACAATTCCTTCCACACACACTCTGAATGTATGTAAGAATGGTACAGTTATTTTTCAATTTTTCACATTGCATTACTGAGAAAAGCTTTCAATCTGAAAATAAGGACCATCAACACCTTTTAAGGCAATTTTTTGTAGAAACAGAAAAGATGTTTTGTGAGGGAAACTTTTGGTCCTATTTATTGCTTAGATCACTCACACCCTCTAGTGGGTCAGCAAATGATTGCATCTCTCATTATTAACCTTGTTGACACTCAAGTTGAATCTTATCACATTTTAGAAATGACCATAGAGTTACTTAAAGGGGGGGTGATCTTAAGGCACTTAAACAAAATCAGTCAGAATGGCAAATGAGAAATGTGTCATGAAATCCATAAATCACAAATTTTGTTCTTAAAACCAAAAATCTCTGAGAATGAGCCCTTCTCAGAATCAAAGACATGGCTTTGATATTCTGCTTCAGTGTAGATTACAAAGAAGAAAAATGAAATTACTGAGGAACTTTTATCATATTTATTTCCCTGTGAGGCTTTGTGGATTGCCATCCACCCAGAGAAGTTGTTCCTCAGAAAAGTTCTTTGTGAGGAACAGGACTGTGCGTGTTTAGTCTGATGAAAAGACTGAGAGGAGACATGATAGCAGTCTTCCAATATCTGATGGGTTGCCACAAGGAAGAGGGCATTGATTTCTTCTCAGTTGCCCCTGAGGATATGACAAGAACCAATGGGTGGAAACTCAACAGAGGGAGAGCCGACCTGGAAATAAGGAGACATTTCTTGACAGTGAGAGTCATTAAACAGTGGAACAGCTTGCCTCCTGATGTTGTGGGTGTCCCATCGCTGGACGTTTTCAAAAAGAGATTGGACAGCCATCTGGCCAGGATTTATTTATTTATTTATTTATTTATTTATTTATTTATTTATTTATTTATTTTAATACTTATATACCGCCCGTCTTCCGGAGAAACTCTGGGCAGTTTACAACAAAAATGAAACCAATAACAATAATAACAAACTAAGTCAAACATCATAATAAAACTACAAGAAGGAGTCATTGGCAAGATGACAAAGAAGAAGAAAAAATTAGCAGTCGCCAAATGCCTCGCAAAAAAAGCCAGGCCTTTAAGGCTTTTTTAAAGGCTGGCAGGGACTGTGCAAGGCGCAACTCACTCGGGAGATGGTTCCAGAGCACAGGACCAGCCACAGAGAAGGCTCGGTTTCGGGTCACCATTTTCCGAGCTTCCCTGGGCATGGCCACCCAAAGTGAGAGCGCCCGCAATATTCTGGTCGGTCGGGCCTCAGTTGGTATGTTAGCTGGGGGTGAAAGCTGCACGTCGTGGCCCAGCGCTTTTGTACCCAGCAAGCCACTACAGCCTGTAGCTGGGCAGAGTGGTGGATTGCGTCTGCCTCCCGGGAAGTTTTGAACTTCCTGCTCAGTCTGACAGGGTGGCAGACCTTATCCACTGCTCTGCCCAGCCAGAGGGGGTGGTGCAATTGGGCCGGATGCTGCACTGCTTGTTCTGCTGCTTGGGAAGTTCGAATGGCTGGGGGTGTACCCAACTGTTTCAACTTTCTGGCGGCAGACTGAGCAGTGCAGCACCTTATCTGCTGCTCTGCACAGCCATAGGGGGTTGGGTGGGATGTCCAGGACAAAAGCTTTTGCTGTTGGCACCCCAACACTACTGTCGCTACCATCACTCTGGATAAGAATATTTGCTCTTATCTGTGGCTTTCATTATCCACGGGGGAGCCCAGAACTGATCCCACATGGAAACGAGGGTGCTACTGTACTCTTTTCTTTATACTTCCCAAAGTCAGACATTCTGACTGGATAAAATAGGGCTGTTTAGTAAGAAATGTGTAAATATGAAAAATAGAATAGTGGGAATACATGGCTATTTGTGTAGTTCCAAGGTGACCACAAAGTACAAGAAACGAGGGGAAGTAATATGATTATCCATTGGCATTCCTCTTTGGCTTGTTTGGAGTAGTTTTTAAGGCCTCTGTAGGGCTTAAGTTAGACTAGTCCAAGGAAACATGAACTTGGAGGGGGGGGATAACAATGAAATAGCCTGTGAGAGGCATTCCCTTCCATGTAAAACAGAAGGGCCAGCATGCTAAAACATGAAAGCCAAAAATGTGAAAGAGTCACCTTGGAGGGGGGGGAATACTCTCTGGAATGAAAGGAATAGGAAACTTTTCACCATGCACCTCACCTATCAAATGTGGCTGCAGCATCAATATCTAGCAATGGAAGACTGAGATATTGCTTCATGGGGTGGTTCATTCCCACATAGCAGGCACTACCTTGTGGAGACTTTATTTATCCATTTGATGGCTGCTTCTTAAGATTCAGAAAAAAAAACACCCACATTTTCCAGATATTATCAGCCAGGTAGGGCAGAATAAGACAACATCTATTAGGAGGACGAGTTTACAGCAAAAGTTAATGACTTGGCTTCTTCCCTCAGCCTACAGTGAAGACCATTTCCGTTTCCATTTTGTCTCTCCTTGGTCTTTCCCCTTGGCTGAGGCCCTCAGACAGTGTTTTGCCTCATGAACAGAAGCAATCTCCTTCTCTTCTGAGAACAGCATTGCTGTTATCAGAGGAACCCCTCCATCTCAAAAGGAAGGGATTCGCTATCTGTTTTTGATTACATTGTTAGCAGCCTATTCAGCGGAGCCCCAGGGATACACACTGTTATCTCTTGGGTCCTCTGTGGCAAACTTTGGCTGACTGAGTTGCTCAGGTGCCTTTCTAAAAATTTCAAGAATTCTACTTCATCTCTCTAAAAGGCGAAGGCCAGAATCCAGCTCAATATTTACACGTGCAGAACTCCTGACTCTGGAAGTTACAGCAGCAGTCTGATAAAATGCAGGTTGGGATCACAGTTGCAAGCGACCAGGACCTCACTGCATTGGCATGGGCACTTGTGCCATGGGAGCTTTGAATATACAGTATATGTAAATATTGCTGATGATAACAGCTAATGTCATTCCCAAATCCTGTGAGATACTAGTCTCCCTGCATTTGACACTGGTTAAGCTTCATTTGAAGTCAGGTCAGACCCTTCCAGGAATGGGCAAAATTTGGTCTTTCCCCTTGCATGGGTGTTGGGAAGGGCTGCATAGGAGCAACTTTCACACACTTCTAGCCATTGTCCACCTAACGAGCCTATTCAGACCATGGTAGGGTGAAAGCAAGGTGAAGTATAAATTGGAAGCCTCTCTCCAACTTTCCTCAGACTGAAGAAGCTACTTGGAGTAGTAGTGAAACATTTCGATCCCATAAGAAAAGAAGTTTCATTGCCATGACTCAACTCCCAGGTAATCTCACCTGGATAACTGTCAGTTTCTACAGACAACTTGTCTACTAGTTTTAACTGTTCAGAGACACACCCGGTCACATCCAGGTTCAGAGATGAACCCAAGAGTGCTCCAAAACTATACACCTGTGCTTTCAGAGGGAGCATAACCCCATCCAGTACAGGCCAGGTCCCTATTCTTATAGTTTTAAATACAGTGGTACCCCGACTTCAGAGCTGCTCAACTTAAGAGCAATTCGACTTAAGAGCGGAAAACTGTTGGAATTTTAAGTGCCGCCTTACAAATTTTAGATATGGTCTGCTCGATTTACAAATATCTCTTTCCAGTTTTTGATTTTTTTATTTTTTTTTCTATTTTTAGAAAGGTACCCTGACTTAAGAGTAGTTTGACTTAAGAGCATGCATTCAGAATGGATTAAATTTGTAAGTCGAGGTACCACTGTATTACATATACAGCAGAAGGCCTACTCCATGAATTCACTATGCTTCTCCTTCACAAAAATAAGAAAACAGCCCTGGGTGTTCCCTGGGAGTTGAAAAACCACCTGAAAGTCATAGACAAGGCAGTTCTGTGGAAAGTACTCCCTATAGAGCCTACTGGGCATTGAGACTACCTCACACAAAAAGCCTTGAGACTCCCAGGCAGCCTTGTGACTCTCCGGAAGCCCTGAGGTAGATTCCTGAGGGAAGCATGTGGGTGGGAGCAAGGGAGGTACAGAAGTCTTCCCTGTTGTTGTTTTTTTGTGGGGTTCATCTTTCATAATTCTTCCTGTAGGTTTCTGGGTGAATTCTGGACATGAAAGTCTCTCCCTCCCTCCCAACCCTCCCCCCCACCAACAAAGTTTCATCCCTGTTGCTTATCAAGCATTCCCTCTACCGGGGCAAAGGATGAAGACACTGTTTTTCTAGCACAGCAGGCATCATTCCCAATCCCTTATTTGTGGATTCTCTTGCCTATTTATTTGACTCTGTTTAAACCATAACATTTCCCTTCCACATCTGCTTCAATGAGCCTTTTGACGCCCTGGTGCGGATTTCACGTTTCCAATCAAGCTCCAGCTGAAACACACTTTTTAAGAAGTTCCAAGTCTCCCTGCAATCATTCCATCCAATTCAAGCAGATAAGCTAATGGCCCATAAGCATTCACTCTTTTAATCAGACGCATACACCCATGATTCAATTTCTTTCTCTATAGGCATCTCCTACATTCTCCCATTCATCACTTTATCAGGAAACTTGAATTCTGACACTTAAACCCCAATTCCTTACATGTGTCCCTCGGGTATGTTAAAATGATTATCTTGTCCAGAAGAAAAAAACTCTTCAATTACCTGGAAATCCTAGATAAAGCAAGTGAGGTTTTTGCGAGTGTAACTCTTTTTGTTGTGCTGTGAGATTTCCAGCTTCCTCCTGGGCCAATGTTTTCTCAAACATTCTGCCTTCAGAAAAAACTGTTCCATATAGACGTTGAGTGAAAGAATCATAAAACTGTAGACATAGAAGGAGCCCTAAGGCTTGCTTGAGTCCATAGTCTTCTAAGTCAAGAAGCCCTCAGCTAAAGCAAAACTGACATGCCAACCAAACTCTTTTTAAACATCTCCAGCACCCTCTGAGGAAGTCCACTTCAATGTCTGTGAAGATTCTCAGTCATCCAGGTGCGTTTAACTGGGAGTTGAGTCATGGCTACTGGACTTCTTTTTTGAGAGATAGAAACGTTTCGCTGTTCATCCAAACCGATGAAGCTGTTTGGATGAACAGCGAAACGTTTCTATCTCTCAAAAAAGAAGTCCAGTAGCCATGACTCAACTCCCAGTTCCACTTCAATGGAAAAAATTGTTAACTGTCATGGAGGTCTTCCTAATGCGTGACTAAAATTCCTTTTCTCATAAGCAGAATCCATAATTTTGGATGCCACCCTCTGGAACAGTACAAATCAAGGTCACTTTTTATCTTCCATAGGACAGCTGTTCCCATCTTTAAAGATGACTCCCAGCCTCCCCTTTTCCAGGTTAAACATAGATGGTTACTTCACGCCCACTCTCATCCCAGGAGGAAGTTTGTTGCGTGTTGATGTTGGTTGCGGTCATGTTGTCGTCTTCTGGTTCTATCCCTGTTCCCATGTACGCACAGGTGTGTCAGATGATACCAGCATGACTGTTACCGCACATCCTCGTCCCGTGATGAGATGTGAAATTCCATGCCTTTGTTCTCAGTTTTTTTTTCCAGCTCGACCTTCCATTTTTCGATGTTTCGATTCTCCGAAGCCTTGCCTTCAATGTGTTATGGAGCTGAGTTTGAGGCATTTGTCTTTTAATCTCTCTGCACTGCATTGCTGACTCCATAGGGAATGTACTGGCAAATGGCACTTTGCACTCCTGCTGTCACTAGATGGAGATTGGCACATTGTGTGAGGAGCCTTACCTTTCATGGGCACTCTTATTGGAAGGAGAAGCGAGATGAGGAGATTCCCGAGGCCAGGGAGGGGAATTTCTCATCCCGCTTAAATCACAGTTCAGGGGGCGTGGTTGGGATGAACGTCCCTCATCCCGCAATGGACGTGCAGTTAGATTTCTTTGGACCAGTCCCCAGTGGGACCACGAACAGTGATGAGATGGATGCGAAGTATCAGCTATAATTAACTCTCTCAGTTGTTCATCAGAGGGCCTGATTTCCAGACTTGTGTCATTGAGGTTGAATAGATTCCAGTTTGGGATTATGTCTGACAAAGAACAACTTCACCTATGCTGTGGCCATGAGAGTTTCAGAGGATTCTGGAAATGGACAGCGTTCTGAGGTAATAACTCAAATAAAATGTAACACGTCATCTTATCTGTAATTTTCTAGGACTGCCTCTAAGGTTTAGGCTCAGACCTTGGGTGTGATCCTTGCACCACCAATGAAGCAACAATAATAAAAAAAACAAGTTGCTAAGAAACAATCAATCAATGGTGTGTGTGTGTGTGTGTGTGTGTGTAGAAAGAGAGAGAGAGAGAGAGAGAGAGAGAGAGAGAGAGAGAGAGAGAGAGAGACCTTGACTGGTTTTTCTAAATTATTTCTTTTTTATGGTAAATATAACATAATTATAAAATAATTAATTATAATATAATTAACAATCCAGATATTGATTTTCAGTCATTATCAATTTCTCTGTAATGATTATTGCTTCCATAATCACTTTCACTATATTAACATAGATTAAGCAACCCTTTACAATTGAGTAGAATCATTAGCTTGAGGCATGGATTAAAAACCAGGATCACTCAGAATTTCATTTGAGTACTTTTTGGAAGTTGAAAATTGATTTGAGTTAAAAATGGGTCTTCTGGAAACCCGGCACTTAAAAGGATTACCGAAAGAAGTTGTGTGCAAAAATGCCAATTTGGTGCTCTCCTTCTTCAAAATAAAGCACTAAAACATCTTACTAGCTTTGGGCTGAACTTTCAGGGCTCTTGTCAAATACTTTTGTGATCCATGTCTCATGGCTGTATCTAATTACCAAGAAAAGGGTTCTACACTACCAGTGTCTTGTTTGGTAGATCCACCAGTCTGGTGGAAATGATATTACCAGCTGTGGCAGAGTGCTGCTAATTGCCAAGTCTGAGTCCAGTCTTTGGGACCAAGTCCTGAGCCCCAAGCCTGAGTCCCTATTAAAAATAAGCCTCCCCATCCCCAGAAAAAATTGAGGGGTAGATGGGTCCTGAATCATGATTTGAGTCCAAGTCATTAAAAAAAATCAAGTCAAGTCTGAGTCTAGTCACTTAAGTCCAACTTGCCAGTGAGTCCCATGATTCAAGTCCCCATTCCTGCTTATCAAAAAGTTTTGAGTTTGATTTTGGGTTTTGCACTTCACCTCATTCGCTGTACCCAAATTTGAAGGAGGGAGTTCCCAATTTGCAATGGTGTTGAGACAATCTCCGTTGCGCTGGCAGAGTTACGCAACACTATACTACCCAAAGATTCGTTTCAAGAGCAACGGGCTGAATTTTTGGATGATGTGTCTTAGCTCCTAATTTCATACCAACTTTCTCTGTTGAAGAGCTCTGGAGTACTAAAATGCTTACCTCATCTTTAACTTTTTAATGCTCCAATAAAGGGATGACCCAAAGCAGAACTCTGCTTCTAGGGCTGAATCATCCAGCAATTTTTTTTCCAAAAAAGTTGACGATGGAAATATTAGAACTTGCTGTCCAAGAATATGAGGTTTCCTAGCCTTTGACTGAAAGCAATTGATAGGTGAGAAGGAGAATCTGCTGGTTAGGGAAAATCTAGGATCTGTGTCCCAAACAACAAGTAACTTGCCCAACCTCTGGGCTCTTTCATATGATAAATGTCCTATCTGAATCTGGAACTGTGTCGGAAACCAGATGCACAGCTGTAATTGTCCCTTTGTCTCTGTCACTTCCTGACTCCCCACCTAACTGGATTGGGCTATGACAGTCACCTTGTTCTATTGACAAGTACCATGCATTTCACGCAGAACGATTTAACCTAGAAATGGTTTTCTACAGCAACACATTGTGTTAACACTTCCGTCAGTCTTCAAAGTGCCTAGAAAACTATGCTCAGGTGGGAACATCTTGATCTACACTGGTGGTGACAGACACCGGCATAAACATGAATAATCAATGGTGCCGCAATTTCTTCCCGGAAGCCTCAGCAAAATAAATAGAACAGAACACATTTCTGACTATGTCTAGGTTTGGCAGAATCATGACACTGAAGAAGTACAGAGCTATTCTGAAATTGAAAAGGCTCTTGATTGTGTTGGGGGGGGGGGACACACCCCTGAAAGATTGGGACAGAGGTGTCCTACCATCCTGGTCCTTGAGCTATTCCATTTGAGATTTGAGCATTGTGCTCATTTGGTGCTAATACAATAGCACCAATCTGCTTCTCCTCCTTGTTCTTGCTTGCCCTTCTCTACGACTTCCTTCTTTTATTATCATTTATCATAAATCTATTTTTAACATTCTTTTATATCATACCATCTGGCTTGGGGCCACACTAGGCCAGTGGTTCTCAACCTGTGGGTCCCCAGATGTTCCTGGACTACAACTCTCAGAAGTCTTCATCACTTGCTGAGCTAGCCAGGATTTCTGGGAGTTGCAGTCCAGGAACATCTGGGGACCCACAGGTAGAGAACCACAGCACTAGCCAATATAGAGCAGAGAACAAGATGCAATTAATCCATCAGAAAACACTAACATAACTAATCGATATAGCATCAAAAATAAAATAAACAAATGAACAAATGATTAAAAAACAACTACAGTAAATTAAATTAATCAGTGAGTATGACCCAGAATTAATAAACATCAAAACCTTAAACACAGGTGGCATGTTCTCTTATGGAGATATGTTACAGGTCTAAAGCAATGGTTCCTAATCTTGGGTCTCCAGGAGTTCTTAGACTAAGTTGCCCAGAAGTCATCACAACCAGCTGTGCTGGCCAGGATTTCTGGGAGTTGTAGTCCAAAAACAGCTGGGACCCAAGATTAGGAACTGTGGTGACATGCTAAGTTGATTCATAAATATTCATGGATGTAAATTGCTAATCCAATCATATAGCTCATGGGCAAGGCTAGAAGATATAAAAACAGCTGTGTGATCTTGTGGTAGACACATACCTCCTATTCCTGGTCTAATGCTTCCCAAATAGTTGTCACTAGATATGGGTACAAATGAACCACAAACCAGAAAAGCTGATATATCTGGATGGTTTGTGATTTGTTTGGGACCCTTTGCTGATGCAAAACAGATGCACGTCTGCCACATTCCCATTGCCTCTGTCACCTCCATGTTCCTGGTCCTACTGCCTCCTCCTCCACCACCACCACCACCATCGCCATCAGAAACAGTGGGTTATCTGCCTCAATGCCTGGTTTTTGCCTATCAGCTGGAGGGCAAGTGCATGTTCAGAAGCCACTTTCCTGGCATGACCCCAAATGTACCACGAACCATCACAAACTTCCTCTCCCCACACCCTTTGTGACCATCACTAATCATCACTAGATGGGGGTATTTTCCTTTACTAGGGTCCTTCAAGCAAATGCCGGGTGTGTCATCGGGGATATTCCAGCTGTGGGATTTATGCATTAAGTTGAGGATTTGCCCTAAAGTTTGGTAACCATAAAAATCAATATCAGACCCCAGAAGACAAACCTAACTGAACGTAGTGTCACACATGGTACTTGTAATCATCACAGCAAATTAGAAAAGAACTAAGCAGAAAGTAGGGAATATAAATTCATTTTAAAGCCTTTTTTTTTCAAAGATGCAAAAACACACTGGGAAAAAAGAAAAAAAAGCTCTTATCTTGTGATATTAATACGGCGAAGTGGATCTTATTAGCACATCAGACCCACTGCATTATTGCACTAATTAGTCCCATTTCTGCTGTTAGTGCAGAAAACATTGACTCCCCCTGCCTCCTTCAAAGGCCTGTCATGTGAATTAAACCTCTCTTTTTGAAACTGGAAATAGTTTCATCAAGCTGGGTTTTAAAATGAACACAGCTGCATTATATTAAAAAAAAAGGCCAGGCGAATTATGGGGCTCTGGAAGAGAGCAAAGATTAGAACCAAAAAGTACATTTTCTGCCTCAGAAGTTGCAGAATCATACACCCAGCATCTCTGGGTAGTGAGTAGATGTTGCTGTTTTCATGCTCGTTTGGTTTCAGAGGTGGGCTGTGACCTGAGCAGGTCATAGAACAGTGTTGGCGAACCTATGGCACGGGTGCCAAAAGTGGCACTCGGTGCCCTTCCTGTGGACACCCAATATCGCCCCTTCACAGCCATCTGTATTCACTATTCAGGTTCAATTGCTGTATTGGCTCTTTGCAGAAAAATATATTAGTGGGTTTT
This sequence comes from Phrynocephalus guinanensis, assembly GCA_037367245.1. Classification (NCBI taxonomy): domain Eukaryota; kingdom Metazoa; phylum Chordata; class Lepidosauria; order Squamata; family Agamidae; genus Phrynocephalus; species Phrynocephalus guinanensis. The sequence goes on along the minus strand of CM074740.1, from coordinate 93,367,940 downwards.
GAATCGCAGTTTGGGCACTCGGTCTCTAAAAGGTTCGCCATCACTGTCATAGAATCTTATATTAGTGAAGTTGGAAGGGGCCTGTAAGGCCATCAAGTCAAACCCCCTGCTCCATGCAGGAATACAAATCAAAGGAGATCAGCCAGCTGGGTTGTCCAAATTTCTCTCGAATGCCTCCAGTGTTGGAGCACTTGCCACCACCTGAGGTCATAGCCGTACTGCTGTAACACTTAGGATGCGTTTAATGATATTCAGCTGAAAGCTGGGTTCTCTTAACTAGAACTCATTGTTGTGTGTTCTACACTCTGGATTGATTGAGAACAGATCCTGCCCCAACTCTGTATGAGAGCCCTTCAAATATTTGAAAAGTGCTCTCATATTGCCCCTCAGTCTTCTTTTCTCTAGGCCAGGTCTGCCCAAAAGGTAGACCGCGGGCTACTGGTAGCCCATGAAGGGTTCAAAAGTAGCCCACCAGCTATCAATAAAATGTGAGGGGATAAGTTCTCCGCCAGTCCCTCCCCCACCCCAAGGACCACCACTGCCCCAGCAAAGTTCTGGGTCTGCCAGCCCACTGTCTCAGCCGAGTGGGTTAGTTCAAGGGCCATGGCGCATTGAAATCTGTTCCCTCCAGAATGGATTAATTGGTTCTCAATGCATTCCTATGGGAAACCGCTGCTCTGCCTACAAAAGTTTTTGCTTATGAGCATGTGCTTGGAACGGATAAAATTCATAAGTAGAGGTTTTAGTGTAGTAGCCTTCAGGCACTTTGGGCCGGAAAAAGTAGACCTCAGCCTGTTCAAAGTTGAACAGCCCTGCTCTAGGCTAAACATGCCCAGTTCTCTCATCTTTCCTCTCAGGGCTTGACTTCCAACCCTCTGATCATCCTTGTGGCCCTCTTAACTTGTCCCAACATGTCAACATCTTTCTTGGAAAGTGGTGTCCAGAACTGGACACAATACCCAAGTTGAGGTCTCACCAGGTCAGTGGATACCCATCTCCCACCCCTCAGTGAGGAACAGGTCAGTTTATTTCTTGTCAATGCCTGTTCCCTGTGCTGTTACAGAGTGTGCTAAGTCTGTTCTATAAGGATTTATATGGAAGATTTCTGGTGGAAATTCCTCGATCATAGACCATTTATCCTATAGGCTGCTGGTTTGGGCTTCAGACACTTTATGAGGTGGGTGGTTGTTAGAAGAATCCTTTTGAACTGGATGAATTCATGCTATTGAGAATGTCTGATTGACTGAACTGTCACTTTTTTTCTTAGGCTGATGGGCCACTTCAAATCCTATGATGTGCAGCTTCCCTGCCTCTGGGAGACAACTACAATAGCTCAACAATCAAAGGACTTCCTTCCCTATGTGTAGATTCTTGTGAATATGCAGAGAAATGCATTTGATTTGTTAAACTGGCAACTGCTGGGTTACAGCTAGGAATGTAAAGAATACAGTAGGACCCCTATATCCACTGATTCATTATCCACTGATTCAGTTATCCATGGTTGGCAGAGGGAAAAAAATAAATATTCAGCAGTCACAAAGCAAGCTGTAAAGCAAGCTGTTATCACAAACAGCAGCTGTAAGGCAAGCTATTGTCACAAATAGCATCTGTAAAGCAAGCTACTGTCACAAAAATTGGCCATAAAGCAAGCTAACATCTCAAAACAGCAGTCATAAAGCAAGCTACTGTCAGGAAACAGCAGTTTGTGAGTGGATGGGCAAGCGTTCTCTCTTATCCACAGTTTTCATTATCCACGGGAAGGCCTGGAACCAATCCCCAGCAGATACCAGGGTGCTACTGTATGTTTATGTTTATAGATTTTATGTTTTTGGATTGCAATGATGCAATCATTTCTTTTTTGAAAAGCTATGTTTATGGATTGCAATGATGATGGCAATGATCATCTTCATGATTGTTGCTGCTAGAATATTTATTTTTCAATCATGGGTTGCCAAGTCAGTTATGTCTTATGGGGACCCTTTTGAGGGTTTTAGAGGCAGAGGTTGACCATTCCCTTCTTCGAGGGGGGGGGTGTCCCTGGGAATTATGAAGCTTGCCCAAGGCCACACAGGCTGGTTCCACTCACAGGAAGCACAGTGGAGAGTTCAACACCCAGCCTCTGATTCCACAACCAGATACCTAGCCAATGAGCAACCCAGCCAGCCATCGGCAACTAGCAGCAAGATATACCACTCTTTTGCATGCTACTGTAGGTTTTTATGTGCAGAGATGCTTATATCTTTATTGGGGGAGTGTTATTAGGATGTGTAATAACACCTTGGGCTAGGCTGTCTTATCAAAACATTTCAGGCACAGCTAAATTTTCCCCTCTTACCTCCCCCCCCCCAAGTCCTTCAGCATAAAATGTGAAATGTTTACCCAATGGATTGTACCTAACCGTGAGAGTCAGCAGCATCAGAATGAGCTGTACCTGTCAAATAACTAAGAGGCATTAATAATTTAGCTTCTACAAGAAAAAAACACCTAGATTGGCTGGACAGTAGCCCGGTGGTTATGCATCAAGACGAAATGTATTTCTTCCTTCCCCCTTGCCTCCCTGGCCAAAAATTTCACCCTTTCAGAAAAGGGTCCTTGGCCAGAAAGATCTTCCTTTGCTAGTTTTTCGCTTCAACAAAGTATAGGTGGTAGTCTTAAATTAAGATGAAATCAGAACAGCAGCAAAAGGAATTATTATGGAACAAAACAAACCTAGCCCCACATACCTACATAGGCTGTATCGGCATGTGTGACTAGGTAAGTCTAGGAAAAGGTTTGCATCTTTCCTTAGCAGAAACTGAGCTGGTTATGATTTAAAATGCCACCATAGAACCTTGGCAGGGGGGAGTTACTTTTTCTAATTGCACTGTGTGCCTCAAAGGAGAATTTGTTGAGGGGCATACAGAAATTAGAGAAGAATCAACATTTACTGGAACACTTGGACAATAGGGCCCAAATCTCGGTCCTTCATACACTGCTAAATGAAGCCTTTTCTTAATTTTTTGTTTAAATGGTGGGATGAAATACTAATATGTCAACAAGCAGGAGGACAGGCACCATCAAAAAAGAAGACATGGAGGACACAGAATCACCAAAAAGAGAGAGATAAGATATTCATGACCCATATGAAGGGCAATTTCTCCATTAAATTCACATATGTGAATTTTACGATCTACAACTATAATTTCATTACAATCAGATAATACTCTTGTGCCGTCAAATCAATCTTGACTTATGGTGGCCCTTTTTCAGGGTTTTCCAGTTAGAATCATAGAATCATAAAATCATAGAGTTGGAAGAGACCTCAAGGTCTCCAGTCCAACCCCCTGCCATGCAGGAACCCCATCACAATACAGTATTTCCGACAGATGGCCATCCAGCCTCTGCTTAAAAACCTCCAAAGAAGGAGACTCCACCACCCTTTGTGACAGCATATTCCACTGCCGATCAGCTCTAACTGCCATGAAGTTCTTCCTAATGTTCAAATGGAATCTCTTTTCCTGTAGTTTGAAACCATTGCCCCGGGTCTCTGAAGCCATGGAAAACAAACCTGTTCTCTCTTCAATGTGACATCCTTTATTTAAACATAGCTATCATATCCCCCCTCAAACTTCTTTTTGAAAGGCTAAACATTCCCAGTTCCCTAAGCCATTCCTCATAAGACATTTCCTCCAGACCCTCAGCCATCCTGGTCGCCCTCCTCTGTACCCGCTCGAGGTTGTCAACATCCTTTTTAAATTGAGGCACACAAAACTGGGCACAGTACACCCAGGTGGGGTCTGACCAGAGCAGAATAGAGTGGTACTATCACTCTAGAGAATAATCAGAAGTGGTCTACTATTCCCTTCCTCTGGGGGCATCCATTAGCCAGCATAGTTTCTGCTTAAGGATGATGAGAGTTGTGTGCCAAGACCAAGATGCATACCCTTGGTGTTTCTAAATGAGCCCAGCACCTCTTAAGAGACTCCCTTTGTACTCCATCATTGTACCTGAGGCATAAACAGGTTGAACAGTTATTTGCCTCTGGAAACCAAGTGAAGTGGTGTAATTTGGGCAGTCAGGGAACTTTCACCAAACAGCAATCCCCATGGTTGTTTACAGAAGAGTGAATAGTGTGAATTTCACTAATGAATGGGTATAAACTAAGTTTATTTAGTGATTCTGTCCTTTTTCCAAACCAGTTTTCAAAATGTTAAAGTCTTGAAAGTTCAACAGGAAAGATTTGAACATATATTTATTTATTTATTTATTATGGAGCTTATATACCGCCCGTCTTCCTAGAAGGGAACTCCGGGCGGTTTACAACAAATTAACAGGACAGCAAATTACAATAACAGCAAAATAAATTAAACTAATAAAATAAGCAAACAGAACAGTAATACCAGAGATGCAGATGGCGGGAATTAAAAAAAAATTGTTCAGGTCACCCAAACGCCTCCCGGAAGAGAAGGTGTCCATATGCTAGATGTGTCCATTGAAATCAATGAGCATTAGAGATTAGAGATGGGCACGACTCAAAAAAATGGTGTTTTGTTTGTCATTCGGTCGTTTACGGGTCCATTTCAGTTCATTTTCATTTTCGTGACTTTTTTGCAAAAAAAATCATTTTCGTTTCGTTAGGTAACAACAAAAAAACGAAAACGAAAACAAAAAATTGCTGTTTCGTTAGCATTCTTTTTAGTTCAATGCATCTGCTGCAACGAAAATGAAAAATGCTGCAAATTTGGTCATTTCGTTTTCGTTTTCGTTTTGTTTGGTTTTTAAAAATTTCGTTTCGTTTTCGTTGCGTAACGAAACGAAAAAACAAAAATGAAAACGAAAAATCACTCATTTCGTGCCCATCTCTATTAGAGATGCTTCACTTTGCCTGTTGATGTTGTTTTGTGTTGTCAAGGTTCTTCCAATTATGGTGACCTTAAGGGCTTCGAGATATGCAATATATTCAAGATGTTTACAGTTGCCACTCTCCCTCCCTTGACTTTCAATGGCCAAATGGAGAATTTCAATGCAGGTCGTCCAGTCCAGCACTCTATTCATTATACCATACTGGCTCTGGCTATGTCCTGCATTGCCGCCATAAAATTCCACACCATCTTGCATGCCACATAGGTACTTATTTCTGTCACATGCAAAGTACTTATAGGATGGATCGGGGCACAGAAATGAAGAATGAAGGCCAAGGATTCTTTATGCGGTTGTTAACAGCAAACTTTGAGGAACTTATGATGAAACAAGAGAAGAGAAAGTAATTTAAAACATCTGCAAAATGCCCTGCATTTCAATGAAGGTGAAACCCATTCATTCAGAACTAGAAAGTACAACTGCACACTTTCTTCAGAAACATGCAGTATTAAGGGAGAAAGGCTGATGAGATTGAATGTTCTCCCGGCCTAAAGGGATTTGTATGTCTCGTAGTGCCAAATGGAGCTGGGTTAAGGAGTAGGGGTGATATGTGACCCATGTTCCTTTGTTTGAAGAACGGGACTGTGACTTAAGAAGCAGCTTCTTACAACTGCCCACATTGCCTCTAACGAGACTCCAGCCCTGGCTGAAACATCACCTAGCCATGGACTTTAAGAACAACATCTAACTAAGGACTTTAAAAGTAAACTCCTGGTAAAGCACATCTTTTACCATGTCTGAACTTCTGGGACCTGCTTTGAAGAAGGGTGATTTACTGCACTCGAAAGCTTGCAATGTTCTTTTTTTATTTTTAATAGTGGCCTATAAAGTTATCGCCTGTAACCTATTTTTAAAAAGAGAGAGAGATGCCATTGTCCTTTAAGATAAAATGAAAGGGGGGTGTTCTTCCCTCCCTCTGATTGCCTAACAGTCTAAACCTGGAACGACATACTACATGCCTCTAGGTTTCTAATTAAATAGACAGATAGGGGCTCCGATAGCATCAGCTTTCTGTAATAAAAACTATTGATATTGTCGATCTGAAAGATTTTTATCTGCCACAGACATAAAGATGCAGACGAGTCTAAAACTCGTGGTGTGGGGATTTGGGGTGGGGTGGGGGGACAATGGATAGTATGACAGCTTTCTTCCCCTCACCTCTTTCCCAAGTCATATTGTTCCTAGTAGCAAAAATCTCTGGAGGGAAATTTAATCAACATTAATAACCCAACTTCGAGCTCTTTCTTGGCAATAACACATTCTAAAGAAAATTAGTATTGGCTCTATGCAAGGATCCCATGCAAAATTGGGGAGAATTCTGTATTTGCCTTCTTTGTATGTCACCCCAAGATTTATCCTTTTTGATTGTCTGATTAGTGGAAATGAATGGGAATGAATAAATAAGTGGTAATTAATTAATAAGTAACTAAAAAGGTGAAATCTCATTTTGGCTGCCCCTTGATGCAAAAGCATCCATCAGCCGAATGAATTCTCCCTCCTTCCCACTGCTTCAGTAGCATAATGGGAGAAGCAATACACCACATACACTCAGTCACATATATACAAATGCCCACCCACTGGAAGGACAGCCTCGTCATCGGAGAAACTTGCATAGTCCTTTGGCTGAAATCCTGTTACTTTAACTTATGCCATGCAAAGCTGATGACATCATGAACCATTGGAATTCTTTAGCAATCAAAACTCTTCTGTTGCCGCCAACCATGTCTCTTATGCTGCCTCTAGTGGGTGTTGCTAGGAGGGTCCTATCTGAGCTGGCGTGACTGTACATCAGACTAGCTGTAACCAATTATCACTTCCCTGCTTCTGATTTCAAAGAAGCCCTGCTTCTCTGCTTAAGCACCTTTTCCCTTCTTTTTTTAGTCAGCTGGCAGTTAGTTGAGAGTTAACAGGCAGCTTTGTAGTCAGCAGTTTATTCAGTAAGAAAGTAGTCTGCAGAAGTTTCCTGGAAGCAGGCTGTGAGTCTGTTGAGACCTACTACTATAAGCAGCTATTCTTGTACATTATGCCATTTTTGATCTGTTCAACTATGAGTACAGTGGAACCTTGACTTACGTCATTAATCCGTTCCAGTGGTCTAGACTTAAGTCAAACATGACTTAAGTCAAACAAACGTTTCCCATAGAAAGTAATGGGAAAGCGGATTAATCCGTTCCAGATGATGAAAAAGACCCCCGAAAACAGCAATTTAACACAAATTTGAATGGGATAGGAGATTCTTTCTGGGGATGTAAATGAAATGTCTCTTCAAAGAGAGGAGGAGGCAGTGGAATTATAGTCCACAAGTTATACGCCTCCACTTTTTAATGTTCATAGAAACAATGTCTAACATTTAAGTTTTACTGATTTTTAACCTGACGTTCGAAGTTCTGAACAACTCTATGCTTACCATTAGAGTCCCACAACTTTGCAGCTCCCCAACTAAAATGCTTCCATTGTGGACCAGACTTCTGCAGCCAGATTTTTTACAAGACTGAGCTCACTGTCTAACCAGCGAGGCCAGCCCCGAGCTCCCGGCCCTTCTTCTCCTCCAGCAGCAGCAGCAGCGGCTTCGGTGAGGCTGAGGACCAGCTCCAGGTGCTCTGAGCTGGTCTCGCCGAAGCCGCTGCTGCCGGAGGAGGGGAAGAAGGCAGGAGCAGTTTGGAGGCGGCAGCCGTGATGCTGGGTTGTGGCTGCCGCCCAATTCCGGTGCCTTGCGCAGGGGCTCTGAGATGTAAGTCAAAGCCTGCGACTCAAGTCAAACAGGCCCCTTCTTGCTGCAAGTCAAACATGATGCAAGTCAAGCAGTATGTAAGTCAAGGTTCCACTGTACATGGAACCTTCTATTCTTTCTCTTACCTTTTCTCAGAATGAATCACTGAGACTGTAAGGGCCAGATGATAAGTAGAGATGGGCACAAAATGAATTTTTGTTTTGTTTTTCATTTTTTGTTTTGTTACAGGGCAAAAAAAAATGAAGTGTGCCCTTTTTTAAAAAATGAAACAAAATGGAAATTTTCATGTTGTTTCATCCCGTTTCATTTTTATTTATCATTTATTTTGACAAGTGCCAATCTCGGTGCTTGTCAAAATAAATAATAAAAATAAGTGTGTCAGGTTATAATAAAAATAAGCGGTATGAGGGGGGACAGGGGGGAAAAGCACAGACTGGCCGGCACAAGGGGGGGGGGGGGAAGAAAAAAGTGCCAACTGGCCCACGCCGACTGGGCTGCAGGCCAGCTGGTTGCCGCGGGGTGGAGGGGAGTCCCAACTGGCCGGGCTGGTCAGCTCTGTAAAAAAAAATTAAAAATGAAACAAAATGAAGAATGAAATGATTTTTTTTAAAAAAAGTTTCATTTCAAACAAAATGAAACCAAAACCAAAATAAAATGAAAAATGAAATGAAATGAAATGCCCTTTTGGAGTTTTGTGCCCATCTCTAATAAGAACTAAGGGGAGTTTACTCTAGGGAAGCTTGAAGCTAATTTTGCTCTGCTAGTCCCTGTACTTCTGCTGTACATTTAGAGGAGATGAACCCCAAATTCCAAATTTTACAACCATTCTGAGGTTCCCTTTAATCCCTTGTATAATGGGGAAGCTGCTGGGGGCACAGGGCAGAGGTTGTCTTTAATTTCCACTGGGGTGATTTCACAGGTGTTGGTAGTATTCAAAAATCAAAGACTCATCCACTCCCTGGATCTTTCAAATGTTCTGCAGAAATCAGAAATTTTGGATTTCTGAAAAAGCCCTGGTGCTGATGACAACATCAGCCTGACGCAGTGCAAGTTATCCTACTGGAGCTGCTGGGACTCCTGGGTTCTGTTTAAAGCTGTCCCAAGTAGCAGGTGACTAAACATCATGTTGCAGGATTAAATCAGAGTCTCTGGATGGACATTGTTGGTGTAGGTCTCTGGTTGCAGAGGCAGAAGCTGGGAGTTGAATTCCCCACTGAACCTCCTTGACAGGGTTGGACTTCAGCTCTGCAATTTGATGATGATGATGATGATGATGATGATGATGATGATGATGATGATGATGATGATGATGATGATGATGATGATGATGATGATGATGATCCATTCAGCCTGGTCATTGAAACCTCCTGTGAAGAAAAATAAGAAGAAAATTGGACAACCACCGGGCAGATCTCCTTTGATTTGTATTCCTGCATCAAGTGGGGGGTTGACTTGATGAACTTACAGGCCCCTTCCAACTCCATTATTCTATGATACCATGGCTATAAGTGGGCTTCCCAGTTGTCAGGGCACTGGGTGAAGTCTCAAGGAAATGTTGTGGTTCTCTGGAAAGAGACGTCAGAGTGAAACATGCTAGTGGAGGTGGAAATAGGTATTTATATACAGTGGTCTCCCGCCCTTTTGCGGTTCATATACTGCGGTCCCGCTATATCACGGGACCACAGTATATGAAAAAGACCCCCTGGGGTAAGGGGGGAAAGGCCTGTTTGAGGCCTCCCGTACTCACCCCAGGACTGGTGCTGCCCCAAACAGGCCTGCAAGAGCCTTCCCGGGCCTTCTGGAGGCCCCCAAAGGGCCTCCCTGCGAATTGGAAGTGACTTCCAGTAAAGTGGCTTCCAGATCACCAACAATCATTTCTGAGGCCTATGAGGGCCTTTCTAGGCCTGTCAGAGGCCTCAGAAATGTTTTTTGGCAATCCGGAAGTCACTTCTGGTTTGCAGGAAGGCCCTTTTGGGGGGCCCAGAAGGCCCTTGCAGGCCCGTTCAGGGCAGCACCAGGCTGGGGATAAATACAAGAGCCCCCAGCTAGGCCCCCCAGGCCTGGCCCGAACTGCATACACATATCACGTATTTTCAATTATTGAGGGTTGGGTTGGTCCCTAACCCCTGCAATAGGTGGGGCGGTCACTGTATCAAGTCTCTTTAAAGCCTGGGCACCCTCTCCCACCCATTCCTTGGTTGTATTCAGGCTCACTGGCTTGGTACAAAAATTGAATTGGTAGCATAAAGGTCCCAAATGCACATACCCATTAACATTCTTCCTAGTTCTCCCTTGCCTCTTGCCTCCTGCCCACCCCTAATGTCTGTTTTTGTCCCTTGATTCTGACCTCTTGATTACTTTTAGCCCATTAACCACGACTCATTCCCAACTCTGCAATATAGATGTACTATTTTGCATTGGCGCAAATTCATGAACTAAACCCCAAAGCGTTTTCTCGTGATGGGAAGGTCATGTGAGATCTGCTCATCCAGTAGATCAATATGAACAAAGACACCCAGCTTATTAGTGCATTATTATTTTTCTTCTCAAACATTTGGCTAACAATTGCTAAGCAGAATGGGACTCCTCGGGAAACCTTTGCTTTTCTACCCAGGAAGCCTTGCTATAGGCAATAGCAATGCAACCCATGGGAACAAATTAATATAACTAAAGTAAGTTGTTAGTATGATGGGTTCTTCCAGTGACCTATGATGAAAATGTCAGAGCCTTCTTTCCTTTCTTTAATCCGCAATCTGTAATGAATGAATCAACCAAATATCACACTAATAGCTGAAAAGGGGCACTTCAAACTCAAAAAGGGTCAAAGTGTGAAAAGACAGAATGATGACCTTTGGTTGCCCTCCAAGAGAAAATTCAAATGGGGCTATATTTCCTTTCATGACAGGAAATACTACAGAATCACCAGCTATCAGGCTGCTAGTTCAGTGGAGATAAAAGATATTACTCTCTGAAATCTCATAGAGCAAAGAGGATAGAGAGACGGTCTTCTCTCACACACAAAATACCAGAACTAGGGAACATCCACTCAAATGGAGTGTAGGGAGATTGAGAACAGACAAGGGAAAATATTGTTTTACCCAGTGTGTTCTTGGTCTGTGGAACTCGCTGCCACAGGATGTGGTGATGACATCTGGCCTAGATGCCTTCAAAAGGGATTGGACAGATTCCTGGAGGAGAAGTCCATCACAGGTTACAAACCATTATGGAGATGTATAATTTCCAGTCTTAAAACCTGGGTACTTCAAGGGAAAGATGCAGGGGAGTGGTCTCGGGAAACAGATATCTAGTCCCGTGCACTGCCAGATGCATTTGGTAGGGCCATTGTGAGATACAGGAAACTGGACTAGATGGACCTTTGGCCTGATCCAGCATGGCTCTTCTTATGTTCTTATGTTTCTACGTAAAATCTAGGCATCCTCTCTGTCCGTGTTCTTTGGTTGGGCTTCTGCCAATGGCAGGTAGAGTTTCATTTCAGGTTTTAAGCACAGGTCATTCAATGGTGGGTTTAAAATTGCTTGCCATCACAAGCAGAGGGCACCTGAATCTCATCCATTAGTAGTCCGTCTACCATAAGAGAGGCAGTGCTAAGAAGCCAAGGGTGTTGGGATATGTTCACCATCTAGGATGGAGCAACCAGGGATGTTGGGAAGTCTTTGGATCTGATTCACAAGTCTGAGTCCAAGTCTTTGGCATCAAGTCTTGAGCCACAAAACCCCAAGACCGAATAATTACTAGTATAAACACCCCCCTCCGAAAAACAGAGTGGGTGGGTTCTAACTTGTGAGTTGAGTCCAAGTCATTGGTGTGACTTCAGTACAACTTGACAGCAAGTTCCACAACTTGAGTCTCTACTCTGGGAGCAACTGAGGTACACTGTAAGAAGATTCTACCAAATCATGGTGAAGAATAGGGATGGTATTTTCATAAAGCAAACTTCTGGAACTGCAAGAGAAAAAACCAGAAGGGAAAGAGAGGCCTTTGAACCACCATTTACTACTTCATCACATTGCTTGGTGGCCATTGCTTCACTGGTCCATAGAAAAAATAGTTTATTGAGAAACTCCCTCTATGGAATCTAAGGTAGACCACCCCACTCCCATGGAGCAATGAGGGATTCCTAGCAGGCAGTACAACTGAAAGGATGTTCCCTGCTGCTTCTCAGCCAAAGCATCCATAGTGGGAAAATAATGGCTATAAGAAGGCATCTCTTGACCTTCTGGTCTCTTCAAGTTCGAGAAGTATGTCTGGGAGAGTCTAGGTGACCTCCAGGGTTTAGAATCCTGGAATTACAAAAGCCCCATCCTCAGTGAACAAATATAAAGAGAGATTCAATAGAAATCCAGGAACACTCAGTCATCATCAGTCCAGTTTTGGTCTTCCATAGGTGATGGGCAAAGATAACAGCTGGATCACACAGGATGTTTCTCTCACTTTTTCAGGTTTCAGAAAAGCAGTACTGTATAATCATAAGTAGCATTTTATTTTGTGTAAATCAGACAGGATAAGACAAAAAGTGTGGGTTTGCAGGGGATTCAGTGACTGATCAGTTCACATACACTCAAGTGTATTTTACAGGGAGCTCCCCGCCTTATATGACAATGAGCTTACTCCACAAGGCTGACCTAATGCTCTCAGGTGTAAGTATTGATAGCAGGTTGGCTATAATCCAGAGCAAAGGCATTTACTGCAGGTTATCTGAAAAACAGGCACAGAACTACTTGTCCCACACATCCAAGTGGATTTACATTGAAGCAATTGACTGGGTGTGAGCTCTTATCTGCTGTAGACTCAAGCCTCTGCCTTTCCAAGGGCAGAGAAAGGTAACTGGTCACAGGGGATGGGAACCACTGCTCTAACACAACAAAGCTTAAGGCCTTTGCTGAACTGTCTGTTCCATTCCTAACTGGCCTGTTCTGCAATTCCTCTATTAATGCACAGAATCGTAACTTAGTTTCCCACCAACTTCGGCTCTTGCCAAGTGTTCTTCTGGCAATTCTCAGCTCAAAAAAATCTATCAAAGTGCTTTGAAATGTTGTATCGTGAGAGGACTGTGGTTGGAACTGCATATTTTGGGAGGAAAAATGCATTTAACGTGACTGCTCATGCAGAGTTTTCAAAGATCTCCAGATCAGAGCAGAGAGAAGCGGAATAGATTCTATGGGCGATCACATTCAAAAGTGGATGGAGCAGAAACAGGGTGAGTCTCCCTCCTCAATTCATGCGGGCAGTCAGAAATTATTATTGGATAGGATTCATTGGCATGTCAAACCTGAAACTTCCTCTTCAGGTTAGATCTAGCAAAAATGCAATTGTTAAGGGGCAAAAACCTCTGCCCCATAGCCTCCCCTACTTGCATATCATCCTATTCTCTCCTTGTAGTAAATATTGTAATAAAGGATTTTTTCCATTGAAATAAAAGCTGTTCTCCTTGTGATCTCTGCCTTGGAGAATAAGCACTCAACCATTGCTTCAGTTAAATATTCATATCACAGTTCCAAGGACCGAAATGAATACCAGAATGAAACAGGGAGGGAAAGGACCGGGGGCAGGGGGAATGACTACAAGAAATCTCTAGACATTTATCACAGGCCTAGAGGATACAAACCAATCAACTGCTTAAAATCTGGTCTTTGATCGAGGTGCCCAGTTAAAGCCTACATTATTAATATATGACTGTGTTTAAAAAGTCCATTAATCAAGTAGAGATGACTGATTAAGTGAATAAAGTCCAGCCTTGTGACCCAAAAGGCAGCCTTTACAAATCTCTTAGAAATTTAATTCATGGAAAAAAGAGGGAGGGGATGTCTGCATCAATTAGATCAAAACAACAATTCACATGTTATAGGAATTTCACATCCCATAGGAGTGTTGCAAATGCATGGGAAGTACTGCCAAGTCATTCTCTCTCGATTGAGACATGTCGGCAACCACAATGGAATCATTATTTCAAGGGTTAATCATTGATACCCTATGTGCCTATGCTGGAAATAAAAGATAAAACTTTGGACTGAAAACCCCACTTTCAAAGTTATCACAAAGCTTTTTTTTTAACTGAATATTTATTTCATCAGTATCTTTTGTGAGAAGCATGTATGGGATTGGATGTATTTTCCCCCCTACACTTTTGGATCTAGTGAGATTATCTAAAGGATAGGCGCAGAAATAGAGAAGGGCATGAGTCACACATTGGTGCCATTCAGCCGATTAGGCCAACAGATGTTTTCAGGGACGCAACTGGGTGGGCATATGCCCCAAGTGCCGTGCTTGGGGTATGTGTGTACTAAAATGACCAAATTGTACATTTTAAAGCCCTGTGAAAGAGTGCCTTCTATCTGCAGTAGCATGGATGCCCTGAGCACATCCGATCTCGCCTGATTTTGGAAGCTAAGTAGGGTCGGCCCTGGTTAGTACTTGGATGGGCAACCGCCAAGGAATAACAGGTGCTGTACGTGCCTGGAGTAGGAACTGGCAAGCCACTCCAGTAGTCCTTCCAAGAAAACTCCATGGACATGGGGTCACAAAGAGTCGGTCACAACTGTAACAACACAACAACAACAAAATCTTCCATCTGCTGAAATGAAACTGCAATTGTAAATGTAACTCTCTCTTTAGGTTCTCCAGGCCAGCCCTCTGCCAAGATGTCACAACTGCATCTGAACTTTTCTCCCTCTTTTTCAAGTTAGGAGGGATGTCTCTTTTGCTCTGTTGTTCCTCTGCCCCCTCCCACGTTTATTAACAGTTATTGGGTTTTGCGTCCTTTTAACAATCTGCATTTTAAAGAAAAGAAAAAGAAAGTAACTTATGGTTGAGGTCTGGAGGCAGGCGGGCTTTGGTATTATTCTGTTTGCATTGTCTTTTCAATGTGGAGCAAACAGCGCTTTCTGTAACTAGTTCGTAATTTGTTGTCAGCCGTGGTTCCGATAGCAAAAGGAATTTTATTACAGGTACATTAAAACAGGAGAATGCATGTACATTTGCATTTCTGGGTGCAGGTAAATAAATAGTAAACCTCATTGATAACCAAGGCAATTATAATTTGAATAAGATTATATTCTCCCTTGGAGAGATAAAGGGTAATGAAAGACAATTCGAAGCTAGTTTGTTATTACTTCATCAAATACCTCATCCTCCAGCCGATAAACCTCTCCTGGAGGGTCCCCCAGAGACATTAACAGCAACAACGCCTGGCAACATTTGTAGTGATCTCTAAAAACATTAATATCACTATTTAAATGAGTTTGTGATGTACTATAACAGAGGGTGAAGCCAGAGGTGAAACTGCTACATGAGCGTTCTTGCCGTCGTTGCCAATGAGCTTCTCGGACTGACAGGATGAATGATATTCACACCAGGCCGATCCTCTGCAGAGGTGTTTCTGGGTCTTGTTTTTGTTCTAAATACAGTTTAGCAGGAAAGCATGACAACAAATATGTTCCCTTATCTCCATCAGCCTGGCAACAGTCACAGTATTAATGGATGCATCTCTGTAATCCAGTCGCCTGTGGTTCTGAGAATGATACCTGCTTTAGTTTTAAAAGTGCAGCTATCATGTTTTGCAGTTGATTAAAACCCTTAAGGTTGGTATTATGTGCAATTATCAGCTCATTTGATAATACAGTACAGAAGTACTGGCATAGAGTAGAAGAGAGTGGTAAATCACATCTCCTTCCATCCATGCAGATTGCCTGAGAAGTCAAAATAACAGAGATTTTGGGGCAAAAAATAGACTTTGAGAGATTTCCTCCTGTGATTTTCCCTCCCAGACATATTTTGAGCGACCACATGATTCTGGTTGGAATAACAATCATAAAACAAAGCATGCTAAACACAAGATACTTAGATGAAGAAAATCAAATTCTGGTGACAGACATATTTTACCTCATGAGGGAACACATCTTTTAAACATGGGTGTCGTTAGGTGTTCTATTAAGGCTGATACTTCACGTCCATCTCATCTCTGTTTGCGGTCCCGCTGGGGACAGGTACGAAGAAATCTAACCACATGTCCATTGCGGGACGAGGGGAGTTCGTCCCGCCCCCGCCCCCTGAATTGCAATCTAAGTGGGATGAGAGATTCCCCTCCCTGGCCTTGGGAATATACTCATCTCACTTCTCGTTCCGATACAAGACCCCGTGAGGTCAGTCTCCTCCTGCAACGTGCCATTCTCCATCTAGTGGCAGGAGTACGAAATGCCGTTCGCCAGTACATTCCCTATGGAGTCAGCAACGCAGTGCAGAGAGATTAAAAGACAAATGCCTCAAACTTAGCTCCGTAACGCATTGAAGGCAAAGCTTCAGAGAATCGAAACATCGAAAAACGGAAGGTCGGACTGGAAAAAACAATGGAGAACAAAGGCATGGAATTTCATATCTCATCATGGAACAAGGACGTGTGGAAACAGTCATGCCCGTATCATCAATCACACCCATGCGTACACGGGAACAGGGACAGAACCGCAAGAAGACCACGTGACCGGGACCGACATCAACACACAACGAACTTCCTCCCGGGACGAGAGTGGACGTGAAGTAACCGTCTAAGAGAAGGGATCACTGGAGGGTACCTATCAGCCACAGATGCTGATAATCTACCTGGAAGACAATGAAACCCTTATCACCCTCATTACAAGAAACACCCAGATCACAGGAAACAATTAATTTCCTGAATTGGGGGAGGGGGGAAATCCCCATCCCACAAAATACTCAACAAACTCACACTCTACACCAGAGCACAGAGAATATTCTAGCTCCTTGCGCTCCTGCCCTCTGAAGATGCCAGCCACAGAGACTGGCAAACATTAGGAAGAAGAAAAACCTCCAGAACACAGCCAAACAGCTCAGAAATCCCACAACAAATATATATTAATTCATTATATAACTCAGATTTTAATATGGGTGACAGCAAGAAGATTCAAAGGACAAGTGAAAACCCATCCGTGCCTAACCCTACCAAGACAATGTTTATATATTTTATTAATTCCTTGGAACGTATGAAAGGTAAATTTTCTAGCACCCTCCCTCTACCCTTATATTATGACATCTATCTCCCTCCTTCTCTTTCTTAATCCTTAATAACATTTTGCATTGTATAATCTCCTTAGCACTCAGAAAGAAATGATATTGCACTGTCCCCTTGAAGAGTTTGTTCTCTGGGGAAAGAAGGATTCGTAAAGATTTTCCTTGTTGCACGTCAGCTCTCTTAAAATCACAGCAGATAGAATCAGTTTTTGAAATGCCCTTTATACCTGTCAAGGCAGATAAGATTACTAAGTTGTCTGCTCTCAAAAGTGTGATGTCATATAGTCCCATTTGCCGGGGCCCGAGTCATTATCTGTCTTGTCTGACAGGACATTGTACATGATCAGAAAGATCAATACAGAGGGGAGCTGAAAGTGGAAGGCTCAGCAACATGGACCAACCCACTGCTCATATAGGGAAGAAGAAAATTAACCTCTTTTTAACCCCAAGCCACACCTGGATAAGTAGCCACTGCCCTCTGTACCAAACCAGCCCTGTTTGGATGGGAAAGGTTAAGGTCATGAAGCAGCATGGTTAAATATATGATCTTAGAATGGCAGAGGTGGAAGGAACACTTTGGATGATCAAGTCCAGTCCTTGGGCTGGGAGAGTAAGAACAGACAAAAGATTTTTTTTCCACCCAGTGTGTTGTTAGTCTGCGGAACTCCCTGCCACAGGATGTGGTGATGGCATCTGGCCTGGATGCCTTCAAAAGGGGATTGGACAGATTCCTGGAGGAAAAAGTCCATCACAGGTTACAAACCGTGATGGAGGCGTGTAATCTCCATGCTTAAAACCGGGGTACTTCAATGGCCAGATGTAGGAGAGTGGTATCAGGAGACAGATATCTAGTCTCATGCACTCCCAGACTCATCTGGTGGGGCCACTTTGAGATACAGGAAGCTGGACTAGATGGGCCTTTGGCCTGATATAGCATGGCTCTTCTTATGTTCTTATGTTCTCATGTTCTTGTCAAGGAGGGTCAGTTGGGAATCAAATGCCCGATCTGTCGCACTGGAGCCAGGTGCCTTAGCTACTGAGTTTTGGAGATCCTGTTTTGTCAAACATGAAATGAAACACTGCACTTTCTCTTCCTTTGCACTTCATTTTGCTTTAGCAAAACAGGACACCTGCTCCTCCCTCTCATCCCTTTACCCAACACTGCCATCACCACCACCATCATCCCACCACTATCACCACCACCATTTTTAAAGGCAGCAGGCCTTTAACGGAACCTGAGTCTGCTGCCTGTGTCCAAGCACCCACCTGTCAGCTGAGCAGTCAGCATATGCACACTGGCAGCAGGTATTCCCCTCCAGCATAAGCCTGCAAAACAAACCGTGAACTGCTGGTTCATGCTTTGTGGGTAACCACAAATCACGAATGATCACAAAACACCCATTTTTCAGTTCATGCCCATCTCTAGTTGCCAATATATCAATGGGTAGGGTTGAATTTCAGAAGTTGTCTTCAGGTTTTGTGTAATCTGCAAATGAACAGGACTGCCGTGTGACTCCCTAGAGCAATGGTGGTTAACCTTCAGCACTCCAGATGTTTTGGAGCACAACTCCCAGAATTCTGAACCTAGACTGCCAATGACAAAGGACTGTGGGAACTGTGGTCCAAAACATCTGGAGTGCTAAAGGTCTGCCACCACTCCCCTGGAGTCTCGGGATGACCAGTAGAGATGGGCATGAAATGGAAAAAAAAGTTCCATTATTCATTATTCATTTTGTTAGTAACAAAACAAATAATAAAAATTGTGATGAAATTGGAACAAATCAAACAGAACCATGAAAATTAGGTTCGTTACGTTTCGTTTTCATTAATGGTGACACACAATGAAATGAGCTGTTTTAAATGTTAAAAAACGTTCTGAATATCCGTAAAAATCCAGCAATAATTATTTATTCTGCCTGATAATACCTACCAGGAGGGTTGGGGTCCTTAAAACGTGCATTTACGTCTTTTCTCAGATCGCTGTAGTTTTTTCCCTTTAAGGGGAGTTAGGGGACATCGACCCAGAATGGATCCCAGATGCCTAATATTGATTTCTTGGGAATTAAAATGCCCTGGGCATCCATAAAAATGCAGTGATAATTATTTGAAATTATTACCTACCGGGGGGTTGCGGTCCTTAAAACGTTTGTTTTTGTCTTTCTCCAATTGCAATGTATTTTTTCTTTTCCCTTTAAGGATGACACAAAATGCATTCCAGCCACAAGATGTATGCAAGCCATGTGATGGGATCATGTAAATTCTTCGACAATTTCAATCACTAGCATGCCCAGGTTGCAGACTGGGTAGGTGTGGCAGCCACAGAGGGCATAAAAAGCTTTGGCAGCCCCCATCCTCCTTGCAGTCTGCGGTAGGAGTTAGGGTGGGATTGCTGTCTCTGTGACTCGTTACTTTAGGCCAGGCAGGGAGGTGTATGTCTCTCTGTTCCTGCTGGCTGCAGCCTGGCTCTTAGGGGAGATAATGAAGAGATTTCTCTTGCAGCTTCCCTGTGTGCGTGCGTACCTCTCGGTGAGTACCTTCCCCTGCCCCGCAGTGCAGTCACTCTGCGGCTGCCTTACGCCCTGGGCAACGCCCGCCGCTGCCTTTGCAGCCTCCCTGCATACCTAGTCTATACTGTGTCTCTACCAGCATTATTGTTTTTAGTGTTTTCCCTCTGGTCTGGGGCGTTAGGGGACGTTCGTGCATGGAAATGCTTTAAGTCGCGCAAAATGCAAGTAAAAATGAAAAACGAAAAATGAAACTTTTTTTTCCAAAAAATTCATGAAAAACGAAAATGAACCGAAATGGACCCGCAACGAAAAACAAAAAAAACAAAACATAATTTTTTTGATTTGTGCCCATCTCTATTGACCAACAGTAGTTTACCATGCATTAAGAGCATGAATAAACCAGGCCCTTCTGCATCATCCCTGGGTTGTTCAATGTATGTTGCATTCAGAGGTAGATTGTCTCTGAAGACTGAAGCATCATTTAGAGAATCAGCTATAGCTCTTCTATTCATCTTCCCGCTTTAATTTCTAGTTCCTTATAGTCATCTTGTTTTCCTTATTCAGGAAAGGCAGAGGGATTTCTATAGAAAGGCATTTTGTTCTAACAGTACAATTTATTCATTAAACTAATACTTGCAAGTAAATGGGCACAGTACAAGTTTAAACAAATAAATAAAACACATAAGACATGCCTCTCTACAGAATTGGATCCCACCTGGCGCTTTCTTCCCGTGTTGGACTAGAGATCTTATCATTAGATATGGGCACGACCAGGAAAAATTACGTTTCGAGTTGTCGTGTGTTGGAGCCGGCCCGTTTCGGCTCGTTTCCGTTTTCCGCGAAATTTTTCAAAAATTTGTCGTTTCGTTTGTCAGTTTTTCGTCTGTCATTAGTACTGGTTTTGGGGGGGAGCGGGCTCCTGGAGGCACCTCTCTGGGGTGGGTGCCTCCTCTGGCCCGCCATGAAGGGAAAGCGGGCTCCTGGAGGCAGCTCGTGGGTGCCTCCTCTCCTCACCCGCTACAAAATGGCATGCATAGCCAATTGGATATGCATACCATTAAGTTGCAGTTGCAGCAGGCAGAGGCACCTCTCTTTCGGGTGCCTCTGTGACTCACTGCCTGCAGTGCACTTGGGCTGGAGAGCGAAGTGACAGAGGACTGGACCCCTAAGGGCGCCCGCTGTGACTCACTAAGAAGGGAAGTGTACTTGCTGTAGTGCAATGCGAGTACACAGATCTGGCTTGGGGTTAGGGGTTAGCGCAAGGGCTAGGATTAGGGTTACTGGTAAGGTTAGGGTGAGTTACTGGGGTGCACCTCTGGGTGCCTCTCTGACCCACTAAGAAGGACAGTGTACTGGTGTATGGGTTCGGGTTCGGGTTCGGGTTTGGGTTCGGGCTAGGGTTAGTGGCTTTTTATGCCCGACTGGCACATCCCAGAAGTCTCGGTCAAAACCTGGCCAAGTGGCCGTGCAATTGGTGGATATGGCTCCAAAAAATTGCATGGTCCACTCCCATGGACAGCCCATTGCGCAGGTGTAAAAAAATAAAAATAAAAATAAAATAAAATAAAATCAATGGAGACGTTTTGTTGCAAGAAACACCCACTGCTGCTACTGAAAAAATTCAGGCAGTTTTAAAATAGCTATTTTCGCATGTTTCTGTGGTGCTTTGGTGTGTTTTTGGACCACGATTTCAAAATAAATATTGCGGTCGCCCCATTTTGGATCCCCCACCCGCACCGCATGGCATGGTGAGTTGGCGAGACGACGAGGATGCGCAGCCCAGGAGAGGAGAGGGGGGAGGCCGGGGACCCCCCGCCCCCCAGAAACCACCCTTCTGGTAGGTGCCCTCACTGAGGCAGGCATATTTTCGCCTGCTTTTTGGCCCGGAATCGGGTTTTTTTTTTTTAAACTTTTTTCCTGTGCCGCGCCGCTTGGCGAGTTGGCGTGCGCGAGTGCGACTCGACGATGAGGATGCGCACTTTGCGCAGCCCAGGAGAGGAGGGGAGGGAGGCCGGGGACCCAAGAAACCACCCCTCTGGTAGGTGCCCTCACTCAGACAGGCATATTTTCGCCTGCTTTTTTGGCCGGGAATCGGGGTTATTTTATTATTATTTTTTAAAACTTTTTTCCTGTGCTTGGCGAGTTGGCGTGGGCGAGTGCGACTCGACGACGAGGATGCGCACTTTGCGCAGCCCAGGAGAGGAGGGGAGGGAGGCCGGGGACCTCCCCCCAGAAACCACCCCTCTGGTAGGTGCCCTCACTCAGGCAGGCATATTTTCTCCTGCTTTTTTGGCCGGGAATCGGGGTTTTTTTATTTTTAAAACTTTTTTCCTGTGCCGCTTGGCATTGCGCGATCGCTGCGATGCCAGGAACGACAACGACAAATCAGACCCAATTTTTCTTTAGTCGGTTCGAGTTCGAGTTCTGGCGGAGTAATTGTCATTACCGTTTCCGTTCCGTAACAGAAACGAGAAACGGAAACGGAAACGAGAATTTCGCCAAGTCGTGCCCATGTCTACCTATCATAACTCCAACGGGATAATGTGTGGCAGGGTTTTAGGTCATGGAAACTGGGCAGGGATGACAATTCAAAATGAGTGTTGTTTTCTAACTTCCTTAACACAAATTGTCCATCTTTTCAAGATGCAATAAACATAATTGGCCACGTGAGGGTACTAGGGAGCATTTTTTTTGTATTTTCTAATGACTGCACTAGTAGAACTTTAGCAGTAGGCAACAGAATGAGCTACATTTGATAAGGATCTGTTAGTTACCCAAAATAATCAGTAACAATAGAATGGGCTCCTTTTCAAAAAGTAATTTTATGACTTCTAGCAGCCCTTCGTTGGCTGCTCCTGTAATGCACAGTGAAGGACGCTGTGACTTTGCTAGTAGCGAGTTTTAACCTCTGTGATTCTCTCCTAGACTAGGACTATTCTACCCTTAAAAGAGTCAAGGCCTTCTAACACAACATCCCATAATAGGACATAGATGACAGGATCACCATTATAGGCTCCTTCTAATTCAATTATTCTTTTTGTTGTTCAGTCGTTCAGTCATGTCCGACTCGTGTCCGACTCTTCGTGACCCCATGGACCAGAGCTCGCCAGGCCTTCCTATCTTCCACTGTCTCCTGGAGTTTTGTCAAATCCATATTGGTTGCATCAATGACACCGTCCAACCATCTCATTCTCTGCCATCCTCTTTTCCTTTTGCCTTCAATCTTTCCCAACATCAGGGACTTTTCCAAGGAGTCCTCTCTCCTCATGAGGTGGCCAAAGGATGCTTCTATAAAATGGAAAGCTATGTCTTTGAAGATTCTCAGTGATCCAGGTGAGTTTACCTGGAAGTTGAGTCATGGCAACTGGACTTCTTTTTCTTGAGAGAGAGAAATGTTTTGCTGCTTATCAAAACAGCTTCATCAGTCTGAATAAAGCTAGTTGTGAGTCCTCCATCTTATAGTCAGCTTTGACCTCTTGTCACCCTGCTCTGAAATAGGCTCATAAGATGAACAATGGACTGAATAGGCTTGTTAGGTAGACAACAGTATCTATAGCCTTAAGGTGAACAATGGCCTGAGGTGCTGAAACCTATAAAAAGGTTCAAGAAACAGAAGTCCAGTTGCCATAACTCAACTTCCAGAAAAATGGAAAGATATTTAACCAAATGGAAACTACCATTAAAATGCAAAATAGCTACAACATTCCCTCTAGTCCTAACATATTGAAAGACAAAATTGAGAATAAAGGGTTACAAATGAACTTGTAGATTAAATCAATGTGCAAAATAAGGGCTTTTGAAGTTGGCTACAAGTCTAAATCAGAAGTACAGGATTTGGAGATCATGGGAAATTACACTGATCAAGCAATCCCATAATGAATTGCTCCAGAGCTAATTAACACAAAGATTTTAATGGTCTTTAGGTCAGATCTAGGCAGGCTTGTCTTGAAGCAATCCTGCAAGTACAAAGGAAATACCAAGAGAATCGAGAAATATATCTCCCAGGATTAAAGTGTAGAAGCTCCTCTGATGCCAAAAGGTTCCAACAGTAGAAGAATGAAGGGTTCGATGTAGGTTGCAGAAAAGGATTCTCAAAAGTAAAGCAATAGGACTTTTAATAATTTGGAGACCCATTTACACAAAAGCAAGGAGGAGTGAGAACGCCAGCCCATTATCACCTTGCATAAGACAATTCAGGATAAAATCTTTCTAAAAATAAAAAAGGAAGAATTAACAAAAGGTGCTGGGGGTGTAGGGGGAAACAGATGGTCTTTCCCCCTAATTTCTCCAATATTTGTATTATTTCTGCTCTGCTCAAACTTCTGCTGCCCTTCATTGGTTCATCTTTTTCTGGGCTAGTTAGTATCCAAAAGCAAAACTGGATGTGTCCTGATAAATCCCTGGCTGAAAAGGTTTAATTATTTTCTTTGTCTTCCACCCTAGAATTGGGAACCAGCTTTTTGTTTCAATACTGACAGGTTCGGTCTTGCCCAACTTCGGTATTAAATACCTGCCTAAAGTGGGTGTGGTGGCTTAGCAGACTAAGGCTCCGAAAACTGTCGGCTGCAAAGTCAGCAGCTCGGCAGTTCGAATCCCAGGTGCCACGCAGCGGAGTGAGCTCTCGCTGATAACCCCAGCTCCTGCCAACCTAGCAGTCTGAAAGCATGTAAAATGCAAGTAGATAAACAGGTACTGCCATAAAAAGCGGGAAGGTAAAACAGTGTTTCCTTGCAACCATGCTAGCCATATGGCCATGGACTTGCACAACACTGGCTCTTCAGCTTGAATACAGAGCTGAGCACCGCCCCTAGAGTCTAGAGTCAGATACAACTAACATACATGTGTGGGGGGAACCTTTACCTTTAAAAAAAACCAAACAGGCATTAAGGGTGAGAGGCAGCTGAAAACCAAGTCCTGTGTCAAATATCTGAAAGAACTGTTAATGCAGGCATGCCCAAACTTCACCCCTCCAGATGTTTTGGACCACAACTCCCGCAGTCCTTTGTCATTGGCAATCTACACTTAGAGTTCTGGGAGTTGTGGTCCAAAACATTAGGAGGGCAAAAGTTTGGACATGCCTATGTTAACGTTTAGCCATGAAAAAAGGAGACTGAGGGGAGGTAGGATAGCACACTTTTCACAACAACAATGGACATACAACAATAGTCTGAAGTTAAAGGAAGCCAGATTTTGGTTAACTATCAGGAAAATCTTGCTGTTAAAGCAGTATGACAATGGAAACAAGTACCTTGGGAGGTGCCGACTGCAACAACACTGAAGGCCTTCAAGTGAAATGTAATCAACCACCGGGCAGATCTCCTTTGCTTTGGATTAGGAATGGGCATTTCGTTGCAGAACTAGTAGGTTACGAAATGAACCACACAAGCTCAGGTGTTCCTTGAAAACGGCTGATACATGCAGATCCAATTGCTTTACCTTTCTCTGTCCCACGCAGGCTTAAAATCCAGTGTGAAAGCATGCCACAACGTCATCTGTGCTGGATCTGTGATGGTGGCCTATCAGGAGCTGTGGAGGGACAGGCATCATCCCGCCTCCCTCTCTGATTGGCCACCAGGAGGAAGCAGGAAAGATGATGTTGCAGTGTGCTTCGTTGTTGGATTTTAACCCTGTGTGAGAAAGAGAAAGGTAAAGCAATTGGATTTGTGTTTATTAGCTGGTTCCAAGGATCACCTGGGATCGCGTGGTTCATTTTGTATCCTACTAGTTCCGAAACGAAATGCCCGTCCATACTTTGGATTCCTTCCTTGAGCAGGGACATGGACTTGATGGCCTTATAGGCCCCTTCCAATTTCATCACTCAATTATTCTATGAGAGAGGGGGGCCCACCTAAACTCCAGAGGGATAGGATTTTGATTCAAGTGTCTTAAGTCTCTAAGTACAGCCCCCAAACTCTATCCCATCTCTCATTCTTCATTATAGCTTATAAAATACCTACTGTATCTATGCTGCTGCGAAAAGGCTCCAAGGCATCATGGGACCTGCACAATGCTTCTGCCAACTCCACAATGCCCATAAAATCTAGAAGTAGAACAAAATCAGCAGTTTTATCCACGTTTTATTGGTCACTCACAACAGTCTGATGCACGGTGTGATCAGAATGCTAAGCACTGGTCTTATCCAGCATCACTCCTAAAGTTTAAAATAAAATCCTCTTTTTAGTGGCATAGCACTATTCTTTCCATGGTTCCTTAAATCCAGTAATGCTCCTACATTCCTTAAAAGTAAGTAGAGATGGGCACGACTAGGGAAAATGACGTTTTCGAGTTGTCGTGTGTCGGAGGCAGTCCGTTTCGGCTCGTTTCCGTTTTTTGTGAAATTTCGCAAAAATTAGTTGGTTCGTTTTTTCATTTTTTTCATTTTCGTTAGTACTGGTTTGGGGGGGGTAGCGGGCTCCTGGAGGGAGCTGCAGGAGTCAGCCAGAGCCACAAGTGATGGACTGGCAGACTCTTTGCACCCGCTGTGTCTCACATACTTGCATGTAGTGCAATGCAAGTAGATCTGGCTTAGGGTTAAGACGGGTTAGTGCAAGGGCTAGGGTTAGGTTAGTTACGGGTGAGGTTAGGGTGAGTATTGGGGTGCACCTCTGGGTGCCTCTCTGACCCACTTAGAAGGACAGTGTACTGGCGTATGGGTTAGGCTTAGGCTTAGGGTTCGGGTTTGGGCTACGATTAGTGGGCTGTTTATGCCCGATTGGCACATCCCAGAAGTCTCTGTGGTCAACCTGGCCAAGTGGCCATGCGATTGGTGGAAAATTTGCATGGTCCACTCCCATGGGCGAGCCCATCATTGCGAATGTGCAGGTGTAAAAAAAAAAAAATAAAATAAAATAAAATAAAATAAAATAAAATAAAATAAAATAAAATCAACGGAGACTTTTTTTTGCAAGAAAAACCCATTGCTGCTACTGTAAAAATTCAAGCATTTAAAATAGCTAATTTTCGCATGTTTCTGTGGTGCTTTGGTGGGGTTTTGGGCAACAATTTCAAAAAAAATATTGCAGTCGCCATTTTGGATCCCCCG
Organism: Phrynocephalus guinanensis; assembly: GCA_037367245.1. NCBI lineage: Eukaryota > Metazoa > Chordata > Lepidosauria > Squamata > Agamidae > Phrynocephalus > Phrynocephalus guinanensis. The sequence continues at coordinate 93,341,722 of CM074740.1, read as the reverse complement.
CACTGCATGGCAAATGGATGCGCCCTCCCAGCCTGGTACCAGCAGCGCAGCAGTAGCAATAGTCAAGGAGAGGGGGGCGGGGAAACCCCCCCCCCAAATAAAACACCCTTCTGGCCTGGTAGGTGCCCTTAGACAGTTTTCGCCTACTTTTAGGGCCGGGAATCGGTTTTTAAAAAAACTTTTAAAAACTTTTTTTCTGTGCCGCTTGGCATTGCACGATGCAAGTAACGAGCACGACAAATCAGACCAAATTGTTCGTTCGTCGGTTCGAGCTCGAATTCTGGCGGAGTAATTCCCGCTACCGTTTCCGTAGAGTAACGGATACGAGTAACGGAAATGGAAACGGGAATACCGCTAAGTCGTGCCCATCTCTAAAAGTAAGTACATGCAATTTTTCAACAGAATTGTTAATTCTAGAAACGAAATCTGTTACTGGAATGGACTCAATGATACATAAAGTCTTTACCAGTTCAGCAGTTCTAAGAATATGGTGGTAGTGGTGGTGTTGGTGTTGATTTGATTAAGCTGATTTAAAAAAAGCAATCTCTGTGAAAATCTACATGCTCTCAAAATTTCTCCAACCTTACCCATCATTTGGGAATCAATACTCAGAGGAACTGAGATGTTCTTGGACTACAGCTCCCAGAAATCCCAGCCATTACATGTGGTGGTGAAGGCTTCTGGGAGTTGTAGTCCAAGAACATCTGGAGACTCACAGTTAGGAACCACTGCCTAGAGATTAGTGAAAAAATAATGAATAAATTATGATTCAAATGCTACCAAGCGCTAGGCAAGTATTAAATAGAATATGTTTTGTCTTCTCTGAAAGAAAATCTAAATAATATAAAATGGTAATGTTTTGTGTGCTCTCTTTTACTTATGATCATCCCCAACCCCTCATTATCAATCTTGTCAGGTGCAAATATTTTAGAATAGAAATTCATCCTGATGTAAACACTTCAGTCAATGAGGTTTCATGCTCTTCAGATGGTGTGAGGAAAGTGTTCTAATTAGTAAAAGTTCAACTTGAAATGCAAAATTGCAGGAGATCACAGAGAAAGGTCTGGTGGAATTTTTAAGCCATGCCTGACTTTAGAATCAGAAGTACTATGTTAAGTCACTCAATCATGTTAATTCAACCAGCTTTATTACTGCCTCTTCATTAGCACTCACATCCAATGTCATTATGCAAATATTATGAAATTTGAGAAATGTGCTTTTTCCTGTCTGTTTTTTCCAAATTTTTTAAAAAAGATATACCTTCTTAATGACTGCTCACTTACACTGATGCATTCCAATAAGGTGAATAAGATTAAATTAGTGCAAAACTTAGACAGTATGAAGACGTTGATTCTTTTTCGATTCTTTCACTAGTCTTTAGTAGCAACATGATACAAATCTGATGGCTTGAGTAACTGTAATTACTTGATTGTAATGCACAGTGATACAAACTGACAACAATCATGATAATGATGTCAAAAGTAGCAATTCTGGTGTAACTTCATTTGTATTATTTATTTTATTTTATTTTATTTTATTTTATTTTATTTTATTTTGAATATTTTTGCCCCACCTTTCTCCTTGGAAAAGGACCCAAGGCGACTTACAATAATGAGGGAAAATATACAGCCCAGAATATTTAAAACATATTCAAGTTAAGAACAGGGAATTAGAAGAGCATCTTAGAACATTCAAAGATAACAAAGCACATGAAAAGAAGAAAAAAAAATCCATTATGAGGGATGGAAACTAACATGGAAAACACTGGTGTTTTTATGAAATCAGTCAATGCAGTCATGGATGGTAATTAGAGATGGGCACAAATCGAAAAAAAATGACATTTCGGTTTTTTTGTTTTTCATTGTGCATCCGTTTCGGTTCATTTTTGTTTTACGTGAATTTTTTTGAAAAAAAATTGGTTTTTTTTTTTTTTTTTTTTTTGATTTTTACCAGCTTTTTGTGCGACTTAAAGCATTTCCGTGTGCGGACATCCCCCAATGCCCCAGACCAGAGGGAAAACACTAAAAAAATGATGCTGGCAAAGACACAGTATAGACTAGGTATGCAGGGAGGCTGCAAAGGCAGTGGTGGGCGTTGCCCAGGGTGTAAGGCAGCCGCAGAGTGACTGCACTGCGGGGCAGGGGAGGGTACTCACTGAGAGGTATGCACGCACACAGGGAGGCTGCAAGAGAAGTCTCTTCTTTCTCTCCCCAAAGAGCCAGGCTGCAGCCAGCAGGAACACAGAGACATACACCTGCCTGGCTGGCCTAAAGTAACGAGTTGCAGAGACAGCAATCCCACCCTAACTCCCACCGCAAACTGCAAGGAGGACGAAGGCTGCCAAAGCTTTTTATGCCTTCTGTGGCTGCCACACCTACCCAATCTGCAACCTGGGCATGCTATTGGTTGAAATTGTTGAAGAATTTACATGATCCCATCACATGCCTTGCATCCATCTTGTGGCTGGAATCCATTTTTTTGGATTAAAAGGGGAAAGAAAAAAATACATTGCAATGGGAGAAAGAAAAAAAAAACGTTTTAAGGACTGCAACCCCCGGTAGGTAATAATTTGAAAAATTATCACTGTGTTTTTACGGATGACCAGGGTGTTTTAATACCCAAGAAATCAATATTAGGCACCTGGGAGCCATTTTGGGTTGATGTCCCCTAACTCCCCTTAAAGGAAAAAAATACAGTGATCTGAGAAAAGACATTTTAAGGACCCCAACCCCCCGGTAGGTATTATCAGGCAGAAAAACCAATTATCGCTGGGTTTTAAGGATATTCAGGACATTTTTTAACATTTAAAAACAGCTCATTTCATTGCACGTCGCCATTAACGAAAACGAAACTTAACGAACCTAATTTTCATGGTTCTGTTCAGTTCATTCCAATTTCATCACAATTTTCATTATTCATTTTGTTACGTAATGAAACAAATAACGAATAACAGAACAATTTTTTTTCATTTCGTGCCCATCTCTAATGGTAATCCATCTAAAAGTCGCATTGTAGGTAGTCCCTCATTCAGGGAAAGCTTGCCTGAAGAGGAAGGTCTTTGCTTGCTTCCGGAAAGACAGCAGAGATGGGGCAGTCCTGGCCTCCTGAGGGAGGCAACAGAAAAGGCCCTTTCATGTGTTCCTGTGAGACACACCTGTGAGGGTGGCAGGATGGAAAGAAAGGTCCCTCCTGATGACCTTAGCACTGGATACTGTGAGATTCAATCTTTGAGGTAGTTTGGTCCTAGGCCATTTAGTGCTTTGTAGGTTAAGGTGAGCACCTTGAATTGTGTCTGATAGCTGATTGACAGCCAGTGGAGCTGCTTTAATAGGGGTATAATGTGATCTCTGTAACCTGCCCCAGTCAACAATCTGGCCACTGCATTTAGACCTCTTGAAGTTTCCTGAGACTTTCTATCAGCAGCCCCACATAGAATGCATTACAGTAGTCCAGCCAGGACATCACTAGGGCACGTGTCACGGGTGGCCAGAGCCAGAAATGGGCATAACTGGTGTACTAGCTTTAATTGTGCAAATGTATTCCTGGCCACAGCTGTGACCTGGGCATCTAAGCTCAAGGATGAGTCCAGGAGCACCCCCAATGATCTCATCTAGAACAGGTTGCATTCCTATCCGGTTGTCTCCTTTTTGACTGACTAGAAGCTTCTCTGTTTTGTCTGGGTTTAGTTTCAGTTTGTTCCTCCTCATCTAGTTCATCACCGAAGGTAAGCAATGATCTAAAGTCAAAATAGTTTCCTTGCAATCAGGAGGTGGCAGGAGGTAGAATTATTTTCCCCCTCAACTTCCTGGGAACTTCCTGTAGAATTTGGGAGTACAGTACATATTTGGAGGGGACCATTTCCAAGCCCCTCTGCTGATGCCAAAAAATGTGGAATGGTATTTAATAGCAAATGTTATAGATAGCATGGTCTCTAGCTCCATTTAGTGAGCAGTTCCAGTAACTTTAAATAATTAAAAATATATTTTTAGGGGGATTTAATTTTTTAATGTGAGCAGATGAGTGAATCAGTGGATATGGGGGCCTTACGCAGTCCCTCATCCCCAGTTCTGTTTGGCTTCTTCACTCCCAATACCCATCCGGCATCTGTTTCTGTGAATTCCTCATAGAGTCTACTCAATTAGGGATTATATGAAGAGGTCAACAAAGCTGATCCAGGTGTTGCATTCTGGTGGAAAGAGACGGACTAGCTGGGCTGGGCCTCTTAGTCCTTCACCCTTAGGCCAGTGACAATGCTGCATGAAAGGCAACAATGTAATATACTTTACAAGTGGTGCATACAGTGTCGGTTTGGGGAGCATTTGTCATACTTATTATCTATTTATTTAAAATATTTTTACCCAGCCTTTCTCCTAAAACATGACCCAAGGAATCTTACATTATTAGAGAGAGAGAGAGAGAGAGAGAGAGAGAGAGAGAGAGAGAGAGAGAGAGAGAGAGAGAGAGAGATCACATTTGAAAGCTAAAACAGGCAATAATACACATATGAAAAAAGGATGAAATAAACATTATATTTTTAAAAACGTTGGAATAAAAACATGACTAGAGTTGATCTTAAAACAACAAAAATACAAACCACCCCAATTTTAAAGCGCCTCGCGTGCTCAGGCGTTGAAACATACAGGTACAAACAATGTGTGTGTGCTCAGAGATGAACATTTTGCCAGGGAAAGGGTGAGCTCCTGCCTACAGGTTTATGATGTCCTCCCACCTTTGACTTCCTACAAGAGCGTGAACTCCTTACTTGTGATCTTTTCTTTGGAAAAAAAAAAGGAGCAAAATGATTTTGCTGTGTTGGAACAGCCCATTCATCACACCGAACATTTGATTCTGTCACTTCAAGTACTTGTTAAAAAATCACTTCAAGCTGCTACAATCAAGGGCCAGGTACTTCCAAGGTCTGGCACTTTTATCGCTCTATTATACCTTTAAGTAGGATTCTTCAATCCAATTCCAGACTTCATGATAATCAAGTGGCCACTCCACTTAACTCCAAGACAGCTGAGTAACTCGGAATGCTCTGGATGGAAGCTTGGGCCTGATTTTCAATCAGACCTCTCTTACCCACAGCTGGGGGAAAAAAATCTTGAATATCATCTAAGCATTGTAACGGTCTCAATTACACCTAGCAAAGGATAAGCAGGAGTGGCTCCAGCACTAAACCCTCTCAGTCTTTGCTCCCATTTTGATCAGAAGAAAGGAAGGAAAGACACTCAAGGTGTAAAAATAGACATAGGCCAGGCCTAAATCATCACTAGTAGAAGTGGAGATGGGTGACTCCAAATCCACTCCACATTTTACCTTGAACTTTAAAGGAGTTAGCCAAGGTGCTGAATCGAGATTGGATTTTCAGATTGCTTGGACTGCAAATTCCTTAACTCTCCCTTCTGTGGATTCCACCTAACATCCCTATGCTTGCATATACCTAAATATGGCTCACCTTGAGAAAAGGCCTAGCTGTGAAGGCTTCATGAGGAGTCTCATGGTGCAGTGGTTAAACTGTACTCAAAACTCTGCTCATAACTCAGAATACAATCCCTGGAAGCCAAATCAAGTTTTACTCAGCCTTCCAAGGTCAGTAAAATAAGTACCCAGACTTTTTTTTTTGGGGTGGGGGGATGTGTAGCCTGCAGAATATATATCTGTAGGTGTGAAGCTGTCAAGTGGAACTCCCAGAATGACAATTATGGAATTTATAATTCAAGGAATAAGAAAATCTAATTCCTAGTAATAAATCTGTTCTGAAGACAGAATTCGTCACCTGTGGTATCTCCTGTTAAATTCTGGCTAATACATGCAACAGATTCTTTGTGCCCATGAAACTGATGTTACCAGCCTCCACTGCATAGCAGTCTATTAGGCATTCTTAGTGGCCTAGAGACATGGTTCCCTGCCTTGGGTAACCTGGGTGGCAATTACCAGAAGGTTTTACCACCAGCTGTGCCAATTGCAATTTTGGGGGGTTGCAATCCAAGAACACCTGGGTTCTCCAAGGTTGGAGACCACTGGCCTAGAGTTGAGACAATGGTCTAGAAAAGAAGGGATTAACTGAAGGGTGTGTGTACTGTGTACCCTGAGGTTTTGTTTTATTTTGTTCTGTTGCTCTTTTATCGTAAAAGGTATACAAACAAAGCTCAGCTCTCTATCTTTCTTCCGCTTGAGAAATGCACCAGAAATTTTGAAAAAATCCAAAAACTGCTGCAAAAATATTCCAGAATGGCTCCAAAACTCGATGCAAAAACCGCTCCAACACCACACCTCCACACTCGACATCATGTGCTGCTCACAGACTTCAGCGTGCACGGGGGTGAAGTGCATCCTGGGTACAGTAGTTTTTTCGCAATGCACCCTCGGTACAGTAGGTTTTTTTTTGCAATGCAGTATGAAAAAACCTGTAAACTGGGGTTTCCCATACAAATTTTTCGTAAACCAGGGCATTGTATTTTCTATGGATTTTCCAAAACTTTTGTAAACCAAAAATTTCGTAAACCGAGGTGTACGCAAACCAAGGTAAAAATGTTTAAATATTCAGTTTGTTGGGGGTTTTTTTTGAAAGATCCTTTACCAGGAACTTTTCTACTACAGATCCTCTTTAATTTTCAAGATGCTGTGCCCCAATCATTTTGGAACATTCACTAATCATGTGCAGTTGTGAAGAAATGGGTGTGCCTTGGGGTGTGACCAGATAGGGGGAACTGTGTGTGCCTGAACTCACCACACCAATAATGGTCAGTTTGCAAAGATGGGTTAAATTAACCCATCCATATGTCAAGGATAGTGGGGTGTGGTGGCTCAGTGGAGTAGAGTGCTGAAACGTCAGATGAAAAGTTCACACCTTAGTGGTTCGAATCCCGGGTGCCACACAGTGGAGTGAGCTCCTGGTGTTAACCCCAGCTCCTGCCAGCCTAGCAGTTCAAAAGCATGTAAATGCAAGTAGATTAATAGGTACCACTGTAAAAAGCGGGAAGGTAAACATTGTTGTGTGTGCAGTAATACACATGGCCACGGACTTGCACAACACTTGCTCTTTGGCTTGGAAACGGAGATGAGCACTGCCCCTAGAGTGAGACATGACTACCATGCATGTGCAGAGGGAAACCTTTACCTTTACCTTATGTTGAGGATCTGTCCACGCCAGCTTCAAAAGATAGTAATGCTACAGCTGCACCAAAAATGTCCAACCTGTCGATGACTGACAGCAGCACAAATTCCTGTACATCACAAGACCATTGGACCACCCATGAAGCATCCAAAATGTGATATGTATCCCCATATAATCAAAGCACTTCAAATATTCTGCCTTGAGTGACCCTATTAGAAATCTAGATCCATACTAGAGCCTAGCCTCTTGAAAAGCATTTCTTTCAACTTAATTGACTCACTCAGGCCTCCTCACCATGTAGATATGTGTACCCAGGACAGTGACAAATGGATTATAAGAACATAAGAACATAAGAAGAGCCATGCTGGATCAGGCCAAAGGCCCATCTAGTCCAGCTTCCTGTTATTCACAGTGGCCCCACCAAATGCCTCTTGGAGCACAGAAGACTAGATATCTGTCTCTTCATACCACTCCCCTGCATCTGGTCCTTGAAGTACCCCAATTTTAAGTCTGGACATTACACAACTCCATCATGGTCTGTAACCTGTAATGGACTTCTCCTCCAGGAATCTGTCCAATTCCTTTTTGAAGGCATCCAGGCTAGATGCCATAACCACATCCTGTGGCAGGGAGATCCAAAGACTAACAACACGCTGGGTAAAAAAAATTCTTTTGCCTGTTCTCACTTTCCCAGCCCTCAATTTGAGTGTATTTATTATTTATTTATTATTTATTTATTAAATTTATATCCCGCTTATATACAAAGTACTCTAAGCGGCTTACACAAGGCTAGAGTAGCCAAACAAGTTACAAAAACTATTAAAACAAGACAAAACAAACAAATAACTCACGCTATACAAATTAAAACCAAATAGCACTTGACTAGTTATGGAAATAAAACTGATGGCGGGCCCCCCCCCCCAAAAAAAAAATTTAAACATCGCCAAAGGCCTCCCGAAAAAGATGGGTTTTTAGCGCCTTTCGGAAGGCCAGCAGGGACTCTGCAGAGCGCACTTCACTGGGGATGGAATTCCAGAGGCTGGGGGCCGCCACAGAGAAAGCCCGGGTCCGAGTTTTCATCCTCCGGGCTTCCCGAGGAGTGGCGACCCGGAGCAAGTGCGCTCGCGCCTGCCGGACGGGACGGGCCGAGGTTGATCTCTGAGCGATACGCTCTGCCAGGTAGTCTGGTCCCAAGCCATGGAGGGTTTTATAAACTAAAACCAAGACCTTGAATCTAATCCGGGCCGCAACGGGCAACCAATGCAGGCGGGCCAAGGCTGGGGTGATGTGGTCATAACGACGCACACCAGCCACCAGCCTGGCCGCCGCGTTCTGTACCCGCTGCAGCCGCCGGAGAAGATTCAAGGGCAACCCCATGTAGAGGGCGTTACAGTAGTCCAGCCTCGAGATCACCAGAGCTTGGACCACTGTCCTCAAGGAGCTCGCGTCGAGGTAGGGGCGGATCTGGGCGATCCGGCGGAGATGGTAATAGGCGGACCTGGTAACCGAAGCCACCTGAGCCTCCATGGTAAGCTCCGGCTCCAGGAACACACCCAGATTCCGCACCCTCTCCGCGAGCTGGAGGGAAACTCCCCCCAGGCAAGGGAGGGGGCCCCCATACCCCGACGGCGAGCTCCCGAAGAACATGACCTCCGTCTTCTCGGGGTTGAGCTTAAGCCTGTTCGCCCCGGTCCAAGCCAGTACGGCCTCCAGGCACCCGCCAAGGACCTCCACAGCTTCCACAGCAGAGGTGTTAAAGGAGAGATAGAGCTGCGTGTCATCAGCGTACTGATGACAGCAGACTCCAAAACTCCTGATGACCCCCGCCAGCGGCCTTACGTAGATGTTAAACAGCATGGGGGAAAGAGATGACCCCTGAGGAACCCCACAAGGGAGGATCCAAGGGGCCGATAACTCCCCCCCATGCTGTACGTACTGTGGCCGGCCCTCCAGGAAGGAACGGAGCCAACTGCAAGCAGTGCCTCCAATTCCGACCTCAGAGAGCCGGTCCAACAGGATACCGTGGTCGACAGTATCAAAGGCCGCTGACAGATCCAGGAGGACCAACAGGGTAGAACACCCCCTGTCGGCCGCCCGGAGAAGGTCATCTTGCAGGGCGACCAAAGCTGTTTCGGTACCCCGGCGGGGCCTGAACCCGGACTGGCAAGGATCGAGGCACTGCCGATCCTCCAGGTATGCCTGCAGCCGGACCGCCGCCACCCTCTCGATCACCTTGCCCATGAACGGGACGTTGGCAATTGGACGATAGTTTGAAAGATCGTCCACTGCCAGGCCCGGTTTTTTAAGAATGGGCTTTACCACCGTCTCCTTCAGGCGAGAGGGGAAAACCCCCTCGCTGAAGGAGGCGGTGGCGATGACAGAAGCCCATTCGGCCATGGTCCCTCTGGCAGCTCTAATTAGCCAGGCAGGGCAAGGGTCGAAAGGGGTGGAGGCAGGCCGGCAGTGCGCCATAGCCCTGGAGACCTCGACAGCAGAAACAGGCCCAAGCTCATCCAACCGAGGCGACGAAGGCGGACCAGCAACTGGGGATGGCGGAGCAGGGCCGCTGCAACCGGAGTCAAAGCCGGCACGGATGGCCTCTATTTTAGTTCGAAAAAAGGCTGCGAACTGCTCACTACTAAAATCAGTAGGAGGAGGCCTAGCCAGGCTAGGATTGCTGAGGTCCCGAACCACCCGGAAAAGCTCCGCCTGGCGGTTCGAGGCCTCAGCAATTCTCAGGGAGTTAAAGGATGTTCTGGCCTCCCTTATCGCGGTGGTATAGCGACTAGACTGGGCATCAACAGCAGCCTTACTCAACGCCGTCCGGGTTTTCCTCCAGCTGCGCTCTAGCCTCCTCCTCTCTTGCTTCATTGCCCTAAGCTCCGTGGTGTACCAGGGGGAAGGCCGGGCTCGGCATCGGAGGAGGCGCTTAGGGGCGATCCGGTCTATGGTGTGGACAGCTGTTTCATACCAAAGGTTAGCCACATCCTCGGCCGGAGCGCCAGTCATGCCGCCAGGTAACTCCCCGAAGAGCTCACCGAACCGCTGAGGGTCCATGAGCCTCCGGGGGCGGGCCAAAACAAGGGCCCGATGGTCCCCGCGGGGAGGGGCCGGAATCGGCAGGGAGAAAGAGAGCAGGTGATGGTCTGTCCATGACACAGGCAGGGAAACAATGTTCCCCGCCTCCAGACGCGAATCCCCCGACATGGAGGTAAAGACCAGATCCAGGGTGTGACCGGACCTGTGGGTGGGGCATAAAACATGCTGGAACAGACCCATGGAAGCCATGGATTCCATGAACTCCAGGGCAGCACCGGAAAGTCCACCGCCCGCATGCACGTTGAAGTCACCCACCACCAAAAGGCGCGGGGACCTCAACAGAGCAGCGGCGATGAACTCCGTGAGCTCTGGAAGGGATTGTGCTGGGTTGCGGGGAGCTCGGTAACCCAGCACAATGCCAAATCTGTCCCGCTGACCCACCAACAGGTGAAGTACTTCAAGCCCCTGGCTGACCAATGTCGAGGCCCTGCTAACATGAAGAAAGTCCCTGTACACGATCGCAGCCCCTCCTCCCTTTTGGCCCCCCAATCTTCCCACTCCCTCTACCAAGTACCCGGGCGGACACAGCAGGGCGAGGGAAGCCCCCCCCCTCTGTGCCCACCCAGGTCTCGGTGATGAACGCCATGTCGGTGTGGCCATCCGCGATGGTGTCATAGATAATGGGGATTTTATTGTGCACCGACCTGGCGTTCATTAGGAGACAGGCAAGATTGGGGGCGCTGGCGGGATGACTCCCATCTACGTGGCAGAGAGCTGAGGGGTCAGAACGGGGGACAGGCACAAGTTGCCTGACCCTAGTTCTTCTAGTCTGACGAACCCAACAGCTACGAGCGTACCGCCCACGGCCCGACACCGTCGGTATGTGAGTCCCTGCAAACATGGCGGTACAGATGGTAAAACAAACTAAAAAAGGAAAATAAAGGGAAATAAAAAAAAACGGAAGAAAAAAAAAACCGGGCCAAATAAGCACAATGGCAGATCAGCCTACCCCTCCCCCAAAATAAAAATAAATAAATAGAACAAATGATCAAAGAAAACAAACGGCAAATAATAATAATACAATACAAAGTAATAATACAATACAAAATAAAATACAATGCAAACAATATGGCAAAAATAACATGAAAACCTAAGGCAGGAGGGAGATGGTAAAATAGATGGAACAGGCTGACAGCCAAATGAAGATCAAATCAGATACACCTGGGAGTGGGGAAGAAGAGGCCAGGAGGTCGGAGGAGTAGATTAGCAGCAAGGTCACAAGTGAGGGGGCAGGTAAGATGGAATCAGCATGCCAGCCACCTCAGCTAATCTACCAGACACAGGTGGGGGGCGGGCGAGATGGAATCAACATGCCAGCCACCCCAACTTATTTACTAGCTCTGGACTCCAACAGGCCCCAAAAAGAAAAATTCTAAGCCCCCAAAGTCCCCGCAAACGCCCTCCCCGACCCTCGGATCCCCCCAGTTTCGAAGTCTGCAAACAGGCGATGGTGGCCGACCTGCCACCCGTACAGCCCAGAGCCAAACCCAAAGCCCGCAAGAGATCAAGAACTGCGAGCTGAAGGACCCAGATGTTAATGGGTCGGGCGCCGGTGGCCGACACACCACCCGAGCCATCCACCCAACTGGGGGCCATGACACCGATAACGCCGATGGCCGAGTTGCCGCCCGGGGAACCCCCCTGGCTCCCAAAGATGTAGGCTGGGGCATCAAAGTAGTTAGATGCGCGATGACAGGCGGCGGGAGTCCCCCCACAAGAAGCACGGCAACAAGGCACACACAAGCGGCAGCCCCCGGGGCGGCCCGCCATGGTGGAGAAGGCGGACCGCAGATGGAAAAAGGCAGAGGCGGCAGGCTCCCCAGCAAGCCCTCCACTAGGATTCCGGGCAATAAGCCGGGCGCGGCGGCAGCCCCCCGGAGCCGGCCCGCCAAGATGGAAAATGGCGGACCGCGGGTGGAAGGGGCGAGATCTAGCCCGCAGCATGGGAGGAGGCGACATCTTGCCCGCTGCATGGAGGACAGGCAGCGAGCCGGATGCGGCAGCGGCCCCCCAGAGCCGGTCCGCCAAGGTGGAAAATGGCGGAGCACAGGGCGAGGGGCAGCAGCGACGGTCTCCCCAGCTGGCCCGGGACGAAGACAGTGGCGGCGAACCGAAACGGCAGCGACCCCCCGGAGCCAGTCCGCTATGGTGGAGGGAAGCGGGCTGGAGATGGAAGGGGGCGGCAGCGGTGGTTTCCCCAGTTGGCCCGCAACGGCACGGCAAACAGCGGACCGCATGCAGCCGCGGGCCCCGGACAGGCCAGCCAGGGTGGAGGCGGCGGGCCGTTGATGGAAGAGGCAGCGGCGGCGGTCTCCCCGGCAAGTCCACAATTGGGGTGACAGCGGCAAGCCGAATGAGCCAGGTGCCCCCGGAGCAAGTCCGTCACGATGGAAGGTGGCGGATCGGAGACAGAGAGGGGCGGCAGTAGCGGTCTCCCCAGTTTGTCCGCAGACGGGCGACGAGCAGCACATGGCAGCTGCAGCAACCGGGTCTCGGGCAAGTGTCCCCACCGAAAACAGCCGGGGACGGCTCCGCTGGTAAGCACCGAGGGCTAGGGAGGGAAGGGACGCTTGAACCTGATCGGCGGGGAAAGATCTTGAAGCTCCCTAGGTGGTCTTAGGCGAGCCCCTTTAAATTCCTCTCCATAGCCCTGGTTGTCACAAAAGAATTAAACGAAAATAAAATCGCAAGGCAGCATAGTCGGAAGTGCAAGAAGCAGCCGGCGTGAACAGCTGCTGCTGCCGCCCGCCATCTTCCCCTAGCAATTTCTTTGTGGGTCTGCTTCCACTCCAAAATAACCTAATTTCTGCCACACTCCCACACCCCTTCCTTGAAACAGAAACATGAATGGTAATGCAGTGATATTTTGTAAATCTGTTATAATCAGCCCAGAGGAGCTAATGACTAACCAGTAGAGCTAGTGACTATTGAATGGAAATCTCTGAAGCTGAATCCGGGCTATTGTCCCAACGATGGCCTCTTTCTTGTGCTTGTGCCAATTCATGTATCACACCATGAGTTTCACCAACACACGGCAATATTTGGGGGGACTGCAATTTTGAATAGTCTTAATTGGTAGTTTAATCAAGAGGAGCTTAGCATCTACATTAGTAAAGGCCAATTCTAATCAGTAATTCTGCTGCTGATGAAATAGAAAATATTAACGGTGACCTTTTGGTTTAACCACAAGTGCTGGCTCTTATTAGTTAAATATCTGGTCATCTCACACGTTGTTTCACAACTCAAAAATCAGCCACTATTGTGGGTATTGTGTGTGGGTGTTTTTTTTTAAATATAATCTGAGTTAATCTTTTAAGGTGTCCATGACAAGAATGTTCAAGGATACCTATCCTGGTCCCAGAATATGTCCATGAGGAGGAATAAGAGAGTAAAGAAGGATCCTGCTTAGGCATATATAGGCATATGGCTAAGGATCCAGAGGTCGGGAGTAGAGATGGGCACGAAACAGAAAAATGGAGTTTCGGTTTTTCGTTTGTCGTTGAGAGCTCTGTTTCAGTTCGTTTCAGTTTGTCAGGAATTTTTTGAAAAATTTCGTTAACGTTTTTTGTTTTTTCGTTTGTTGTTTCTACCCGCTTTTTGCGCGATTTTTAAAGCATTTCTGTGCACAGGCATCCTCCAATGCCCCAGACCAGAGGGAAAACACTAAAAAAATGGATGCTGGCAGAGACACAGTATAGACTAGGTATGCAGGGAGGCTGCAAAGGCAGCGGCGGGCGTTGCCCAGGGTGCAAGACAGCCGCAGTGTGACTGCACTGCGGGGCAAGGGAGGGTACTCACTGAGAGGTACGCATGCATGCACGCACACAGGGAGGCTGCAGGACTGAAGCTAGAGTCGCAGCAGAGACAGCAATCCCACCCTAACTCCCACCAGAGACTGCAAGGAGGATGGGGGCTGCCAGAGCTTTTTATGCCCTCTGTGGCTGCCAGACCTGCCCGCCCAGTCTGCAACCTGGGCATGCTATTGGTTGAACATGATCCCATCACATGGCTTGCCTCCATTTTGTGGCTGGTGGTGACATCCATTTTAAAGGGAAAAGAAAAATACATTGCGATGGGAGAAGACAAAAACAAACGTTTTAAGGACCCCAATCCCCCTGGTAGGTATTATCAGGCAATATAAATAATTATCGCTGTGTTTTTATGGATGTCCAGGACGTTTTTTAACATTTAAAGCAGCTCATTTCATTGTGCGTCGCCATTAACGGAAACGAAACGTAACGACCACAATTTTGTGGTTCTGTTTGTTTCGTTGCATTTTCATCACAATTTTCATTTGTCGTTTCGTTATGTAACGGAAACGACAAACGGTAACAGAAATGAAAAAATGTTCGTTCCATGCCCATCTCTAGTTGGGAGTTCAATTCCTCACTGTGCCTCCTTTTTGTTTGGAGTTGATAATAATAAACCAGACTTCACATATTTATTCATGTCTTCCATTCAGGCCTGGTGGCTCGAGTACTTGATTGAAAAAGTATGGCTTTCAAACCTTGTGTGTTCAGCTGTGATTTAGGATTGCCACCTCTTTTTGTGAGAAAGGTATAATGTGGAATACAGGCAGATATAATGTGGTACTTTCCTCACTGAGAATAGCCATGCTAAGTGAATTTGGTCACTGTGAATGGGGTGGAAAGCTGTTTTTGAAGACTTCATCAAAATTCACTAGCTTCCTCAAGGTTGGTTTGAATCTAACTTTCCTAAATGTATTGAATGCACAAATAGAATATGACAGAAGGTCCTTGGTTTGCTTATAAATGTCAAATACGTTTAAGTGGTTGTGTTTCCTTGTTGCTTAACATTAAAGACCCATCTAAAATTCATTTATGACCAGTTGTTTGGTATAAGGACACAACACTCTGCCAACAGAGAACAAGTTCAACATGGATACAGAGAGTTTCAACTAGGGATGTGCATGAAATAGAAAAATTGTGTTTCATTTCGTTTCGTTGTGTTGACCCCCTTGATTTGTTTTGTTTCATTTTAAAATGAATTTTTTGAAAAAAATCGTATGAAATGAAACAGAAATGAATTGATTTGTTTATCTTAAAATGGGTTCTGTGGGTCCTAGAGGCACCAAATTTGATGGGTACATTCCTTGCACTCTCTCCTTTAAGCCCTCCAAATTTGGAGAGATTTGGGGTTTGAGGGCCTGAGTTATTAAACTTTGAAGGTGTGCCCCCTGGAAAAAACATTTCTAAGTGTAATGTTCTGTGCTAGAAACTAGTGATCCTAGGCAGCTAGCACCATGAAAATTGCTGTGGAGCATCCTCAAGCTCTCCCCTTGAAGCACTCCAAATTTGGAGAACTTTGGGGTATGGGGGGCAAGTTATTCAACTCTAAACAGGGTGCCCCCAGGAAAAATATGTAATTTAAAAGTACCTGAAAAAACTGATCCCAGGCAGCTAGCAGCATGGAAATTACTGGAGCATCCTCAAATTCTCCCTTTGAAACACCCCAAGGCACATTGGGTTCAAGGCTCTTTCTGCACTGCCCAGTGTCCACACAAACCACACACACAACTACACAAAGCAGCTTGAACTTAGCTTTGCTTTAAGCTGAGCACAGCAATCAAGATCAGCACAGCAGTAGTCAGAAGAAGCTGACCAATTCAATTTCTTTTGGCCTTCAGCAAACTTTAACCCCACACACTGCCAGAGATGTCTGTCTCTCTCCTTCTCTCTCTCACCACAGATGATGAGAAGTGAAACTAGCCCATGTCTTATATATCCTGCTGACATGAAGCACTTAGAAACTACATCCACACAAACAAACAATTTTTTAAAAAAAATTAGAATGGATTCCTATGGGCAACATGTATGGAGTGAATAACTTGGCCCCTCATGGACCAAAGCTCTCCAAATTTGGGGTACTTTAAGGGGAGAGTTTGAAGATGCTCCACAGCAATTTCCATGCTGCTAGCTGCCTGGGATCAGTATTTTCAGGTACTTTTAAATTACATATGTTTTTTTCCTAGGGGCACCCCATTTGAAGTTGAATAACTTGGCCTCCTTTACTGCAAAGCTCTCCAAATTTAGGGTGATTAAAGGGGAGCCCTTGAGGAAGGTCCCCAGCAATTTTCATGCTGCTAGCTACCCAGGAACAGTATTTACAAATAGAAAATGATGCTTTAGAAATGTTTTTTCAAGGGGCACCCACTTTGAAACTTAAGAACTCAGCCCCCCAAACCCCAAATTGCTCCAAATTTGGAGGGCTTAAAGGGGAGCATCCAAGGAAGGTACCCACTGAATTTTGCACCTCTAGGACTCCCGGGGTGTGTTATAAAGAAACAAATCAGTTCATTTCAACATAAAAAGTGCCAATTCACTTAACGTCACATCCCCATTTCATTTCATTTCATTTCATTTCATTTCATTTCATTTCGCTAGCTAACAAAATGACAAAATAGCATGTCATTTTTCATTTGGTGCCCATCCCTAGTTTCAACTGTCAGGAAAACATTCCTTTCTCCTGTTCTGTGCTCTCTCACATTGGGAAATAAAAGGGGCATATGTTTTTAATGGTTTTTTTGGAATATTCATTTCATTGTTTTGTTTTGTTTTTTGATTTTATTTTATTTATTTTGATTTGATTTGATTTGATTTTTTACTGCTGACCACCTGGCCTACCTACCAGCTGTAGCATGGGCCAGTCGAGTTTTTTTTTAACATTTAGTGGGCCCACGTGCCAGATCATTTTTGTTTGTTTGTTTTGTTTGTTTTGGTTTTTTTTTTTACTTTTGGCCCACAAGCTGTTTCTGTGGCCTGCAGGCTGATTTGGCATTCTGCAGGTCAGGTCCAGTGCTCACAGGCTGGTACCGGGGCCCGCACGCTGGATTGGTTTTTTAAAATTGATTTAAAATTGAATTTTGTTTATTTAATTTTTTTCATGCCAACCACTTGACCCGCCTACCAGCTGTAGCATGGCCATTGGCTTTTTTTCCCTGGAGCCCAGTGGGAGGACCAGACCAGACCACCACCCGTCCAGGTAGGAGACACCGGCAGTACGAAAAATGAACTGAAACGAAATGGAGGGAGCAGTTCATTATTCATTTTTCTTAGAGGGGGCAGTTCATTATTCATTTCGTTAGGTAACAGAACAAATAACAAATAACAAACCAAACCAAAAGTTCATTTCGTGCCCATCTCTAACACTCACTTTGTGAGGGGCAGGGGTGATGTGGACATTGGCCACCCTGTGTCCATTTCTTCTCAAATTCTCCATCCTATGAAGAAACATGTAAATCCTCTCACAGTATAATAACATTTTGATAGCCAGTGATGTGATTTTTGCAGACATGCACAATATTATGGTGTTACAGCAACTCATTTATTTATTTATTTATTTATTTATTTATTTATTTATTTATTTATTTATTTATTTATTTATTTGACTTATATGCCGCCCACTACCCAAAGGTCTCTGGGCAGCTTACAATCCAAAGAATTAAAACAATTTAAAATAGTTAGACGTAAAATATCAATAAATCATCAAACAATAATAAAAACCTTACACTAAAAACATTATCCTAAAATTGTCATCAGTGAACCCACAATCTATATTGTATCAATTAAAAACCTTCTGGAACAGGAAGATTTTTACCTGGCACCGAAATGTCATCAGTGTTGGCGCCAGGCGGATCTCAATTGGGAGGGCATTCCATAGCTTGGGAGCAGCTCCCGAGAAGGCCCTATGTCTACAAGCCATCCCTCTCACCTCCCTGAGGGATGGCTCTCTCAAAAGGGCCCCCTGGCTCGATCTTAAGTGTTGGGTAGGCTCGTATGGAAGGAGGCGGTCCTTCAGGTATCTAGGTCCTAAGTCGTTTAACTCATGCAACCATTTCTCAAGTTTATGACCCAAGACTTTGAATGGGGATGCTGTTTTGGTAGCAGCCCCATCTTGACACCAGGACCTGTGTTATCACTCTTGGTTAAATAAGGTCAAGTAAGCATGATTATCTTTCCACCCATACTTTAACTTATATCTTTGCTACAGCTTGTTCCTTGTCCTAGCTGGAGCCAGACATAGGAATGCTCCCCAACACATCATTTTTCTACTTGTACAGAAAGTTGTTCTGTTTGTAGCATTTCAAACAGGCCAGATATGCCACCATTTTGACAACTGGAGACATCCATATTAAAGCTACACAGACCCATCTGTTCTTCCCATAGACAAGATCAGGATGTGATCTTCAAGCACCCCGCCAAGCTAGTGCCTCCATCCACAGCATCTTGAATATCAATATCCCCAGGTCTTCAAGAAAAGGTGGAATCCCAGTCTGCCGAATCTAATAGCTTCAGTCATTCTTTAAATTTTCAAGCTCACCTCTGGAGCAGACCCCCCAGCCCTTTTGCACATGGTGCATTCTTATTGAAGTGCTGTCTTCCAAGGTAACATCAACACTTCAAAGGATGCATGGCCCGTTTCTATACCTCTCTGTGGCTTCAGTGGGAAAGAACGGCCGAAGAGTTCCTCTCCTTCGATGTGGCTCTGGCAACATCAAAGAGGCACATGCATTTTTTAGAGGAGACTAGAGAGGAAGGCCTGCCTTGCTTTGGACCCATGGTGCAGCCACATGATTGTACCCCATTAGGTTTTCATGCTAGCTTCCATATTTCTCAGCCTATAAGCTCCATGTTAGAACTGCCAATATGATGAAGTTTCTGACCCGGAAATTATATTCCTAAGTAACTTAAAATATGATGCAGAGAAATTAGCCTAGCCCTTGATTGGCATACAATCAATTCTTTTAGTATCTCAATGGGAGGTGGTTAAATTATCACCAGAAACATACTATAATATGGTGCATCACACAGGAAGAATTATATCCATTTGTAATCAGGAGGCTGAAATCGAAGCCCTCTGAATCAGAATGTCTTTTTAAAAGCACCATGTGTATGTCATTTTGTAAGTATGGGCATATTTGTGCCAGAGCATTTATCAACATTAGTGCAATTAGCTTAAGTTTCATCAACTCATTGGAGCAAGCTGTTCAAGGAAGCACCACAGAATGTTAAAACCCCTGTTAAGAGCCTCAAAATACAGGCTGGAACCCAAGAGAGTTGGCTTTGGTGTTGCGCACCAAACAAAAACAGAGAGGGAGGGAGGGAGGGAGAGAAAGAGGAGAGAGAAAAAAACAACAATTAAAACTGAGAGACATTGTACTCAAGAGACCAGGCTGCTGTATTTAGGAGGATACAGTGGTACTCCTATTTTATATTGTTTTATTATATTATATTTTTATTGTATTACAATTTTTGTATTATGTGTGATTTGGTCAATAACCATAAATAAACATTCATTCAGTGGTACTCTGTTTTCCAAGTAGCCCACTTGATTTTCCTGAGCAGCTAATATTTTATTTCATAAATTAAAATAGCTACATTCATTATTTCCCTTTTCCAGGTATTATGCCCATTCTCTCTGCCCAGGATGAAAAATGGCTGAAGCATTGTGATGTTCTTCCTAAGATGCATCCATTCTATCCACTGTTTTCCAAAGGTGTACACATTTCCAAACACTGACTCTCAAGTGCATTGGGCAACATGTACCAGCACAGCTTCAACAGCGGAAACAAAAAATTGTTCATTTCGTGCCCATCTCTACTATTCATGGTGGCATCAAGGCTGCAGGACTAAGCCCCAACTGATCAGAAAAGGGGGCCATCTCTGCTGTCTTTACGGAAGCAGGCAGACCTTCCTTTTCAAGCAAGCTTTTCCTGAATGATGGACTACCTATTATGTGACTTTTATATGGATTACCATGCATGACTACATTAACTGATTTCACAAGAACACCTGCGTTTTCCATGTTAGTTTCCATCCCTCATAATGGAATTTTTCTTTTTTCTTTTAACGGTTTGCATATTCTTTTCTTTTAACATAGCTGTAATGTTGCCTTTTAATTGCTATAAGATGCCTCTTCTAATTCCCTGTTCATAAACTTGGATATGTCTTAAAACAAAAACAAAACAAAAAATGAAATGCTGTTTCGTGTCGTTATGTAACGAAACAAAACGAGGAAGCAGCATTTTGTTACAGATAAAAAAATGGTCTCCCCCCCCCCCCCCGTTGAAATGAACCATTTCATTCCATCTGTAAACTGGTCCCTTACCTGCTGGTGTCTTGCTGCTACTGCCGAGACTACCCAGCCAGGCCGGAGAGGTTGAGAGTGGGCCCGGCAGACCAGCCTGGGCCTCCTCCTCCTCCTCCTCCTCCTCCTCCTCCTCCTCCTCCTCCTCCTCCTCCTCCTCCTCCTCCTCCTCCTCCTCCTCCATCACTGCTGTTGTCACGGACACCACCGTGGGACCCCAGCCAGGCCGAGCAGGCTGGCCTGGGCCGCTGCCTCCTCCTCCTCCTCTACTGCTGCCACCGCATACCCCAGCTGGCCGCAGAGGCTGAGTGGCCTGGCAGTAGGCCGTGCTACCACTGCTGCTGAAGGCCCTGGCCAGCTGGGGAGGCTCAGTGGCCTGGTGGGAGACCATGCCACCACCTCTGAAGGCCCTGGCTGGCTAGAGAGGCTGAGTGGCCTGGAGGTATACCACACCACCTCTGCTGAAGGCCCTGGCTGGCTGGTGAGGCTGAGCAGCCTGGTGGTAGACCACCCTGCTGCCACTGCCACCACCACCGAAGGCCCCCGCCAGCACGAGAGCCCAGGAGGAGTGGTAAGTGGGGACCCTGGAGCAGGAAGAGGGGTAGGCTGCCTGGGAAGGGCTTTCCAGGCCCACCCATGTTATGTTTTGTAAAAGAAAAACCTTTCGTATGAATTTTTTGGAAAAAAACATACAAAACGAAGTGAAAGGAAATGCAGGGAGTGGGGAGAAACAGAACAAAACGAATTGCAATTCTTTCATTTCATGCCCATCCCTAGTTCTGGGCTGTATATTGTCCCCTATTATTGTAAGCCACCAAGGGTCCTTTTCCAAGAAGAAGGTTGGGGTAAAAATATTCAAACTAAAATAAAATAAAATAAACTGTTGTGTGGCATCTGAGGCCAGAATTTTATTCCAATCACAGTAATAGCAAGTAGCAAACAAGCTGAAGGAACTCAGGATAAAAAAGACCTGTGGCAGAGCTAGTCTGCCCTCTCAGATCTTCAGATTCCATTTACCTGCCTCCTGTCTACAAATTCTATTTACATCCATGGGAAAACAAATATACAAATTCCTTTTAAAAAAGAGGGGATGGAATGCAGTGAGAAGATTACAATGCACTTCCAATCCAAGTCTCAAATTGAATTAGATGGAGTACAAATCCCTTCAACCCAAAATTAGGATAAATCCCAAATCTCTGAATGGGCTTCTGAGCTAGGTTGGGAGATCTGGGCATCATTCTGCTCCAGACACTCAGATCCAGAGCACCACATGAGCTCCAACAGATGCCTGACTCTTCCAGTTTTTGAGAACGTTCAGGTCAAGACCATGCTGCTTGGGTTGAGATGAATGGCATAGTCCCTGCAGTTGGGATTTGGTCCTCAGTTGCTTTAATTTATGGAAGACATTACTAATAAGGCCAACTTTCAGTTCAAGGGGAGAAAGTGTAACTTGTGGGGAGCTTGTGGCACTGCCGGACTGTAGAAGGTTGAAGATGATAAAGCCTTTGAACACAACGGTGCACGATGTAGCCACACTGCAGCATGTCAAATCTGTTCCGCTGTCTTTAGTTTTTCATATGCAGATAGAATCTTCCCGCTGGAGGCAAAAGCTGGAACAAAGGTGCTTAAGAAACAGAAAAGAGCAGAAGAAAAGGAATGGCACTTATTGATAGGGATTTGTCCCAACCAAAAGGCATTGCACACAAACAGAGCCTCTGGAAACATCTTAAATAAGCGCTTGATCTAAATCAACTTTTTTTTTTTTAAAAGATGCAGAAGATAAAGCGTAAAGTCTTTCTCTGCCTGTAGCTGTTGCTGGCTCCCTCCATACTTGAAGAGAAGGAGATGGGGAAAAACAAACTTTAAAGGGTAAAAGTCACCCAAAGAAAACTGTATGAGGTCTTCTTAAGATTTTCTACACTGTAAATGCCCTGCTGGTCAGGGCCAATTTGCAGTCAATTTAATTGAGTGCCCAAACTAGAATACCTGCGTTGGAAATGTCAGAGAATGGGTATGGCTGATTCCCTAGATATTATTTATATGGCTTAAACTTTTTCTTGTTTTTATTTATTTATTTTCTTTACAATACTTTTATTCTGCCTTTTATTCTGCCTTTCTCCTTATAAAAGGCCCACGGCTGCTTACATAATTAAAAACACAATATTAAAAGGTAAGAACAGTAACTTATTCAAATATAAAGAAGAATTAATAACATATAATTTATCATTTTGGGTGAAAGCATTACTAAAACAGATTTAGGGGGGGGGAACAACATAAGCCAGTGTGATTCTTGGTTGCATCAACAGAACCATAGTGTCTAGATCAAGGGAAGTGATAGTACCACACTATTCTGCTCTGGTCAGACCCCACCTGGAGTACTGTGTCCAGTTCTGTGTGCCTAAATTTAAAAAGGATGTTGACCACCTCGAGCAGGTGCAGAGGAGGGCTACCAGGATGGTTGAGGGTCTGGAGGAAATGTCTTATGAGGAACGGCTTAGGGAACTGGGAATGTTTAGCCTTTCAAAAAGAAGACTGAGAGGGGATATGATAGCTATGTTTAAACATTTGAAAGGATGTCATATTGTAGAGGGAACAGGTTTGTTTTCCATGGCTTCAGAGACTAGAACTCGGGGGAAATGGTTTCAAACTACAGGAAAAGAGATTCCATTTGAACATTAGGAAGAACTTCATGACCGTTAGAGCTGTTCGGCAGTGGAATATGCTGCCACGGAGGGTTGTGGAGTCTCCTTCTTTGGAGGTTTTTAAGCAGAGGCTGGATGGCCATCTGTCGGAAATATTGTGAATGTGATAGGGGTTCCTGCATGGCAGGGGGTTGGAATGGATGGTCCTTGAGGTCTCTTCCAACTCTATGATTCTATGATTCTATGATCTTGTTTATAGGCTCCTAGACAGTCAATCACTAAGAAATAGCCTGACTAAAGACAAAAGTCTTTGCCTGTTTGTGGAAGGACAGCAAAGAAAGGGCCATCCTGGGAGGTCCAGAGTCCGGAATATAGAACTAGTGGTGCCTTTTTGTGCAAAAACCATACATGCAACTCTAGACACTGTCCAAATTCTAGAATGTGAAAAATACCTTAAAACATCTGTAATTCCATCCTGTAAGGGAAAAGGTTTAATTTTTTTTGTTCCTGTATAAAGGAATCAAATAATAAAAGATTAACACCCTTATTTTTAAACAGGGTAGCTTGGGCGGACATAGGTATGAAGGTTTTTCCATATAAAATTGTCCTTTCAGGATGAACCCTCATATCTGAAGAGTGGAGATGGGCTCAATTGGAGAAATAGTGATTCATCATGATTTGTAATGTGTCAAGGTCCACGAATCGGGAATACAGTGTACTCTCGTATAACAAACAGATTGTATAACATAAAATCTGTACAACATAAAAATTCCAGAGATAGAGGAAATTTGCTTAACAGAATCAATCGTCTATGTGGCGAATCTGTACAACATAAAATGGTCGTGATTAGGGATTACTCTGTTTTCAATGCATTCCTATGGGAAATTTGAATAAAGGAAAATTTGCTTAACATAATTTCATTTGGAACGAATTAATTCCTTTATACAAGGCACCACTGTATATGATTCTTTTTTTCCAGATGAACCAATTCAATACCGATTAATTGGTTCATCTCACCTTTAAAAATCCTATATCTCAGAGAAATTTCCTCTGACTCTCTTCTACAATTCCTGCAAGTAAGTTGAAATTTGGGTATCCAGGACCTGGAGGTGCAAATTTTAATGACTGATCTGAGTTCACCCCATGAGGGAGAAGCCTACTGTACCATGGGTGGAACAGGGGGCAAAAAAATACAAAAAAGTTTGTCCCTTAAGTGGCAAGGAGTTGATCACACACACACACACACACACACACACACACACACACACACACACACACACACACACACACACACACACACACACACACACACACACACACACACACAGAGTTGTAGAATCACTAACTTTCTAGCCTCTAGCTCTTTCTCTAGTTATTTCTAACCTCATCCCTTCTTTGATCCTAACCATCATAATTTTCAGGCAGGGCCTTGATCTGTTCCTCAACAGGTTATTACCTTTAAGCAAAGATGCAGCAGTTATTTTGTTCCTTTCAAAATGGAGAGATGCTTTGTGGATTATATTGCCTACATGGATCATATTTAGTTGACTGGCTGAAAAGGCAGCAGGAGCTAACCCCTCCATTTGCTGCCTTGTGTGGGATTTAGACGCATCACTTCCATCAAATGCCGCATTAAATTGCTATCTGGAAATGCAGGGAACTTATATTTCTTGGCATCTTTGCAGTATCACAGCAGTTTGGAGCACTTAGGATTGCACACGGTTCTGTCTTTAACAGTTGCATTACTTAAATGGGCATAAGTACCTAAGACTAAAGTATGTGCGGCTTGCACAACACCTTTGTTAGAACTGCATTGGAAAAAGGATCCCTGATTAGACACAGAGGGAAAACCAATTAGCAATAAATGACATATTTATATCACTTTGCATCCTCCTACACTTGAACTTGAGCCCTCTGCTGTTATATTTTGGTGAAACACAACATGGGAATAGACATCTCCAAGGGGCACTGAGTAGCAGAAGTGATGTATTCTGCATGTCAGCAGATTTTAATTTATTGGTCTTATTCCTCTATTCTATCAAAAGTATCTTTGTACCATTTTTCCGGTAGGATTCATCCCTGTAGCAAGTGAAAACATGGATTATTAGCCTAGAGAAAAGAAAACAGAGGGGAGATCTGATAGCATTTTTCAAAGCTAGTCAGGTGCAGAATCGGTTCTTGATTATCCCAGAGTGCAGGATACATATTGTAATAATAGGCTCAAGTTTCAGGAAGCCAGATTTAGGCTGAATATCAGGAAACATTTCTTAACTGTGAGAGCAGTATGACAATGGAACTAATTACCTTGGGAGGTGGTGGGTGCTTCAGCAATGGAGTCATTCAAGAAAAGAGTAGACAAATATCAGATCTGTTTTTATTTGGATTCCTAGATGCCCTAAGCACATCTGATCTCAACTGATTTCGGAAGCTAAGCAGGGTCGTGCCTGGTTAGTACTTGGATGGGTGACCACCAGGGAATACCAGGTGCTGTAGGCACCTGGAGTAGGAACTAGCAAAGCATTCCAGTATTCCTGCCAAGAAAACTCCATGGACATGGAGTCATGAAGAGTTGGTCACAACTGTAACAAGACAACTCACACACATTGATTAGGGCATTGGAATCAATGGCCTTCTGGGTCCCTTCAAACTCAACTGTTCTCTGATTCTTTAATACTATAAGTTTCCTCACATTCTTTGATTTTATTTAAAATCATGCCCTGCTGAGTTCCTTCTCTCCTTAAACAGAAGACATTGGAGATGAAACATACCTGGTGAGAAACTGAGGAACAAAGAAGCTGCATTCAGTTTTACTTTTATGTGGACCCTTCCAGATTCCAGCCACAGCACTGTTGTCACTACATTGAAACTATGAAGTGCAGCTATGCAGTGGTCCCCCGCCCTTTTACAGTTCATATATTGCAGTCCCGCTATACCACATTATATGAAAAAAGGCCCCCTGAAGTAAGGGGGAAAGGCCTCTTTCAGGCCTCCAGTACTTACCCCAGGACTGGTGCTGCCCCAAACGGGCCTGTGAGGGCCTTCCCAGACCTTCTAGGGCCCCCAAAAGGGCTTTCCCTGCAAACCGGAAGTGACTTCCGGGTCACCGAAAATCATTTCTGAGGCCTCCAGAAGGCCTGGGAAGGCCCTAGCAGGCCCGTTCAGGGCGGTGCCAGGCAATGGATAAGTACAAGAGCCCCCTTGTTAGGCCCCCAGGCTCGGCCCGACCTGCATCCACATATTGCGGATTTTCAATTATTGCAGGTCGGGTCGGGTCCCTAACCCCTGCAATAGGCGGGTGGTCACAGTACTTGTTGATCTCACAATTAGTTGAGAACACCTTGCTGGTTTATGCGGTAACAAAAACCATACATGTCCATTGCATTGGGATGCCCGCAGACAACACAATGCCCATATCCAAGCTTGAAACCTGAAGAGAATAATTAAGAGATGGCGCAAATCTGTAGCCATCCTACCAGGAAGGGCCCAGAGGAAAATGTCCTACCCTCAGGATACGCAGACCTCAAGAGTTTGGAAGGGTGCTGAACACATGGGCAGCAGGCTTCTGAAGGAGGAACTTGCTGAAATCAGGCAAGAGCTGGGCGCCAAGGGAAACTTGCATTGCATTCAGCCCCCCTTTGTAAGAAGGCAGAGTTAATTCCCTATTCAGCACTGGTTAGGCCTCAACTTGAGTATTGTGTCCAATTCTGGACACCACACCTCAAGAAACATGTTGACAAATTGGAACACGTTCAGAGGAGGCTGGCAAGGATGATCAGGGGGATGGAAACCAATCCCTATGAGGAAAGATGGTTTAACCTAGAGAAAAGAAGACTGAGGGGTGATATACTAGCACTTCTCAAATACTGTATGTGAAGGGCTGTCATATAGAGGAGGGGCATGGTCTGTTCTCAGACATCCCAGCGTGTAAAAAGCTCAACAATGGGTTCAAGTTATGACAGTGGTTCTCAACCTGTGCGTCCCCAAATGTTCCCCTTCCAGCAGAGCAAAAATCAAAAGTTACATATTGCTAAAATCATAGGGATCTAAAACCCCACACCACATACTAAAATGTCTGCTAGAAACACTACAAAACAAGCAGCAAAGGTGAGCAGAACACCCTGAAAGCTTGTATAAACCAAGATGTTTTTCACCAGCATTGGCGAGACACAAATAGAAGGAACAACCATATTTTTTAAAAGTTTCGAAACAAAATAGAACAAGTTTATTTTTGTTTATTGCTTTATTATTAATAAATTAAGGAACAACCATATTTTTAATAAAAGGCAGCCCCATAATTGAGGAGCTACTCATAATGCAGAAATTATAGGATGTATTCACTTCCTCCTTGTCTACATGATTGTATTGTCACAGGAACCGCAACACTGACATAGTATTTTGAAGCACCAAAACAGAAGATATTGTGTGAAGAATTAAGTTGTTGGCTGCACAAAACACTCGACAGCCTACATGTTTTACGAAGGTATGGAGGCTTTTAAGTTCCAGTGAAGAGCCTTTCCCCTTTTCAGTGTGCATTTTTAGATTAAACTTGATCCAAGTGATGCTTGCCAAGGAGATGGAGAGGGGAGATTCATCTGGAGCCTGTTTTTTAAATACTTTAGATAGATCAGAGCTATTAGAACAATAATTCAGCTATGATTTAATAATTCAGGGATGGATTGTTAAACGGATTGTCTCTTATGCTGTCAATTCACCCAGAGGGGAAAGAGTTCACCTGATCCATACATAAAACACAGTTGGTTTTTCCCCCCATTTTTGTAGGCTATTGTTCCAAGATTGGAAGAAAGTGGTGCATAGGGAAATGTTGCTCCATAAGACTTGGAAGGAAGGCAGAACTGCTTGGATATTCTGTTTGAGAGGTATCATTGTAAAAATTTGCATAATGAAAGGCAACCAATGTGTTTGGCTTCTTCAAGTAGATCAACAAAATGTCCTCTCTGTTCCCCCAAATCAAGACCCACATAGTACTCAAAGGCAGGCAAATCATCCATGGGCTACCAGTCAACCATGGGGCCATTTGAAGTAGACCATGAGGTCTTCACCGGCCTCCAGATCCTCCATGTTCTAAAAAAGAATTTGGCCTGCCCACCTGGAGTATGCCTTGCGGAGTGGCGGGAAGGGAGACAGGGAGGAGGAGGAGGAGGAGGAGCCACCCTCCTTGGCAAAAACCAGCCACTGTGTTCACAATTATGGCAGCGGTGGCACAGGCAAGGTGGAGGTGGGAGCCACCACTCCACCCAGGCACCTTGCCCAGATACAGGGGGGGGGAGGGGCAGTAGAGGCACGGCTGCCTCAGGGTCTCTCTCTCCTTCATCATCCCCCCCATCCGTGGCCAGGCTGGGCAGGGGGAAATCTGAAGCAGGAGGACCATGGTGGATCCCTGCCACCAGAGGACCCACCTGGTCCCTCATCGCTGCCGCTGCTGCCGCCACAGTTACGATTGCAAATGTGGTGGCTGTTTTTTGCCCAAAGAGGGTGGCTTGCCCTCCTCCACCTCCTCATCCCTGGCTCCCTTCACAGCACTCTGCAAGATAGAACACGCCGCTGCCACAGTCCTCCTGCTTTGGATCTCCCCCCACCCAGCCTGGTTTTTGCTACCCCACAAGCCCACAGAGGAGGATCAGGGCCACTGTCATGGCTGTGGTGGGGCGACAAAGGAGAGAGAGCTGGTGGAAGTCATGCCTTTGCTGCCCCCCTCCCCCCCATTTCAGGGAGAGGCACCTGGGCGGAGTGGGGTCTTCCACCCAGTCCCTTCCCTGTGCCGCCACCACTGGTGGTGCAGTTTGGGTGCATGCACTTACACATGCACACACCTAAAAGCCACTAGAAAGTTTAAGAGCTCTGAGAGTCAACCACGGGGGGGGGGGTGTTCAGGAGCATCATGTAGGTCATGGGCTATTCAAATTGGACAGCCCTGGTAACTAATTACATGGAATTTATACCCTTTCTTTAACTGCTTGTGTTCTTTTTTTAGCTTTAATGTTGGCTTTCAGTGCTGTAAGATACCCCTCAATTCCCTGTTCTCAAACTTAAATATTTCTTAATTGTCCTGGACTGTATATTGTCCCTCATTACTGTAAGCTGCCTTGGGTCCTTTCCAAGGAGAAAGGTGGGGTAAAAATACTCAAAAATAAATAAATACCAGTAAATATCCAAAGCATGATAGCTTCAGGTTAGTAATTTAAGCTTCTAGAGAGAGTTCAGACTTGATCTGATCTAGAGCTCATTTATTTGTCTTTCTAACAGCCCTAGGTATATGCAAAGCTGTCCTAAAACCCCCACGTTTTGAATGATTTATCCACTCTCTTTATTGCCCACCTTTTTCTTCTGTACACACTATACAGTAGGACCCCAGTATCCGCTGGTGATTGGTTCCAAGCCTTCCTGTGGATAATGAAAACTGTGGATTAGAGAGAACACCAAAATGTCCCCAAAACTGCTGTTTTGTGATAGTAACTTGCTTGACAGCTGCTGTTTTGCAACAGTAGCTTGCTTTACAGCTGCTGTTTGTGATAGTAGCATGCTTTACGGCTGCTGTTTTATGACAGTAGCTTGCTTTACCGCTGTTCTTTGTGACAGTAGCTTGCAGCTGCTGAATTATTTATTTACTTTTTCCTCTGCCACCTGTGGATAACTGAATCAGTGGATAATGAATCAGTGGATACGGGGGTCCTATTGTACTGTAATACCATTGTTAGGCTGATTGTGGCCTTGATTTCCAGTAACACACCACTGAAAGTAACACTTCATTCCAGTTCTTGGAACCTGCTGTGGGGTAAAAGTGGATCTTTGCCTTCAGAATTTACAGAGCTGCCAGGCTTACAATATGTTTCAAAAAAAGGAGGTTCACATAAAACAACATGCACATTTTGAAATCCAATCAGTTAAACAAACAAGTGAAAAAGGTGTAGGAATGTCAATGCATGGAGAAAACAACATCTTGTGTTGTGGTACAAAATGGGGATGAGAAGCAAAAACGGGTGGGATGAAATCCATTAAAATAAAAACAGATTTCTGCATCCCTGGTCCAAGAGTAACGAATTAAATCAGGCTGGACAGGAATTTGAGGTGAGCAAAACCTTCAAGCATCTGTGTGCATTCTCCCTTTGTAGGGCACATTTCAGAGAATGCATGGAGCTCATCCTAATTTATCCTGGATCTCATCTTGAAATGAACCCTCTGAGGCATCATTTCCCCCCTTTTATTTTGTTACAGCAAACAAGAAACATCAGCTCTGAATGGTTCGATGCTGGATATCTATGAATTATGAGGCAAAGAGCTGTGTCGTTAACACCTCTGGTGATGCATAAGCTAAATCCGGCTTGTTATTTATTTAGTGTATTTACCTCTTTTAAGTAAACATAGAGTTTTGTCAGGATTTCCTACTGAAAATCCTCATGTTGTCCTGACTGTAATAGTCTCTTTATTGCTATAGACATCTGGTATAATTTCCAAACAGAAGTAAGAATGCTTTATTTTCTTTCCCCAAAGCAATAAAATGAGGCATTTTTCTCCTTTTTAATTAACTACACAGCCATATCCGAGGCAAACTGAAGTGGATAGGTAAGCATGTTCTACTCTGAAAAAGGTAAGAAATAAAATACCGAGTATTCTCAGGCCAGGCAATATAACATGCGTTTCTATAATATTAAATATGTGACGTATAATAAAATATCAGTAATGATAATCATAATTGCAAGAGAAAGTTCATACATTTCCACTTTCCTCATTTTCTTATTCTATAATAATGGTGTTTCAAATTTCCATTTATTGTCTTCAGATCAACTATTTTTCTGTGTACGTGTATTTTTACCTCATGGTCTGAAAAATATGGGTGGGAAGGTTAACTTTGAGAGGAATGAGGTGTCCTCTTCAGCCTCAGAGACATTTGTGGATTCTCCACAGCTTCAGCTGAAGAGGTGGGGTTGAATACTCATATTATTTCCACAGCCCAGTGTGGAATTTCAGAAGGTAGATGCCCATTATGGTAGTCACCATAGACGGAATCTCAAAGACAATGGGTCTCCTTGAGGAGATAAATGAAGGCATGATCCATTGAGCCATATAACCAAACCAGGTCTAGTAACCAGTCTAGCAGGTATTTTGTAAAGCTAATGGGTCTTAGTTATCCACTCACTCTTCCTGTTCCCATGAATGCTACTCAAAGGCAGTGCCCTGGACTTCCCTGCCATGCCTCCTTCTCAAAGTGGACACCTGCAGTAGAAGGCAGGATGGGGCATCTAGTGCATCAATGCAACCCCTGTGGGCCAAATCTACCAAGCCATACCAAACAGTGGTTCACACTCCTCTCTAGCCTACTCAAATTGTTATTTACTACACTCAGCCACAGGATTTTTAGACAATTTTGGAAAATATAGTTTTGTTGCTGCTGCTGCTATTCAACTGGGAGTTGAGTCATGGCTACTGGACTTCTTTTTTTTGAGAGACCTCTACATTGGAGAAACTAAACAGCCATTAAACAGAAGAATGGCCCAACATAGGAGAGGTAACAGCTCAGGACCAGAATCAGCAGTACACCTCCATTTGAAGGAAAAAGGCCACTCTTTCAAAGATGAGGATGTACACATATTAGACAAAGAAGAGAGGTGGTTTGAGAGAGGAGTAAGGGAAGCCATTCATGTTAGCATTGAAAATCCCTCCCTCAACAGAGGTGGTGGGCTCCGGCATAGTCTATCTGCTACTTATCAGGCTGTACTTTCCAAAGTACCCAGGCAAATCAAGGAGCCTTCACCACCAGGTCACAGCTAACGACCCATTCTTGATGGGTTTCAGTACCTTGGGCCATTGTTTACCTTAAGGCCATGGACACTAATGTCTCCCTAACGAGCCTATTCAGGCTTTGTTCATCTTATGAGCCAATCAGACGAGGGGACAAGAGGTCAAGCTGACTATAAGAAGGTCTCTTGCACTAGCTGTATTCAGACCGATAAAGCTGTTTGGATGAACAGCGAAACGTTTCTATCTCTCAAAAAAAGAAGTCCAGTAGCCATGACTCAACTCCCAGTTAAACGAACCTGGATGACTGAGAATCTTCACAGACGTATTGCTGCTGCTATTGTTATTGTGCTCTACACCAGAGCTTTACATTCCAATAAAATCAATAAACATATAAATACCCAAGCATCACACATGTGCACCAACATAAAACTCCTCAG
Organism: Phrynocephalus guinanensis; assembly: GCA_037367245.1. Taxonomy (NCBI): domain Eukaryota; kingdom Metazoa; phylum Chordata; class Lepidosauria; order Squamata; family Agamidae; genus Phrynocephalus; species Phrynocephalus guinanensis. The sequence continues at coordinate 93,309,560 of CM074740.1, read as the reverse complement.
AATGGGTAGTGACCCAAGAAGAGTTAAGCTACCTACCAAGAAATCAATCTTAAAATTCAAATAAATATACATCGGACATTCACCTCTTCTTAGATTTTCACCTGGGCTCCTAGTTGAACAGATAAAGTTTTCAAACCTCGTCTAAATCTGGATCCAACACAAAGAAGCTGGGTGCCTTGGGGGGCATTTTATAGCCAATGAATTGATGAATCAAAATTATTAAAAATTCATCAACTTGTATTCTTCAAGGGACTCCCTTTGTGACGAATACAGATTGATGAATTTTGATGAACCAGCCATATAAATCAGAAAATGTATTTCATTTTTCAATTCATCCAAATCTCTAAATTATAACTATAAAACTGGACCTCGGATCAGCACCACATTTGATGAAGATGTAGCAGTCAGTGTACTCTTGCTGTGTGCTAAATTTGGGGACATTTGGGGCAAAGAGCTTTTGAGCCTTGGAAATCTGTACCCCAGAGACCAAAAACTTGCTATCCTAACTGATCTGCAGGCAACCACAAAACAGAACAAAAATGAAATCCAAGATCTCCTTTCTTGCTGAGATGCACATAATGGTAACAGGCATCCTGCAGGTGAGACCATGGATTGCAAAATGTTGCTCTGCTTCTGGTGCAGGAGGAAATATAGTCTCCACTGTGGGTAGTCTCAAGGCTTGGCAGATAATTGGTTTGTTAGGCAGTCCAAAACTGCCTCCCTTTTGCCTCACCTACCAATGTGTGAAGAATATATTTATATATATGCACATATATGACACTTCCAGGATTAAGAAGAATTAAAAATAACAAGGGGAGAAGAAGCAGAACAGATGGAAGCATTCATTATGCTTTGGCTGCTAGTTAGCTAAGTTAGCAGGCTATCACAGGACAGACTGTAGAAGACGGAGAGGTACGTACAAGGTTGGGTAGGAGCCACATTTGAGGCAGAACTATTTCTGTTCAAACACATCCTGGACATTGCTGTTTATGCTCTAAGAAAACCATGAAGAAAGAGCTGTTCTGAGCACCTCTAGGTTTCTGTAGTCTTTCATATAGCCAGTTCAACCTTGCTTTCTTTTTAGCCTGTTGTATTCTCAGTGTTTTCTTAGTGCATGTTTTAGGTTTTTAATTTATTCAACAGCTCAGAATCATAGAATCATAGAGTTTAAGGGCCATCTAGTCCAACCCCCTGCCATGCAGGAACCCCCATCACAGTATTTCCGACAGGTGGCCATCCAACCTCTGCTTAAAAACCTCCAAAGAAGGAGACTCCACCACCCTCCGTGGCAGCATATTCCACTGCCGAACAGCTCTAACTGTCATGAAGTTCTTCCTAATGTTCAAATGGAATCTCTTTTCCTGCAGTTTGAAACCATTTCCCCGGGTTCTAGTCACTGAAGCCACGGAAAACAAGCCTGTTCCCTCTCCAATGTGACATCCTTTCAAAGCCTTAAACTAAATGTTTGGTTTTTGGACTACCGATCTCAGCAATGGCCACACGCTGGCTGCTGGGAGTTATAATCTAAAGAACAAACATTTCCCTTCTCATGGAAAACTTAGGGTCTTGGGCAGTTTTAAAACAGAATTAGAAGGTGATTCTAGCCAGCATTGTGAGTAAGGTTGATGTTGACAGGATGCCATGATACATTCCCCATAGAAAAGGTCTCCTTCCTTTTCTCTGCCCCACCCACATCAGTTACTATAATTCACTGATACTGAAGTTGTAGCTCTGAATCCTACCACCTTCTGAAATCTGGGAGTCTCTACTGGTGCCTTTTTAGCCAACTGGACAAGACTGGTGGGTTAATGTGCTGTTAAGTCACATTCCAGTTAAAGTTGCCCTATAAATTAACAACCTCTATGAGAACTTGTCATTAACAGCCCTGCTAAGTATTTTTTTTTTGTAAATTCAATGTCATTGTCTTCTATATTGAGTGAACCCATCTTTTTTGGGTGGGGTCTCTTTCTTTCTGCCTCCCACTTCCCCCTTATTTTTCTTTCCCCCCCGTCAGTCCTACCTTCTTATGATATAGCCAAAAAGTTGTGTCCCTTTTCCTTCTATCCTGAATTCAGGCTTGATTTGATCTGGCACCCACTGATCTGTCTTCTTGGCAGTCTATATTTGTAAAGCTCTTTTCTGATGCCATCACATTTCAGATCAATCAATCTGAATAATGGAGGGTGGTACAATTTATGAAATGCAGAGGGGCAAATACCAGCTGGAAATCTGGGGAAGGTATTTTGGAAATGAAGTTGCCCCCTTAACTTTCTCTCTGAATGAAAAATGCAATGTTGTTGTTCTTGTTCTTTTTTAAAAAAGTAAGCAAGTGTTTCTAAAAATTATGTAATTAGGAAGCAACTTGTAATAAGCATATAGACTTTTGTATTAAATTGTCCCTAACATACCTGCCTGTTTGAGCCAAGAACAGCATTAGAAAATTGGTTCTCCAATTTGGGATGGATGGATCTATCCCAAGCACCTTAATTTTATGATCTTATACTCTTGTTGGACAAATTGTCTGCAGAACTATTTAGGAGCATCAGATTCCTAACACATTATTAGCCCAGATACACCTATTAGTCCAGGAAGAGTGTCATTTCACTTGAAAATATATGCCAAGTAGAGATGAGCACGAAACAGAAAAATGGTGCTTCGGTTTTTCATTTTTCGTTGAGAGGTCTGTTTCGGTTCGTTTCCGTTTGTCGGGAATTTTTTGAAAAATTTTGTTACCGTTTTTCGTTTTTTCGTTTGTCGTTTCTACCCGCTTTTTGCACGATTTTTAAAGCATTTCCGTGCGCAGGCATCCCCCAACGCCCCAGACCAGGGGGAAACCACTAAAAAAATGGATGCCGGCAGAGACACAGTATAGACTAGGTATGCAGGGAGGCTGCAAAGGCAGCGGCGGGCGTTGCCCAGGGTGCAAGGCAGCTGCAGAGTGACTGCACTGCGGGGCAGGGGAGGGTACTCACCGAGAGGTACGCAGCACGCATGCACACAGGGAGGCTGCAGGACTGAAGCTAGAGTCACAGCAGAGACAGCAATCCCACCCTAACTCCCACCAGAGACTGCAAGGAGGACGGGGGCTGCCAGAGCTTTTTATGCCCTCTGTGGCTGCCAGACCTGCCAGCCCAGTCTGCAACCTGGGCATGCTATTGGTTGAACATGATCCCATCACATGACTTGCCTCCAATTTGTGGCTGGTGGTGACATCCATTTTAAAGGGAAAAGAAAAATACATCGCGATGGGAGAAGACAAAAACAAACGTTTTAAGGACCCCAACCCCCCCTGGTAGGTATTATCAGACAATATAAATAATTATTGCTGTGTTTTTACAGATGTCCAGGGCATTTTTTAACATTTAAAACAGCTCATTTCATTGCGCGTCGCCATTAATGGAAACGAAATGTAACAACCACAATTTTCGTGGTTCTGTTTGTTTTGTTGCATTTTCATCACAATTTTCATTTGTCGTTTCGTTACGTAATGGAAACGACAAACGGTAACGGAAACAAAAAAAATGTTCGTTCCGTGCCCATCTCTAATGCCAAGCATACTTCTTCCTCATGCACAATAATAAGTTCTGATGAATACAGCCAACATTCTTTATGAATAAAAGTATGTGTGCCCTAATATATTTCACAGAATCTTTTGCAACAGTTCCATGGTCAAAGCGCACGGCTCTTTGGGCAGATAAGACAATGTGGAGAGATTTCCCCAAAGGCAAGTTTGAAAAGCAGCATTATTCCTTAATCAAACATATGCTCAGAGATAAATGGATTGTAAGAATGATTTTTATCAGTCCCAGAGAGATATGTTAGACAGCTAGCTGGAAGACACAATTATCTTCTATCTAGCAAATGTATCCAATGTGTTTATTTTGTTAATAGTTCTAAGGCAAAGTGTGCGTATTGCAAATCATGGAAATGCCAGGATCTTGTGAAAACAAAAGACAATGTCCAATGTGCAGTTCTTTGCATGTTTACTGAGAAGTAAGTCCCAATGTGTTTAATGGGATTAAATTTCAAATAGAGGATTTCACTGGGGTTTTTTTCTGTTTTGCATTGGGTGACAGCTGAAGAGTCTAGGGTGGCATGTGAATGCACTCCAACTTGCACACTTGTGTACAACACACACACATGCACTATTGGAGTAAGCATACAAAGAATACCTGCTAAAGTCCTGTTCTCACTCACTCAGATTGTGTTGATATGAAAAGACACATTAGTGAGAATTTTTCAAAGCCTGCCAGGACTTTTCACCTCCTGAAAGCTAGACAGTAAGGGTTTTTGTTTGTTTGTTTATTTGTTCAGTTTTGTTTTGGATCATGAATTTCCCTACAATTTGTGCAAAGTGTCTTTGTGAAAAACTGTATGAGAAGCCATGAACATGGACACACAGCACAAGCACAAAAATGCTTTTTTCAGCAGACTCTCAAAACTCCCCTGTTGCTCCTTATCCTGAACAGTCCAAACAACAAAACTATAGCTGGTGTCATTTTGCACAATGCATGTGCAATTTGTACAAAAAACATGCTTACCCATGGGACAGCTTTTGTTAAAAGTGTAAGGAAATAGTGCATCTGTTTTTCAAGTATGCAGAACATTTTTCTATTTCTTCAATTTTGTGAGCAAGCATTTTCTAGAAATGGGATTTTTGGACTTTTTCGACTATGCATACTAGAGATGGGCACGAAACAAAAAAAATCGTGTTTCGGTTTGTCGTTTGTCATTGAGAGGTCTCTTTCAGTTCATTTCTGTTTGTCTTGAAATTTTTGAAAAATTTCATTACCGTTTTTCGTTTTTTCGTTTGTCATTTCTACCAGCTTTTTGCACGATTTTTAAAGCATTTCCGTGCGCAGGCATCCCCCAACGCCCCAGACCAGAGGGAAACCACTAAAAAAATGGATGCTGGCAGAGACACAGTATAGACTAGGTATGCAGGGAGGCTGCAAAGGCAGCGGCGGGCGTTGCCCAGGGTGCAAGACAGCCGCAGTGTGACTGCACTGCGGGGCAAGGGAGGGTACTCACTGAGAGGTACGCATGCATGCACGCACACAGGGAGGCTGCAGGACTGAAGCTAGAGTCACAGCAGAGACTGCAATCCCACCCTAACTCCCACCAGAGACTGCAAGGAGGATGGGGGCTGCCAGAGCTTTTTATGCCCTCTGTGGCTGCCAGACCTGCCCGCCCAGTCTGCAACCTGGGCATGCTATTGGTTGAACATGATCCCATCACATGGCTTGCCTCCATTTTGTGGCTGGTGGTGACATCCATTTTAAAGGGAAAAGAAAAATACATCGCGATGGGAGAAGACAAAAACAAACGTTTTAAGGACCCCAACCCCTCTGGTAGGTATTATCAGACAATATAAATAATTATCGCTGCGTTTTTACGGATGTCCAGGGCGTTTTTTAACATTTAAAACAGCTCATTTCATTGCACGTCACCATTAACGGAAACGAAACATAACGACCTCAATTTTCGTGTTTCTGTTCGTTTTGTTGCATTTTCATCACAATTTTCGTTTGTTGATTCGTTGCGTAACGGAAACAACAAATGGTAACGGAAACAAAAAAATGTTCGTTCCGTGCCCATCTCTAATGCATACCATAATCCTCTATGCTTGGAGTCCTACCAAAGTTCCTGTCCAAAATGAAAGTTCACACTTTAACACCAGGGCAGGTTACACGAACAGGCCTAGGCCTAGTTAAGATCCTTCAAACTGAGGCCTTCCTCTCGGGCCCATCACATTAAGTGTTTACACACACATACACACACACACACACACACACACAGAGAGAGAGAGAGAGAGAGAGAGAGAGAGAGAGAGAGAGAGCATGAGAGCACAAGAGCATGAGAGCATGAGAGCATGAGAGCATGAGAGCATGTAGGACTCCCATAATGGAGAACTGTGGAATCTGTAGTTCAGAAAATCTAAAAATTCCATCCCTAAGAATCTCATCCCAAGATCAGTTGCTTGATTGTGTGCCTCTATGTGGAAACAATATAAACTCTATAAAGCACTGGTGGCGAACCTTCCACACTCCAGATGTTTTAGACCACAACTCCCACAGTCCTTTGTCATTGACAATACAGGCTGGGAATCCTGGGAGTTGTGATCCAAAACATCTGGAGTGGTAAAGGATCGCCACCTCTTTTATAAACGAAGCCATGGCCATGAATCTACAGGAGCTGAGCAGGGCTGTTGAGAAGAGAACATTTTGAGGTTTTCTTACTTACAGGGTTGCCATAAGTTGGAGTCAACTGCATGTAACAACAGTCTATATTGCCCTATAGTCCTTAAAGCACCCTCTGGGTGGTTTAAATAATCACTCAGGCTGTTGTTGTTGTTGTTCAGTCGTTCAGTCGTGTCCGACTCTTCGTGACCCCATGGACCAGAGCTCGCCAGGCCTTCCTATCCTCCACTGCCTCCCGGAGTTTTGTCAAATTCATTTTGGTTGCATCGATGACACCGTCCAACCATCTCATTCTCTGTCGTCCTCTTTTCCTTTTGCCTTCGATTTTTCCCAGCATCAGGGCCTTTTCCAGGGAGTCCTCTCTTCTCATGAGGTGGCCAAAGTACTGGAGCCTCAGCTTCAAAATCTGTCCTTCCAGTGAGCATTCGGGGTTGATTTCTTTCAGAATGGATAGGTTTGATCTCCTTGCAGTCCAGGGGACTCTCAAGACTCTCCTCCAGCACCACAGCTCAAAAGCATCAATTCTGCGGCGATCAGCCTTCTTTATAGTCCAGCTCTCACTTCCATACATCACTACTGGAAAAACCATAGCTTTAACCATCCTGACCTTAGTTGGCAAAGTGATGTCTCTGCTCTTTAGGATGCTATCTAGGTTTGCCATTGCTTTCCTCCCAAGAAGCAGGCGTCTTTTTATTTCGTTGCTGCAGTCGCCATCTGCAGTGATCAAGGAGCCCAAGAAAATAAACTCTGTCATTGCCTCCATTTCTTCCCCTTCTATTTGCCAGGAGGTGATGGGACCAGTGGCCATGATCTATGTTTTTTGATGTTGAGCTTCAGCCCATTTTTTCACTCTCCTCTTTCACCCTCATTAAGAGGTTCTTTAATTCTTCCTCACTCTCTGCTATTAGAGTAGTATCATCTGCGTATCTGAGGTTGTTGATATTTCTTCCGGCAATCTTAATTCCGGCTTGAGATTCATCCAGACCGGCCTTTCTCATGATGTACTCTGCATATAAGTTAAATAGGCAAGGTGACAGTATACAGCCTTGTCGTACTCCTTTCCCGATTCTAAACCAGTCAGTTGTTCCATATCCAGTTCTGACGGTTGCTGCTTGTCCCACATATAGATTTCTTAGGAGACAGATAAGGTGGTCAGGCACTCCCATTCCTTTAAGGACTTGCCATAGTTTGTTGTGGTCTACACAGTCGAAGGCTTTGGCATAGTCAATGAAGCAGAAGTAGATGTTTTTCTGGAACTCTCTGGCTTTCTCCATAATCCAGCGCATGTTGGCGATTTGGTCTCTAGTTCCTCTGCCCCTTCGAAATCCAGCTTGTAGTTCTGGAAGTTCTCTTTCCACATACTGCTGAAGCCTGCCTTGTAGAATTTTGAGCATAACCTTGCTAGCATGTGAAATGAGTGCAATTGTGCGATAGTTGGAGCATTCTTTGGCGTTTCCTTTCTTTGGGATTGGAATGTAGACCGATCTTTTCCAGTCCTCTGGCCACTGCTGGGTTTTCCAAATTTGCTGGCATATCTTATGCAGCACCTTTACAGCATCCTCTTTTAAGATTTTAAAGAGTTCAATTGGAATGCCATCACCTCCACTGGCCTTGTTGTTTGCAATGCTTTCTAAGGCCCACTTGACTTCACTTTCCAGGATGTCTGGCTCCAGGTCAGCAATTACGCTATCTTGGTTATCAGGGACGTCCAGATCTTTCTGATATAATTCTTCTGTATATTCTTGCCATCTCTTCTTGATCTCTTCTGCTTCAGTTAGGTCCCTACCATTTTTGTCCTTTATCATATCCATCTTTGCACGAAATGCCCCTTTAATATCTCCAATTTTCTTGAACAGATCTCTGGTTTTTTCCTTTTCTATTGTTTTCCTCTATTTCTTTGCACTGTTCATTCAAGAAGGCCGCCCTGTCTCTCCTTGCTATTCTTTGGAAGTCTGCATTCAATTTTCTGTATCTTTCCCTTTCTCCCTTGCATTTTGCGTCCCTTCTCTCCTCCGCTATTTGTAGGGCCACGTTGGACAACCACTTTGCTTTCTTGCATTTTCTTTTCTTTGGAATATTTTTCATTGCAGCCTCCTGTACAATGTTACAAGCCTCCATCCATAGTTCTTCAGGTGTTCTGTCCACCAAATCTAGTTCCTTGAATCTATTCTTCACTTCCACTGTGTATTCATATGGGATTTGACTTAGGTTATACCTGACTGGCCCAGTGATCTTCCCTACTTTCTTCAGTTTGAGTTTGAATTTTGAAATAAGAAGCTGATGATCTGAGCCACAGTCAGCACCAGGTCTTGTTTTTGCTGACTGTATAGAGCTCCTCCATCTTTGGCTGCAGAGAACATAGTCAATCTGATTCCGGTATTGTCCATCTGGTGATGTCCATGTGTAGAGTCGCCTTTTGTGTTGTTGGAAAAGAGTGTTTTCAATGACCAGCTTGTTCTCTTGACAAAACTCAATTAGCCTTTGCCCTGCTTCATTTGGAACTCCAAGGCCAAACTTGCCAGTTATTCCTTTTATCACTTGACTCCCTACTTTAGCATTCCAATCCCCTATGATGAAAAGAACATCTTTCTTTGGTGTCAGTTCTAGAAGTTCTTGTAAGTCTTCATAAAATTGGTCAATCTCAGACTCTTCAGCACCGGTAGTTGGAGCATAAACTTGGATTACTGTGATGTTCAAAGGACTGCCTTGGAATCGTACCGAGATCATTCTATCATTTTTTAGGTTGTATCCCAGCACTGCTTTTCTCACTCTATTGTTGACTATGAAGGCTACTCCATTTCTTCTATGGGATTCTTGCCCACAGTAGTAGATGTGATAGTCATCTGAAACTGAATTCACCCATTCCTGTCCATTTAAGTTCACTGATGCCCAGGATGTCAATGTTTATTCTTTCCATCTCACGTTTGACCACATCCAGCTTACCCTGGTTCATAGATCTCACATTCCAGGTTCCTATGCAGTATATCTCTTTGCAGCATTGGACTTTCCTTTCTCTTCCAGGCACGTCTGCAGCTGAGCGTCCTTTCGGCTTTGGCCCAGCCACTTCATTAGCTCTGGAGCTACTTGTACTTGTCCTCCGCTCTTCCTCAGTAGCATGTTGGACACCTTCCGACCTGAGGGGCTCATCTTCCAGCGTCATATCTTTTAGCCTTTTGTTTCTGACCATGGGATGTTCTTGGCAGGGATACCGGGGTGGCTTGCCAGTTCCTACCCCAGGAAGTCTTATTACAGGCCTCATTGTCACCAGTGTAATTAGCCTTACAATGATGAAAGCAAAGTTCAGCCTGTTTTATTTTGTAGCCTCACTGATCAACTGGGACACAAAAGTAGAAATGTGCCCCATTTATAAGATATTCCAGATTGAGGCAGGAACCAACAGATAACATACTCAAAATAGGGGGTGACTGGTAAAACCATTCCTTAAATATCTGTTATTGAACTTGGGTCATTAAAATTGACTCGAAGGCATATAACAAAAACAACCTTTCAGTATTTCTCAGCAAATTACCCCATCTGGTTGTGACTACGTCTAGTAAGTAAAGAACTTACCATTGCATCGGCTTTGTGCTTCAATCTTTTGGCTTCTTTTAAGTGAAATCACTCAGGCTACACCGACACAAGCTAGGTATTCATTTTACCGACCTCAGAAGGAGAGAAGGCTGAGTAGCCCTTGAGCCTGCTACTTGGAATTGAACCCCAGGCCATGAGCAGAGTTATGGCTGCAGTACAGCAGGTTAACCATTGCACCACAAGGCTCTTTGGCTGCTTTCACATGACCACTAAAATCTGCTGCAAAGTGCTTGCAGATATGGAGCATAAAATTGTTTTCCCATGAGCAGAGGACTTAAAAAAATAATAAAGTGCGACCACGCCCATTTAAGTGCAACCCAGCACATGTTACAAGCACCTGGTCTCGAGGTAGTAAAGTCCTTGTCGCTGTTTTGATGGGGATTTTAAACCATTACTTGAGTCCGTAGGTACACAGAAAATCCACACCAAAACCTTTTTGCCCCCATTAGGGTGTCTTTGCAGCAGTTCTCAGTTGTGGGATCAGAACGGTTGCAGATTTTCAAAACGTGACCGTGGGGACACCCGAACTGTGACATCAACCACGTGACCACCCCGGGGTAGGGGTGATCCGAATCAAAGTTTGCAGCATATTTTAGTGTTTCTGTGAAAGCAGCCTTTATGGAAAAGCTTTGCCAGTACCCATTAGGACATTTCATTTTGATTTATTTAATTTATTTTTAGAGTATTTTTACCTCACCTTTCCCTTTGGAAAAGGACCCAAGGCGGCTTAAAATAATTCAATGAATGGCATGTATTGATTACTGCAATGCGCTCTACATGGGGCTGCCTTTGAAGACGGTTCGGCTATTACAACTGGTTCAGAATCGTGTGGCGCGGCTAGTAAGTGGTGGAGCCGCTAGGGATCACATCACGTCAGTTCTACGTAGCCTACATTGGTTACCAGTTGCTGCCCGAGCCCAATTCAAAGTGCTTGTTTTGACATATAAAGCCCTAAATGGCTTAGGACCTGGATACCTGAAGGACCGCCTCCTTCCATATGAACCTACCCGGCAATTAAGATCAAGCCAGGGGGCCCTCTTGAAAGAGACATCCCTCAAGGAGGTGCGAGGGATGGCTTGCAGACACAGGGCCTTCTCGGCAGCTGCCCCCAAGCTATGGAATGCCCTCCCAAGTGAGATCCGCCTGGCGCCAACACTGATGACATTTCGGCGCCAGGTAAAAACCTTCCTGTTCCAGAAGGTTTTTAATTGATACAATATAGATTGTGGGTTAATTAATACAATTTAGATTGTGGGTCTTCTGATGGCAATTTTAGTGTGATGTTTTAGTAAAAGGTTTTTATTGTTGTTTTAATTATTTATTGTTGTTTGATGTTTTTAACTGTTTTAATTCCTTGATTGTAAGCCGCCCAGAGACCTTTGGGTAGTGGGCGGCATATAAATTGTAAAAATAAATAAATAAATAAATAAATAAATGTACCTTGTCTCTCTAAATGCATTTCTCTAACTCTTCTTCCAATTTTACATTCAGGTTTCTTCCTGGAGTGGCTTCTTACTACTTTCACTGGTATGCATGAACAAGCTCAAGTCTGCCCGTGATATGTTCATCATCTTACTACTTGGGTCCCTCGTTGGCCACATTCTACCTTTCCGGGAAGGTTTTCCATTTAATGTGCTGCTGTAGGACCATGTTTCTTCTGAAGGTATTTTCCATCAGAAGGTGTCTGCAGTCCCAGCTTTTATAAAAGAAATGAAAAGAAACATATGGAGGAAGACCAATCATATTGAAATTATCCACCCATTGCTAGTGCCCAGAATTCAGACACAATGGGCAACACAGAGGAGACACACAGTAACATTTTGTACTTTGTTAAGATCACTTCCAATTTTGCACCCATATACAATAGGTTTGTGGTATCTTGGGTTGGTTCCAACCTCTCTGTGGATGCCGAAAAACACAGAAGTATGAAGTGTTATACATTTCATTGCCTTTGGTGCACTCTAGTGGCCAGTTTGAGTAAATACAACCCGGAAACACATATAAATACAGTGGAACCTTGACTTACATGCTGCTTGACTTGCAGCATATTTGACTTGCAGCAAGAAGGGGCCTGTTTGACTTGCGCCACAGGCTCTGACTTACAGCTTGGAGCCCCGGCGCAAGGCCCCGGAATCGAGCGGCAGCCACGACCCAGCATCGTGGCTCCCACCTCCAAACTGCTCCTGCCTTCTTCCTCTCCTTCGGCAGTGGCAGCTTCAGCGAGGTCAGCTCCGAGCACCTGGAGCTGATCCTCGGCCTCGCCGAAGCCGCCGCTGCCGCCGGAGGAGAAGAAGGGCCGGGAGCTCGGGGCTGGCCTCGCTAGTTAGACAGTCAGCTCAGTCTTGTAAAAAATCTGGCTGCAGAATTCTGGTCCACAATGGAAGCATTTTAGTTGGGGAGCTGTATAGTTGTGGGACTCTAATGGTAAGCATAAAGTTGTTCAGAACTTGGAATGTCAGGTTAAAAATCAGTAAAACTTAAATGTTAGACATTGTTGCTATGAACATTAAAAAGTGGAGGCGTATAACTTGTGGACTATAATTCCACTGCCTCCTCCTCTCTTTGAAGAGACGTTTCATTTACATCCCCAGAAGGAATCTCCTATCCCAGTCAAATTTGTGTTAAATTGCTGTTTTCGGAGGTCATTTTCATCATCTGGAACGGATTAATCCACTTTCCCATTACTTTCTATGGGAAAAGTTCGTTTGACTTCAGGCATGTTTGACTCATGTCTAGACCTCTGGAATGGATTAATGATGTAAATCAAGGTTCCACTGTAGGTATTTCTGTTTTTTTTTTTATTTGTATTTTCAACAAGCGACTAGGTGAATCAGTGGATATAGGGAATGGCATGGTGATGGTGGTTCTGCTGAATACGAAATTGCACATGCAATTTTATGCAAAGTACTGTTTTTTTCTTGTCTTGGTGTGGTGATGAATTTCCTCCTTTCCAGTGATGTCAAAGTGGCTGCCCTGCACCTCCATTAGCAGCAAATTCTGTGGGCCTTGGAAAGAAGAAGTAAGTAGATTATATGTAGCCACACAAAACTAAGCCAGTGTTACTGGAGGTCTGTGGTGTGGCTCTGTGGCTACTGTCCTAGACATTCACGAGAAGTCCTATGGCAATAGACACCTTATTTTAAGCCCTTTTGAAAATAAAGGATGAATGATGCTGGGGCTGGCATTGGGCATGTGGTGGGACCAGCCTCATTTGTATGGAAGCAAAGTTGCAGTAAAAGTAATTGCACATTAAATTAAAACTGATTATCTGCTACCAGCTAAGTGAAACTGAGCAATTATCTGAAGGCGGATGTTAACGAAGCATTTGCAAAAGTTGCATTGTATTCCTTTTATTTTTATTTAATAAAGGGGTTCCAGGACTGCTGAATGATCTAATTTGTGGAGTGCCAGGAGAGAACATATGCTCATACACTACCAAGTTGCTCTGGAGGGACATTCTTAGCTTGTCAAAAATGGCACATGGCACCAGGAGGACTTATTGTTATTCATAAGACTCACATATCAAAGAGCAGAGGCATTTCGCCCCTTTTGCAGTGTGCAGCCTTGACTCTTACTTGGCTTTTATCTCTAAGTACCCTGGACCACTAGCAGGTTCACCCAAGGAGGAAGGCTCACAACTGAGACAATGGATTATTTTTATTTATTTATTTATTTATTTATTTATTTATTTATTTATTTATTTATTTATTTAAGGGCTTATATACCGCCCCTCCTCCAGAAAGGAACTCCGGGCAGTTCACAACAAAAACAAAACAGTGACAAGTTAAATACAACATTGTTATAAAATAAAAAAATCAGTTTAAAACACTTCCAGAAACAGAATGGCATGAAGACAATGGCGGACAACAACAACAACAAAAAACCAAGGGGGAAAAATATATCCACTCTCTTCAGAAATAAAGACCACATCAGCAGAAGAATGAATAGCTCCAACGCTGATGGGGTTGGCAGCTACAGGGCAGCAGTGGTAGCTGAAGGTGATACAGTACAGGTGGAGAAGGTAAAGGTGGAGAAATCAAGCTAACTTTTGTTAATGCTATGCAGAAGTTGACAATGATAAACTACTGCTGAACTGTTCTTAATTTGAAAGCAGGAGGGTTTAAAATTGGGAACTGACTGGTGTAAAATTGGGAAAGGAGTACAACAAGTCCGTATACTGTCACCTTGCCTATTTAACTTATATGCAGAGTACATCATGCGAAAGGCAGGTCTGGATGAATCACAAGCCGGAATTAAGATTGCCGGATGAAATATCAACAACCTCAGATATGCAGATGATACTACTCTGATAGCAGAAAGTGAGGAGGAATTAAAGAACCTCTTAATGAGGGTGAAAGAAGAGAGTGAAAAAAATGGGCTGAAGCTCAACATCAAAAAAACTGAGATCATGGCCACCGGTCCCATCACCTCCTGGCAAATAGAAGGGGAAGAAATGGAGGCAATGACAATTTATTTTCTTGGGCTCCTTGATCACTGCAGATGGTGACTGCAGCAACAAAATAAAAAGACGCCTGCTTCTTGGGAGGAAAGCAATGGCAAACCTAGGTGTAGCATCCTAAAGAGCAGAGACATCACTTTGCCAACTAAGGTCAGGATGGTTAAAGCTATGGTTTTTCCATTAGTGATGTATGGAAGTGAAAGCTGGACTATAAAGAAGGCTGATCGCCGCAGAATCAATGCTTTTGAGCTGTGGTGCTGGAGGAGAGTCTTGAGAGTCCCCTGGACTGCAAGGAGATCAAACCTATCCATCCTGAAATAAATCAACCCCAAATGTTCACTGGAAGGACAGATTTTGAAGCTGAGGCTCCAGTACTTTGGCCACCTCATGGGGAGAGAGGAGTCCTTGGAAAAGTCCCTGATGTTGGGAAAGATTGAAGGCAAAAGGAAAAGAGGACGGCAGAGAATGAGATGGTTTGACGGTGTCATCAATGCAACCAATATGGATTTGACTAAACTCTGGGAGGCAGTGGAAGATAGGAAGGCCTGGCGAGCTCTGGTCCATGGGGTCACAAAAAGTTGGACATGACTGAATGACTGAACAACAGGAGGGAATGGTAAGTGACTACTGAACTTTTCTTACCTTGAATGTTCTATGAAAGTCCAAAATGAAACAAGAAATAGTGCTGGAAGATGAGACTCCCAGGTCAGAGAGAACTCAATCATCTAATGAGGAAAAGCAAAGGGCAAGCATGAATAACACTGCTGCTGATGTTGCAACTTGATTAAAGCCAGGAAGATATCCAGTGGCTAACAGGCACAAAAATGCAATGAAAGTCTGATGCTGCACAACACATACAATTAGAACATGGAGTAAAATGGGTAAAATGGGAACAGTAAAGCAAGAAATGGAATATATAAGGGTTGCTCTGCTCGGTATCAGCAAACTAAAGTGGAATGGAATTATGAGTATAGCTCCCTTTGAAATTCAACTTCTCACTTCTGAATTTATTTGCAGAGAAATGCACAGACAATCTGGCAAATTCTCACCAGAAGTGAAGCAAACAAAATGCCAAGTCATTTGCACTGGCCAAATTCTGTTGTTGTGGCTTATACCCCATGAGGAGAAATTGGTGCTGCCCATTTCCATGTCATACAGCTCCTAAAGAGTAGAGCATTTCAGGAAAGAAGAGGTGACAACTCCAGTTCCGCTCCAATGGGACAAGCAAAAAACCCCAGCAAATTGATTAGATAATCTCCCTGGTAGATGGTGGGAGTGCTGTGAAAGTAATACAGTACATCTTGACTTCAGCAAAGCTTTTGGTCAAGTATTGTATATACTCGAATGTAAGCCTAGTTTTTCAGCCCTAATTTTGGGCAGAAAAAAGGGGCCCTCGGCTTATATTCGGGTCAATACTTTTAGCCACTGAGGCAAGTGCTTGGGTGGGTGGCTAAAAGTCATTTTAAACATTGCGTGCCGCTTCTCATGCATCACAGGGGAGCGGCGCACAATGTTTACAATGACTTTTAGCCACTGACCCAAGAACTTGCCTCAGTGGCTAAAAGTCATTTTAAACGTCACACACCACTCCCCCAGCTCACAAAGGAGGAGCTGCCAGGCCCTGCTGCATTTCCCACCCTAGACTTATACTCGAGTCAATACGTTTCCCAGTTTTGGGAGCTTAAATTAGGGGCCTCGACTTATACTCGGGTTGACTTATACTCGGGTATATACGGTACTCCATGATCAGCCAACTAACTAAATATAGGCTGGATCCCAGAGAACAGGGTTTTGTTGAGCCAGAGTCTTCCATTCAGATTCCCAAATCTCTGTGTGATAGACTGTGTAACTGCAAAAGCCATGCTACTAGAAAAGTGTGCAATAAAGAATGTGTGCAATAAAGAAGAGATGGAATCAGAAGTAGTTTGAAAATGCAAGTATGGACACACACCCCTTTGAGATGTGGGCCTGAGTCCCCTTTCTGCCTGGTTCACAAGCTGATGGAGGTTGGAGTGGAAACAGAGTGGACTAAGGACAAGTGAGGAGGAATTAAAGAGCCTCTTAATGAGGGTGAAAGAGGAGAGTGAAAAAAAATGGGCTGAAGCTCAGCATTAAAAAAAACTAAGATCATGGCCACCAGTCCCATCACCTCCTGGCAAATAGAAGGGGAAGAAATGGAGGCAATGACAGAGTTTATTTTCTTGGGCTCCTTGATCACTGCAGATGGCGACTGCAGCAACAAAATTAAAAGACGCCTGCTTCTTGGGAGGAAAGCAATGGCAAACCTAGATAGCATCCTAAAGAGCAGAGACATCACTTTGCCAACTAAGGTCAGGATAGTCAAAGCCATGTTTTTTCCAGTAGTGATGTATAGAAGTGAGAGCTGGACAAAAAGAAGGCTGATCGCAACAGAATTGATGCTTTTGAGCTGTGGTGCTGGAGGAGAGTCTTGAGAGTCCCCTGGACTGCAAGGAGATCAAACCTATTCATCCTGAAAGAAATCAACCCCAAATGTTCACTAGAAGGACAGATTTTGAAGCTGAAGCTCCAGTACTTTGGCCACCTCATGAGGAGAGAGGACTCCTTGGAAAAGTCCCTGATGTTGGGAAAGATTGAAGGCAAAATGAAAAGAGGACGGCAGAGAATGAGATGGTTGGATGGTGTCATCAATACAACCAATATGGTAGTTAGGTAATAATTTATTGCTAAAATCCAATATGGATTTAATCAAACTCCGGGAGGCAGTAGAAGATAGGAAGGCCTGGCGAGCTCTGGTCCATGGGGTCACGAAAAGTTGGACATGACTGAACGACTGAACAACAACAACAACAACAAAAGACAGGTTGCACTCTCCATGCAGCATTCAAGGAATGCTTCAAGAGCCATCATTCTGCATGGAAAGTAGCTCCCTGTTTTCTGTCCCAACTCCAAAACATGAAACTGGAAGTAGACCTCCTGCTCCTTTGACCTTTTCCCTCTCTTCTTTTGATATTTATTCCAGCCCATGGTAGATCCAGTTGAAAAATTGGGGCTTTGACTCTGAGAGCTTCCTGGCTATTGACTTGAGGATATCTAAGATTCTTTGAAAAGTTTTGATTCTCTGATAATCTGTAATTTCGTGCTCTGTCTTCAAGTTTTTTTAACGGTGTCAGTGTCTTAATTCCCCCTTTGATATTTGATTTATCACTCCTTGCTGTTTTTATTGCCATTAGATCATTTCTCGAGGAGGGGGTTCAGCTGGTTTGGGGGAAATATTATTTCTTGGGGAGGGGGTTCAGCTGGTTTGGGGGGAAAAGAAGAAGAGGATGTGGAATGGGACGCATGTAATTAAGACAAGTCAATATATAATGATAATAGCTCTGGGTTAGCCAGAATCGGATTTGGCAAGAGTCCACCAACAAGATGTATTGATTCAGGAGAGATTACAGTCATATTTAACGAGAGGCATGCTCCAGTGCCTTGCTGGATGAGGTCCATCAGGTTGAATGACATATTTCTGGTCACCCCCTAAGCAAAGAACAAATATCATTTTGCTCAAATGACATTAGGCCATTGCACATAATTTCTTCCTCCTTCTCTTGTCAAGTATGCTCAGGTCACCAGGCCTTCCCTCCCTTTCCCCCTCCATACGGTGCCTTTGACGCCCGGCACGACGGAGTTCAATTTAACGTATGAAAATCAACCTGTCTCTTCTGTTCCATTCATCATCATCAACAGAATTCATTCTGGAATCCAAACTTGTTTTCCTATTACTTTGTTATATTTGAGGGCTGGTGTGTGTGTTTGTGTGTGCTGGGGAGGATGATATATGGAGCAGAAAGCAGACAGTGGCAGGGACAGGGGATTCGGCCCTCGTTTCCTAGTAAACAGCTGCCCAGTATAGGAGAAACCCCAAGGATACTGCCCAGAGCAGTGTGAGCTAGAGATGGGCACGACTTAGCGGTATTCCCGTTTCCGTTTCCATTACTCGTATCCATTACTCTACGGAAACGGTAACGGGAATTACTCTGCCAGAATTCGAGCTCGAACCGACGAATGAACAATTTGGTCTGATTTGTCGTGCTCGTTACTTGCATCGCGGCAATCGCGCAATGCCAAGCGGCACAGAAAAAAAAGTTTTTAAAAGTTAAAAAAAACCGATTCCCGGCCCTAAAAGTAGGCGAAAACTGTCTGAGGGCACCTACCAGGCCAGAAGGGTGTTTTATTTGGGGGGGGGGTTCCCTGCCCCCCTCTCCTTGGCTATTGCTACTGCTGCGCTGCTGGTACCAGGCTGGGAAGGCGCATCCATTTGCCATGCAGTGCGGGGGATCCAAAATGGTGACCGCAATATTTTTTTTGAAATCGTTGCCCAAAACCCCACCAAAGCACCACAGAAACATGTGAAAATTAGCTATTTTAAATGCTTGAATTTTTACAGTAGCAGCAGTGGGTTTTTCTTGCAAAAAAGTCTCCGTTGATTTTATTTTATTTTATTTTATTTTATTTTATTTTATTACACCTGCATATTCGCAATGATGGGCTCGCCCATGGGAGTGGGCCATGCAAATTTTCCACCAATCGCATGGCCACTTGGCCAGGTTGATGACAGAGACTTCTGGGATGTGCCTGTCGGGCATAAAAAGCCCACTAATCATAGCCCAAACCCGAACCCTAAGCCTAAGCCTAACCCATACGCCAGTACACTGTCCTTCTAAGTGGGTCAGAGAGGCACCCAGAGGTGCACCCCAATACTCACCCTAACCTCACCCGTACCTAACCCTAGCCCTTGCGCTAACCCATCTTAACCCTAAGCCAGATCTACTTGCATTGCACTACATGCAAGTACGTGAGACACAGCGAGTGCAAAGAGTCTGCCAGTCCATCACTTGTGGCTCTGGCTGACTCCTGCAGCTCCCTCCAGGAGCCCGCTACCCCCCCCAAAACCAGTACTAATGACAACGAAAAAACGAAAAAACAAACCGACTAATTTTTGCGAAATTTCACAAAAAACGGAAATGAGCCGAAACGGACTGCCTCCGACACACGACAACTCGAAAACGTCATTTTCCCTAGTCGTGCCCATCTCTAGTGTGAACTTTCATAAGAAGCTGTATGCATGGGTGTGTTCAGAATATAATACTATTTTCTTAAGCAAAGTTGTATTAGCACATGTGTACACTGAGATTATTATCGCCTGTTAAGAGCCGAGTGAGTTACCTAGGGGAAACAAACATGGCTGCAGTTACGTTCTTCTCTAGAACCACATTGGTCTCAGTCTTTCAGGTAAGGAGGAGGAGATGCATCATCCTTCCTCCCCACCACCTCATATCTGAAGTGTGGTATTTTGATAGAGTTCTGACATCAGTGGAAGGAATTTCTTTGCACGGTTTTGCCCAGCATAGTGCAATTCAGACAACTATGATGGTTACTTCATGTCCTTCCTTGTTCAGCGACTAGTTTTGTACCATGACAGCGTTGGTTCCAATCACGTAGTTTTGTCCCTGTTTAGTCCCTGTTTCTGCTTGCTCATGGTCGTGATAACTTGTCTTGTGACAACTGTTACTTCATGGTCTTGTTCCGTGACAAATTCTGAATTTGTCTTGCTTTCTTAACCCTTTAAAAAATATTGTAAATAAAACTTTTTTGATATTTCGATTTACTGGTCTTCCGGGATTTACACATCAATGCTACAGAATATTCTGTACTTTCTTTAACAAACATTTGCACTGCATGGTGTTTCCCATAGGGAAACTAATGTCGAATGCCACTTCAGCCGCTGACCACTAGGGGCCTTTTTACACGACCCCTAAGATCCGCTGGTCCCTTAAATTCAGACCAGAGATCTTGAGGGTTCGTTGCTGTCCCTCCATCCCCACCCGCTCTGCACTTCTTTGTTCTGTCTGCGTGAGAGGAGGGAGGAAAAAAAGTCTTAGACAGGGACAAAAGAATGCATTCTTACCTCCGTTTACTTCCTGGTTCCTCTTTAAGGGGCGGAGGCAAAAGAAAAACAACAGAAAGAAGCGAGGAGAGTTCAGGCACTCTCCGCATCAAATATTTTTCACCATCAAAAAGCAGGTGCAAGAAAAGTGCGCTGGGTCGCGCTAAAGTGGGCGGGGTCGCACTTAATTGTCTGCAAACTCCGGAGCTGGTGGGTAAACATTTTTAAGGTCCGGAGCTTGCAGCCATTTTCGGCGGAGCTTAGGGGTCGTGTATAAACACCCTAGATGGACACTGGTTGTTTTGTGACGGTTGTTACCACACGGTCCTTCATTTTGGAACAGCAACCGGGAACAAACAGTGACAAGAGAATACCCCCAACCCAGCATCAGGTACAGTATTGTAACTGTAACATTATCTGAGGCAGCCCATAGAGAAAATTTGTTATCCAAGGCAGCCCTATGCCTGGAAATTGTGATTTGTTATCCAAAAAATTCGTTATCGGGGCATTTGTTATCGGAGGTATTACTGTACCTTTATTTGGATCAACTATAATTCTACAAGAGTTGATAAGCTTTAAGTTGGTGTGGGATTTTAATTAGTCCTAATGAAGGCATTGGCACCCTGTGGATTTTATCCCAAGTACAAAAAGGGTAATTTTTTTGGTTCATCCAAAGTTATAGTTCAACGCTCACCTCCCTGTAAACTGTTGGCAATATAATGTCTATTGTCTGCAAGAATTTATCTTACTGCAGAACTCCTCTGTCATTGAATTAAGATTTCCAGCAATTTGAATCTATTTTAAATATAAACCTATTATTTATAACACTTCTGCTCTAGCCATTTAATCAACTCAGTTCATGGCTTCAGAACACATTCTTGTAGCAAGCATTTCTACCAGGGGGGAAATCATTAATCATATTAAAAGAAATGCTGCAAAAGGCCTTTGGAGTATTGTCCCCAAAATGAGGTTTCCACAATTTCATTTCAATTTCTGTATGTGATATGTGGTTTGAATGTCCTGAACCAGACAAAGGCGATGCTTGGAACAATTCAGGATTGCTTATATTGGGAAGCACTGGCAGAATGCCTCATGATGTGAATATACCTAGTGGCCATGTATCTCTGTTGTCTGCAAAGAACACAGGGCGGACTTGTCTTAAGCTCATCACAAAGGTTTTACCATGTAAGTATTTGTTTTACTGTCACCGTGAACTTGGTAGGATCTACATGGGCTTTGATATTGAAAGAGATTTTTCCTTCTGGAGAGGACATGGAAGAACACCAGGACACGAAAACTTTCCAAAGTAAAAATATAATGAATATTCATGAATTTATTGTCCCTGATTTTTTTTAAAAAAAGTATGTTTCTAAAAATATGTCAAACACAGCCTGATTTCTTTTTCCCTTCATTCATGAGTACTAGCAATTGGCTTTCACCCATAGCCAATTACACTGGCAACAAACTGTCTTCTATATAGGTTTACTCTAAGCTCCTGTAGAGCAAAACTACTCCCCTCCCCTGGTAACAAAATTTTAATCATCATCATCTTTTTAGAACTGCAGAGCAGGAAGGGAGCCCATGGATCATTTAGTCCAGCTCTTGTCAAGGAGGCACAGTGGGGAATTGAACTCCCAAACTCTGGCTCTACATAATCCACTGAGCTATCCAGCAGTTCAATTGTATTTTACATTGCCCCCCCCCCAGCCCAGAGTAAAGAAGCCAAGACACAGAGTTTGGGTAAAATCGGGCCACACTTCATTAACACAGCAACCAACCAATTCAGCAAAATGGGGGCCACCTGTAAGGCAGAAGTCTGATCCATCTGAGGCTGGCCCAGCCCCACACGGACCCAAGTAGGAGCAGCAATAAAATCATGGGCAACCTTGCAGGTCCCAACCACCCAAGGCTCCTGGCTCTGGGTAATTGCCACCTGAGGGACCCTGCCGTTCCCCTCTTCCAGTGTCGAGACCTCAATGCCTTCAGTGATGAGATGTGGGCCGGCTAACACCCCTATCAGGCTTCCATTAACTCCTACCCTTACCTGCCTTCCGACCCTACCCGCCAGTGTGACCGAATCCTGCAAAACCATGCTAGATCGAGTAAATAATATTAAGAACAGGACGGCCACAAACACACCTGCTCCTTATTGGCCAATTGGGGCAGGTCAAAAATTCCCATCTGGCCCCGCAGCAACCAGTGTAACTCATTCTTAATTCAGGGTGGGCGGGTGGGATGCCACGCGCTCTCAGAGAGGAAGCCCAAAAGTTGGGAGCCCCCTTTTAAGGTAGGCTCCCTGCTGGCTCTCCTGGGCCACCGTCGGGCCCTTCATCTTCACCTCCCCCAGGCAGGCGGGGCAAATTAGGTTCCACAGCGCATTGCACGCCGCGGTAGAGCCCTCCCTTGGAGGTATGTAAGTCCATAGAGTGCTACACATCTATAAGCCCGATGTGTGTTCTGTACCATCCACTTGGAACTGATATACAGCAATAAGAGCTTCCAAGGCAAGTGAGATATGTAAGCAATGGCTTGGCCAGTATCCCATTCCCCTTTGAGCTTCCATGGAGTTTCCCACCAAGTTTCCCATGGGGATTTGAATCCAGGTCCCCTGACCATTATATATGCTGCACACCACGCTGGTTGT
Organism: Phrynocephalus guinanensis; assembly: GCA_037367245.1. Classification (NCBI taxonomy): domain Eukaryota; kingdom Metazoa; phylum Chordata; class Lepidosauria; order Squamata; family Agamidae; genus Phrynocephalus; species Phrynocephalus guinanensis. The sequence continues at coordinate 93,286,749 of CM074740.1, read as the reverse complement.
CTACTTGAACTTGCACATATTTCCAGACTTCCCCTGATTGGAATGAATGGGACTTGGAGAAGTTTTGCACATGCCAATCAACAGCAAAAAGCCATGTGTGTTGCTTATATACTGCCCCATAGCTTCTAAAGCACTATCTAGGCAGTTTACAAGTAATTACAAGGGCTACACATTGCCCACCCACCTCTAGGAAGCTGGTTTTCCAACCTGAGAAGGATGGAAGGATGTGTGAACCTTGAGTCTGCTACATGGGATTGAACCCCAGGTCATGACCACACTCTGAGCTCTCTCTCTCTCTCTCTCTCTCTCTCTCTCTCTCTCTCTCTCTCTCTCTCTCTCTCTCTCTCTCTCTCTCTAGTTAAACTTTCCCACCTTTGAATGCAACACCCTGTAAAGACTCTCCTTACAGTATGGCTAGCACAATATTTGGTGAGGAAAATCCCAAAGCAAACTGACCTTGAGCTTCCAGAATTTCACGGTTCAGATTTCACTGGGTCAGCTGGCAGAAGTAGCCCAAACATGGAGGTGCATGAAGTCTGGGTTGAGCCTATTTTTCACTTGGAGGTATCCTCCCAATTACAACATAGCACATCTTCCTTCATTCTGAGGGCACTAAGGATTATGTGCTCATGGTGGAAAGAGAGGGGGGGGAAACATCTAGCATCTCTCCATGTGACTTTTTTAAAACTTGAAGCCAGTTGGTGATGGTGGCAGCTGTAGAGACATATCTGTTTAGGATAAACAGATCAGTTGGAATGTAAGGCTTCCCAATGCCTTTTAATAAATTAGTGATTTCCCACATGAACTGACTGTTGCACAAGAGTTGATGTAAACAAAGATCCTCACATCCCTTCCAGCACAGCAGAAACCATTGGGGCCAGCCGAATGCTTTCAACATTGGAACTAACTCAATAACTATGTACTTATTGGCTTTCAGTAGGGAGTTGCATTCTGGACTTGACAGAATAAAGCATGTGGATGTGTGTGTTTTGGTGTGTGTGTGTTTTGATATGTGTTCTAATTTTGTGGGACATATTCTACACCCTTTAACTCAAGTGGAGGCATTAATTTACAGCCAATGCAAACAGAAATGGAACAGACCTCTGGTGAATTCCTCATTTCCCTATTGCCATGGACGAGAACAGAAATTAATAGGAACTAAAAATATTTGCCAACTGAAAAGCTCTCTCACTTTGTGTGTGTGTGTGTGTGTGTGTGTGTGTGTGTGTGTGTGTGTGTGTGTGTGTGTGTGTGTGTGTGTGTGTGTGTGTGTGTGTGTGTGTTAAAATTCAGTGCAAAGTGGCCACCTGAGTTGTGATCCCTGACTTGATTCACTTTCGGACCACGAGGCAGTTTTGGTGTTTGAAGAGGTAGCTTGATTTTTATTGTCATCCAAGGTTGTTCACGTTCTCCAGAAGGGAAGTCACTGTGGGCAAGTGTTAGCGGTGACCCTGTGTCTCTTAACCACAATGCCCACATGCTCCATGATACTATATAACTCCCAGTCTACATCTGCACTCTCCATCTGCTGATTTAGGACACTGCTGCTGATATATATTAAAAATTTAAAATTCTTAATCAACTTGGCAATTTTTTTGGCCACAAAGCAGCTAGCCTCCTGTCTTTCCCAAGGGAAGAAGATCTTAAAGCTGCCCTTAACATAGCCCTTAGTAGAAAGGAAATGTTAGAAGGATAAGTTGCCTCTAGATTATTTCAGTTGCCTTTGCCTGGTCTACATATTTGTGATAGCTGATCTTGGAGGGGTTTTGTTTTGTTTTGGATGAAGCTATTCCCAGCACTAGCTATAGATGTGGAAACTGATTGCACGCAAAAGCAGGCCTCCAACAAATTCACAACAAATTGATGCAACCAATATGGATTTGACCAAACTCCGGGAGGCAGTGGAAGATAGGAAGGCCTGGCGAGCTCTGGTCCATGGGGTCATGAAGAGTTGGACATGACTTAATGACTGAACAACAAACAACTAATTCAGGACATGAATTCACCTTTGCATTGGAGCCGCACGACAATATATGGCCGCATCTGGGCATGTGAGTATCTGACTGAAGCTGTTATTTTATAACAGTTTGTTTACTTACAATTTCGTTATTGCAGCTTGGGCTAGGACTTTGGCAGGCCTCCAAGGAAAGCAAATAAGGAAATATCCAAGGGACTTTTTCCCAACCAAAAGGAGGGATATTAGCTTGACGCCTAACTCTAAAAGGGGAAGAGAGAGAGAGGGAGACTTTCTTCTTTATGTGTCCCATGTGAACAACAACAGAGCATTAGCCAGAACATTTTTTTTGCACTCCTCGTGAAGGCAAGTAGATGAATTACAGTATACAGCACATTCAATAACAGCCAAGACTTCAAAGCTCCCTAATAACTAGGGCATGAATCTAAAATGTGTGGCTTGGCACATCTAACAGTTCTCCTCTTTCTCATCGTGTTCTTTGAAAAGGTGGCTTTATTCAGATTCTCCAGTCTTCTCTTGTTCTACAAAAGCACTTCTCGGGGTTTCATTGAGGTTTACATACACCAGTGTTCAACACGAAAGGCTGGCGTGTCAATTATTCATAGGGAGAGCTTTTCATCTGCCTGGTTGTTTTTTTAAAAAATAAAAAAATAAAATAAAATAAAATAAAATAAACCATCTCCCTCACCAGTTTGATGTTTAATTTAGAACAAAAGTCCAATCTTTTACGGACTGAGAAAAGTTTTTATCACTTTCACAGGGGAAACTGTGATGTTTCTTTTTTCTTTAAAAAAACAACTTCCTAAGAACATAATAATGCCCTCTACAAATACAAATGAAGAGTAAGATGTTGACTAAATGTAAAGCCCCACCCCTTTAGGTAAGTTTCTTCAATTCCGATTCATTTATTTTAACAAGAACAAACTATGTCAGAACGAACTATGTCAGCAGTATAGTACTGTGCCTTAGATCCCAATCTGAAACAGAGAGCTGTGTTTCTCAATCTTTTTAAAATCCATGCCTTTGTTTTGTTTTGTTTTTGATAAGCACAGATATCTCACATCTTCCTGCGGACTTCCATTCCCCAATAATTTTATCCCAAATCTGAAATAATTTGGGATTAAAAGTAAAATAATAGAATTTGCAAAACTTGGAAGAGAAATGGGGAGAATGTTAGATTTCAGTGCCAGGTTGTGAGGCAATAAACTCCCTGACACAGGGATAAGGAAAGAAAAAAAAGAACTAGGCAGTGGTGCACATCATGGGACAATACAAAAAGCTACAAGCACAAACATAACTGTACACCATACATATATCAATCCTCACTTTCTCATGTTCACCTGTGGAGTTGAGGAGCCACTTATTCTCCTTGACCCATGGGCTAGTGAGTTATTTTGTGAGGTGCTTGACAAGAGAAGAAAACAGGAGGGCATTTTGCCCATGAAAATAAAGCATCGTTGCACACTTGATGCTTAATGTAAATAGCGTTGGGATGTAAATCAACCCAATCAGGATGGTGATGACTTTGTTGTATGGCCTTTAACATTTTGAAATTTAGCCCTGCAGAGAGCACCCCCTCCCTTTCCCTTCCCATAGTTATGTGACCCACACTTTGAGTTTCCTTACCTCAGTTCTGTTTCATGGATGCCCATTATCAAGAGATAAGGAAATGGTTAATGCAATGACATCCTACCGTGCGTTCTAGGAGAAAGATTGTGATTTCTCTTACCATGTAATTTTCCCACACTATAAATAAATGGCAGAACAGGTTCCACCGTGCCTGGTTCCTAATCAATGTTCTACTCAGATTGTTTCCAGCTAACAATTTGACTGTTATTCTCAATAGATATTGACTCTTCTTTCAGCAGTGCCATGGCAGTCTATAAAGAGAGAAAGCTCCCTTCCAAAATGTTCCTTCAGATTGACTTTAGAAAAATGCTGCCTGCCATATTTGACAGGATTTTACAAAGGAAAGAAGGTGCAAAATCCAGGGCAGCCAAAAGGAAGCCAATGGGAAGCCAACGATCTCAGTAATTTCCTGTTTGTGGTTTGTCTTTAGGAAACAGAATAGAAATGGGCACGATGAGGGAAAATGACGTTTTCGAGTTGTCGTGTGTCGGAGCCGGCCCGTTTCAGCTCGTTTCCGTTTTTCGCGAAATTTTCCAAAAATTTGTCGTTTCGTTTGTCGGTTTTTCGTCTGTCATTAGTACTGGTTTGGGGGGGGAGTGGGCTCCTGGAGGCACCTCTCTGGGGTGGGTACCTCCTCTGGCCCGCCATGAAGGAAAAGCGGGCTCCTGGAGGCACCTCTCTGGGGTGGGTGCCTCCTCTGGCCCGCTACAAAATGGCATGCATAGCCAATTGGATATGCATACCAAGTTGAGACTCGAGGCACCTCTTTTTTGGGTGCCTCCCTGTTGACCACAGGCCCACTGCTAACTGCAGTGTCACAGTGCGCACACTGGGGGAAGGCTCCTCCACCTCCTCAGTCTTGGCGCTCTGTGGTTCACCAAGAAGGGAACTGTACTTGCGTGTGTGCAATGCGAGTACAGATTTGGCTTAGGGTTAGGGGGGTTAGCGCAAGGGCTAGGCTTAGGGTTGTTACGGGTAAGGTTAGGGTGAGTTCGTGGGGTGCACCTCTGGGTGCCTCTCTGACCCACTAAGAAGGACAGTGTACTGGCGTGTGGGTTAGGGTTAGGGTTAGGGTTAGGGTTAGGGTTAGGGTTAGGGTTAGGGCTACGGTTAGTGGGCTTATTATGCCCGACAGGCACATCCGAGAAGTCTCGGTCAAAACCTGGTCAAGTGGCCATGCAATTGGTGGAATGGCTCCAAAAATTTGCATGGTCCACTCCCATGGCCAGCCCATCATTGTGCAGGTATAAAAAAATAAAATAAAAATAAAATAAAATAAAATCAATGGAGACGTTTTGTTGCAAGAAAAACCCACTGCTGCTACTGTAAAAATTCAGGCAGTTTTAAAATAGCTATTTTCGCATGTTTCTGTGGTGGTTTGGTGTGTTTTTGGACCACCACGATTTCAAAATAAATAAATTGCGGTCGCCCCATTTTGGATCCCCCGCCCGCACCGCATGCCATGGCGAGTTGGAGAGACGACAAGGAATGGATGCGCATTGCACAGCCCAGGAGAGGAGGGGGGGAGGCCGGGGACCCCCCCCCCCCAGAAACCACCCCTCTGTTAGGTGCCCTCACTCAGGCAGGCATATTTTCGCCTGCTTTTTTGGCCGGGCATGGGAATCAGGTTTTTTTTAATTTTTAAAACTTTTTTTTGTGCCGCGCCGCTTGGCGAGTTGGCGACGAGACGACGAGGATGTGCAGCCCAGGAGAGGAGGGGGGAGGCCGGGGACCCCCCTCCCGCAGAAACCACCCCTCTGGTAAGTGCCCTCAGGCAGGCATATTTCCGCCTGCTTTTTTGGCCGGGAATTGGGTTTTTTTTTATTTTTAAAACTTTTTTCCTGTGCCGCTTGGCATCGTGCGATCGCTGCGATGCCGCCAGGAACGACCATGACAAATCAGACCCAATTTTTCTTTAGTCGGTTCGAGTTCGAGTTCTGGCGGAGTAATTGTCGTTCTTCGTTTCGTTACGTAACGGAAACGAGGAACGGAAATGGAAACGAGGATTTCGCCGAGTCGTGCCCATGTCTAAAACAGAATATTTACTGGTTTGTTGTGTGGCTTTGCAAAAGTTTAAACCCAAGAGCATTTGGAGGAATAAATGTTCATTGTACGCCCACTGTGTACAATGGGGTTTAATCACAGGAAAAGTGTGTTGAGGGTTGCAGGCATGAGTAGCCAGATATACAGCAAGATTCACACACACACACACACACACACACACACACACACACACACACACACACACACACACAGAGGGAGGGAAGGAGAGGGAGGGAGGGAGGGAGGGAGGAAGAGGGAGAGGGAGAGGGAAAGAGAGAGAGAGAGAGAGAGAGAGAGAGCAAGAGAGAGAGAGAGAATCCTTTATCCTATGAATATCAACATAGGCTGTGCAGAATATAGGTGATGCACAGGATAGCCTGCAATATCCATGTGGCAGGTACAAAGAGCAGCAGCCGCCGCCAATACAACAGCAAAGTGCAGGCAAAGGAGGGCAAAGCATTGAAGGTGGCTCAGTTACTGGGAAGGGCCAAATCAAAGATCTCCTAGAAAGGCCTGAGACTATTTCCAAAGCCATGGTGGCCACCCTAAACATTGTCCAACCAAGAGAGAGAAAAGGAAGGTTGCTCTTCTTCTTCCTGGCTTACTCCAAAGAGTGAGAGAAAGGGCAACTGAAAGACTGGAAAGTTGCAGTGTTCAAGCCATCAGCCATGCCAGTCCTTGCAACTCAGGTTCCTTTGGAGTGTGAAAGGAATTAGACCGATCACCTGGGCTGCGTCTTGGCCACCTTCTAGACTCTCTGATCTAATTTGGTCCAAAGCATCTGCCTCAAAGCCTGCCAGAGGGGTACAGCAAGAGAGCCAGGCATCTACTGGGAGCGCAAATGAATAAAATGGACGACGTGCCAAATAGATTTTTTGCCTGCTGCTTCCAGGCCAGGAGAGAATGCAACTGATACAGGAATGGCACGTTTCTTATTTTCTCGAACTACACGAGAGAGGAGTGGAGTTGGGTGGGGGTGGGGGGAGCTGGGGATCCAATTAGGTTCCCTACTTAGAGTCATCTTCCTGTTAAGACAGCTTTGCAAAGCGGTTAGTGATGCCGCACAGGGCAGAAACAGAGAGCATGCCGGTGTCATAGGGTAAAATGGGAGCGCATCAGTGTCACCTGCATTGATCCTTCCTCTGCTCCCTTGTCTGCTGTTTAGAGGGAGAAATACCTTTGGCTCAAGTGCTAAGCAAGTTCAGGTTGCAAATATTATTGAAGCATAATAGCACCACTGCCAGGTTTCAGTTACAAACTACATTTCACACACCCGGGGGGGGGGGTATTGTGAAATCTCAGCAGCAAACCTTTTGCATGTCTTCAGTAATCTTCTCCCATTATTATTATTATTATTATTATTATTATTATTATTATTATTATTATTATTATTATTATTATTATTATTATTATTATTATTATTATTATTATTAACAGACTCAAAGAAACCTGGTGGAATGTGGAGAACCAGGCGCCTGAGGGGGGATATGATTGAGACGTACAAAATAATGAAGGGCATGAGTAAAGTGGATAGAGGGACGCTGTGTTCCCTCTCACAAAATACCAGAACTAGGGGACATCCACTCAAATTGTGGGCTGGGAGAGTAAGAACAGACAAAAGAAAATATTTTTTCACCCAGCACGTTGTTAGCCTGTGGAAATCCCTGCCACAGGCTGTGGTGATGTCATCTGGTCTGGATGCCTTCAAAAGGGGATTAGACAGATTCCTGGAGGAAAAGTCCATCACAGGTTACAAACCATGATGTAGATGTGTAATCTCCAGTCTTAAAACTAGGGTACTTCAAGGGCCAGATGCAGGGGAGTGCTATCAGGAGACAGATATCTAGTCTCATACGCTCCCAAACACATCTGGTGGGGCCACTGTGAGATACAGGAAGCTGGACTAGGTGGGCCGTTGGCCTGATCCAGCAGGGCTCTTCTTATGTTCTTATGTTCTTCTTCTTCTTATTATTATTATTATACTACACAGCTAACTGCTCTGGATTTTGTAATACAAATCACTAGTCGAACGCTTCCCAAGCATTTAGAACTCAGTGATGTATCGGCGAATTATGTGAGCAGATCCCAGTAAGACGGCTTCCTGCAGCTGACTGATGGTGAATTTGTCTACTCCAATTTCTTCTAAATACTTGTTTAGCTCCTTAGGCACCACTTTATGTCAGAGTCTCCGCCTCCGCCGCCGCCGTCACAACCTCGGCGGCCCCTCCATCGCCGCCGTCGCCCGAGGACGTTTACCGGCGGGCGGGCGCAGCCCCGGGGGTCCCGCGGCCTCCCCTCCCCCTCCTTCGCCGCCGCCGCCACCACAAGCATTGCGGCCTCTTCACCGCCGCCGCCGCCCCTGAGGACGTTTTCCGGCGGGCGGGCGCAGTCCCGGGGGAGCTGCGGCCTTCCCGCCGCCGCCGCTGCCTGATTCTAGGCGGCCTCCCCCCCGCCGCCATCGCCACCGCCTCTAGCGTTGCTGCCCCTCCATCGCCGCCGTCGCCTGAGGACGTTTACCGGCGGGCGGGCGCAGCCCCGGGGGTCCTGCGGCCTCCCCTCCCCCTCCCCCTCCTTCGCCGCAGCCGCCACCACAAGCATTGCGGCCTCTCCACCGCCGCCGCCGCCCCGAGGACATTTGCCGGCGGGCGGGCGCAGTCCCGGGGGAGCTGCGGCCTTTCCATGCCGCCGCCGCCTGATTCTAGGCGGCCTCCCCCCCCCCGCCGCCGTCGCCACCGCCCCTAGCGATGCGGCCCCTCCATCGCCGCTGCCGCCCTGAGGACGTTTTCCGGCAAGCGGGCGCAGTCCCGGGGGAGCTGTGGCCTTCCACCGCCGCCGCCACCTGGAGCGAGGTGGCCTCTCCTCCTCCGCCGCCGCCGCCACAAGCATTGCGGCCCCTCCACCGCCGCCTCCGCCTCGAGGACATTGCCGGCGGGCGGGCGCAGCCCCGGGGGAGTCGCGGCCTTCCTACCACCACCGCCGCCTGGAATGAGGCGGCCTTCCCTCCTCCGCTGCCGCCGCCATCACCAGAAGCGATGCGGCCCCTCCATCGTTGCCGCCGTTGCCGAGGACTATGCTGGCGGGCGGCTGCTGCCCTTCCATCGCTACCACCGCTAGGGTCGGACCATTTCCTGCGACTCGCTGTAGACTATGTGACCTCAGCTTTCTCGTCGACGCTGCTGGTGCCAAGGACTATGCGACTCTGCCTCTTGGAGGGCTCCTGGGTGGTTCTGTGGGACCTTGGGTGGTTCCTAAGCCCTTAATGCCCAGCGCTACCAGCTGACCCTGCCCCGTACTCCCTCTTCCCCTCCCCCCCTCCGGTACTTCCACTCTGCCCTGGTTTGTGCCCTATTTTTTTTGCTTTTACCCCTTCCTCTATTTTTATAGATTTTTGCGTTGTATTTTACTCAGTTGTAGCTTGCACCGTTTCTGTGCTTGGTTTATTGTTAATTGTATTTGCTTTGATTGCTCCTATTTTTTTTTCCTCTCCCTTTTCATTAGGCCACCATGTCGGCAGGGACTCTCATCTCAGTGGTGTCTGGCCGTGGGAGGTACGCTCTGGATGGTGGGATCGGTCGGGTAAGAAGAACTAGGGTCCGGCATCTAAGGCCTGTCCCCCGTTCTGATCCCATTGTCCACCGCCATCTACCTGGGTGCCATCCCGCCAGCGCCTCCGATCTGACCTGCCTGCTGATTAACACCAGGTCGGTGCACAATAAGACCCCGCTCATCCTCGATTCTATCCTGGATGAGCGCGCCGACCTGGCGTGTATCACCGAAACCTGGGTGGGCGCGGAGGGCGGGGCCTCCCTCTCTCTCCTGTGCCCACCCGGGTTTCAGGTTCAGTGGGCAGGCAGATCGGAGGGTAGGGGGGGTGGGGTGGCCATCGTCTTCAGGGAATCCCTTTATGTTAGCAGGTCCGCGACGATGGTGTGTTCTGGGGTGGAATGCCTCCATCTATCTGTGGGTCAGCGAGATAAGTTTGGCATTGTGCTGGTGTACCATGCTCCCCGCAACCCAGCACAATCCCTACCAGAGATCGCCGAGTTCATCTCGGCTGCTTTGTTGAGGTCGCCCCGCCTTTTGGTGGTTGGGGACCTCAACTTGCATGCCAAGGGGGAACTCTCTGGTGCGGCTCTGGAATTCATGGAATCCATGGCTTCCATGAACTTATCTCAGCATGTTTTATGCCCCACCCATAGAGCTGGCCACACCCTAGACCTGGTCTTTTCCTCCATGTCGCCGGATTCGTGTCTGGGGGTTGGGGACATCTTGCCCCTGCCCGTGTCATGGGCGGACCATTACCTGCTAAAATTTTCCCTGTCGATCGCCCCCCCACCCCGCGGGGAGCGCCCCTCTTACACCTGGGCCCGCCCCCATAGGCTCCTGGACCCTACAAGGTTTATGGAGACCTTCGGGGAGCTCTCTGGTGGTCTGGCAGACGATCCGGTTGATGCCCTGGTGGAAAGGTGGTATGTTGGCGCCGCCGGGGCGGTAGACCGGATCGCCCCTAAGCGTCTCCTACGATGTTGAGGCCGCTCCTCCCCGTGGTTCACGGAGGAGCTGCGGTCGATGAAGCAAGAACGTAGGAGACTGGAGGTCATATGGAGGGCGAACCGGACGGAAGTGAACAGGGCTGCCCTTAAACAGCTGACTGGCCGCTATCTTCGCGCGATCAGGGATGCTAGAAGATCTTATGCCTCCCTGAGAATTGGGGAGGCCTCGAGCCGCCAGGCGGAGTTATTCCGGGTGGTTCGGGACCTCTCCAATCCCAGTCAGCTGCGGCCTCCTCCTAGTGATTTCACTAGTGAGCAATTTGCAGCCCACTTTAGATCTAAAATTGAGGCCATCCGTTCCGACTTGCCCCCCAGCTGCTCTAGTCCATCCTCTGGGTCTTCCAGTGCCTCACCCCTCCGTTCTCCCCTCCTGGATGAGTTCGGGCCGGTCTCTTCAGCGGAGGCCTCCAGAGCTATGGCTCGTTGCCGGCCGGCGGCCACTCCCTTTGACCCTTGCCCAGCTTGGCTTATAAAATCTGCCGGGGGGGACATGCCAGAGTGGTTTTCTTCCATCGCCACGGCCTCCTTTCGGGAGGGTTGTTTCCCTTCCCGCCTAAAGGAGACTGTGGTAAAACCTATTCTTAAGAAACCTGGCTTGGCGACGGACGATCTCTCCAACTTCCGTCCGATCGCCATCGTTCCCTTCCTGGGCAAGGTTGTCGAGGGGTGGCTGCTGTCCGGCTCCAGTCATACCTGGAGTTAAACCATATCCTGGACCCCTTCCAGTCTGGATTCAGGCCTCTTCGTGGAACCGAGACCGCCCTGGTCGCTCTGCAGGATGACCTCCTCAGGGAGGCCGACAGGGGGTGTTCCTCCCTGCTCGTCCTCCTTGATCTCTCAGCAGCCTTTGATACCGTCGACCACGGTAACCTTCTGGCCCGGCTCGCTGAGGCGGGAATTGGTGGTCAGGCCTTGGCCTGGCTCCGTTCCTTCCTTGGCGGCCGGTCTCAGAGGGTACAGCTGGGGGATGTCTTGTCGGCTCCTTGGGCTCTCCCTTGTGGGGTGCCCCAGGGGTCGGCAATCTCCCCCGTGCTGTTCAATGTTTATATGAGGCCGCTGGGGGAGGTCATCAGGAGATATGGAGTTCGCTGTCATCAGTACGCTGATGACACGCAGCTCTATATCTCCTTTTCTACGTCTGCAGAGGAGGCGGTTCGCTCCCTCGATCTGTGCCTGGAGGCTGTACTGGAATGGACCAGAGATAACCGGCTCAAGCTTAATCCGGAGAAGACGGAGGTTCTGTTCTTCGGGGCGCCTTCGTCTCGGTACAATGGCCCTCTCCCTAGTCTGGGGGGTACTTCCCTCCAGCCTACAGACAGGGCCAGGAATCTGGGAGTGGTCCTGGACTCGGCCCTCTCCCTGGAAGCCCAGGTGATGGCCGTCTCCAGGGCCGCTTTTTTCCATCTCCGCAGGATCGCCCAGATCCGTCAGTACCTTGACGAGTCCTCCCTGAGGACAGTCGTGCAGGCCCTGGTGATCTCCAGGATCGACTATTGCAATGCCCTCTACGTGGGGTTGCCCTTGACCCTGGTCCGGAGGTTACAGCGGGTGCAAAATGCGGCGGCCAGGCTGGTGGTGGGTGCTCGTAGATTCGAGCACATCACCCCAATCCTGGTCCGCCTGCATTGGCTTCCCGTTGTCTTCCGGATCAGGTTCAAGGTCCTGGTCTTGGTTTTCAAGGCCCTCCACGGCTTGGGACCAGGATACCTGGCGGAGCGCATCTCCCTGAGGGCATCCGGATCCAGACCCACGAGATCCTCGCAGGCGCGCTCCTTGAGAGTGGCCACACCCAGAGAGGCGCGGAAAACGCGTACGCGGAACCGCGCCTTCTCTGTGGTGGGGCCCTCTCTCTGGAACCACCTCCCTCCTGAGCTGCGCCTGCTGGAGTCCCTGCCCGCCTTTAAGAGGGCTTTGAAGACCTTCCTCTTCAGGGAAGCATATGGTGTCCTTATCAGTTAGTTTTTTCTTTCTTTCTTTCTTTCTTTGCTTCACCGTTTGCCGCCATCTTGCCCTCCGCTGCCCTTGTTGGGTGGCTTGGTTATTTTTGCCTTTTAGCCTTTTTAGCTTAGCTTTTTGCGTTGTTCGCCGCCCAGAGTTCCCCTTGGGAAGATGGAGCGGGATATAAGTATTTAAATAAATAAATAAATAAATAAATAAGTTCAATTTTAAGATCATGGTATCAGGTAATTTTTTCAATGATCCATCAATGATCCACATTTGTTTCTTCTCCACAATCACTATATCCAGGGTATTATGCTGCAAAACCCTGTCTGTATTCGGAAGTCCCAAAGTAATTTTGCATGCTCATTTTCAGTCACCTTTTCAGGTTTATGATCCCACCAGTTCTTTGCTACGGGCAGATGATAGTTCTGACTAGAGATGGGCACGACTTAGCGGTATTTCCGTTTCCGTTTCCGTTACTCGGTTCCGTTACTCTACGGAAACGGTAACGGGAATTACTCCCCCAGACTTCGAGCTCGAACCGACGAATGAACAATTTTGGTCTGATTTGTCGTGCTCGTTCCTTGCATCGCGAGATCGCGCGATGCCACACGCGGCACAGAAAAAAAGTTTTTAAAAGTTAAAAAAACCCGGTTCCCGGCCAAAAAGCAGGCGGGAAAATGCCTGCCGTGCCTCAGGGCACCTACCAGAGGGGTTGTTTCTGGAGGTCCCCGGCCTCCCCCCTCATCCCCCGTCCTGGGCTGCTCTGGTGGGACTCGCCGCAGGCTCGCAGCCAGCAAAAAGCCCAGTCTCGCCACCGGCCGCCGCAATTAAAGCGCAAGCAAGCGGCACGGACGGCACAGGAAAAAACTTTTAAACTCTCCCCCCACCCATTCCCGGGCCAAAAAAGCAGGCGGAAAAATGCCTGCTTGACTAAGGGCGCAGGGCACCTACCGGAGGGGTGGTTTCTGGAGGGGGGGTCCCGCCTCACCCCCATCCTGGGCAGCCGGACTCGCGAGTCGCCATCGCCATGCCATGCAGTGCGGGCGGGGGATCCAAAATGGGGCGGCAAACGCAATATTGTTTTTGAAATCGTGGTCCAAAAACACACAAGCACAACAGAAACACGTGAAAATTTATAAACTGCCAGATTTTTCACAGTAGCAGTGGGTTTTTTCTTGCAACAAAATGTCTCTCCTCTCCTCCTCTCTCCTCCATTTATTTTATTTTATTTTTATTTTTTTTACACCTGCACAATGATGGGCTGGCCGAGTGGCCAGCCATGTGGGAGTGGACAACCATGCAAATTTTTGGAGCCATCCCACCAGTCGCATGGCCACTTGGCCATGGAGACTTCTGGGATGTGCCAAAAAGCCCCCTAAAACCTGCCCTAGCCCTAACCCTAACCCTTAACTCCGTACCCATACATCACAGACTGTCTTCTTAGTGGGTCAGAGAGGCACCCAGAGGTGCAACCCACTAGCCCACCGTAACCTTACCCGTCACTAGCCTAACCCTAGCTCTTGCACTAAGCCACCTTAAAGCCAGATCTACTTGCTTGCATTGCACTACATGCAGCAAGTACAATTCCCTTCTGTGTGAGACATGGTGGTGCGGGAGCCTTGTGAAGGGCGGGTATGACCCTATCACTCTCACACTGGTCTCACGTCTGCACATTATGTTATGCAATATCCATATGGCTATTGCATAGCATTTTGCAGCAGCAGCAGGTGAGGAAGGGAGACCCCCATGTAGAGGGGTCTCTCTTGGAGCCTGCTTCCCCTTCCTAGTGGCAGGAGGCACCCACGGGTGCCTCCAGGAGCCCACTTTCCCTTTATAGCGGGCCAGAGGAGGCACCCACCCCACAGAGGTGCCTCCAGGAGCCCGCTCCCCCCCAAAAAAAACAGTACTAACGACAACGAAAAAACGAAAAAACGAACCGACTAATTTTTGCGAATTTTCGCAAAAACCGGAAACGACCCGAAATGGGACTGGCCCGACTAACGACAACTCGAAAAAAATTTTTTTTCAAGTCGTGCCCATCTCTAGTTCTGACACAAATTCCAGTGGACCATTTGAGCCACTATATTATGACGCTGTTTGTAATCAGCAATTTTCTTGCAACAGCTCAATATATTGTTGATAGTTTCATCTGCCTCTATTATTATTATTATTATTATTATTATTATTATTATTATTATTATTATTATTATTATTATTATTATTATTATTATTATTATTATTATTATTATTTTAGGAGGGGAAGAAGGAGGGGGATTTACTTGTATTAGAATGGGGTGGCAGTGGTATTTGTGCATGCCTGGAAGTGTGAAAAAATGAAAGCGGAATGCATAGAGACAGATGGGGGAATGGTATTCCCTGAAGCAAAAGCATCCTCAGTGGTTTAGCAAAATCTGTCAGCTTTGTTTTCATTACTTTTCTCTCAGTCCTGCTGGAAGGGAACCTATGGATCATTGGCTGAAGACCCGGTCAAGGACAGTGGGGAAATGAACTCCCAACCTCTGGCTCCGCAACCAGTTGCCCTGGTCTCACTACCAATGTGATGCATACTGTTTTTCGGGCGGCCACGTGACATTTGATGCGCAGTTAGCACCCCGACAACAGGGGAGTATTTTACTTCTCTGTGGCTGTCCTGACTTGCTTACAGTGCATCTTTTCCCCTTGTGGCAAATACTTGCATTACAGCCAGGTAGCAGTTTTTCTTCTTAAAATCAAATGTAATTGCAGGTGCAAAGCCTGTAAAAATTGTGCCGGCATGCCACTATGCCACCAATTTAACAGCATAAACGATTAACAAGGCAGAACTACAGGAAGTTGCAGGAAAAGGGTATGAATCTAATTGGTGTGAATTTTCTTGGGTCACACCTTGTTTGAGGTGTTTAAAAGTGCACATCAATAACAGAAGTACAGTGGACCCTTGTATAACAAACAGTTTGTATAACATAAAATTTGTACAACATAAAACATTCCAGAGATAGGGGAAATTTGCTTAACAGAATCACCTATGGGACAAATTGGTTCAACTTAAAAATGGGATAACTCTGTTTTCAATGCATTCCTATGGGAAATTTGTATAAAGAAAAATTTGCTTAACATAATTTCATTTGGAACAAATTAATTCCTTTATACAAGGTACCACTGTATTTTAACACAACCCCTAGCGGTGGTACAAAATGCTGCAGTTAAAGTGCGCTTCCAGGGGTGTAGTAGGCCGGGGTGCCAAAATACTGTTCTTCGCAGCAAAAAGAGCAGCAAAATCATCATGAGACCGGGGCCTAAGCCAGAGAGCTATCCAAAAGTTCTTCTTATCCTCCTCTTCCTCCCAATTGATTTACAACTGGGAGGTAACCTTTTTCAAAAAGTTATGCATTTAGCCCCACCTTTTCCAAAATGTGCACCTTTTACTGCATTTTTAAATGAAGAATGCCTGTTTGAAATATGCATTTTTAGTTCACTAAAACTTGATGGGGATAATATTCCACATTATTTCCCAATATAAAGCCATTACTGAAATGCACACCTCATTCTATGGGATATCTGTTTTACCCTTTTCCCACAATGTACCACAGGCTTTAGAAACAAACAGATATACTACATTAAAAATGTACTAAAATGTGCACATTTGGGAGAACGTTGGACTAGATGCATAACCTTTTTTGGGGGGGAGTAAACAAATAGGGGAGAAGAGGAGCACGAGAATAACTTTTGGACAGCTTTGTGGCTTAGCATTTGGTTTCTTTACTTACAGTTGCATGAAATTACAAAGTTGTGTATACTGATTTATTTTCTGCACATATTTTAGTAACCCACCAAACAGATTAAGAGCAACAATTCAACTGCTACCATCTTGACCAAAAGGGGGGCATAGAACACATAGAAGAGAGTCAGGGCTATCCTTCAGTTTCAAAACCCAGAAGAAACCATTGGATAGTGCCATGGAGCCAGTCCAGAAATGTTCCTCCCAGTCACTCAAACTACAGGCAGCATGCAACACTGTAAATAAAACTCCAGCGGAAAAGTGTTGGATGAGAGTGAATCTTCATGTGAGACCTCCTTCCAGCTCAAGCTCTCATCCAATGGTTCCCAGAAGTTTTGACAAGAAGGAAGGGATCTCAAGAGAATTTTAGAAGGAATCAAAATGCTTTAATTTCCACCCAAGCCTCCCAAAACAACCTGCACCGCAGATGATGTCATCAGCCCTAGGCGGTGCCACACCTGGCCACAGGATTCCAGCCAATGAGTAGGGATGTGAAGAATGTCTTTGCTTGCATCAATTTAGACTGACTGGTTGCATCAAGGCAGCCTAAATCAAGGAGAACAAAGGGTATGGCAAATATTTGCAATATCCTGTGTTCCCAGGCACTTTCAGAGGGGGATAATAGAAGGGTGTATGTGAACATGTCATGGCAGGGAAAGGAAGGGATGTGATAACTTTCCTTCCATGCTCACGGTTATCTCGATAAAAATTGGCCCCTGCTGTGCCTCTAATTAGTTAAAAAAAGAAAAAAGAAAGATAGCTGTAGGCAACATATCAAAAGTCAGCTGCAGATTGTCATTCAGAATGGCAGCGTACAGGTGCTGGACATAAGTCAAACCGGTTTTACATTTTCTGGATTGGTTTCCTCCATGCAGGTCTTTAAAATCCAGGCACCCCCTATATTAAGGGAACATTTAACAACCTCCAGCCTATTTGGCTAATCATGAGATGTGTGTTATACTGTACACCTGTTCGAGATGAACGTGTGATACTAGATGGCTTCATTGATGAAGAGTAAGCCCGGGTGTTGTTTTTTTGGGTGGTGGTGGTGGTGTGGAGAGCGAGGGGAGGGCAGATGTCACTGTTCCAGATGGAGCCCTGTTAAATCCTGGATTTGCGGCCTCCTCTTTTTCGGAAACAAAATAAAAAAAGATAACTGTTAGGAAATGTACATTGGTCTGCCATATGGCTGCTTATTTTCTATATCTCTTAAAGGCTCACCATGGAACAAAGAAAATCTCTCTCAATGGGGATTGGGGGTAGCCACAGGGAGAACAGGTGGGCCTGACATCACACCGGCTGCCCTTTGTTTCGGAAGATTCTGGGTCTGCTAGAAGACGTTTGAGGAAATGTGTGAGGTTTCCAGGACTGCCAGGGGGGAATGTTCAGGAAACATGAGCCCAACTAAGATTTAGCAACCAGTTCAGAAAGTAAGCTAGTATAGATGGACATGAAAACACAGTAGAACACTGTGGAGAGTTACTTATTTATAATGTTTTGTGCAGGCTTTACAATGTCTATGTAAAATTCATGCTTCTGAAGGAGTATATACTGGGATGCGAGGCTGACTATTGATCAGCAGAACAAACAAAATAACGAATAATCCAACCCTGGTGTTGTTTGGGGGAAAGGAGGAGGTGGCGTGTCTGTGGTCACGCCTGAGAGTTTGCCTCTCCCCTGAGCTGTCTCTGCTGAAAAGTTTATTCACACACTACGAACCATTACCACTCGCTGCACACCTGTGTGGTCTCTTCTGTCATCATCTGAAATGGCCTGTCAATGACACAAGGAGGGCAACTTTGGAAAACAACCGCATTTGGGCTATGGAGAAGATTGATGAACACCTGTTCTCCCAGGAAGAACACCATGGCGGAGGTGAGAGCTGGGAACAGGCTGTGTCCAGCAATTAGCCAGAGAAGGACCACTGAGAAGGAACCTCCCTCTTTCTCCTCTAGGTAGAACTCCCCAATGCCTTCAACGGCAGTCCAGGGATAGAACTCCCATTTACTATGAAGAGGGTCCCTGATGCAGTTCCAGGCATTTTTATATGGAGTTGAGAAAACTCCTTCCTGAAAACTTTAGCAGAAGTTTTGTTGAGATGGGTAGATGGACCAAAGATGTGGCATAAGGTAGCTTCCTCTAGCTCTTACTGCCAGTGGATCTGGGATTGCAGAAAGAGCATTCTAGCCTCTACATGTGGCCAAGAGGGATACGGGTGGCTAGAAAATCCTCCCTACTCTTTCTAAGGAATTAAGACCAGGAAGAGAAGATTTCTCTTGCCAGGAGATAGACAAGCCAGTCTATGTTTGGATCTTGTCAGACTTGCTTGTATTCAGTCTTCAGGAGCTTGTGGCACAGGGTTAGTGTTAAGCACTGCACACAAAACTACTCATTACTCGGGGTTCAATCCCAGGTAGCCACTCAAGGTTGACCCAGTCTTCTATCATAGAATTATGTGATAGTGCTGCTATTGAAATGTTCAGTTCTTCATATGGAGCATCTTCTGGGCCTGTGGAGATTCCTGGTTGTGTAACAATCTTTTGTGTACAAACTATAGCTATCATTGGTGTAGTCTAGAGGCTTTCTGAATGAAAGTGATAGAACCACTCACAACTGCAAAACAGTAATACAGAAGTGATAGAAAGGTTCTCTCTCTCTCTCTCTCTCTCTCTCTCTCTCTCTCTCTCTCTCTCTCTCTGTGTGTGTGTGTGTGTGTGTGTGTGTGTGTGTGTGTGTGTGTGTGTGTGTGTGTGTGTGCGTGCGTGCGTGCGTGCGTGCGTGCGTGAATAGTGAGACTACTTGTAGTGGTATGGGGCGGTATATAAGCAGAACACTTTGAGAGCTTTATGGAAACTGACAAGAATCATAGAATCATAGAATCAATCACTATAGGGTTGGAAGGGACCTTGAAGGTCTTCTAGTCCAACCCCCTGCCCAAGGCAGGAGAAATCATATCATCCTGGACAGATGGAACCTTCAGCAATGGGGCACCCACAACACTGAGAGGCAAGTTGTTCCATTGTTGAATGGCTCTCACTGTCAGGAAATTTCTCCTTATTTCCAGGTTGGCTCTCCCTCTGTTGAGTTTCCACCCATTGGTTCTTGTCATACACTCAGCTGCAAGTGAGACGAAATCAATGACTTCTTCCCTGTGGTAGCCCTTCTAAGATCAGTAATAAATGAGTACCCAGCTTGCATTGGGGGGTGGGAGCAATCTGTAATTACTGGGGTGGGTGGGGTCAGGACATGTAGCTTGTATAATTAAATAATAATCTGCCCAGAGTGCTGTAAAGGGACAGTATATAAGCAGAATGGTTCCCCACGAGACCATTTCGACCAATAGTCTTCATAAAACTGCATTTTTAAAACAATTCCACACAAATATTCAGACAGATTTGGGTGAGCAACATTCTGCTGTACAGTTTAATGCAACATTCCCTCATATACATAACTTTATGATATTTGAAAAGCAAAACAAAACAACCCCAAACCAGACAGACAAACGAGTAAACAAGCAAAACCTTGCATTACAAAATTCACAGAAGTGTGTATTCTAACGGACGCTTGTTCTGATCTATGTAAAGGTCAAATAAGCAAAGTTTTATTCAGTTATCCTAGAACTGAATAAAACGTCATCAGGCGAAAGTCTCCTTAATCTTATACCAACAGGATATAAAATTGCTCATTTGAGTGATGGGCCAAAATGAGTTAGGGAGTCATAATGTTGCTTCTTTTAAGATTTAGAGTGGGATCTAAATTTTTTAGCAGCAGGGCTTCTTACCTATTCCTCCTCTTCCCCCAGCCCAAATTATATTTTCCCTTTTAAAAATATTTTTCCTACTTTCATTTTCATGACTCTGGCTAAGAAGTATGGCAGCAGCCAGATTTCCAAACTGTGTGCTTATGTGGTAATTAACAATAATCCCATATATACTCAAATATAAGTCGGGCTCGAAAAAAGGCCCTCGAGTGAAGGAGAAAGACCACCAGTTCTTGCTTCAGGGGAGAAAAAAAGTTTTAAAAACCCGCTGCTTCTCCCTCTCTGCACCCAATTGATGTCCGTCATTGATGCTTGCTTCGGGAGAGAATATTTTTTTTAAATACCCCACTGCTTCTCTCTCCCCGCCCCCCATTGGAAGAAGAAGAGGAGGGAGGAGGAGGAGGAGGAGGAGGAAGAGCAGGAGGAGGAGGGAGGAGGAGGAGGAGGAGGAGGGAGGAGGAGGAGGAGGAGGAAGGGAAGGGGAACCACAGAGGCGGTGGCATTGGCAGCAGTCGCAGCCGCCACCAGCACTGGCTTGGGGAAGGCAGAGAAATATTGACTTGGGTTAGACTTGAGTCAATCAATTTCCCCCCTTTTTAAAGGCAAATTAGGGGCCTCAACTTATACTCAGGTCAACTTATACTCGAGTATATATGGGAAAAATGTGATTCACTTTGACCCATGATTCATCAAGGTCAATTAATCACCAAAATTATGAATTTTTTCCTAATGAATTGATGCATCAATATGTAACTTAATTTTCTCACATTTTAAAAGACCATAAAATGACCCCCAAGGCACCTTGAGATGCCAAATTTTCAGGGAGGTTTCCCATGACTCTCTGCTACCAGCTCCATGGGTTTGGTGAAGTTTGGATCCTGGATGGACAAGTCATGTGCTACCAAAGAGCCACCCTGGACTGTATTCCCCCCCACACCCAGAGACACCTAAATTGCAGACAAATCTTTCCAACTCTCCTCTACAATCTCTCCAAGTTTGGTAAAAATTGGGTTTTACATATCTGAGTTATACAAACACAAAGTGGGCCCCATCGGGAAGTGCCCTCTAGCAACTGACTTGGTGAGACCAAACTTCATCAAACCTGGAAAGATAGTAGAAGAGAGTCAAAGGAAGCTTCTTCGCAAGTGTGGAGTCTCTGGGTGTCTGGAGAAAACTTTCCTGGGAGGGCTTCTTTGGGGGTACATATCTCAGATGTACAAAACCCAATCTTTACCAAGCTTGGAGAAACTGTAGCCAAGAGGTATGGGAGGTTTCCCTGCAACTTTTGTATCTCTAGGTGCCTTGAGGGGTATTTTATGGCCAACAAATAAGTGAATCAAAAAGCACTAAAATTCAATCAATTTGTATTTGTTGAGGGTATCAGTTTATCCAAATATGACAAATTAGCAATTGTTAAATGAATTTGGCAATTTATTTTTTAATTCGTGCCCATCTCTAATAATGACAAACATGTGCCAGTTCTGACTTAAAGTGCCCCCTTTCAGGGCTCTCTAGGTAGAGAGTACTCAGAAGTGATTTACCCTCTGTTTTAAATCCCCAGATGTTTTACCTGAAAAGAAACCATGAAATGCACACCACATTTTGTTTTATGGCTCATCAAGTGTTACCTGGAAATACAGAGAATCCCTCTGAGAAATATCACTAGTTTTTATCTAATCATTCCTCAAAATTTTGTCCTCAAAAGTGTCTTGAATGTTGAAGCAAAGTTTTGGTCTCAACCCAAGTAGTTTTGCAGGCTCTTCTTCATCAACAAAAGGACTATCAAAATGGCTACAGAAAAATCAGAATCCTGTCATCTATTTTGCTCCCATGTTTGAAGTAACCAAGATCCAAAATGGGGTGTTGGTTTTGGGTTTTTAGGGGGCTCAACTGAAAGTAAAGGCCTCCTGCTTTTACAGAGGTTACATGTCTAGCCAGGCATGTCCAAACTTTGGCCCTTCTGATGTTTTGGACCGTAATTTCCAGAATTCTAAGTTTAGATTGCCAATGGCAAAAGACTGTGGGAGTTGTGGTCCAAAATATCTGGAGGGCCGAAATGTGGGCATGCTTGGTCTAGCCCTTCCAAATTGATTAACTCAGATTGTACGAAAAACCCAAAACTGTTGAAAGGTTAAGAACTGCTTGAATTTATCAGAAAGGAAGCATTTTCTATTCAGTTATTACTGCAACTATTTGTCTAGATGTCAATGCCTTCCCTTCCTTCCTGGAAGCAACACATATCATGCACACACATGCATGTACATACGCGCACGCACGCACGCACGCACGCATGCACGCATGCACGCACACACACACACACACACACACACACACACACACACACACACACACATTCACACAAGAGTACTTCCTCTTTGCCACCAAGTTTCAGAGACATTTCCCTGAGTGAACTCTAAAATGAAGTTCATAAATGTTAAATTAGAAAGACTTTGCTCAGCAATGCAAACCATCGCTGTGACCTGAAGCAAGAATGTACAATACCTTTCTGTTGGATATCCTGTCACTCTCATTCCTTTTGAAGCTCCTCTCTTCCTTTTCAGGATGAGAGTTGCAGAGGGAGTTCAGACTTGTGGCCTGTTCCCTGATTGTCCCTCATTCCACAAGCGCTGGAATCCAGATGAAGCTTTCTGTACCTTGCCTGCTTTTTTTTTTTTTAAAAAAAACCCACCTTACTTTCAT
This sequence comes from Phrynocephalus guinanensis, assembly GCA_037367245.1. NCBI lineage: Eukaryota > Metazoa > Chordata > Lepidosauria > Squamata > Agamidae > Phrynocephalus > Phrynocephalus guinanensis. Next base: position 93,264,370 of record CM074740.1, on the reverse strand, counting down.
CAAGGAACTTTCTTCCCCTTTTCTGAAAGTTTCTTTGGCAAAGCACCCGTGAGCCTTATTATACCGTCATCCCCGCACTAGTTACCACGTCCTCGTTAAAGATAAAGCATTTGAGAAGCTCGCATGAAACGGGTTTCTGCAGCTAGAATGAAAATCTTGCCAACTTCCTTTCTTCTCCGCACTTTGAGGCACTGTAGAACTGAATGAATCTCCACGGACACTCCACCATGAGCAGATCATACAGGCCTCCATGGCCCTTCCTAACCTTCTTGGTTATCTTCAGTATAGCAAGAGCTTCTCAACTGAGAGAAGAAAGTTGAGTCAGCATTTTTATTTTATAAAGGTTTTTTACAACACACACACACACACACACACACACACACACACACAGGGTTTATTTTATTATTTTTAAATGAAAGTGTCCATAACAGCTCCTTTAAAAATGCAGCTTACCAAATTTAGTATCAAGCTCTATGTATAGAGCAAAAACAATTAGGATAAATAGTTACTCTTGAATAATAAATTAAATATGTAATTATTATTATCTTGAGGTATACGGTTGAAGTCATTAGTCCAGTGGCCCTAATCTTTGCCGGCTGGTGGGTACCTTTGATATTGCGAGAGAACATGGTGACTGTTCTCACAAAATGGCTGCCACAGGGGACATAGTCACAAAACACTGGAGCAGTGTTGGCAAATCTATGGCACGGGTGCCAATGGTGGCACTCGGAGCCCTTTCTGTGGGCACCCAACATTTATTTATTTATTATTTATTTGTTAAGCTTATATCCCGCCCATCTTCCCAGGAGGGAACTCTGGGTGGCTTACAATAAAACCAAGTAAAACAGACAGACACAGTAAACAAACAAAACAACAGGTATGGTCCAAGCAGAGATGGCACGGGGGGGGGGACTAAGTAGAGACGTCGTCAAACACCTCCCTGAAAAGGTGAGTCTTCAGGGCCTTTTTGAAGGCGGGCAGGGACTCTGCTAGGCGCAGCTCACTGGGGAGATGGTTCCAAAGCATGGGGCCCACCACAGAGAAGGTTCGGTCATGCGTACGTGATTTCCGTGCCTCTTTGGGTGTGGCCACCCTCAGTGAGCACGCCTGCGCCAATCTCGTGGGTCTGACCCCAGTTGATCTCTGAGAGATATGCTCCACCAGATACTCTGGTCCCAGGCCGTGGAGGGCTTTGAAAGTCAAAACCAGGACCTTGAACCTCATCCAGAGGACAATGGGTAGCCAGTGCAAGCGAGCCAGAACTGGGGTGATGTGCTGGAATCTATGAGCACCCACCACCAGCCTGGCCGGCGCATTCTGCACCCGCTGTAACCTCCGGACCAGGGTCAAGGGCAACCCCATGTAGAGGGCATTGCAATAGTTGATCCTCGAGATCACTAGGGTCTGCACGACTGTCCTCAGGGAGGACTCATCAAGGTACTGGCGGATCTGGGCAATCCTGCGGAGATGGATAAAAGCAGCCCTGGAGGCAGCCATCACCTGGGCTTCCAGGGAGAGGGCTGAGTCCAGGACCACACCCAGATACCTGGCCCTGTCTGTAGGCTGGAAGGAAACACCCCCCAGTTTAGGGAGGGAGCCCTTGTACCCAGACGAGGGCACCCCGAAGAACAGAACCTCTGTCTTCTCTGGGTTCAGCTTGAGCCAGTTATCTCTAGTCCATTCCAGAACCGCCTCCAGGCACAGATCGAGGGAGTGAACAGCCTCCTCTGCAGATGACAAAAAGGAGAGATAGAGCTGTGTGTCATCAGCGTACTGATGACAGCGAACTCCAAATCTCCTGATGACCTCCGCCAGTGGCCTCATATAAACGTTGAACAGCATGGGTGAGATTGCCGACCCCTGGGCACCCCACATGGGAGAGTCCAAGGAGCCAACAAGTCATCACCCAGCTGAACCCGCTGAGTCCGGCCGCCAAGGAAGGAACGGAGCCAGGACAAAGCCTGACCCCAATTCCCACCTCGGCCAGCCGGACTAGCAAGTTACCGTGGTCGACGGTATCAAAGGCAGCTGACAGATCAAAGAGAACCAGCAGGGAGGAACACCCCCTGTCGGCCTCCCTGAGGAGGTCATCCTGCAGAGCGACCAGGGCAGTCTCGGTCCCGTGAAGAGGTCTGAAACCAGACTGGAAGGGATCCAGGATACAATTTTCCTCCAGATACGACTGGAGCCTGACAGCGGCCACCCTCTCGACAACCTTGCCCAGGAAGGGAACAATAGCAATCAGACGATAGCTAGATAACTCGTCTAATGCCATGCCAAGCTTTTTCAGAGTGGGCTTCACCATGGTCTCCTTCATTCGGGCGGGGAAACATCCCTCCCCGAAAGAGGCCGTGGCAATAGCCAAAACCCACTCAGGCATGTTCCTTTCGGCAGATTTGATAATTTGTTCCAAATGAAATTCTTAAGCAAATTTTCCTTTATACAAATTTCCATAGGAATGCATTGAAAATGGAGTGATCCCATTTTTATGTTGTACGGATTCTCCCCATAGGCAATTATGTTAAGCAAATTTCCCCTATCTCCAGAATTTTTTATGTTGTACGGATTTTATGTTATACAAGCTGTTTGTTATACATGGGTCCACTGTAGTTGATAGCTATGTTTGTGATGAAAACAATGATCTGGGTTTCTCCTGAAGCTGAGAATGCTAGTGGTGGCCTTCTTCTCCACTCCCCACCTCAATAATTTATTACATGATCACAGTAATTCTTCCCCAAATATACCTTTCAAAGTTTACTGATACTCCCCCTATAGATGCACCAGTATTATTCCCTCTCATTTATACAGTCTAAGCAAACTCTCCCACATAGATACAGTATGTACCCAAGACACTGAAGTTCCATTTTAATCAAGGAAACAAATTTTAACATAATATGTATAGGCAGGAAATAATTGTGCCTGTTGATACATTGATCCCCCACCTATTACGGGAGTTAGGGAACCAACCCGACCCACAATAATTGAAAATCCGTGATATGTGGATGCAGGTCAGGTGAGGTCTGGGGGCCTAGAAAGGCCCTCAAAGGCCTCAGAAATGATTTTTGACAATCCAGAAGTCACTTGCGGTTTACCAGAAGTCACTTCTGGTTCACAGGGAGGTCCTTTTGGAGCCTCCAGAAGGCCCATGAAGGCCCTCGCAGGCCCGTTCGGGGCAGTGGCAGTCTTGAGGTAACTACGGGAGGCCTGAAACAGGCCTTTTCCCCCTTAGCCCAGGGGGCCTTTTTTCATATACTGTGGTCCCGCAATATAGTGGGACCGCAGTATATGAACCGTGAAAGGGTGGTGGACCACTGTATAAGGTTTATTATCATATGGCACCAAATAGCTATGTGGGCAGGGAGTCTATCCCCCCCATGGGGAGGCAGTCTCCTTAGCTATCCATTGGCTGCCGAAATCTCAACTGATGGAGAATGGACTGGGCTGTCATTACATCTATCAGGCATTCTGCAGGATGCAGTGACCCACCTCCCCTATGAATCCACTGTAAGAGAAGCTGGTCTGTTAAGGGCTGGATATGAATTTTGGACCCAGATTTCCTGATGGCATATTGAAAGATGTGCTGGTAATTTTTGCTTATTCTGTACTGACAGCCCAGAAAGGTGAATATGGGCAAATCAGGGACAATGCCACATTTTAAAAAATAGGTCACACTGGCAAATAGTGCACAGGAGATGAGCGGTAACAGTGAGTTCCTGTGACGTGCCCCTTTCAGACACTGGGTTTTCACTCGCTGCCACCACCAGATTAACTGGACACTTGTATGTATTTGAGAGAGAGTCACAACAGGTTATATAGTTTTAAAACAAAAATATGAAATGTTTATTGGTTTACAATTAGATGATCAGTATTATGATAGCTTTAGCCAATGTTATTGTATTGTCTACATGAATTCTTATAATAATGTGTTTCCTTTATAAACCAGACCCTTTTTCAGTGGCAGGATCTCCCACCTGACCAACTGACAATCTAACTGACTCTCAGCTCTCTTAAATGAACTCCGCTCAGCTCTAACAAAAAGTAAACCCAAACTGAACTGTCCATCACCCATTAGGTTCCAATATATAACATTCTTAACCACTCCCACTAGCTTGGTGATGGGCTATTCAAAACAGAGTCATGAATATTCATACTTGTTTTATCCTTTTCGCCACAGTTCCAAAGGTTTGTTCAAGTGTAGGACGTGCAACAATGGGCTCAATTTAAGACAACCCAGCTGTCAGCTACATATCAGGAAAAAACTTCCTAACTGTTAGAGCAGTACACCAATGGAACCACGTACCTCAAGAGGTGGTGAGTGTTCCAACCCTGGAGGCATTCAAGAGAAATCTGGACAACCACATGGCAGATCTCCTTTGATTTGTATGCATTTCCTGCATGGAGCAGGGGGCTGGACTTGATGAATTTGTAAGCCTCTTCCAACTTCACTATTCTATGACTATATGATTCAATCACCCAACATATCGGTACTGCAAATCCTGAGATTCAGTTGCAGGGATGTCGGAGTGTACATGGGGCTGACTGTGGCCACTGGCCATCAAAATTTCAGAAGTGTGGTGTGGCCAGCTCCAGGGAGAGTCCCCCTGGTTGGCCAGCTGGGGGGACTGAAGAGCACAGACCCAAGTCTTGGGACACGCTCAATGGGGAAACAGGGTTAGGTGTGGAAGGTTCACCTACACCAGCTCCAGGGATCCAGATCATAGTAGGACTCTCTACTAGTAGTCTGGACTTCAGCTTAATTTTATACCCTTAACATTTAATAAAGAGGCTCTAGTTAACTCATCACCTGTGTCTATCTCCTTATTTGGTGGGCAAAACAAAGCATTCTACCTTCTCTTTTGTTTAGCATGTCTTTGCCGTTTGGATTTTTTGGGGAACAGGAGGAAAAGTTTGTAGATTCCTTCTGCCTGAGTCGAAGAGTTCAGGAAAACAACAATCTTCCGAATAAGTCCACTGGCTTAAAAGTTGAAAGGGCTCATTTTCAAGCTTTTGAGAGAACCTTTTGTTTGGAATGTAAAGAAGGTCAAATGATCTTAATAACAGCAAGAGGCGGGGATCACTGTTTCTACAACTCTTATGAAAATGCCACCCACAGGGCAAATATTGCTGGGCAAATATTCCCACATTGATCCATGCAGTAAGCCTAGGGGATCAGCCTATCAGGAAGAAGGTTAGCCTAGCTGGACCTTAAGAGGGAAAATGGCCATGTTTAAATTCTACCCTACCCACCCCTTGCAAGCTACGTCAAAACTGTTGATAAGGTGACTTGGATTTTGTGTGCCACTGGGGGGGGGGGATCCAGTGTCCTGTCCTTGGAATGAAGCAACATTTATCTATTTCCTTCTTAATGGGCAACTTGTCCTTTCACAGAAATACAGGAACAGTTTCACACATTCACCTGGAATTTAGCTGGAAAAAATTATTTTGTTGTTCACCTCCAAACAAGAAATTGTTTTCTGGCTTTTCTTCGGAAAGGTTTGGGTTCACTTTAGGGATGGGCAACAAACAAAAAACAACATGCCATTTCATCATTTCATTAGCTAATGAAACAAAACGAAGCAAAGCAAAACAAAACAATGACACAGCATATTGTTACTTACAAAACGAATTGGCATTTTTACATTGAAATGAACCAATTTGTTTCTCTATAATTCGGCCCCCTGGGGTCCTAGAGACACCAAATTTGGAGTGACCCATCCTTGGACTCTCCCCTTTAAGCTCTCCAATATGGAGTGATTTGGTGTTCAGGGGGCTGAGTTATTAAGCTTCAAAGGGAGTGCCCCCTGGAAAAAAAACATTTTGAGGACTATTTTCAGTGCTTCAGAATACTGTCCCCGGGCAGCTAGCTGCATGAAAATTGCTGTGGACCTCCCACAAGCCCTCCCCTTTAAGAACCCCACATTTGGAGAGGTTTTGGGAATGGGGGCCCTAGTTATTTAACTCTAAATGGAGTGCCCCAGTAGAAAAACTTTTGTAATTTTAAAGTCCTTGAAAATACTGTTCCCAGGCACCTACTAGCATGGTAATCACTGTGGACCTTCCTCAAGCTCTCCCCTCGAGGCACCCAAACTTTGGAGAGGTATGGGGTATGGGAGACCAAATTATTCGATGCCAAACAAGGTGCCCATAAGAATACATTGGGGTTTGGTTGTTTTGGTTGGCTTGGGAACGGGGAATTGGTTTTTGCTTCTATTGCTTCATGGCAGCAGGGTATATAAAGGGGCAACTACTTTCAGTTTTAGAAGTTGTTGTCTGGGAGTTAGAGAGGAGAGAGGCATCTCTGGCAGTGGGACATTCATTAGAAGAATAGTTAGCAGCTAGCTTAGAGCTCTTTGCTTGAATGACTGACTGACTGGCTTTTTCTTTTGCTAATCTGCTGCTGTGCCTGTGCCTGTGTGGCAGAGTCTCTCTCTCTCTCTCTCTCTCTCTCTCTCTCTCTCTCTCTCTCTCTCTCTCTCTCTCTCTCTCTCTCTCTCTCTCTCTCTCTCTCTGTGTGTGTGTGTGTGTGTGTGTGTGTGTGTGTGTGTGTGTGTGTGTGTGTGTGTGTGTGTGTGTGTGTGTGAGAGAGAGAGAGAGAGAGAGAGAGAGAGAGAGAGAGAGAGAGAGAGAGAGAGAGAGAGGAGTCTGAGAGAGACTGTTCAGGGCCCTTTTCAGCCAGTGCCACCCACCACATTCTTATTTTATTTTATTTTATTTTATTTTATTTTATTTTATATTTGAGAATTTTTGGGAGGGTTGGTTTGGGACAGGCTTTCTTCTTTATTTTATTTTACCTCCCACCCACCCCCATTATTCCCAGACCAGTCCACCACCCACCTCTGCCAGTTCCCCTATCCTGCCCCCCCCCATTTTTCTGTGCTGAACAGTACAGCTATTTTGGTTCTTTTATCAGGGTTTTATCAGTAGGATATCAGGCAGGGTTTCATTTGGGCTGGCTTTGCTTTCCTTACATTATTGTCCCGCTCCAACCCCCTTGAAAAAGTACAATTCCTTCCATCCACACATTATTTCCAGTCTGCCACCCACCTGTACCTATAGTATACCAGTTCCTCCATTCTGTTATTATAACACCCAGTGTATGTGTTTTCCCCCCTGTGCTACTGAGTGCAAAACAAGCAAACATCAACAGCACTGCTTTTTTTGGTTCTTGATGTGTGTGAGTGACTGTGTTCTTTCTGTTTGTTGGGAGGGAGTTTTAAGGAGGATATTATCAGAGGGTTGGAAGGGTACAAAACAAATATACCACCTTGAGAGTACAACAGTCCTTCACACACACACACACACACACACACACACACACACACACACACACACACACACACACACACACACACACACACACACACACACACACACACACACGTTATTTCCACTACCGACAAGTCCAGGACCACTTCTTCAAACCCTCCACACACACACACATATTTGTTTTTGCACATTTTGTACTGTTCAAAAACAGTAATAAAATGAGGAATACTACCCCTATCAAACTTAGGAGAAGTTTATTCTCTGCTGGAGACAGCAGCACAAGGGCCACCAGTGCCAGTGAGGCAGCTGAAGGCCCATCAGGCAGTACCATGAGCCAGGCCACTGAACTTGAGCCCAAGCAAGTCAGGCAGCAGCATTCTCCTTGTGGACTCTAGAGGAGTCCCAGGAGTTGGTCTCAGAATTGGACACAGGAGATGAGCAGCAGCAGCCTTGCGGCTTCTTGTGGGATTACTTCTCCTGCAATTTATTTATTTATTTATTTATTTATTTATTTATTTATTTATTTATTTATTTATTTATTACACTTTTATACCGCACCATTTCCCAAAGGGATTCTAGGTAGTTTACAATTAAAAAAAAGATCAGATAAAAACAGCTAATAAGAACAGCAGCGCGGAACAACAATAAGGGCACTGGGGGGGGGGGAGCCCTCAACAAAAGGCAGCGGGTGCAGCAAAGCAAAAATTAAGTAGAAATAAGGTCACCATAAGCCTCCTTAGAAAGCATAGTTTTTAAAGCCTTTTTGAAGGCGGGCAGGGATGATGCAAGGCGCAACTCACTCGGTAGTTGATTCCATAATGAAGGGCCGACCACTGAGAAGGCGCGGCTACGCGTTGCCGACTTCCGCGCCTCCCTAGGGGTGGCCACCCTGAGTGAGCGCGCCCGTGACATTCGAGTGTGCCTAGCCTCTGCTGATCTCTGAGAGATACAATCTGCCAGGTAATCAGGTCCCAAGCCGTGGAGGGTTTTGAAAACCAAAACCAGGATCTTGAACCTTATCCGGAGAGCCACGGGCAACCAATGCAGGCGGGCCAGAACTGGGGTGATGTGATCATATTTATGAGGAAGACCTGAGGCTGGTGACCTGCAATGCCTGCAAGGTGGTGGTGTGCAGAGGCCCTGAAGACTCACCTGGAGAAGCACCATTCCAAGAGGACTTAAATTTGGAGAACTTAAAGGGGAGAGTCCAAGGAAGGTATGCACCAAATTTGGAGCCTCTAGGACCCCAGGAGCCCATGCAATAGAGAAATGAATTGCTTCATTACCATTTTATTTTGTACATTTTTTTTAAAAAAAAATACATTAGTAGCAAAATGAAATGAAGTGAGTGGGCCAATGAAACGAAACAAAACAAAACAAAACACAATTTTTTCCATTTCGTGCCCATCCTTAATAGAGATGGGCACGAATAAAAAAAATGGTGTTTTGTTTGTCGTTTGTCATTTGGGGGATCCATTTTGGTTCATTTCCGTTTTTCGTGAATTTTTGCAAAAAAATTTGTTTTCGTTTTCATTCATTTCATTACCGTTTCGTTACCATTTATTTCAATTTTTGTGACTTTTTTAGCATTTAAAGCAGTTCAATGTATTGCTGTAATGAAAACGAAACAGACGACAAAATTTCTGGTGTTTCTGTTCGTTTCGTTTCATTGCATAACGAAACGAAAAAATGAAAACGGAAATGAAAAATTGTTCATTTCGTGCCCTTCTCTAATCCCTAAACTTCACTCAAGTTATTTATAAGCCACACTTACATTATCTGTTCTTGAATATTTTGACTAGAGTAACGTAGAAACCATCTCTTGATGTTCTCCATTCTGAATTTTATACCATTTGTCCGGGTGGGTGGGGCAATAAATGTTCCTTCCAACATTTTTTGAGGGGTAGATCTCACCATTAGGTGTGGAAGTAGTACTTTCTCTTTTCCCTCTATTATTTGGAGGGGGGAGGGGGCAGTGGCAACTAAGATCATGGTCCTCAATGGTCAAGACAACGGAGGGCTAGCAATAGCCAGGATGTATCCAAACCTCAGGCACACCCCTCTCCTGGAATGACAGCTTGATGAGGCAACTGGGGTGGCTAATGGGCCATGCTGGGCAGTTGATAAGCGTCAGGGCAGATTGGTGTGTGTGTGTGTGTGTGTGTGTGTGTGTGTGTGTGTGTGTGTGTGTGTGTGTGTGTGTGTGTGTGTGTGTGTGTGAATCAACTGTCTATGTTTTGCAGTTACATTTTCAAGGTCATAAAAGTTATACACAGATTTTGAAATGCACAAGGGTCTGGTACCTTAACCCCAGTGTTGTTGAAGGGAAATCCTCCTCCTCCTCCTCCTCCTCCTCCTCATCATCATCATCATCATCCTCCTCATCCTCATCATCATCCTCATCCTCCTCATCCTCATCCTCATCCTCATCATCCTCCTCCTCCTCCTCCTCCTCCTCCTCCTCTCCTCATCATCATCATCATAGCTGGGATAACTGGGATCTGCTCGCATAATTTGCTGATACATCACGTAGTCCTAAATGCTTGGGAAGCGTTCAACTAGTGATTTGTAATACAAAATCCAGCGTAGTTATCATGTTAGCTGTGTGATTTGATGATGATGATGATGATGATGATGATGATGATGATGATGATAAATAAATAAATACATAAATAAATAAATAAATAAATGGTCAGTATTAGAATGTATTGTTTCTCCTTTATATACTGCAATATTGGAAACTACTATCAGATTTTTGGAAAACCGCTAGGTTCTAGCTGCAAGGCATATCACACAAGCAGTATATAAATAATGTTTGTTCTGAATTGCTCAGTGAATTGATTTGGTGGCAGCACAACTTATTTTGCTACCTGAGGTCAAACAGCAAATGACACTGCTCTCTTTAGTTCAAAGTAGGGGATTCCTTTACTCTGCCTCATGATATGCAGTTCTGTGGAAAACAGCATATCACTAAACTATGGAAAGGACAAAAAGTCCTGCTTCACCTCCGTTCCTGTTTAGGCATTTTCATAAATCTCTGCTCCATAGAAAAAGGAGTCCTCACATTAATTTAGGCATGGACTGAACTATAAGCCTTAGAACCAGATTAAATTCAGATTGTCATTTAACTCCCCAAAGCTTTTCCTGTCCCCGAAAAGTTGTGGCGCTTTCAACACACCTCATTCACAAATAACATTATTATTACACGAGAGAGATAATGAAAAATATTAGAAAGAGTTAAAAAATACTTTGAAACACATACATTCTAAGAAGAGGAAGAAGAAATGGATTTTTAGAAGTTTATACATGATTTCTCTTGGTTGAATTCAGTAGAATGTACAAGTATTTAGCCTCTGCTGAACAACAACAACAACAACAACAACAACAGCACCAGCACCAGTTGTGGCAGAATCCAGGCAGATTTAAACACTTTTCAATGTCATTAATTTCAAGAAAGGCGATAATCTGCCATGGAAATCAATGATCCTTAAAAGTGTTTAACTTTGGCTGGATTGTTGTGTCCTTGAGCTTTGATTTAAAGATTACATCCTGTGCTCATTCAGTACCTGAAATGTTGATGTATAATGCAATGATAATGGTAAGGCCGAAGGAAATTGTATACATATATATCCAAAGAACACCATTGGGAACTAAGGAGGAAAAAATTACATTGACTTGAAAATTGCATCAGTTAGCCTAGTCATTTTTATTAGCATGGCTGGATAAAATATAGAGTTTCTTAATCCTGAAGACTTCAAAAGAGATTTCTCTGGTAGAGATTTTTTTAAAAAAAAACACAATATCAGTATCAAAGCTAGTTGTTGCTCTTATTAAAAAGTTCACTAGCTCTTCATTAGTCACAAAAGATTCTTAGCTCATGAAAGCTACTTGCTGAATTGAAAGCTTTTATGTAGCACTCCAACAAAGGTTGAATACGATTGTGCAAATATTCTTCAGACTGAGTTAGATCAATTGTGTGCCTGTGTTCATGACATTTATTTTGACTGGTAGCGATGTTCCAAAATCTCACAGACCTGCTACCGGTGGGATCCTTTCGATGGGCAATGTTGCCAAATGAATCTGGGACAGTTTGCATACAGAGCAGGGGTGTCCAAACTTTTTGCAAGGAGGGCCAGATTTGGTGAGATAAAAAAAGGGGGGGGGCAACCATTCAGCCCGAAGGGCGGAGAAAGGGCACAGGCCCCCATACACCTGCAACAGCCACAAATGTTCAGGTCTCAAGGGGGAGGGGCAAAAGGCCCGGTGGCTGTTGCACAGCCTGGGAATTGGCCAGCGCACACCTAAGACATACTGCTGCTTGTATATGCTGCCCTCCCTTGCAAGGAGGCATGGAGGATGCTGCATCAATGGAGCCGGGGTTCGGTAAGCTAGGGTGGGTGGGTGGGGGTACGGACGGAGGCAGGGAGGGTAGGCAAACCATAAAATTGTAAGCTGATGTCTCCAGCCGGCACAGGGAGGGGCCGGCCAGCTGGCAGGGATGCATGACAAGGTGAGTCAGCAGGGAGAACAGGCTACGGGCCACTCAAAATTTTTAAATGGGCCACATTTGGCCCCTGGGCCAGACTTTGGACATGCCTGATATAGAGCATGGGCTCTACCAGTGAAGTATATGATCCCACCTATTTCTCCCAGAGCTTTGGGCTCTGCTGGGATTTGAATGGAGGCTTTCACATACAGAGAGAATTAATCGTATCCTTTGACCGATGCATCTCATATGTTTGTGCTTTAAATTGGCCTATATTGTGCATGCTGCATGTTTTACCAGTTTCCAAAATTATGCTTCTGTCTTACTTTAGTACCCCAATAATATTTTCTGATGATGCTTAATTGCAAAAGCAAGCTAGAAAAATCTATTACTGCCACCTGTTGTTGACATGTGCCCTCAAGTTGGAACTGACTTATAGCATTCCTAATAGGGTTTTCAAGACATGTAGACTATTTAAGGAGTGATGTGGAGGCTCAGTGGCTAGAGCACTGAAACTGTCGGCTGTGAAGTCAGCACCTTGGTGGTTCAAATCCTGGATGCCATGTAGCGGAGCAAGCTCCCACTGTTAACCCCAGCTCCTGCCAACGTATTTATTTATTTATTGGACTTATATACCGCCCGTCTTCCTGAAGGAACTCCGGGCGGTTTACAACATAAGAAATATTAATAACAGCTATTAAGTAAGGCAAATTAAACAGTTTAAAAAACAGTTAAACACAGGTAACCTAACTAAGCGTTAAGGAATGGCTTTGCAGATGGTGGGGGGGGGGACCTTCAGTCACCAAACGCCTCCCGGAAGAGAAGAGTTTTTAATGCCTTTCGGAAGGCTGGCAGGGACTTTGCTAGGCGCACTTCTGCTGGGAGATGGTTCCACATAGTGGGGCCAGCCACAGAGAAGGCTCGGGTATGGGTGGATGTTCTCCAAGCCTCCCTGGGCGTGGCCACATGCAGCATGTGCACCCGCGACAACCTAGTTGGACGGGCTGATGTTGATCGCTGGTCGATCCGCTCTGTCAGGTAGTCAGGTCCTAGGCCATGGAGGGTTTTGTAAACCAAAACCAGGACCTTGAATCTGATTTGGGCTGCAACGGGCAACCAGTGCAGGCGGGCCAGAACTGGGGTGATGTGCTCGAACCGACGCACACCCGCCACCAGTCTGGCAGCCGCATTCTGGACCCGCTGCAGTCGCCGAAGGAGAGTCAAGGGCAACCCCATGTAGAGCGTGTTACAGTAGTCCAGTCTCGAGATCACCAGCGCTTGCACCACAGTTCTGAGGGAGTCCCCATCTAGGTATGGCCGAATCTGGGCAATTCGATGGAGATGAAAAAAGGCACCCCTGGACACAGTGGACACCTGGGCCTCCATGGTGAGCGCCGGGTCCAGGACTACGCCCAGATTCCGGACAGAGTCCGAAGGCCGGAGGGAAACGCCCTCCAAGGTGGGATAAGGGCCTGCATAGCCAGATGGGGAAGTCCCAAAAAACATAACCTCGGTCTTGTTGGGGTTGAGACTGAGCCTGTTAGCCCTGGTCCATTCCATGACCGCGCCCAGACACTGATCGAGGGTCTGGACAGCCTCATCTGCAGTGGTGGAAATGGAGACATAGAGCTGCGTGTCATCAGCGTACTGATGACAGCAGACTCCATGTCTCCTAATGACCTCAGCCAGCGGCCTAATATAGATGTTGAACAGCATGGGAGAGAGGGACGACCCCTGTGGGACCCCACAAGGGAGTATCCATGGGGCAGACAACTCCCCCCCATGCTGAACCTGCTGGGGACGGCCCCCGAGGAAGGACCGAAGCCAACTGTAAACATTGCCCCCGATCCCAGCCTCAGAAAGCCGGTCCAGCAGGATACCGTGGTCGACGGTATCAAAGGCCGCTGACAAATCCAGGAGGACCAACAGAGAGGAACAGCCCTTGTCGGCCCCCCGGAGGAGGTCATCTTGCAGAGCAACCAAGACTGTCTCAGTCCCCCAGCCAGGTCTGAACCCGGACTGGAATGGGTCCAGGATATGTTCTTCCTCCAAAAATGATTGAAGCCGGATCACAGCCACCCTCTCGATTACCTTGCCCAGGAAGCGAACATTAACGATCGGGCGGTAGTTGGTCAAATTTCCCGATGCTAAGCCTGTTTTTTTTCAGAATGGGCTTTACCACAGTCTCCTTCAGGCGAGAGTGAAAAATCCCTTCCCTGAAGGAGGCTGTGGCGATGACAGATGCCCATTCAGGCATGCTCCCACCAGCTGCTTTCATAAGCCATGATGGGCAAGGGTCGAAGGGGGTGGACGCGGGCCGGCAATGGGCAGTAGCCTTGGAGGCCTCAAGCGAGGACACAGGCCCAAACTCAACCATACGAGGAGACCGAGGGGGTGCAGCGACAGGGGGTGCCGAGAGTGGGCTAGAGCAACAGGAGTCAAAAGGCTGCAAAATTCTCACTACTGAAATCAGTAGGAGGAGGCCTAGCCAGCCCAGGATTAGTGAGGTCGCGAACCACACGGAACAGTTCCACTTGACGGTTCGAGACCTCACTAATTCTCAGGGAGTGATGAGATCTTTTAGCCTCCCTGATAGCCCGCACGTAGTGCCTGGACTGGACAGTAACTGCAGCCTTCTTATTCGCCGTCCGGTTCTTCCTCCAGCTAAGCTCCAGCCTCTTCTGTTCTTGCTTCATCGCTCGTAGCTCCGCCGTGAACCATGGTGACGGACGAGCTCTGCAGCGGATGAGGCGCCTAGGGGCAATCTGGTCGACAGCCCGGGATGTTTCATCAAACCATTGATCCACCATGGCGTCTACCAGATCGTCAGCCAGTCCACCAGGAGGCTCCCCGAGGGCTTCCCGGAACCGAGCAGGGTTCAGGAGTCTTCGGGGGCGGACCCATACAGATGGCCGAAGGTCCCCGCGGGGTGGGGCGGTGATTGATACAGAGAAAGACAGCAGGTGATGGTCTGACCATGACACGGGGGTGGGCACGATGTCCCATACCCTCAGACAAGAATCCTCAGATGCGGAGGTAAATACCAGATCCAGGGTATGTCCCAATCTGTGGGTTGGGCATAAAACATGCTGGGACAGGTTCATGGAGGTCATGGACTGCATGAACTCCAGAGCTGCACCAGACAGACCACCGCCAGCATGCACATTGAGGTCCCCCACTACCAGAAGGCGGGGGGTCCTCAAAAGAGCTGCGGCGATGAACTCGGTGAGCTCTGGAAGGGATTGTGCTGGGTTGCGGGGAGCACAGTAACCGAGCACAATGTCAAATCTGTCCCGCTGCCCAACCAACAGATGGATACATTCCAACCCAGGAATCACCAGTGTTGAGGCCCTGCTGATTTGAATAGTATCCCTGTATACAATGGCCACCCCACCCCCCTTACGACCCTCCGACCTTCCCGCTCCCTGGACCAGAAACCCAGGGGGGCACCAGCTGGGTGAGCGAAGATCCCCCCTCTGCTCCCACCCAGGTCTCGGTAATCAACGCCAGGTCAGCCCTTCCATCAACGATGGTATCATAAATGATGGGGGTCTTATTGTGGACCGACCTGGCATTCATCAGGAGGCAAGATAGGCCAGAGGCACTGGCGGAGTGGCTCTGAGACACGTGGCAGTGAGCTGAGGGGTCAGAACGGGGGACAGGCGTGAGATGCCTGGCCTGAGTTCTTCTTAACCGACTAACCCCCCAGCTCCTAGCGTAACGACCACGGCCCGACACAACAGATATGGCAGTCCCTGCCTGCATGGTAGTAGGTGGCGGAAGAAAGAAAGAAAGAAAGAAAATTTTTAAAAAAACCAGCAAATAAAGCAAATTACAATCAGCTAACAATAATCCGTACAACAACAATAATAAGTGACTGGAAATCACACAACAATAAAATAAATAAAAATTTGCAAGAAAACAGCATATAAAAGGGCACATCTCCAGGGCTAGGAGGGGAATTAACAGGGGAAAAGGAAGCACAGGTGTTTAAAGGTGTGAAAAGATGGACGCTGTTCAGTGGTTGATTATTTCCCGGGCGGCTGGTGACGAGAACACAGATGGAAATAAGGGCAGCGGACGGAAAGAAGTCAGGCCAGCGGCCATCAGAAGGGCCAACAACGGCCTTGGGGCCAAATTGGGCCCAATCTTAACGGTGACTTTCCTAACGAAACCACGTCCATCAGCAAGTTAAGTCACAAAAAGCCGCCAAAGCTGTCCAGGGCCTTCCGTGGGTCAATGAGGAGGGGGGTGGGGGTGGGAGCAGATGGACAAGCTCCGCACACCCAGCCCCTCAGCAGTCCAGGAAGAAGCCAGCGAGTAGGGGGGTAGGGGAGGAGCAGAGTGGAAAGCTCCACACCCCCAAACCCCTCAACAGTCCATAACAAAGCTGGTGGGGAGAGGGTGGGGGGGAGCAGAATGAAAACACTCTTCGCCCCAAACCCCTCCACTGTCCAACAAAAGGCCAACGTGGGGAGGGAGGGGGAGTGGGGTGGAAGCCCCACACTCCCAGCCCCTCAGAAGTCCAAAGGATGCCAACGGAAGAGGGTGGGGGGGAGCAAGTTGGAGACGCTCCATGCCCCCAACCCTCTCAGCAGTCCGGCCCCTCAGGTATCCAGGGGAGGCCAATGGGGAGGGGGGGGGAGGGGGGAGCAGGGTAAAAAAGCTCAGCACCCCTAGCCCCTCAATAGTTCAAAATGGGCCGGTGGGAGGGGGTGGGGGGAGCAGGCGGAAAGCTCTATACCCCCCAAAAACCCCAATAGTCTGATGGTCAGCAAAGCCTCTCCCCTGAGGCATGGTGGAGCAACCAGCGGTGGTCGGCGGCGGGCGGTGGTCGGCTAGGGAGACAGGCAGCTGCCCCCGTCCAGGCTCCAAACACCAAGTCCAAAGTCCAAAGGGCAAGATGACAATGGTGGTGGCCTCCAAAGTCCAAAGCACAAGATGACAATGGTGGCGGCCTCCACGGCGGGCCCGCCACAATAGCCCCTGGCAACGGGCCACCAGGAGCAATGGCGGCGACGACCTCCTCCCCCTGAGAAGGCAAAGCGCAGCGAGGCAGAGAGGAGCGGCAGCCACGGACCCCGCGGCAGACTCACTGCGGGAGGCCCGAGCAGCGAGCCGCCGAGGAGCAATGGCGGCGGCGGCCTCCAGGACAGGCTTGCCGCGATGGTGGAAGGTGGCGGGCCGTGAGGAGGAGGCGGTGACGGTGGCCATGGGCGGCGGGCCGCAGGACACAGCGGCGGCGGCGACAACCCCCCGAAGCGACGGTGGAGGGAGGCGGGCTGGCGGAGAGGCGGCGGCGACCATAGGTTGCGGGCTGCAGAGCACGGCAAAGGCGGCGGCGGCCTCTGGAGTCGGTGACAGGGGGTGGCGGGGCGGCAGAGAAGCGGCGGCGACGGCAGCCACAAGCGGCATGCCGCAGATCATGACAACGGCGGCAGTGGCGGCCCCCCGAATTAGCAATGGAGGACAGCGGAGAGGCGGCAACGGCAGCGGGTGGTGGGCCACAGACCACAACAGCGGTGGCGGCGGCCCCCCAAACTGGTCAGCCACGGCGATGGGGACCGGCAAACCACAGACGGGCAACGACGGGCCCCCAAGGCCCCCAACGTACTAATTTGAAAGCATGTAAATACAAGTAGATAAATAGGTACTGCCATTAAAAGTGGGAAGGTAAACAGTGTTCTGTGTGCAGAAGTGCGTTCAGCCATGTCGGCCACATGGCCACAGAGTTGCACAACACTGGCTCTTTGGCTTGAAAACAGAAATGAGCATTGTCCCTAGAGTTCATGACTAGCATGCATGTGGGGGGAAAATCTTTACCTAAGAGGCTGCACTACTATCCTATGTCAGCTGACCTGGATGCCTCAGGTGTTTTGCCCGAGGTAAGGGCTGGCCCCAGCAGGTCCTCATTTGGATTCTCCACATCCAATGGCATTGTGGGAAATTAAAGTACCCTGACATCTAGGACTGCTGATGGGCCCTGCTTTGGTAGTTTCCCAATGCTCTAGGTCAGCCATGGCCAAAGTCAGGCCCGGGGGCCAAATGCGGCCCATTTTCAAATTTTGAGTGGCCCGCGGCCTGTTCTCCCCACCTGCTCAGCCTGTGATGCATCCCCGCCAGCTGGCCAATTCCCATACTGGATGGAGATGTCAGCTTGCAGTTTTATGGTTTGACTGTCCTCCTTGCCTCCCTCCATCCCCCTCCAACCCCCTGCCCAGCCTACCCGCCCCGACTCCATTGCTGCAGCTTCTTCCCCAAATCCTTGCATGTTATAGAGACCTGTCCAATGTCCGGCCCAGGGGCCAAAAGTGGCTGAAAGGTCGGCCCACACATTTTCACCGCAACAAATCTGGCCCTCCTTGCAAAAAGTTTGGACACCCCTGCTCTAGGTCTTGACATTGGCCATTGGCTGACATTAATGTCTAAAGTGTGCTGCTTAATGTCTGGAAAAGAGAAGTTTCTGCTCTGCTCCCTCTGTTATTCCTCCGCTCCCCCATTCAAATTGGCTTATACTTTGAGAGAGTAAATTCCCCCCCCCACACACACACAAACCTGATTCCTTTGCCATGTAGGAGCCTTGTAGGAGGAAAGCTTGTTGAGGAGATGACAGGTGAATGTCTGAATTTAGAAATGTGCTTCAGTGTGTTTAAAATGCTGTCAAAGTTGGGGACGATTTAAATGTGTGAAATTTCAAAAATGCTTCATTGACACACGCACACACAGGCATGGGGAGCTAATTCCTTCATTGCCTCAGGGAGCACCAGCAAAAGGAAAAGTTGGAGCATTTTAGTTTCACTGTTAAAGGAGGACTCTAAAATGGGTTAGTGAAGATGCATTTGCCTCTTTTGGATGTAACAGGATAAGATTTCCAGGGTAACTACCAAGACATGCTAACTAGCAATGGGAGGACACCACAGTCACATATTCTACATATAAATTATCACAATTCTGAAGTGTTTTCTTCTCTAAGGCCCCAGTCCCACATCACTGTAAAAGCAGTTTAAATTACTAGATAAACTGTGTCTAAAAATGCCATCCCCACGGCCACCGGACTTTTTGAAAAAAAAGGAAAAAAGAAAACCCAGTAATGCTCCCTTAAGCGAGGTTTCTAAGACTTACCAGAGAGGTAGGGAATTTTTTTGCCTTGCTTTGAAAATCCAGCTTTTAAGGAGGCAGACATCGTGGGACCACACAGATGATCTGGGTTTCTTTTTCTTTCTTTTTTCATAGCACTGACTGGCTGTTCCTAGGGCTGATCGGCTATGTTTTTTAAAATTTCTCTGCACCATCGGAGTAACAGGAAGCTCTATTGGGTCCTACAAGCATTAATTTCCCCCAGCCAAGTGGTCCATTTTTTTAAAATGCTAGCACCACCTGCTGGCCAAGGGGGCTGAACTGCACTTTAAAATAATAATAAAAACAGCTTGGGATGTGGGAACTCCTGTCCCACATATTAAATCACGTGATGGGACGAAGAGGAAAAGCCAGACCTTCAGAAGATCAGGATTGAAACCCAGGTGTGACCACGCCCTAAAAGAACTTTTGTTTTTCTTCAGGGTTTTCCATACACCTCTACAGTTTGCTTTAGCTCTGTTCCTCCCCAGATGCCAAGTTCCTTTTGTGTGTGTTTTTAAATTTTTAGTTTTCTGGATATGATTCACTTGCCGATAAACTGTTTGCTAGATGGGCAGGATAAAAGCTTAATCAATCAATCAATAATAAGTAATCAAATTTGCATGTGACTAAATCAAACATGGCATCCACAATAGTTAATTTTAGTAGAGTAGATATGTTTTCATTTTAAAGCTGCCTGAGGAGTTAGGTCAGAGCAATGGTTGTAATAAAGATGAGAAAAGTGTTTTATCTCCAACATAGAATTCCTGGAATTGTTGTTTTACCAGCAGAAGCTAGGAACACACACATAATGCATTGTTACTCAAAGTGGCTATATCTAACTGGCAGGTGATGCCAGTTATGCACGGAGAAGGACCAGGTTCTGATCTTTGGTATCTCAAATTAGAAAGTTTTAGGAAGACTGCTGTTTTCTCAACTAAAGGTGTTGCTTGCTAACTGTATTTGTACAACCAAACAACTCCATCAGTACGGAGTAGGGATGGGCGCAAAATGGAATAATTCTGTTTTGTTTTCTCTTGTTTCATTCCCCCATGATTTGTTTTGTTTCACTAGAAATGAATTTTTTTTAAAAAAAATTCACAAAAATGAAACCGCGACAAACCAATTTGTTACTCTATAAAACGGGTCCCCTGGTGCCTCTAGGACCAGGGGAACCATTTTGCATCAAAACAAATCAGTTCATTTTAAATGGGGGGAAAGCCATTCTGTTTCATTACTAACGAAATGCTACTTCCCCATTTCATTTCTTTTCATTTTGTTTTGTTAGCTAATGAAATGACAAAATGGCATTTTGTTTTTTGTTTGGTGCCCATCCCTAGTATGGAGCTGCAAAAGAAACTGACAACAAAGAGCAGCCTGGATGAAGCCATCTGTCATTATGTGCATTCAAGTCATCTCTGATTTACAGAGACCCTATAATTAAGCACTCTTCAAAATGTCCTGTCCTCAACAGTGCTTTTCAGCTCTTGTAAACTATAGCCTTCTTCAGGGAGTGAGACCATCTCATTTTTGGTCTTCCTGTTTTTCTTTTTTCTGTCTCCTACCCTTCCCAGCGTAATGCCTTCTTGTGGTATGTCCAAACCATCACAGCCTCAGCTTCAACACATTAGAGATGGGCACAAAACTCTAAAATAGTGTTTCATTTCATTTTTCATTTCGTTTGTCCTCATTTCATTTTGTTTCATGTAACATTTTTTTAAAAAAAATCATTTCAGTTTTCATTTTTATTCATTATTTCCTTAATCTGGTGCATGGGGGGGGGAGGCATGGGGTTTTCAAACTGTCTTTTAGCCATGGTAGCAAGTGTCAGCCATAGCCGCCGCTTGCTTCAGTGGCTCAAGGACAGTTTTAAAAAACCCTGCTTTTCCCCGCAATACGCCCGATTTGGGGGGGGGGGGAGCGCAGGGTTTTTAAACTGTCTTTGAGCCACTGAAGCAAGTGACAGCTGTGGCCATCACCACTTGCTTTGGTGGCTCAAACACAGTTAAAAAAACCCTGTGCTTGCCCCCAATTGGGTGTGTTGGGGAAACAAAAAATGAAATGAAATGAAAATTTCCAGTTTGTTTTGTTTCATTTTTCTTTAAAAATCGGTTCATTTTTGTTTTGTTCTGAAACAAAATGAAAAATGAAAAATGAAATAAAAAAATTGTGCCATTCTCTACTCCAAATATTTCATTTGCTCTAGGACCCACTTGCTTCTAGGCCCTCATATGAGAAATTGTTTTGTTTTCCATATATTTTGATATATTATTGTTAGGATTTTGACAGGTGTTCTATGACTTGATATAATTCTGTCAGTACCCCATCTATTCCTGGTGATTTACTTCTTCCTAGTCTTTTCACTGCAGCTTTCCCTTCATGTTCTAGAATGGCAGATCTTAAGCATAGTGTTTATGCATTCTCTTTATTTTCTACTGGTCAGATAGTGTGCTTTCCTGTTGCTCTTTCAGCATTCCTAATCCATTTCTTTGATTTCTTTTGTTTTTTTATATAGATCTCTTATTTTTCCAATTTTGCTGTTCTCTCCTATTTCTTTGGATTGGCAAATGAAATAGTTATATTTGATGAAGTTAGTGTGTATCCAAAATGGCTCCAAAACAAATCACATAGTGGATAGATGGTCTATGATGAGAAAGATGTAGGTTTTCTTCTTTGAAACCCTCCTCCTTGTCCTTTAACATATTACTTCAAAGAATCCACAATGAACTCTACATTTGAGTGGAGCAGTGCATCTTTGGAGCAGTTACTCTGGTGTTTTTTCCTGTAATATAACTGCTCCCTCTAAACTTCTGCAGTGCAATACGTCCAAGCACAATTAATATTTGTCTAAATTGTTTACTTTGATTGTGAGCCGCCCAGAGACCTTTGGGTGGTGGGTGGCATACAAACTAAATAAATAAATAAATAAATAAATAAATAAATAAATAAATAAATAAATAAATAAATATTTTTATCTTTTGTGATGCTAAGTGTGTATTTGGACCCACCCACAGAGCAAACACAAAAGGACAGGCTAATATAATATAGAGACAGTCAAAAGCCCTGGTCCCACATCCCTTTAAAAGCAGTCTAAATTACCAGATTACCAGATAACCTGTGTCTAAAAATGCCGTCCCCACAGCCACCGGGCTTTTTGAAAAAAAGAAAAAAGAAAACCTGGTAATGATCCCTTAAGCGAGGTTTCTGTGACTCACTCAAGAGGTAGGGAAATTTTTGCCTCACTTTGAAAATCCAGCTTTTAAGGAGGCAGACGCTGTGAGACCATGCAGATGATCCAGGTTTCTTTTTCTTTCTTTTTTCATAGCACCGACCGGCTGTTCCTGGGGCCGATGGGCTATGTTTTTTTTTAATTGCTTTTCACCTTCAGAGAAACAGGAAGCTCCATCCAGTCCTACAAGTTTTAATTTCCCCCAGCCAAGTGGTCTGTTTTTTTCAAATGCTAGCACCACCTGCTGGCCAAGGGGGATGAACTGCACTTTAAAATACAAAAAAGCAGCTTTTGACATGGGAACTCTTGTCCCACATTTAAATCACGTGATGGGACGAAGAGAAAAAGCCGGACCTTCAGAAGATCAGGATCAAAACCCAGGTGTGACCACGGCCAAAGCTACATCAGTGCAACAGGCTATAGTTTCTACAACTCTAAATTTTGCATATTTACAAAAATATGTGGGAATCGTTTTCAAAACTGCTCAAAATTGTTAAGCCTGGGAAGCAAAAGGAAAAAAAAATCTAGCAAAGAACAAAAAGAGAGTCATCTTGGTTACCACACACAAAATAAACTAGTTGTGGTTTTTATCATATCTCTGACTCAGTTTAAATTTCCCTCAACATCTCGTGAAAATTACTTGAAAATATAGGAAGACAAGATCTTATAGATGCCAGCTGAAGGCCTTCAAAAGTGTCCATCCAACAACCTTTTCAGAATGTTGGTGCATGCTACCAATTTCCAAAGTCATTGTTGTGGAGGTAGACAGGGCCTAAAATGTACTAGGAAGTGTAGGAAATTTGAAGTGTGTGGGCCTATTTATTTTAGAATATATCTTATTTTATTTTAGAGTATTTTTACCCCACCTTTCTCTTTGAAAAAGGACCCAAGGCGGCTTGCAGTAATGAGGAATAATATACAGTCCAGTACACTTAAGACATGTTCAAGTATTTGAGAACAAGGAATTGAGGGACATCTTACAGCATTAATAGACAACATTACATTAAAGCAACATGGTTATAAGTAGTCATAAACACAAAGTCTATGTGAACCTATAGATTCATATAAAATACACATGGTGGTCCACCATTCAAGGAAACCTTGCCTGAAGAGAAAGGTCTTTGCCTGTTTCTGGAAGGACAACAGAGATGAGGCAGTCCTGGCCTCTAGTGGGATGGAGTTCCAGAGTCTGGGCGCAGCAGTCGAGAAGGCCCTTTCATGGGTTCCCATGAGACATACCTGTGAGGGTGGCAGCATGTACTCCATATTATTCCATTTCAAGACCCAAGAAACATCTTCATCTATTGAAGTTGACCCCTCTTTTGTTTCATGTTGAATGCTATTCAGGCTCTGGTCTCAACTGGTTTCATGCTATCTGTGTACACTCAGGGTGATACACATATCAAAGTGATAACTCCTTGTGCATTCAGAAAATGCATCTGTTAAGCAACATAGGCACAGGAAACCAGTGGCAGGATTCACTTGTCCTAATGGTCCATCTGCTTTCGACTCCCTACGGAGCCTCTTTCTCCCGGGGCCCCCTCCCCCCTCGTTCCTTTTCAGGTGCCCTCTTACCTTATGTAACACTCTTTTTAGTGGAGGTTCACGCTGTGACCCTGTCAGATTCACTACAGCAGGGGTGACCTCGGTAATGACCATCTAGCACCTGCCAAGCTAAGTTGGTCAGTGTTAGCTGATTAAACTTTTAACAACATCCCCTGTGCGATAAAGGGCAAAATGACAACTTTGTCCATTGTCAAGGTGTCTGTATAATAAACTAATTAGTAAACCACACAGTCTGTGGAGCTTTTAATGAGTGCTATCGTCTGGCCTCTGTAATAAAAACCCAGCCTGCCCCCTTTTGGGATTCAATTAAGGAACAGACTGTCATATGCTTGGGCTAGCTGATCAATGAATCCATTCCGACCTTTGTGGGAGATGTTTGCAAGGTCACTCTGCATCTGTGAGGAGAGCCAGCGCAGGAGTGAGGCGGTGCGCCCGGCGGCACCTGTCGGGCTACAGTATCTGTCATTAATGTCTTCCTGGTCATTTGGCATCAGCAGAAGTTTCTCTCGCTCAAAGGTTAGCAGAAAGAGAAGGCTGCCGTGAAATCTATTTGGAATTTCACAGGGCGGGAAGCCTCCTTTTGTTATTTCCTCGTTAATCCTTTAATACAGTATCTGCCTTCTGCAAACCGGCATGTGATGGGGCTGTGAGAGTTCACAATGCAGTGTCAGAAGGTACCTACTGCTTTTTATAGTTTTTTTTAAATAAAACAAAAACGGTTCAGCCAACTCTGACCTTCTTTGTGTAGATTGGCCTGACAGCTATTCTTAAAAGGCAAGCAACACTCATGCACAAACACACATGCACACGGGCATGCAAACACCACTACCAACAACGACGTTGCTTCCTGTTTGTAAATCACGGAGGTGCCATGTCGTGAGATGCATCACTGCAGAACATTTTGCTCGAACTTACACCAAAATTCTTAAAGTGTTCTGCTTATATACCACCCCATACCACATCAAGTAGTCTCTGGGCGGTTTACAGTTTTTAATTACAGGATGCAGGCTACACATTGCCCCTCCCCAGCAAGCTAGGTACTCATTTTACCGACCTTGGAAGGATGGAAGGCTGAGTCAACCATGAGCCTGCTACCTGGGATTGAACCCCAGGTTGTGAGCACAGTTTTACCTGCAGTACAGGCATTTAACCACTGCGCAACAGGGTTACCTTACATAAATTATGATTGTACTGCCAGAGAAAAGGTACTTGTTTGGATTATTATTATTATTATTATTATTATTATTATTATTATTATTATTATTATTATTATTATTATTATTATTATTATTATTATTATTAGGCCCCAAAATATCCCAGCTGGGTTTCGGTGCCCTAATGTGAGGAAGAGTGTCATTTGTATATCAAGCAACAATTATGCCTTTGGCTGGTCCTCAGACTGCTGGACCACTCTTAATGAGATCATTGCTATTTAGCTCACCACTCTTGCTATCATCTGTATCCTAGACAGCGATTTTTGTGAGGACTACAGAATAAGGAAAAGCATGTGGTGGAGCCATAATAGAGCTTGCATGAAATTCTTCAAGTCATATTTGAGAAAGCAATGACCCTTCTGATTTTGAAAAGGAGAAATAGCACTGCTCTGGGGATACAAACTCTCGCTTACATCATTTTCATGTGCAAGAGTGAAAAACTTCTTGATTGTGAGACATGTGTTATAAGTATTGATGAGAATTCTGGGATCACATCTGATGGATTTGAAAGAATCGTTGTTGTGCAACCTGCACAATTGAACAGGTCCATCAAATTGCAAGGACAGCCTCATGGACGTGTTGCACGAACGTTTAACACTTAGATACACCACAACACTGTCTGCTTTTTAAAGAAGCATCTGTACAGTCCTTTTGTCTTGGTATGTGCACATCCACACACAGGCACGCACAAGCATGCTGTTGCTTCATAAAGAGAAATGGTATCAGTTTTGTGAGGAGGCAGTTTGTGCAAATTCTGGGGAAAGGCTGTTCTGCCTGACCTTCATAGCTGAAAATCTTGTGGGGGGGGGAGGTTAACAAGCTGGATAGCTCAGTGCTGAAGGCATCTGGTTGGAAGTTCAGTTCCCCTCTGCATATTCTAGACAGGTGTAGGACTTGATGATCCACAGGGTCCCTTGCAACTCTGCAGTTCTAAAATCTAAACTCTCTCAACTGGCTATATCTGCCTTATCAGATCGCTTATTCTAGGACACTGCCTTGATGACAATGAGAAAATAAATGACATTTCTTCATGCACAACACAAATTTCTTTATTTTTACTACTTTCCCCCCCAAGTGCAGGAGATCCAAGGTGATTCAGAATGTTAAAACAAGTAATACTAACCCCCCCACACACACACATTGACAAACTACAAAGCAATTAAATTGCATACTCAGCAGTCTCAATTTACTTCCCAGAACTTAAGGGACATCAGGCTTTAAACAACATAACTCAGTTAGGCTGACCCAGCTTTTGTGTAGATGATGCTGACCATCTCTGTCCCATCTTCTACCCTGCACTAAAAGCATTCTCTTATTTAATCCCACATGAGCTGCTAAATTGGAGGACTTCACGGCTTGCCTGTAGAGATGGGCACGACCAGGAAAAATGACGTTTCGAGTTTTCGATTGTCGGGACGGGTCCGTTTTGGCTCGTTTCTGTTTGTCGAGGAAATTTTCAAAAATTTGTTGTTTACGTTTGTCGTTTGTCGTTTGGGTTTGGGTTGGGGTTGGGGTAAGTGGGCTCTGGGAGGCACCTCTCTGGGTGCTTCTCTGACGTCTGACCCACTAAGAAGGGAAGCAAGGGAAGCGTTTTGCAGAGCCGCCGCATACCATACATTTACATTACATTATGTTAGGGTGGGGTGGCAGAGGCACCTCTCTGGGTGCCTCTGACTCAGTAAGAAGGGAAGCATAGTTGCATACTGACGTACAGGTTAGGGAATGGGATAGGGGATAGTGGGCTCTGCGAGGCACCTCTCTGGGGGCCTCACTTTGACTCACTAAGAAGGGGAGCGTACTAGCGTACTGATGTACAGGTTAGGGAATGGGATAGGGGATAGTGGGCTGTGGGAGGCACCTCTCTTGGTGCCTGTGACCCACTAAGAAGGAAAGTGTACTTGCATACGGATCTGGGTTAGGGTTGGGGTTAGGGTAAAAGCTAGGCTTAGGGTTACGGTTAAGGTTAGGGTGGGTTAGTGGGCTGCACCTCTGGGTGCCTCTGACCCACTAAGAAGGACAGTGTACTGGCGTATGGGTTAGGGTTGGGTTAGGGTTAGGGTTAGGGTTAGGGTTAGGGTTTGTGGGCTTTTAATGCCCTCTCTGGCACACCCAGAAGTCTCAGTCAAAACCTGGCCATGCAATTGGTGGAATGGGTCCAAAAATTTGCATGGTCCCATCCCATGGCCAGCCCATCATTGCGCATGCGCAGGCGTAAAAAAATAAAAATTAAAATAAAATAAAATAAAATCAATGGAGACGTTTTATTGCAAGAAAAACCCACTGCTGCTACTATAAAAATCAGGCATTTAAAATACCTAATTTTCAAATGTTTCTGTGGTGCTTTGGTGGGTTTTTGGACCACGATTTAAAAATAAATATTGCGGTCGCCATTTTGGATCCCCCCCCACCGCATGGCAAATGGAGACGACGAGGATGCCCCCCCCAGCCTGGTACCAGCAACCCAGGACAGGAGGGGGGCGAAGGCCGGGGACCCCCCCAGAAACCACAACTCGGTAGGTGCCCTCACTGAGGCAGGCATATTGTTGCCTGCTTTTATGGCCGGGAATCGGGTTTTTTTTTAAACTTTTTTTCTGTGCTGCTTGGCATCACGTGATCGCCGCAATGCCATGAACGACAACGAAAAATCAGACCCAATTTTTCTTTTTCGGTTCGAGTTCGAGTTGGAGCAGAGTAATTCTCGTTACCGTTACCCGTTACGTAACGATAACAAGAACCGAAAAAGGAAACAAGAATTTCGCCTAGTCATGCCCATGTCTACCTGCCTGTTCAAAAGCTGTTACCTACAGCAGCCATCTCTGACACTCATTGAAGAACTTTCTGGGAAGTGAGGCTGAGACAAATAGCCAGGCCTCAAAATAAAGATAGGAATTTCCCAAA
The DNA here is from genome assembly GCA_037367245.1 of Phrynocephalus guinanensis. NCBI lineage: Eukaryota > Metazoa > Chordata > Lepidosauria > Squamata > Agamidae > Phrynocephalus > Phrynocephalus guinanensis. Next base: position 93,236,595 of record CM074740.1, on the reverse strand, counting down.
CATTTAGGAGTTTTTCTGACTGTCACCTGGAAAGGAGGGCAGGGTTCCTGTACTTTTAATAGTTGTGTAGACAGTGAATTTCACGCAGTTTCTTTCTCTCTTCTGCATAAGTATTAAAGGTGTGGAAACATTTAATACTTTTAATAGTTGTGTAGAACAGTGAATTTCACCCAGTTTCCTTCTCTCTTCCACATAACTATTAAAGGTGTGGAAACCCTGGCCTACTTTTTTTCTGGCCACTTTAATCAGATTATTTTATTTATTTATTTTGAATATTTTTACCGCACCTTTCTCCTTGGAAAAGGACCTAAGGCGGCTTACAATAATGGGGGATAATATACACACCCAGAACATTTAAGACATATTCAAGTTTAAGAACAGGGAATTAGAAGAGGGATCTTACAACAATTAAAAGGCATTATTAAAGCTAAAAGTAGCACGTGGACAGTTTAAAAAAATCCATTATGAGGGATGGAATCTAACATAGAAAACACAGGTGATCTTATGAAATGCTTTCCAGTATCAAACAACTATGATAGACCACAGTCCCATTTCTGGTCCCTTTGAATCCACTGGCTCTGACCATACTCTTTGGAGCAATGGCAAGCAAATTTACTCGGTCATCCATGTTGATCTCCTTCCAATATTTGAAGATGACTCATGCATCCTTTCCCAGTTATTTCTTTGTCAGGCTAAGCATACACCTTCAACTATTCCTCATGAGACTCTGGCCGCAGTCTTACCAGAGTTCTCTCCATATATAAATTTCCTGTGTATTTTGGGGGGGGGGGGTCACGTGGTTTTTAATGTGCAGTTAGTGTCCTCTCTTCTGCGTCATATTTTCGTATTCTGGTTCAGTCCCTACTTGTCTACTTCGCATTTTGTCCTTCTTCCCAGCTCTGGTTTCCAAGCCTCCGTGGTGTTAAAGGGGAACAACTGATTTTACTGTGTATTTTCAGGGTCCTGTCGTGGTTACAGAAGCAAATAAGTAAGCATTTTCGAGAGAAGTTTCTAAATCCAGCCCCTGGTGGTGGTTTAGGAAAATTCGCTGAAACTGCTGTTCCAGGGGCGTGGTCGGCCGGGACCAGAATTTACTTCTCTTCCCGGTTAGCACACGATCTTTTACTACGCAGTTCACCACCGGGAAACTATGCAGGAAATGCTGGTATAACCGCGGCCTTAGTCTGCATGACCCAATCAGAGGAGCTTCATGAACTTCCTGTGGCTGTATTCCAGATTGGTATTTTCTCTCTTCAATTGCGATGTCTACATCTAAGCACCAGACTGACTGAGTTCGAAGTACATCATCACTGACTGATTCCTCTGTTCCTTATGAATGGATACCACAATCTGTTGATTGAGCCCAGAATCACATTCATTTTGTGGCTGCCACATAGTTCATGGACCGTATCTCCTCAACTGATGTGGTAAGACCCCCCCCCCATTGGCAGACATTTTTGCCTGGGCAGTCTGCAATAATATTTTTATGCAGAGCTTTTCACATAAACAAAATCCAGGAGTTTATGGGAGATCTGAATACTGAATGTCAGCACGGCTAATTTTGGGGCCTGCTTTCCATAGGTACTGTAAGACCTCTTTCTTTTGCCGTTGTGAAGTTTCAGGGGCTTTTTGTTTTAATCTGATGACTGGCATTTTGTTGGTGTTGTTTCTGTTTCATTTGTGTGTGTTTTTTAAAGTCCTGATTGCAAGTCTCCTTGAGCAACTGGAAAAGAGGGCTATTAATATTTTAATGAATTAATAATAAATAAAAGAAACAAGTTCTTTCTTGTGGGAGCGTAGGGGCTCTCCCATGGCACTGCTCCTGACAGAAGGCAGCACCTTAATTGCAACAGCCCCAATTCTACCTCTGAAACAGTACTAGAGTGTATCAGGGAATAGGGGGGCAAACATGGGCACAGTCCCCATCAACCCACAGGCTACTAGACATTATGTCTTAGCAAGTACAGTATATCCCAAGAAAGTACAACACACCATAGAAAAATGTTGCTAACATTTGGTTTTGCTTTGTTGCTTTGTTTTTTGAAGGTGTAGAACCCATTGCATCACTTTGAGGTGCTGGGGAGATGGGCGGAATATAAATATAGGAAGTAAACAAATTACTACACAGCAGTTTAAACCGATCCCTACAAATTGAGATTCAAGCTGATGAACATATATTTATGAGGATGAATACATAAACTTGTACTTTCAGTTGGAAAAGAAAAAAAGTACTTCATATGAGATTATTTTCCCCCGATCATGGGATTTATGCATAACGTTGATGTGGCACCTTGAAGCTTTCCTACTGACAAGCTAATTATTTCCCTGAGTTGAAGCCTAAGTTTTGTATGTTTATAGGAAGCGTGGTATTCAGCTGTTGTCAAGCAGAGCTGAATCTATCAGTCCCATGCGAAATCCACTAAAGAAAATGGGCAAAAACCTGAAGGAAAGTCCACTGACAAAGACGTTCATGTTAAGAGTGCCTAGGAGTCATTACATATTATGAGTTTCGCTATCCCTTTGAGATGCTCATTAATCCATTTTTTTTGTGAGCATGGAAACTAAAAACAGGGGTTAAAAGAATATTTGAATGCAAACATTAACAACTGAACGTTGGGAGTTTTCAAGAAGTCTGGAATATTCCCTGGTATGACCTTTGGTGGTTTTGTGGTACCTGTCCACTCCCTATCTAGTTGCTTGCTTCAGTGCCACTGATTAGGGATGGTGTCTTTTGGTTCTGAAAAGATCTGAATCTGCATCCAGACAGTGACCATTTTCTGGCTTCTCTAGCAAATGTACGAAACGTCTTAGCTTACACACACAGAGAGAGAGAGAGAGAGAGAGAGAGAGAGAGAGAGAGAGAGAGAGAGAGAGAGAGAGAGAGAGAGAGAGAGAGAGAGAGAGAATATTAGTTTGATTTTTTTTTGTCTGGAACTTCTTGATTGCTTTCAGCCCATTTGCAAAAGGTGCTCATCTTATTTGTCAATGTTTGGTATTCAACTAAAAAGGTATTAATCCTTCCAATGACCTTCTCCGCTTCATTTTCTGCCCGGAAGTGGATGCTGCATCTCTTGTAAGGTGCTTCAAGGCAAGTCACAAGCACATTCAAACATACACTTTCATCCAATTAATCATTGTGCATTACCTGCTTTCATCAATATTCAGCGCCTTAATTCTGGGATTATTTATTTTGCGTACCCCAATACTCCCTCCACCTTGCTGTACCCTATAAGATACAACCTAAATAAGGGGTGAGTAGGGGGAAACAGACACATGCACACACAGAGAGAGACATGCCTGCACATACTCTCCAGGATAATTAGAAAAGGAACCTATTACCCAAGCTTATAATTAGGGACTAACATATTAAATGACCTTTACCATTTACCTTAAACCCTGGATTTCGAGAAAACCAGCAAGGTTATGAATGCCATATTAGTAATCTTTAATCTTTATTACTGCTGTGGACAGAATTTTAATGATTTTTTAAATAGGCAGCGGTCACTAACATATCCCTATTAAAATAAAAAAATCTCATAAAAAATTAAATGGATTAAGACTTCAAATGTACCATCATCAAAAGTATTATCTAATTATGGAGTTCAGTGAGCAGGCCAAGTGAAATGGTTGGTAATATTAGTTACTTACCACATGGGAATGTTCGGGATTTATGCACAAATAGATTCTGCTTCTGTTGCAACATAGTAATTAAGAATTTGTCAGGGAAATTTGACCCTCTAGGGTAGAAATTACTTTGTAAAATAAGAATGGCAGAGCAACCAGTCTCCTTGCTGCATATAATTTAACGTGATTATTTATACATCAAAGAGAGTCAGCAGTGGCTGCGGTATAATATTTAAGTAGAGGGATATTAGAGGAAGACGCATGTAGTGGAAACCTACCCCCCACCCACCCAAAATCTCCGTGAGAAAATAGAGGAAATTTTCATAAAGCATTTCATTTTGCATATAAATTGGTGCCTCGATTGTGCCTGCGAATTTACTGCTGTCAAATTTAATTTTTCTTTAATTCTTCAGGCCCCAGATGTGAGAAGGCTCTGCACACAGGCAGCAATTTTCAATGCTTACAGGTAGCACCCCAATCGATAATGTCTCTTTATGAGAAATTACCGTTAATGTTATTGAGTATGCGTTTGGCTTTATAGGATAATAAGCTAATATGAAATGCCAATTCATTCATTAGAAAAGAGCTAAGTGCTTAAATGAAACGGGTGACAGGTTGGGAGTGGGCAGAGGGGGAGAAGAAAGGGGGATAGAACCATAACAAAAGGTAGAGTCGTGGGCAGGAAGTCAAGAAAGGAGTCATAGGACCCAATAGTCCTTTGGGGTGCGGTTCTAAGGTGAAGTTCACCCAGGAGTTACTATCCAGAAAACTATTTAAAAAAGATTTTTTTTTGAGGTGGAGGTAAACTTAGAGCGCTGGCCCAAGATATTTTATTACCTGAGGCCAAGGGGAACCCATGTCTTCCAGGTACACAAAAGAAACCTAGAGGCAGTTGGCTTCCTTCCTCACTTGCAATGAAAGAACACGTCCTTTATACTTGATCACAGCAGACTAGCTTAACCGGACAAACATCATGGCAAGTTCAGCTCAGCTGTGTCTTAGTGCCACCACGCTCTGGTGCCAAGCAGGCATGTGAAGAAGACTCCCAAGATTACTCATTGGCTGAAATCCCACTGTATCACTTAATAAATGGCAACAAGGTAAGCCCATTAACTCAGTGGGGATTTGTTAAATCAGTTCCTTTGTAGGTTCCATTGATTGAAATGGGCTTAGACTATTTGTGACCTCCTTTAATGCAGCAAGTTCCTTTGTAGTTTCCATTAATTGAAATGGTCTTAGACTATCCATGACTTTCTTTAGTGCAGCAAGGCACGACTAGAGTAGGCCCATTTCAATAAAACCAGAGAATTGGGGAACATGGCATCTAGCAAGAGGGATGGAGCTACAATAGACTATTGCCACTCCACCACCTCATCCCCCTGGTCTTGCCTCTTGTTTCACAGAGAAACCTGAAGGGCAGAGTTGAGTGAGGTTGACTCCTCCAGCCTCATCCAGCCACGTCTCTGTGAGGCAAGCATGTTCTTGCAGGATCAAGTCTTGAATGGCTGTTGATTTCTCATTCACTGATGTAGCATTTATCAACAAAATTTTCATTTCAGAGGTCCCTCTATCAAGTTTTTTAGAGAAATATAAATTTGTAGATGCCTTGGGTGTTACCAATATGTGCAGAAAATCCCTTATTTGTGGCTTGCAGGAAAGTAGCAACACTTTGTAGTTTTTCATAAAAAGGGCCTTTTTCACACGACCCCTAAGATCCGCTGGCCACTTAAATTCGGACCAGAGATCTTGGGAGTTTGTCGCTGTTCCTGTGTTCCCACCCCCTCCACACTCCTGGCTGCTGGCTGAGTGAGGGGAGGGAGAAAAAAAGGAAGAAAAGAATGCCGGCTCATCTCTGTTCTGCCATCTCGCTATGCTCCCGGCAGCATTCCAGTCTCTTAAGTATCTCTTAAAGGGGCGGGGGCAAAAACAACAACAAACAGAAGCGAGGAGAGCTCGGCACTCACTACGTTACATCCACATCAGGAATTTTTCACCCCCAGAGAGCAGGTACTTGAAAAGTGCGCTGGGACGCGCTTAGGTGGTTGTGGTCGCACTTAATTTTTTTAAACTCCGGAGCTGGTGGGGAAACAATTTTAAGCTCCGGATCTGGGAGCCATTTGCCGCGGATTTTAGGGGTCATGTGAAAAGGCCCATAAAGCATGTGAATGAGATAAAACAGAATTTACTCCCCTAGAATCACATGCCCCCAAATAGATAACCCCAACTTATACTGGTAATCACTGCATATATTGCCCTCTTTCATCAGTGTATCTTTCCAAATTTATGTTTATATAAAATAGGACTCTTTTTATTTCATGCTCAGGAAGAGCAGAGACAAGAAAGCTACTTTTCAATGACTTTTGTGAATTGTAACTGCAAAGCCTAAAAAGTAGTTAATTTGCTATTATACTTATTGTTTAAATGTAACTGTGTCCATATGTTGCATATGTAGTCACTACATTTTCAGAAACCACTGCAAACTTATCACTGATGAAGATGCAATATTAATGTAAATTATTTATGCTTCATTACTCAAAAAGTAAATCAGTTAAGCCTAATTAATTAATTAGAAATAATCGCTTCGAACTAATATTTTATAAAATTACTTCCAAGCTCTGAGAAAGAGATGCTCCACAAATTTCTTACCTTAAGAATAATCCAAATGGAACAATAAGTAGCTTGCACCTCTGACCATTGAAGGAAGCTACTTGTTATTCATCTTGAAAATCTGGAATGTTTGACCACGTAGGTTAACTTTTCCTTGCTCAGTAGGATGAACTTCAATCTAGATGGAATAGCCATTTTCACAAATAAATGAAGGTATTTGTGTATGAAGAAAGTATTGTTATTTATTATTCATTATACTCCTCTTTAAAAATTTACAGTCAGAGAGCAGGATCAATATCTTTTGATGCACCAATCACACACGATTGGCTCTACAGAGGGAAAGGAATGATGATGATGATGATGATGATGATGATGATGATGATGATGAAGAAGAAGAAGAAGAAGAAGAAGAAGAAGAAGAAGAAGAAGAAGAAGAGTAATGGGTTGTTACAATGATCTGAAACAACTGGGAAAGATAAATGCAAAAAAGGAAGTGTTTTTGGGTGAGGAACTGCAACTTAACCATTCTACAGGCATATAATCATGTAAACAGGTCAGACTTTCTTCTCGCAAAACTTGTAATCTATATGTACACCATAGCACAGGGAAGAGGGGCAGTAAGAGCACTGGTCTAAAACAATGCATATGTAGCACTCTGGAGCAGGAGGCTTCTGTCTCACTTTACTGAAAGATAGAAACAACCCATTTGCTGATATGGTACTGCCACAAAAACCTCCGAAAACTGTTCAAATCCCACTTCTTTACGATAATTTCCTCCCCCCATTTGAGTGCCCCTGTAGAGTTGTAGCATCACATGATCGAAGAGGAGAAATTATTTGTAGGACAACCACTCTTCAATGAGCATGGGAAAGGCCTTCCTAGGTTCAGTATTCACTGTCCCCATGCTTTAAAAATAATGAAATATCCAGTAGGGTTTATGTATGTACTAGAGATGTACATGAATCAGAAAAATGGTGATTCCTCTTGAGTCATGATTCATCAAACTCACCAAATCACAAATCATGAACTGATGGGTGTCCCCCCGATGTTTTGATTTAGTTTTGCTTTTCAAATGCTATAAAATTCCTTTCTAGTACCTAGCAACACAAACGTCCCCCTGGTTATTTTCTACAAGCCCTGCAAATTTTTACAAAGGTTGGGTATTGGATGTCCGACTTATGTTCACCCAAAGAGCCCCCACCTGGAGAGTGCCCCCCAAACACTTAGAGACACCAAACTAGAAGACAAACTTTTCCCAACTCTCTTCTACAATCCTTCATGGCATGGTGAAAACTGAGTTTTTTGAGCCCTACCACACTTAGGTTTTGAATTGCCTTTTGCTTAAAGTCAAATTGCCTTAAAAATCACTTACCGCATTTCCAGTCACTTTTTCCATGGAGCCCCCTTGGCCACACCCCTTTTCGGCCGCTGTGTCAGTTTTTCTTGTAACAGCCACCGGGGTGGTGTTTTTTAAAAACTGATTTCTAGAAAACTTTTTGAAGCAATTTGGCTCAAACTGCGGACACCATGCACCATTCCCCCCCCCAGGTTTTCCCCTCTGTATGCCTTATCCTGACATCGGAAAAGCCAAAAATGAAATCCTCCTGCAGTGTAATCATTTCTGCCGACTTCTCCGGTCCTTCTACTTTCTCTTTTGGGTACAATTTTGCTTTTTCCAGTCACGGACATAGGCTATCAAAATCAATGCACCACGTTGTAAGTAATCTAAAGGGAGAACCGGAAAATTAGCTACATTACTTTAATGGAAGAACAATGGCATGACGTTATCCTAAAAAATGTAGGACTAAATCGGAACAAAAAGTGGTTTAGCAAAGTGTGGACGGGGAAACCAGTTCTTGAGAAAACACCCAAGTGCGGAGTGCTGAATCGCTTCAGTGACCACGTGACCGGGGAGGGCAAAATGCAGTTCAAAACAAAAAGTGGTTGCTGTTTGAAGTGTGGTAGCGGCCTTAGATATCTGACTTATACACCCACAAAGTGACCCCCCCTCTGGAAAGTTCCATTTAGCAACTGGCTTTGGGAAACCCAGTCTTCACCAAACACAGAGATATTGTAGAGGAGAATCAAGCAAAGCTTCTCTGCAAGTTTGATGTCTTCAGGTGCTCGGGGGTGTGGAGTTTTATTGGGGGCTATCTTTCTGAGTGTATAACTCAGATGACTGAACTCAATCTTCACCAGACTTGGAAAGGCTATAGAGGTTGTCTCTAGGGCCCAAGGTGGGGGCATTTTATAGCCCAAACAAATTGACAAATCAGAAATTGCAAAAAGTTTTTTTCTCAGTTTTGTATTTCTTCTGAGTATCAATTTCTATGAATATGAATCAACAAATTAGTGATCTTTGATGAATTTCGGAATTTGTTCTGGCCTGAATTCATTTTCTTAATAACTTTTGAACCTGAAGCAACTGTTTAGTGTAGAATTTGCAAACAGAGAGAGGAAGTGAGGGAGGGCTGTCTTAAGACATTTGCTGACTGAGGTAGAGCAGGAATTGGTACAAACCTCTCACCCAGCCAGGCCTACATGCATGCTAGCTAAAACCATGACAGTTATTTCAGTGTGTGAGGCAAAATATCCACAAAAGCAATGGAGTTTTTGCAACCTTGCATGCTGCATTTAGTAGGCTTTTCTGTGCTAGGGTAACTGTCAATCTATCCAGCACTGACCCATCAGTTCCTCTTGGCCTCTGAATCCAAAGCCTTTCTAGAGTCTGTTGTTGAAGGCAGCCAGGTTTTGTTAGTTTGCTGTTTAATCTGTTCACATCTGAAAGTAAGGAAAATGCTTTTTTTGTTCTTTTGCGAATTTCTCTGAGTCAGTTATTGAGACTACTAAGTGCCAGATTAATGGGGGGTGGACTAATTTGGGTAACTTGAAGCTGTTCTATGAACCCGTGCCTTTCTGCTGTGCAGCTAGAGGAATTAACTAAAAAAAATCAAAACTGCAACAAGCTACCCTGTTTCCCCGAAAATAAGACCTACTTACAGTTTTGCCCCACACTGAAATATAAGGCATCCCCCAAAAATAAGGCCTCCCCATAATAAGATAACAATAAATGTGTACCGTATTTTTCTTCATTGAAAAATAAGACATCCCCTGAAATTAAGACCTAGCACATCTTTGGGAGCAAAAATTAATATAAGACACTGTCTTATTTTCGGGGAAACATGGTATTTTATGTTTACGGAAGGGAAAAAATATACTATAACAAAATATCTAACAATTTGCTGTCCTTTGATGACATCCAAAATCTGCTACCTGAGGACCCCCCCCCCCAATGAGGAGCAGACGGAGAAGGAAGCAATAATGGTGACTTTGTTCCACTTTCTGCAAGTATGTATAGATTACTGAGTTATGCTGTGTGATTTATTTACTCAAAACTGTGGCATAAAAGAGAAATTTCCAGCTCTATATCACACTTGCTGGGGGTGCACATTTCCCAAAGCTTGCCCCCCATTTCAAGCAAACAATTCTCATTTAAGAATGTGCCGTTCAATTCCACACAATACCCACCAAATTTAGCCTTCCAGATCCAAAGCAGACTGTGTCAGAGGATCAGACCTCAACTCCGGCAAATGGACAGCATTCCAAAAATCCTTCAATTTCATAAGGTTCCCTTGAAAGCGTAAGAGATAGCCTCTTAGAGCTGGTCAAGAATGTTCAAAAAGTGTTCCCAATAAAAATGTAATTTCCCACAGGAACATTTCATTTTCATCTGGCTTTCTCTGAACGCTCCGCGCAGTGAACAAAATATCTAATGAATGTTTTGTTAGTGTTTGCTGCTGTTTGGTCATTTGGAAAGTGCAATATAGATTTCTTCCCCCCCCTTTTCTTGTTTTGAGGCTGGATGAGAAGGTTTAAGGGGAAGCATAGCTGAGGTTTTTCTGCAGACTGAGGACTTCAGCATTTTGCAAGAGAAAGGATGGAAAGTTATATTAAGTTCTTTAATATTCATATAGAAATAAAATGTACATTGCTGATCTATATACATGAATTAAGCTAAATGGATATCTATCTATCTATCTATCTATCTATCTATCTATCTATCTATCTATCTATCTATCTATCTATATCTATCTATCTATCGATCGATCGATAGATAGATAGATAGATAGATAGATAGATAGATAGATAGATAGATAGATAGATAGATAGATAGATATTTGTTTTACCACATATATAAAGTTACCCAAACCCAGCTCAGGGCTTCAATCTTCTGCTCTATATTAATTCTAGTTATTCATGTTTGCCTGGAATCATAGAATCATAGAATCATAGAGTTGGAGTAGACCTCAAGGGCGATCCAGTCCAACCCCCTGCCATGCAGGAACCCCATCACAGTACTTCCGACAGATGGCCATCCAGACTCTGATTAAAAACCTCCAAAGAAGGAGACTCCACCACCCTCCGTGGCAGCATATTCCACTGCCAAACAGCTCTAACCATCATGAAGTTCTTCCTAATGTTAAAATGGACTCTCTTTTCCTGTAGTTTGAAACCATTGCCCCGAGTCCTAGTCTCTGAAGCCATGGAAAGCAAACCAGACCTTTCTTCAATGTGACATCCTTTCAAATATTTAAACTAGAGATGGGCACGAAACGACCATTTTTTCATTACCATTCTCCGTTATTCATTCCGTTACATAATGGTACGTATAATGACCCTTGCGATGGGGCAGGCTCGAACCAAACAGAACCAAGAAGATTTTCTTCGGTTCTGTTTGTATCCGTTACTGGTGTCACACAGTTCGTGTGACAAATAATGGAGCAGCGGAGGGCAGCGAGAGGGGGCTGGGCCTGCCGGAGCCTCTTTGTCCCCTCCCCGCCGGAGCCAACTTGAGACTTTGCCGGTCTTGCGAGAAGAGGCGGGATTCAAGCCCTTATGAGGGCTAGGCTCCAGGATCTCTTCGTCGGCACTTGGCAAGGATTGGAGGGGAGCTGCAAGGGGCTCCAGGGGGTAGCGACCCAACGGGGGTGGTGGACGGAGAGGCGGATCGGTCCTTGGGGAGGCGGCCCAAGGGAGGGTGGCGCTCAGCGCTGCTCCAGAGGTGGTGGCCTGTTGGGGGGGTGACAGGAGCAGCACCCGGCTACAAGAGGGCTACCCGCAGCTGCGGGAACACTCTCCCGGCCTGCATGCTGCTGGCTCCGGTGGCGGCCGGCCCTGGGAGGGCTCCCTGTGACTGCAGCTTGCCACACCCGAAAAACAAAGAAACGGAAATGAAGCAGGCCCCAGGGCCTGAATAACGAACACAAAATGCCATTTTGGCATTTCGTGCCCATCTCTAATTTAAACATAGCTATCCTATCCCCTCCCAGCCTTCTTTTTGAAAGGCTAAACATTCCCAGTTCCCTAAGCTGTTCCTCATAAGACATCTCTTCCAGACCTCCTGGTCACCCTCCTCTGTACCCGCCTGAGGTTGTCAACATCCTTTTTAAATTGAGGCACACAGACTTTTATACAAATTCTAGTATCAAGATTTAAGCAAAAAATATAATATTTAAATGTGTTTGGCACAGAGCAGTGCAGCAGTAGCGTGCAGATAAAATGTCAGTATTGATATAAAGTATTGCAGAGTTAGGTTAACGGAAGACAATGACAATGGGTAGAGTAAAAACTCATATATTCATATATACATCAAAATTATATACACAGCATAACATCCAAGCAATATATACAAGCAACAGAGTGTGGGGTTCTGTCTCTCACCATAGACAGACCCACCTAACATATGTCAAGCTAGTGCTTTTATACAGTTCAGCACCCATCAGATATGAGTCATCACTAATTACAATCTGATGCAATCTGATGCAACAATGATGTTATAAATTCTTCCACCTGTGCTTCATCATGTAACATGCCTGTGATTACTTATCTCTTACACTTGTGGATTAACATCATGAGACTGCAGAATCTAACTGCCTCCATTTTACAACTCTCTTTCCACTATCTGTTAAATATACATAACATATATTTTATCAACTTTTACATATCTTGACATCTAGTTATGTATGTTCTTCTGCATGTGTTATATAAATTTTACAGCCTTTTGCTTGTGGTGACCCAGAAAGGGAGGGGGAGGATTCATATTCTCAGAGGATGATTTCTCTGCATGAGTTTTGTTTCTTTGCTTGTTTTAATTGGATTTCCTGGATGCTTTGTGACCCATCTTTTTAGGAAGAAGCAACAACATAAAAAGAATCATTACAATTCCTGTGCAGAATGGCCCAAACCTCACATTGGAAACACACTTACACCTAAATAAAACTGTTCGATTTTTGAAGCTAGCCACATTTTGTTGAGAGAGGGGAGTGTTTCCCCTCTCCCACCTTTTGTGATCAGATCAAAGTGAAATTTAGTGGCATCAATACTCCAACACAGAGTGCAAACAACAGCTGGAGATATATGCTGTTTTTTAACCTCCATGCCACAAAAATATCTATGGAAGTCTGGTTTGAAAATGTATGCTAGAATTGATTAACCTCTTATCAGAAGGAAGGTCTACGCAGAACTTTCTTCATATTTGCACACTGTAACACACCAATTATTTCATTCACTCGTTTAGAGACCTCCCTGTATTACCATAATCTAAAATATAATAATAGAGTGATTCTCCATCTCGTTTCTCCTAAATGGAGTGACTTGTGTTAAAAGACCTTTTCAAGCTCTCCCTACAGCCTGTGAGCTTTCTGAGGGGAGACTCTGTATGCTGCCATTTTACTCAGGTTAGAACATCTTGCTCTAAAAACGCAGGCCCTCTGCTTTCAGTTCAGTTTGTAAGATTATGGAACTGAAGGAACCATTGATCCCTAAGGATAAAAATCAGCAGAAGGTTCCTTAAAAGAACAGCATTCAAAGGATGTCTGAGAAAGTCCTTTCTTTTGTAGTTTCGGATGTTGAAGGTCAAAAGGGAAAAAAAGTGCTCCTTAGAAGTTTGGAACATTGAGAAGTGTTAGGCAGGAGGGAGATGTAAAGCAGAAGTTAAAATACACACACAACACACACACACACACACACACACACACACACACACACACACACACACACACACACATTTGAGGACAAAATGTTAATAAATCATCAGAGCAGCTGTGTTTTGTTTTGTTTCAAGGCACCAGCCATTAAAAGAAAGAGACAAAATGGCTGCCATTGACACTGCCTTTTAGTATCTTGTGTGTTGAGTTATCATTAAAATTCTAAGAGATGTCCTATTGTATTTATAATTTGTGCTCTCACCTAGAGATAAAGAAGCAACACTTATTTTTATGTTTTCTAAACTAGGATGGCAACTATATTAAATTACAACAAAGACATCTGCCAAAGTACAAGCTGTGTAGATCTTCTTTACACTAGCTAATACACATCAGCCCAGAACTTGGAAAATGACTCTGTAGGATTACAGATTTTTCTAGAAGATTGATTTCTAGGAGTACAATTTTTTTTCTAGGAGAGTGTTTCCCAATCTAGGGTGCCAAGTGTTCATAGAACAATGGAACAGTGAAGATAGAAGAGGCCCATAAGGCCATTAAGACCAGCCCCCCCCTGCTCCGTGCAGAAATAGAAATAAAAGGAGACTGGCCAGGTGGTTGTCCACATTTATCTTGAATGCCTGCCCTGTTGGAGCACTCACTACCTCTTAGGTCATTGGTTCCATTACTGTACTGCTCTAACAGTTAGGAAGATCCCCCCCCCCCCCCCGATATTCAGCCAAAACCTGGGTTCTCATAACTTGAGCCCATTGTTGCATGAGGCCTTCTAGGATAATTGAGAACAGACCCTTGCCCTCCTCAGTGTGTGTGTGTGTGTGTGTGTGTGTGTGTGTGTGTGTGTGTGTGTGTGTGTGTGTGTGTGTGTGTGTGTGTGTGTGTGTGTGTGTGTTGTGTCATTACAGTCGTGACTGACTCACCGTGACTCCATGTCCATGGAGTTTTCTTGGCAGGAATACTGGAGTGGTTTGCCAGTTCCTACTCCAGGCTCCTACAGCACCTGGTATTCCCTGGTGGTCTCCCATCCAAGTACTAACCAGGGCTGACCCTGCTTAGCTTCCGAAATCAGGTGGGATTGGATATGCTTAGGGCATCTAGGCAGCTCTCCTCTGTATGACAGCCCTTCAAAAATTTGAAAAGTGCTATCATATCACCCCCTCAGTCTTCTTTTCTCCAGGCTAAACATGCCCAATTCTCTGAGTTGTTCCTCATAAGACTTGGTTTCCAGACCCCTGATTATCCTTGTTGCCCTCTGCTAAACTCGTTCTAATTTTCAGTGTCTTTCTTGGAGTATGGTGTCCCAAACTGGTCAAAATACTCAAGGTGAGGCCTGAGCAGTGCTGGATAGAGGAGGCAAGCACCTCACAAGATCTGGAAATTATACAATACTTCTATTAAAGCAGCCTAAAATAGTATTTGCCTTGTTTATGGCGACAATACACTGTTGGCTCATATTCTGATTATGATCAACTAGAATTCCAAGACCCTTCTCACATGCAGTACTGCTGAGCCAGGTGTCCTCCATCTTGTAACTGTGCATTTGGCTTCTTCCTCGGTGCAGTTCTTTGTCCTTCTCTCTGTTAATTTTCATTCTGCTGGTTTCAGCCAAGTGCTCCAGCCTATCAAGATCATTTTGAATTTCCTTTTGGTCTTCCAAGATATTTGCTATTCCATCCAATTTTGTGTCATCCATGAATTTGAGAAGCATGCCCTGTATCCCCTTGTCAAAGTTGTTAATAAAAATGTTGAAGCATATTGGACCCAGGACTGAGCCTTAGGATACCCCAATTGTCATTCCAACTTAGAGGAGAGACCATTAATCATCACTCTCTTAGGTCCCTATCACATGTCCTTTTAAATGTAGATTAAATTTGTAGATAAACTGTGTCCCAAAATGCCGTCCCCACGTTCAGCACGCTTTTTTTTGGGGGGGGGGGGAATCCCTTTAAGCGAGGTTTCCAAGAGGTAGGGAATTTTTTGCCTCACTCAAATAATCCACCTTTTAAGGAGGCAGATGTTGTGGGACCAGGCAGATGATCCAGTTCTCTTTCTTTTTTTCCCCCTCATAGCACGACCGGCTGTTCCTGGGGCCAATCGGTGCTGTTTATTTATTTCGTTTTTAATTTTCCTCCAGCCCCAGGAGACCCAGGAAGCTGAATCCTGCGCTCTTTATCTTTCCCGAAAGCCAGCTGGAGCTTTTTTAAAAATCTTAGTGCCACCTGCTGGTCATGGGGGTGAACTGCCGCTTTAAAAAAAACACATTTGGATGTGGGAACTGCTATCCCACATATTAAATCACATGACAGGAGTAAGAGGAAAAGCCAGACCTTCAGAAGATCAGGATCTTCCCCAGGTGCAATAGCAGCCTTAGTATGATTCTGTACTCAGTTGTGTATCCACCTTACTCTTGACTTATCCAGTCCACACCTATTGAGATGGTGTCAGGATATCATGGGGAACTTTATCAAAAGCTTGGTAAGACTGACTGGTCTGAAGTTCCCAGGTTCCTCCTTTTTGTCCTTTTTGAAAATAGGGACAACATTGGCCCTCCTCCAATCATCTGGCACCTCACCCATTCACATGCTTTCAAGAAAATAATGGATAGTGGTTCTGAGAGTCCTTCAGCCAATTCCTTCACTACTCTCTGATGCAGTTCACCTGGCCCTGGACACCTGAATGTGTTCAATGTACACAAGGTATTTCTTGTCTATTAATCTCAAGCTGCCATCCTGTCCCCTTCACTTGCACTTTGCCTATGTTTGGAGGTTCAAAGTCTGTCTTATGAGAAAAGACTGAGCTAAAGTAGGAATTGAGCACCTCTAACTTTTCTTTGCCATCTGATACTGTTTTTTTCATCTCCACTGAGGAGCTGTGCCACTATTTCTTTTCTTTGTCTTTTGCTTCCCTCATATCTGAGGGATGCTTTTTTATTGCTCTTAGTGTCTCTAGCTAATCTCAGCTCATTCTCTGCCTTTTGCTCTCCTAATGCCATTCCTGCATTTTCTTTCTATTTGCCTGTACTTGTCCTTGGTGGCCTGACCTTCTTTCTTGAATCCTTCCATGTTCTTGGTCTGTAACTCCCAGAATCTCCAGACTGTACAGCTGGTAGTGAAGGCTACTGGGAATTGCATTCCAAGAACACATGGGTTACCTAAGGTTGGGAACATGTTCTAAGATAATTTTTTTTTAGGTTGAGGCTTTCTCCATCCCATGGTCACTATTAGAGCTGTAGAGTAGAGATGGGCACAACACAGGAAAATGGTGTTTTGTTTCATTCCATTTAGTCCCTACCCCACATTTCGTTTCATTCTGTTTCATACACATTTTTGCATGAAAATTCATATGAAATGAAATAATGAAATGTTTTGTTTCTCACCAGCAATGACAAGTCTGCAGGAGATGACTGAATATGGTTGGGACACCATCGGGAGAGCTCCAAACTGGTGTCCCGACCACATTCAGACGTCTCCTGCTGACCTGACATTGGCTGGACCCCTTTAAATATGGACCAGTCACCATGAGGGGGTCCACCCAGTGCCGACTAGGCCAATTTTAAAGGGGTCCAGCCGATGACAGGTTGGCAGGACCCCTCTGAAAATCGCCTGGTTGTCAATGTAGGAGCTCCGTGCTGGCAATGGGGCCATTTTCAGAGGGATCCTGCCGACCTGTCATTGGCTGGACCCCTTTAAAAATGGTCCATTTGGCACCAGGGAGTTCCCCCAGTGCCAACTGGGCCATTTTTAAAGGGGTCCAGCCAATGACAGGTGGGCACAGGGAAAGCAGGCTTATAAAATTCCTCTCCCCTTGCACAACACTGTCTCTTTGGCTTAGAAATGGAGATGAGCACTTTCTCTAGACTGAGTCAGACACAACTAAGCATGCACGTGTGTGGGGGGGGACCTTTACCTTTACCTTTTACTCCTCTAAGCAGTGCCAGGAAGAGGTTCACATTTTTTTATCCCCCACAATGCCCCAAAGGATGAGTTGTTGCCTCACCTCAGGGCATTCTGGGAAACTGAATGGCTCAAATCTGCTGGCTTGAGAATCTCACAGCCAAAGTTGCTTTAGGATAAATAAAGCTCACACAATTATCCTGACAATTAATTCAACCAGTTCCTGTGCCCTTTTTGCCTTCAAAAGAAAACTCCTTGAATGAGTTCCATCAAATGGTCCCAAAAGCTATATCCTTGCCTTTGTTCTGATGGATGATGAATGCTCTTAAATGTGTATTTACTTCCAGCTAAATGATAAAAAAAACTTGGGCCATTGAGGAAATGGAAAGGGGATTTGGATCTCTCTCCCTAAATGTCAGTCGTTTAAGTGGTTTGACTTTTATTTTCTATTTGCTCTGGTCAGTGTAAATTTCTGTGGGTTTTGCTGGTGTGGGGAAGAGGATTTGGGGATGTGTAGTGCATCGTTATTAATATTTGACTTTGTTAGTACTAGCTGTTTACTGTTGGAATTCTGCAGTGGGGGAGGGGAGAGAACAGGAGAATAATTTGCTTGCTTAAAAAAAAACTTCTGTATGAACATGGCTAGCAGTGAATGCTGCCTGTTCTTCCATTTTGTGTAGCTTTATAAAACAAACTAGCTCTGGAGCTACACACAACTTTTGGACTGACGGTTGGAACCAGAGGTCACCAAAAACATTTTGATGCCTGAGATGCAGCTCTTTAAAAGGTTACATTTAGGGCTACAAGTCCTGAAATCCGGGAGAGCGGCTGTAAATTGTTGTTCCGAAAGATGCAACTTCCAAGCTCTGTCAGGATGAAAGACAAGGTGGTGCCCCCTACAAATGGTTGCACCAGCAATGAGAAGGTTTCCGGATCGGGCTATCAGTTTTTAAGGAACTATAAAAAGAAGACCTCAAGGAACTCGGAATATGATTAAGTGCCATAGGGAGAGGACATGTATAACACTCTCACCCACACTATTTTCCTCAATCTAAATGTCTTCTTTCTATAGCACATCCATGGGTGGATTCCAGATTTAGAAAGCCACATAGAGGCAGTCTGGAGTTGTGAAATGGTAAGTGTGGAAACTACCACCTATTCATTGGGAGCATCTCACATTTGTCACTGTCCACCCTCAAGACCTCCCCACCTCCCCAAGATATATTTTAGGGTTCTTTCACGTGCACTGACTAGCACTCAGACCTGAAAGATAAGTAGAGATTTCACCTGGATCTTGTGCATGAGCTTGCTGAGAACTGGTTTCACTAAGGGCTTTATCCCACGTCCACTTTGTTGCTGTAGAAAATTCCGCTCAGAATCGCTACAAAAAAACCCTTCTCCCACGTCTGTCACGCTTTCAAAAGGACACAGCTAATTGCAGAATGGAAGTGCAACAAGGATTCCTGAATAGAATGGGGGGGAAGGGGGCAGCAGCAGCAGTGGCACCTCCCTAGTGGTGCTTC
Organism: Phrynocephalus guinanensis; assembly: GCA_037367245.1. Classification (NCBI taxonomy): domain Eukaryota; kingdom Metazoa; phylum Chordata; class Lepidosauria; order Squamata; family Agamidae; genus Phrynocephalus; species Phrynocephalus guinanensis. The sequence goes on along the minus strand of CM074740.1, from coordinate 93,217,950 downwards.
TGGCAGCTATTGCTCACTCCACTCTGTGCCTAAAGAATCAATGGAGACCCCCGTCCTCTGGCGTTGTTGCATTTCTTCCGGGCACGGAAGGGAATTCCTTCCTGTTCATAACAAACAACACAAAAAGCAACAAATAGCCTTTTGCAATAGGTAGAACAGGCAGCCACGTCCACCGCACTTTCACAAAAGGCGCAGCTAATTGTGGAACGGAATTGTGACAAGAATTCAACCACCTGGAGTCCAGGTACAAGAAATGTTGCACTTAGTTTTGCTTCTGGGGGCGTGGTCGCACTTTACTTTTGTGAAAGTGCGACAGATGTGGGAGAAAGATTATGTGTTGTGGTATTAATACAGCAACAAATTGGATGTGGGATAAGAGTGCAACAAAAACACTACCGGAATAAAATCTGTAGCAAAACAAAGCTTACGTGGAATAGAGGCCTAAGTTTAAAAATATGGTAACGTATATGTGCCCCAAGTAAATGTGCTGTTCAAGGTCACAATCTGCATTACTCAGTAGTTTAAGATAGGTATTCAGTTCCCTCTGTACTTCCTTGACAAGGGCTGGACTAGTTGAACCACAGGGCCCCTTCCATCTCTTCAGTTCTAAGATTAGGATGATGGCTCACTCCGTTTTGGTGTCCTGGAAACAATGTTCTTCCTTCCATCCATTACCATGGAATAGTCTGAACCACCACTCATTTTGGATGTTGCCTTCTGCACCTATTGTATCATCTGTTGACTACTTTGCCCAATCTAAAGCATGCCACTTTGGCGCTCTTGATTTATATGGCATTGAGCCGTGTAGCACTAACTACCCAGTTTAACAGTGTGTTGCCGTGAGATGCAGTGCCTGATCTGAGGGTGTGCAGTCCATGTAGGCAGAGACTCTACATTAGCACAGATGTTGCTTTTGTGACTCACGTGTGCAACAGCACAGCACATTCCAATGCTAGCTTCTTAACCTGCAGAAATTCAGCCACAAGATTTACACCAATTGCATTGCACTGGCATGTATAGCTAATGTGGCTATATTTTTGGCTACTATGCTTTTATCAAAACACTAACGTCTTGACTTGTGGCAAATCACCAACAAGGTTTGTGACAGGATTTTGGCTACTATCCCCACACATGCATATGCTGTTGAGTTGAGCTGTCAAGTCGCTTCTGACTTATGGCAACCCTTTGACTGTCAGCCTCCAAAAGGTCCTATCATTAGCAGCAGAGATGGGCACGACTTGAAAAAATTTTTTTTCGAGTTGTCGTTAGTCGGGCCGGTTCCATTTCGGGTTGTTTCCGTTTTTCGCGGAAATTCGCAAAAATTAGTCGGTTCGTTTTTTTGTTTTTTTGTTTTCTTTAGTACTAGGTTTTTTGGGGGGGGTAGCGGGCTCCTGGAGGCACCTCTCTGGGGTGGGTGCCTCCTCTGGCCCACTATAAAGGGAAAGCGGGCTCCTGGAGGCACCCGTGGGTGCCTCCTATCCTCACCCACTAGGAAAGGGAAGCAGGCTCCAAGAGACCCCTCAACATGGGGGTCTCCCCTCCTCACCTGCTGCTGCTGCAAAATGGTATGCAATAGCCATATGGATATGCATACCAGTTGCAGACAGTGAGACTAGTGATGGCAGTGAACCTAGAGCCATAGGTGATGCCTAACTAAGGCTCTCGCACCACCATGTCTCACACAGAAGGGAATTGTACTTGCGTGTAGTGCAATGCAAGTAGATCTGGCTTAGGGTTAAGGTGGGTTAGTGCAAGGGCTAGGGTTAGGCTAGTGACGGGTAAGGTTACGGTGGGCTAGTGGGTTGCACCTCTGGGTGCCTCTCTGACCCACTAAGAAGACAGTCTGTGACGTATGGGTAAGGACTGGAGTCAAGGATTAGGGTTAGGGTTAGGGGGCTAGGGCAGGTTTTAGGGGGCTTTTTGGCACATCCCAGAAGTCTCCATGGCCAAGTGGCCATGCGATTGGTGGGATGGCTCCAAAAATTTGCATGGTCGTCCACTCCCACATGGCTGGCCACTCGGCCAGCCCACCATTGCGCAGGTGTAAATAAAATAAAATAAAATAAAATCAATGGAGGACAGAGGAGGAGAGGAGAGACATTTTGTTGCAAGAAAAAAACCCACTGCTACTGTGAAAAATCTGGCAGTTTATAAATTTTCGCGTGTTTCTGTTGTGCTTGTGTGTTTTTGGACCACGATTTCAAAAACAATATTGCGTTCGCCGCCCCATTTTGGATCCCCCGCCCGCACCGCATGGCATGGCGAGTCCGGCTGCCCAGGACGGGGGGGGAGGCGGGACCCCCCCCTCCAGAAACCACCCCTCCGGTAGGTGCCCTGCGCCCTTAGTCAAGCAGGCATTTTTCCGCCTGCTTTTTTGGCCCGGGAATGGGTGGGGGGAGAGTTTAAAAGTTTTTTCCTGTGCCGTCCGTGCCGCTTGCTTGCGCTTTAATTGCGGTGGCCGGCGGCGAAACTGGGCTTTTTGCTGGCTGCGAGCCTGCGGCGAGTCCCACCAGAGCAGCCCAGGACGGGGGATTGGGGGGAGGCCGGGGACCTCCAGAAACAACCCCTCTGGTAGGTGCCCTGAGGCACGGCGGGCATTTTTCCGCCTGCTTTTTGGCCGGGAACCTGGTTTTTTTAACTTTTAAAAACTTTTTTCTGTGCCGCGTGGCATCGCGCAATCGTGCGATGCAAGTAACGAGCACGACAAATCAGACCAAAATTGTTCGTTCGTCGGTTCGAGCTCGAAGTCTGGCGGAGTAATTCCCGTTACCGTTTCCGTAGAGTAACGGAACCGAGTAACGGAAACGGAAACGGGAATACTGCTAAGTCATGCCCATCTCTAATTAGCAGACCTGTTCTTATGTGTATGCACACACAAAGCACTAATCACTGGATTGTTGTGAAGCAGGAAAGGGTTGTAGTTGTTACTGCCAGAGGTGTTTTATCTCTCACCAGCTGCCCCACCTCAATACGCTTGAACCTTCTGCTGTGTGCTCAGAAAAAGAATGCTGATATCATACGGTTGTTCAAAGAGTAGATAGTTGTGGTCCTGCCTCCGGTCTGCAAATCACATCATCAGCCTCGGTTGCAAATCAGTGCAGCAAAACTCCAAGCACCTTAATGACCATACTATTTCGCTTGGCTATTCCGTGCAGTCCCTGCTCCAAGCTGCGTTGTTAACGAATCCAGCTCTGTGAGCATGTGGGCTCTTAAACCAGAATAGGGAAAGTTCCCGTGCAATGCCGCATGCTGAAACTGACCTGCTAAAGTGAACATGACTAATGTTAAGATAAAAGCAAGGGGCTAGCCTTATAGTCCTTAATCAAAGCACCTTGACTTCAACAGGAGCTCTGCCAGGGTATGGAGTGAATAATGACTCCAGGACTTGGTCTGATGAGAATATTAATATAGTGACTCAATATCCAGGGCCTGGTTCTCACAGCCGGTGGTGTGTGAAATTTGCTTCTCAAGGAAACTGCCTCGGTTTAGAAAGATGCACAAAAGCAAACTAGGAGTTGGGACCGGAGGCAATGATCCTAGCTAGTCTTGCGAAATGTTAATTGCTAGATTAACAATTGCTAGAATCACAAAGCAGCAATAAACTACCCTCACATTAAAGAAACATGTTACAAATAAGATTTTACAGATGCTGTTGAAATAGACCCTTGTCCATGCATTGCGTAGAAGACCTCCTGGTGGGGTTAGATTATAGGCTGGCCTCATGTTCTATTTTAGAGTGATGGCTGTTACCAAGAGCACTTTTTTCCATCCGTCAGCTCACCCAGATTCATATGTTCCTGGATGGGGCCTCCCTGAGAACAGTTGTGCAGGCTCTTGTGATCTTGAGGGTAGATTACTGCAACACCCTCTATGTGGGGTTGTCCTTGACCCTTGTCCGGATACTTCAATGGGTACAGAATGCAGCGGCCAGACTGGCGGTGGGTGCACGCAGATATGACCATATCACCCCAGTTCTGGCTCGCTTGCACTGGTTGCCCATTGCGCTCCAGATAAGGTTCAAGGTTTTGGTTTTGATTTACAAAACCCTCCATGGCTTTGGACCTGAATACCTGTTGGAGCGGATCTTCCAATGATCAACTCAGGCCCGGCCCACTAAAATGTCACAGGCGCTCTCACTCTGGAAATCGGAACCCAAAACTGTGCCTTCTCTGTGGCTGGCCCCTCACTTTGGAACCAACTTCCGAGTGAGATGCACCTTGCACAGTCCCTGCCCACCTTCAAAAAAGCACTTAAAACCTTGCTTTATCGGGAGGCATTTGGTGACCTTTAGCCTTTTTTTTTTTTGTGATGCCTTCTTGCTGATGACTTTGTCTATTATTTTGTCTTTTTTGTCTCCTTTCTCTATTTCTTTTTAATTCTTTCTTGATTCCTTTGTTGATCATTGCATTGGGTTTTTATTTGGTTTGTTTCAATCCCTATTGTTAACCACCCGGAGTTCCTCTGGGAAGACAGGTGGTATAAAAATAAATAAATAAATAAATAAATAAATAAATAAATAAATCGGACATCCGCTCAAACTGTGGGTTGGGAGAGTGAGAACAGCCAAAAGAAAATATTTTTTCACCCAGCGCATTGTTAGTCTGTGGAACTCCCTGCCACAGGATGTGGCGATGGCATCTGGCCTGGATGCCTTCAAAAGGGGATTGGACAGATTCCTGGAGGAGAAGTCCATCACAGGTTACAAACCATGATGGAGATGTATCATCTCCAGGCTTAAAACCAGGGTACTTCAAGGGCCAGATGCAGGGGAGTGGTTGCAGGAGACAGATATCTAGACTTGTGTGCTTCCAGACGCATCTGGTGGGGCCACTGTGAGATACAGGAAGCTGGACTAGATGGGTCTTTGGTCTGATCCAGCATGGCTCTTCTTATGTTCTTATGTTCTTATGACAGTCCTCCATTAGAACAGTCATTGGGTCCAAGTTGGCGTGAAAGATCAAGCCCCATAAGTAATTAGTTCAGGGGGCATGGAATTGCTGATCCACAGTGGATAGCACCTGGACAGCAGACTCTCCAGGCATGTGAGGTATATAGAATACCATTCTCTTCATTCTGAGCCCCCCCCCCCGGGACTGTGCATCTTGCCCAAGGCCACACAGGCTGGCTCTATTCACAAGAGAAACATTGGGGAATTGAACTCTCAACCTCTGGTTCCACATGGAGTTATCCAGCCAGCTAGTTATATCCAAATGAGTGTCCTCTTTTTCATGATGCATACCCTCCTTGCTGGAGAAATGGTCACCCTAATACCCTGTTTCCCCTCAAATAAGACAGTGTCTTATATTAATTTTTGCTCCCAAAGATGCTCTTATTTTCAGGGGATGTCTTATTTTTCCATGAAGAAGAATAGGGTACACATTTATTGTTATCTTATTACTGGGGAGGCCTTATTTTCGGGGGGGGGGGGGATGCCTTATATTTCAGCGAGAGGCAAAACTGTAACTAGGTCTTATTTTCAGGTGATGTCTTATTTTTGGGGAAACAGGGTAGAATCCATGTTGCTTCAGCTGGAAGAGACTAACATGGCTGTCCTATAGAAAACATAGGACCTTAGTCATAATTCATGCATGCCTAAGGGGAGGTGCATATGTTGTGGTGACAAATTTCCATTCAATAATGGGGTAACTGGTTGCATTCCCAAGGCATACATCAAGCCTGATGCAATTTCTGTGATGGAAGTATACACAACTGGTAAGATTCTGGCCATTATATTTTGACTTATAATTTAGAGGCTGAAGCACTGTTGCTCTGTGCAGTACATCACAAGTAGAGTAGATCCACTGAATCAGAAGGGATGGATTCAACTCCTCTGTATGTTCCACAGATTTAGAGGGCCTACTCTAGCAGCCACTCACTAAGCTGAGGCACAAAATGTCACTCCTAGAGCATTTCTGGGTTTGCACAATCCACACACCTTGGACCACTCATGGAGCAAGAAGGGGATTCTGCATGTGTGTATGCACGTGCTGGGGCTGGGGGTGGGGGGTTGTTGCACATTCTTCATGTCTTAGTCACAAGTTGCCAGTGGTCCCAGGGTTAGACACGCAGGTTTCCAAGAATGGAATGATGGGAAGCAATGTGCAAATTTTCTCTTCCCCACCCTGCAGCGTCCTACATTACTTCCTGAAACTATACTTTGGAGACACCCCTGTGATATGACCAATCTTGGAGTGGGGAGATGATTGCTGAAGCAGGGAGCAGAAGGCTATTGTCCCAAAGAAATGAAATCACACAGGTATCTGGGCCCATCCCAATCTCTGCAAAGTTCAGGATAAACTTGTGAAGGAGGCCCATGTTATACACAGAGTACAGACTGGGGAAGAGGAAAAGGGCCATGATGCATTATTCTTTTTTGATAAATCGGGCCCAAAACCCCACCAGAGCACCACAGAAGCACTTGTGATTCTGGGAATATAGCTATCCTTACATGCCTTGTTCTTTGCACAGAAGAAGCACAAGTGGGTTTTATCCTTCCATGCAAGAAGACAGCAAAAATATTGTGTGTACAAATTAATAGCTCAACTAGCATAGCTGGTGTCTGTTAATGGACTTCATAAGAACTCCAACATCTCTTGGATAGTCTCTCAGAGGCTCTACGTGAGAAGCAGAGCCATTGAGAGAGTATGTTAAAGAGAGCTGGAGAATGTGCCTATGTTTGGGCTCAAAATTATTACAAATAGAGATTATTTGAAATTGTTAGCCCAGTACAGTGACACACCACAAAGATACCAGTATGTTTTATGCGGAAATTTTGTTTGCTCCTAAAACCTTATCCATTTCTTTTTACAGGAAATTACAGTGGTTTACCTTGTATAAAAAAATTCTCCGTTGATTGAAATTCTTTTAAGCAAATTTTATTTTTTTTACAACCTGCGCATTCGCAATGCATTGAAAACCATTTTTATGTTGTACGGATTCATCCCATAGGCAATTCTGTTAAGCAGATTTCCCCTGTCTCTGGAATTTTTTATGTTGTACAGATTTTATGTCATACAAACCATTTGTTTTACAAGGGTCAACTGTACTGTAGTTTTGTGTGTGTGTGTGTGTGTGTGTGTGTGTGTGTGTGTGTGTGGATATGTAAGAACGTGTATTGAAACGACTTCTGACTTATGGCAACTCTCTGACTGCTGACCTCCAAAAGGTCCCATCATTAACAGACCTGCTCACATATGTATGCACACACAAAGCACTAATCACTGGATTGTTGTGAAGTAAGAACTCAAACATCTCTGACGGGGGTGTTTGCATCCTCTTCATCAATCAGTTGTCATTTCTATGCTTGCTTCCTCCCTCCTTCTCTGTATGTGTCTATGAGTGTGCATTGAACAAATGGGGGGGGAAAAAAAACCGACTAATTTTTTCATTTTCTCGAAAAACCTACTTGATTATTTAAAATCTCCCATTTTAATTCAAAAGAAAAAAATCAATAATTGGTGCGATTTCACCCATTGCAAGTATTGCACAGGAGGGGAGAGTTGGAGAGAGCATAGGGGCATGCATGGGTTGATGGTCCCATAAACATAAACCAGTGCAGTATAGTAGCTAGAATGCTGGACTAAAGATCACTTTGACTTGGGACCGAATATTTGACCTTGGGTCAGTCGGACAGTCTCAGCAGGGTCTAACTTGCAGGATTATTGTGATCATAAAGGGCAAGGCAAGAGAATCGTATGTGCTGCTTTGAACTCATTGGAGGAATCACATAAATATAACTGGTAAATACTGCAAATAAATACTCCATGGCTTACTTGACAGGATAATTCAAACATATTTAATACCTTGCACCTGTTTTCTTAGATAGTTCATGAATGGATAGAGAGGTCTTTTTCATCTCCTGTGTTTGTCCCAGGGAAATGAAATGGGCACGATTTAGCGGGGTCCATTTCCGTTTCGTTACTCGGTTCCGTTACTCTACGGAAGGAGTAACGGGAATTACTACGCCAGAGTTCGAGCTCGAACCGAGGAAACGAACAATTTTGGTCTGATTATTCGTGAAGGGTTCCTTGCATCGCGCGATTGCGCGAACCCACACGCTGCACAGAAAAAAAAGTTTTTAAAAGTCAGTCCTCAAATGCCTTGGTTCCCGGCCACAAAAGAAATTATTCCTTCCATGCAAAAAGCAGGCAAAAAAATGCCTGCCGTGCCTCAGGGCACCTACATAGAGGGGTTGTCTGTTAATGGAGGTCATAAGAACTCCCCCTCATCCCCCGTCCTGGGCTGCTCTGGTGGGACTCGCCGCAAAAAGCCCGTCTCGCGAGTATGCCCGCAAGAAAGCTGGAGAATGTTCTATGGACGGCACTCAAAAATTATTACAAATAGAGACCCATATCATTTAAAAAGCATCGGAAAAGTGCCTGCTTGACTAAAGATAGGAGTATGTTTTATGGAGGGGACTTTTCTGGAGGGGGGCTCCTCGCCTCCCCCCCATTTCTTAATTTATTTTTAAATTGCAGTGGTCGCCTTGCCATAAAGGAATGCGGGCGGGGGGATCCAAAATGGGGCGGCTGTTAAGCAATATTTTTTTGAAATCGTGGTCCCAAAACAATGCATTGAAAACGGAGTAATCCCTCGTCAAACCATTTATAAACTGCCAGATTTTTCACAGTCCCAGTGGGTTTCTTTTTTGCAATTTCCCCTGTCTCTCCTCTCCTCCTATGTCCTACATTGATTTTATGTTTACAAACCATTTTTTTTACACCTGCGCAATGATGTACTGCCGTTTGGTGTGTGTGTGTGGGAGTGGACAACCATGTGTGTGTGTGAGCCATCCCACCAGTCGTGTGGCCACTTGGCCATGGAGACTTCTGGGATGTGCCAAAAAACGTGTATTAAAACGACCCTAGACCTATGGCAACCTTTGACTGCCGACCTCCAAACAGTCCCATCATTAACTTAGTGGGTCACATATGTATGCACACACAAACCCACTAATCACTGGTAACCTGTGAAGTAAGAACTCAAACATCTCTGAGGGGTTGTTTAATCCACCTTAAAGCCAATCTACTTGCTTGCATTGCTATACTTGCAGCAAGTACCTCCTTCTCTGTGTGAGACATGGTGTGCGGTTTCATTCTCACCTTGTGCAGGGAAGGCTTGATGCTATCACTCTCACATTGGTCTCACTGTCTGCACATCAATGTTGGTGCAATATCACCCATATGGTATTGCATAGGCATTTTGCAGCAGCAGCAGGGCATGAAGGGAGACCCCCATGTAAAGGGGTGCAGTCTAGGAGCCTGAATTGGACTTCCTAGTCGCTTTGACTTGGCACCCGAATATTTGCCTCCAGGAGCCCACTTTCCCTTCTATAGCAGGGCTAACAGAGGATTATTGTGACCCCACAAAGGGCAAGGCCAGAGAATCGCCCGTGCTGCTTTGAAAACCAGTAGGAATCACATACGAAAAAACGAAAAAACCGAAAATAATTTTTGCGAATTTTCGCGAAACAGGACCGGAAACATATTTAATAACGGGACCGGCCCGATAGTTCACGACAATCGAAAGAAAGGTCTTTTTCAAGTCGTGCCCATCTCTATCAGGGACTAATTCACTTTTGCTTTTGCACTATTCCATTTTTAAAAAACAACCACCCATGACTGAATTTTAAATTTTAATTTAATAAAGGTGAAGTTTCTGAATTTCTTTTGTGACCAAATATGCACTTTTCAAAGTATTATATCTCAAAATAACACATAATTGGACACAATATTCGGACAAAAAAGCCTAGCAAACTTCTTTTTTTTCTTTTCTTTTCTTTTCTTTTCTTTTCTTTTCTTTTCTTTTCTTTTCTTTCTTTTCTTTTCTTTTCTTTTCTTTTTTTTCTTTTCTTTCTTTCTTTTCTTTCTTTTCTTTTCTTTCTTTCTTTCTTTCTTTCTTTCTTTCTTTCTTTCTTGGAGAAATACAAAATTACATTGGGTTTCTGATTGGTGCATTATTCCATGAACGTGTCAGTTTGTAAAGTTGTAATTCCTAAAGATCAGCTTCCTAGTGCACCTGTAAGTGCTCAGCAGAAGCAGGATGTGAATCACAGACCTTTCAGCTTACATATGGGACTTTTAGGGACTGTGCTGCCTGATGCCTGGTGTTGCTACAGAAAACTACAGGAAAATAGATTCCATTTGAACATTCAGAAGAACTTCATGATGGTTAGAGCTGTTCGGCAGTGGAATATGGTGCCACGGAGGGTGGTGGAGTCTCCTTCTTTGGAAGTTTTTAAGCAGAGGCTGGATGGCCATCTGTTGGAAATACTGTGATGGGGGTTCCTGCATGGCAGGGGGTTGGACTGCATGGCCCTGGAGGTCCCTCCAAACTCTTATGATTCTATGATTCTATGAAAGCAGGTACAGGTTTTTAGTAACCAAGAGGAAATGTTTTCAATGCACAATCTGTGCTGAATTCCAGCTTCTAGTTTTACAATGTTCCTCTTTCAGCATGGCTCTCTCTGGATTGGGACCACAGTTGATCAAGCTAATTCTGAGATGTGAATCAGATAGAATTCAGAAGTAGAGATGGGCACGACTCAAAAAAAAAGGTGTTTCGTTTGTCGTTTGTCGTTTAGGGGGTCCGTTTCGGTTCGTTTTCATTTTTTGTGAATTTTTTGCAAAAAAATTCATTTTCGTTTCGTTACATAATGAAACGAAAAAACAAAAATGAAAACGAAAATGAAAAAATGCTGTTTCGTTAGCATTCATTACAGTTCAATGTATTTGCCACAACGAAAACGAAACGCACGACAAAATTTCTGTTGTTTCGGTTCGTTTCGTTTCATTTTGGAGACAAAATTTGTTTTTCATTTTGTTACATAACAAAATGAAAAAATGAAAATGAAAACAAAAAATTGCTCGTTTTGTGCCCATCTCTATTCAGAAGTTTCAGCTGCAGCTGGATTTGTCTTGCTTTCCAACAGTCAACCACTAGGTGTCAGCAAAAAATGAGACAGAGTTGCTGGAATGAATGTATTTAAATGTGTTAAAGGAGCCAAGAACTTTCATTTCTTGTTCAAGTGATGGAACCTGGTTGCATTTGTCCTTTACAAAATGGCCATAAAAGTGCTAAAATATAATATTTCATGTTTTCAAGAAGGGCTTAGATCAGACATGTCCAAACTTTGGCCCTCCTGATGTTTTGGACTGCAACGCCTAGAATTCTAAGCTTATCTGGAGGGCTGAAGTTTGGACATGCCTGGCTTAGATGAAAGCTTCGGTCAAGCATTAAACTGAGAGAATACAGTCGATTTTTTTGTCAGTAATAATACAGTAAGATTGAATTTATATGACTGAAAGAAACATTTTTTAAACACTCTGTGTACAATATTTTAAATGAAATATTTCTCAACAGCCATGGCTCACCATGTATTCTGCAGTTGGAGTCTGAGAAAATAATCCTCACACAATAAATAAATAAATAAATAAATAAATAAATAAATAAATTCTGGATCACGATTGGAAATTAACATAGTTTGACTAGAACATTTGCTTTATTCACTCTGAAAATGTGCACAAACACTCTGTTGACAAAAACTGATGAAGGATAATTAAATGTAATCTCCTTTCCCTAGGATTTGTGACACAGAAAACTGTCAGAATGTTTCTCGGGGGTTGGGAGAGCCAGATACCAAGGTCTCAGGGAGAAATTTCGGCACAGATAGAGCTTCCCAGATTGTTAGGGGTGGGAATTATTTGGATTACAAATCCAATAATCTCCATTCTTAGAACTCTGTCTGAAAGACAGTATTCTTACAAACACCTAAATGTGGCTCATTAAGGGAAAAGGAATAAACTGAAGGGTTTATAAAGGCCTAACTAGGCCTAGCTTCCTGTTCGGAAGGAAAGCTCTCACCTAGCATCAGAGCAGGGACATTAAGTTTGGGTGGATCTACGCCTTAAAGCAGTAGTTCCCAACTTTGGAGGTATTCTTTCACTGCGATTTCCAGAAGCCTTCACCACTAGCCGTGCTGGGCAGGGTTTCTGGTAATTGCAGTCTGAGAACAACTGGGTTATGCAAGGTTGGGAACCACTGCCTTAAAGTTTTCCTTTCTCTCTGACATCATCCATTTTAGATGTTGTGTCTTTTGGATAGAATAACAAGTCCAGAAGAACTTCCTGATGGTTAGAGCTGTTTGGCAGTGGGATATGTTGCCATGGAGGGTGGTAGAGTCTCCTTCTTTGGATGGCCATCTGTCAGGAGCATATCTGTCAAGTCTCCCATATCGGCCAGGAAACTCCCGTTTTTTACCCCTCTTCCCGCCGTCTTCCCAGGTCATCATTTTCCTAGAAATGTCCTGTATTTGACTGGGGTAGAGGGGACGAGCTGGTGCAGTGGCGGCGGCTTGGCGTGTGTGTATGTGTGTGGTTGCAGCTGTGCCTGTGTGCCAGGGTGTTGCCTCCTAACATGAGCCTCTTCTGCTTATCAGGGGTGGAGTCAAGGGTTTGAATTTAAAACTGGAACCCAGTGTTCGGGTTCCAGCAGTGGTGCACACACTTGCACACACCTTCTCATCAGAAAGATGCAGATGTATCTTCTCGTCAGAAAGATGCAGATGTGTCTGGGGCAAAAAAATACAAAAACCCATCTCTCTGGGTTTAATTGGATCAAAGGACTTGTATTAAGAGGGAAAACAAAGCACAATTTTATGGGCCATTTGGGGTGAAATCAAATACTACTGCATGATCAGAGGAGGCTGGTTGAGCAGACTGCACAGCTGTCCTCTTGTATTACATCTCAAGATGCTACTCCAAGGTACGAGCACTTAAGATGCTTTTCCCAGTAGTAACTTTTGTGTCATTTGTTCTGTGAAGCTCTCCACAGTCTCAAATGCTCCAGCACTTTTTTGCATCCTTTTTTTATTGAAGCATCATCCCAGTATTTATTTCCCAATGTGTTTTACCACTGACCCAGCTACATATGAAAAAATTCAACCCGATCTCGCATTGATATTTAAATAATAGTTCCTGAAAGCATTGAGCTTTCATCTGATAATATATACCAGTTTTCTGAACGTTGGGTCCCCAGATGTTCTTGGACTACAACTCCCAGACATCCAGGCCATCACACCTAGTGGTGAAGGCTTCCGCAAGTTTTCATCTATGAACACCTGGGGACCCAAGGCTGGGAACCACTGATGCAATATTTGGACAGTGAGGTATCAGAGAAACCAAGTTTGGAAGGAACCAGAAGGCCACTGTGGTCCAAAGCACTTTTCTGGAGCTCTCCATTATGAGCTTGGGAGTATTTGCCTATGTCATCATTTTGCAAAGCACTCAGTTTAACAAACTGCTATCCTTTCCAAATAATGAATAAGCAGATGAGATACCCAATTATACTTCTGTACACTTATTCCCCCTTCCTGGTCATGTAATTATTTCCTCATTCCCCTGCCCTATACAGTGAAGGGGGTCATTTTAATTTGAGTCAAAATTACTTCTCTAAAAAATGTTGGCAATTCTGACAAAATAGCATCACATGTCACCACCAAGGCATCCAGTAAGCAACATTGCTAAGGTTACAGAAGACCAAGAGCTGTGAATGATGTTTCATTTGCATACAGATTGTCAGCCCCCAGAAGCAAACATATTGTTAACATTACAAATTACATAAATCTAGTACTTAAAAAAAATTTTTTTTGGCCAAAGCCTATTTGTTTAAATGTCAACACACAGACTAAGGAGTAAGTAAGATTGCTTGTCAATTAAAACATAAAAGGAAATAAACTGAAGTCTTTCTCTCCATAGCTTGGACTACGAAGACTTCTGAAACATTCCAGACAAAAACACCTTATTAAATAAAAATTATTATTGGGATCTGCAGGATGGCCCTGGTGAAGAATCATATTTAAATGCTCACACATGCAGAATTTACAAAAAAAAAAAAGTGATTCTCACGTATAGAAAACTGGAGGGGGAAATAAGAATTCTTTCCCCTTATATTCTAGTTTTCATGTAGTTAGATATATCTTTTTAATAGGGGACAACACTCAGGTATCACCTTTACCCATAGTGTGAGATGATACAATCTGAGAACAATTTTATCAGCTATTGAAGCAGCTGTCTACGCTATGGAGGGGGGGGGTTCACCAAACACTGTGGAATACTCTTGTGTTTGTTTTGTGTTTGCCTCTGTTGGGACGGCTTCCTTTTCTGCATTGCTCCACTTATGGTCAGTGGTGGATAAATGCTCCCAGTTCTGCTCCAGGGAGTTTCTCAGGATCCACTTTGGCAAAATATCTTTGGGGTGTGGTTGCTGTACACTTATCAGTCAGTGCATTCACTGTTATAGCACTTCACAGTGGGTCATCTGGTCGACTGAAGACAGTGGTGGCATATCTCTCGGGGTCAGCCTTGGACAGCACCTTCTGGAATCTCCTGCCATCTGACAGGATAAATAATGGTGACTGGAGAGAAACTCCACACATATCTTCTTGTGCTCTTTCATAGCAAGGAATGGAAATGCTCTTCATGGTGTTTGCCTGCCTTCAGCCTCTAGCAGGGGTTGGGATACATACTCTAACCAAGGAGCAATCCCTCCACCACCACCCCAGTTGATGTATTTATCCAACAGGCGTCAGTGTGAGGAAGACCTATCGCGAGTTGTAGAAATTGGTGAATTAGAGACCAAATAAACAAGCACAATTAAAAACCAAGGCTCCCAGCAGCCCAAGTATAAACTTTGTTCATTTATTTGACAAATGTGGTTTAGCTTTAATTATTTACGCTAATATTCAGCACTATCTCATAATGGTAAATGTTGAGCGGTATATTTTGCAAAAGTAATTAAGTCTTTTTAATGTGCAATCTTATACTAGCTCTGTATCTCCTCATACATCTCACGTAACCCATGTGGGGAGCAAACAGTTCCTTCTTGTTTGAAAATTACGGGATGTACTGATAGGTGAGATGCAATCTCTCTCTCTCTCTCTCTCTCTCTCTCTCTCTCTCTCTCTCTCTCTCACACACACACACACACACACACACACACACACACAGAGAGAGAGAGAGAGAGAGAGAGAGAGAGAGAGAGAGAGAGAGACTAACACCTCCCTCCCGTCATCTCCCTCTCTCTATTTCTCTCTCTTTGTGCATTTACTGTTTAATTTTCTCAGTCTACATCTTCTTGTAGGAACATTTGGGTGCGTTTTCATATACTTGTCTGATTATACAAAGGGAAGGGAGCATTCTTGTATCTATCAAACAAAACCGTTTTGTGACAATGTTCCTGGATGAGGTGCATCGAATGTCCCACACAGGTGTCTTGTCAAAGGGAAAGCAAAACAGAGCGCAACACGAATTTCTCCATTGCTGGGAAAGCGGTGCAGTTGAAAGTCATTCAAAACCTTGTTCTGCTATTATCCATCCCATCCCTTCTGCCTTGTAGACTTGACAGGAGAGATTTTTATAAGCATTAAGCAACTGTTTCCTGGAATGGAAAGACCTGCTCTGAGGACAGTGCGTTGGCTTTTACCGTGGCTGACTACTTCATCAACCAAACAAGCTGCCAAAGGACAGACTGTGTGATGTACAAATATATCAGAAAAGATTTAAGAAAATACAAAAAGACTGCACAGTTTTGTTACAAGGGGAAATTTTCAGAGCATGAAAACTATCTTGTCCTCCCATTTTCTGGTTGGTTTTCTTTTTTGTTTGGATGCTATGTACTCAAACAGAAAAATTGGCCTTGATTGAGGAAGAATACCATGTTTTTCATTTTATAAGACACACCTGACCATAAGATACAACTAGTTTTTAGAGGAGGAAAACAAGAACAAAATGTTTGGCCTAAGGTTTCATGGCAGGGGAATCCTGGCTGCAGATAGGGAGGGCAGAGGCTCCGTGGAAGCCTCTTTGCATATGAGGTGATTGGGACTGGACAATCCTGGCTGCAGAAGGGGAGGGCAGAGGCTCTGTCTTTGTGAACAAGGTGATTGGAATAGTGGAATTCAGGCTACAGAAGGGGAGGACAGAGGCTCCGTGGAAGCCTCTTTGCATGTGAGGTGATTGGGACTGGGGAATCCTGGCTGCAGAAGGGGAGGACAGAGGCTCTGTGGAGGAGACCGCTTTGCAATCAAGACGATTGGAACAATGGAAGCCAGGCTGCAGCAGGGGATGGGAGAGGCTCCGTGCAGGTAATTTCTCTGTCTAAATGAAAATCTGTGATATATATGTTGTGAGGACTACTGTATTTGCTCTATAAGATGCACAAACATTTCCCCTTACTATGTGCAAAGAGTGAAATCTGAAAATTGTTATGTTCTCCTCCAGATATTAATCAAGGAAGTGCAGTTATAGTCGGATCACACCAGAATGGCTACAGGGGGAATTCCTCATGCATTCGAGTCATGTAATACACATGCTATTGATGGCATGTATTGAATGAAAAAAAAGCACAAAAAACCCTGATAGCTAATTTTGAGTGTTGTTTTTGAAAGAATTTCTTCCAGAAGAAATTGAGAATGAGGCATGAGAAGATGGACTAGAGTAAATCTACAGAACAAGAACAGAGTAACTCGGGGATAGATTCTATTCATTCCTAAGAGAAAGGAATTCATGTGACTCTCTATGACATCTCTTCAGTTGTTGAAGTGGGTAAATACATCCCATTTCAACAAGTGCTGGGTGCTCAGAAAATAGAATAGAATTGAAGAGAGAAAAGAACAAGAATTCAAAAATAAAAAAGTATTCATTTCATATGGGTTTAGACCACAGGCACACAACAGTGATGGTGAGGACACAGATATTTGGATTTTTTGGACTATTGATTCAATTAATTTTCTATTCTGGTAGTCCCATGTGACAAACCCACATCTACAGAAGCTTAAATGTGCCTCACCTGGTGGACCACATTTAGGTATCTACAGGTGTGGGTCTGACAGGGAGGAACATCCATAGTGGAGAACTATGGCATTTGTAGTCTAAAACCTCCAAAACCCAAGACCTTGACCAAGCCAAGAGGAGAACCTTCCATTCCAGTAGGCAAGCTGCCTATGACACATAAATGTATTTCCACGTGCATGCAAGCACATGAATACATTCAGTTAAGTCTGGACCCTAGAAAACTAAGTTGCATCAAAGGTCAGAAAATCAATTTTCTCCCTGTGTACAACACTTAATTGGCTCACTGGCACTTGTTTTTTCGAGATGTACAAAACAACAATTCTCATGGTCCACAGCGGTTGGGATATTATAAGCATAGCGGCGAAGAGGCAGGAAAATAAAAGAGGGGGGGAAACAATATTGGCTTCAATACACTGCATTATGTTGTGTGCCTCAAAATAGCCACACAGATGCAGCCACTTTCATGTAAACTCGTTTCAAACTTAGCAAAAAATGCCCTTTGAACAGCACACAAATAAACATGGGAGATGAAATTTTTGGCTACAGAAGAAGGATATATAAGGTTTAAAGCATGAAGAGATAAAAGAAATGGCACAAATGGCTTATTTTATTTTTCCTTTAAAACATTTGTGTGCTGCTTTTTGAAGCAAAATGCATAGCCCAAAGGAAGTTTACAAAGGTAAAAATTAAAGAATACATAAATATATTTAAATGCCAAGTGAAACAACACAACACATTTCAAACAAGTCATAGAAAGGGTGTCGGGCCTACAATCATTTTAAAGAAACTAGAAACAAAGTCTTTCAGGCCTATTTAAAAACTTTCAAGAATAACATCATGAGAATAATTGGACATAAACATTCATTAGATCTATATGGAGCCACTGCAGAGAAGAATCTGTTTCTTTCTTTCACACATACACTCCAGTTTATTCTAATGGATGTCACTAGAGATGGCCATATAATCCACAAAGCTGTCAAGGAGCTCAAAGCATCCCTTACAGAGTAAGCAGCGATGTGCAGGTTAGAGAAAATCAAGACAGACTAGTTGCTGGTGTTTATGTAGTCTATTTACAGAATTTACAGTTCATTAGCAATACTGTACCTTTTACACTTTTGTCATATCAGCCGTCATTCCTTCATTCAGCAGCATCACCAGCCATCATGTAGAATCATCATTCATCATTGTCATCCTC
Organism: Phrynocephalus guinanensis; assembly: GCA_037367245.1. Lineage (NCBI taxonomy): Eukaryota > Metazoa > Chordata > Lepidosauria > Squamata > Agamidae > Phrynocephalus > Phrynocephalus guinanensis. The sequence goes on along the minus strand of CM074740.1, from coordinate 93,199,905 downwards.
AATGATCAACAACATAATCAAGAAACATATTATACCACTAGGTTTTACAATCAATCACCTGTGCCCTTTCTGATCACATGATACATGCCTTTTACATCTCCACTTCCAGGCTACGCTTCTGTGTCATTGGACACTCCCCTTCCCTACAAGGCCAACTAAGGCCGTGGTCACACCTGGGTTTCGATCCTGTTCTTCTGAAGGTCCGGCTTTTCCTCTTCGTCCCATCACGTGATTTAATATGTGAGACAGGAGTTCCCACATCCAAAGCTGTTTTTTATTTTATTTTAAAGTGCAGTTCAGCCCCCTTGGCCAGCAGGTGGTGCTAGCATTAAAAAAATGGACCACTTGGCTGGGGGAAATTAATGCTTGTAGGACCCGATGGAGCTTCCTGTTACTCCGATGTTTTAAAAAACAGTGCCGATCGGCCCCAGGGACAGCCGGTCGGTGCTATGAAAAAAGAAAGAAAAAAGAAACCCGGATCATCTGTGTGGTCCCACAGCGTCTGCCTCCTTAAAAGCTGGATTTTCAAAGTGAGGCAAAAAATTCCCTACCTCTCCGGGAAGTATTAGAAACCTTGCTTAAGGGATCATTACTGGGTTTTCTTTTTTCTTTTTCTTCAAAAAGCCCGGTGGCCGTGGGGATGGCATTTTTAGACACAGTTTATCTAGTAATTTAAACTGCTTTTAAAGGGATGTGGGACCAGGGCCTTTGTGTTCCTACTTCGTGGCACAGTGGTTAAATGCCTGTACTGCAGCTAAAACTGTGCTCAGGAACTGGGGTTCAATCCCAAGTAGCTGGCTCAATGTTGACTCAGCCTTCAATATTTGCAAGGACGGAAAAATGAGTACCCAGCTTGCTGGGGGTGGGCAATCTGTAGCCTGCATAATTAAATTGTAAACCACCCAGAGAGTACTTGAAATGTTATGGGGCAGTATATAAACAGAACACTTTGCTTCTGTCCACAGCTGGGCTTATTTATTCTAATTGCATGCTTAAAAAAAACTCCATTTGAGCATTCTGTCATCAATGCTCTGACAAAGGTTCATTGTACAAAGCAAGCCACATGACACCCCAGCTCCTCCTCCACTGGCTGCCTTGCAATCCCAACAGTCACCTGGTTGGCCCAGTCCTGCCTTCACTGGCAGCTATTCTGGCTGCTCAGGAGGTGTGATAAGGATGGACTTCATGCCCCTCCCTAGAAAACAATGCAGTGATAGAGCAGTGAAAAGCCAGCCCTTTCCAAAGGCCATACAGGTTGTAAGAACATTAGGGAAAACCTTGCTTCCTCTGAACTTCATTCCTGGTCTTAATAGGATTAGAAACTCTTAGGCATAATCCACTGATACTCAAAAAATGAGGATAATGCCTCTTCAGTGTCTGGAGATTTGGTTACATCTGAGATCTGATTTTCTATCAAGAAGGCTGGGTACAAAATCACATTATGGACCTGATTCTTCAGAGATTATTCAAGGAGAGTATGAGACCAGGCAACAAACCCCAACAAACTCATTATAATGTCCTCCTAGATCTTCATCTTGTCAAGATTCAACTTCAGCCTATTAGGCCTCATCCAGTCTATAACCATGGCCAGGCATAGCTCCTGGTCTGTATGGCTTCACGTGCAGAAGAGGAAAAAGAGATATAGAGTTGCATGTCATCAGCATACTGGTGGCAATGCATTCCCGATCTCCAAATGGCCTGCCTCAAAGCCTTACATAGGTGTTGAACAGCAATGGGGAGAAGATTGGCACTTGTGAGGCACCATATTGTTGCACCCACAGGGATGAAGCAGTGTCCCCAAGCTGAACCATCATGTGGCACCAGCCAAACGAAACCACTGCAATGCTAATGCTCCCCAACTCTGACAACCAGTCCATAGTTGATGATATTAAAGGTCACTAAGTGGTCCAGGAACACTAATAGGGTCAGTCTCCCATAACAGGTTTGTTTCTGGGTAAAGGTTGTTGTTGTGTTGTTACAGTTGTGATGGACTCTTTGTGACCCCATGTCCATGGAGTTTTCTTGGCAGCAATACTGGGGTGGCTTTCCAGTTCCTACTCCAGGCGCCTACAGCACTTGATATTCCCTGGTGTTCACCCATCCAAGCACTATCCAGGGCTGAGCCTGCTTAGATTCTGAGATCAGGCAAGATTGAATGTGTTATGACTGTACAAAATGGTGGAGGAGTGCTGAATTTTTTCTCTTTCATATTTAGGCCTTTGGTCACACCTGGGTTTTGATCCTGATCTTCTGAAGGTCTGGCTTTTCCTCTTCGTCCCATCATGTGATTTAAATGTGGGACAAGAGTTCCCATGTCAAAAGCTGTTTTTCTATTTTAAAGTGCAGTTCAGCCCCCTTGGCCACCAGGTGGCGCTAGCATTTAAAAAATGGACCACTTGGCTGGGGGAAATTAAAACTTGTAGGACTGGATAGAGCTTCCTGTTTCTCCAGAGGTGAAAAGCAATTAAAAATAACATAGCCCATCGGCCCCAGGAACAGCCGGTCAGTGCTATGAAAAAAGAAAGAAAAAGAAACCTGGATCATCTGCGTGGTCTCATGGCATCTGCCTCCTTAAATGCTGGATTTTCAAAGAAAGGCAAAAATTTCCCTACCACTTGGGTGAGTCACAGAAACCTCGCTTAAGGGATCATTTCTTTTTTCTTTCTTTTTTCAAAAAGCCCGGTGGCCATAGGGACGGCATTTTTAGACACAGGTTATCTGGTAATTTAGACTGCTTTTAAAGGGACGTGGGACCGGGGCCTTAGTCATCTCATTCAGGTGTTGTATATTGAAGCAAAATATAGATGATATTCTCTCCATATTATCCTTACAAGAACCCTGCTGTTTCTAGGCTGGGGTAATAAAGTTTGACTGTTCCAGGATTACACAGTAGACTCAAGAGAACATCCAATATTTTAACCTGTACATCATTTTACAGTTACTTTAGTGGCAGGAATACAGCAATTGTACTGTAGATTATTTGTTTATTAAAGTTAACCTTTTTAAACTGCCCATTTTGAATACATTTGGCATCATTTGGGGACTTTTGGGAACTTTGGTGTGCATTTCACAAGCGGTTGAAAGGTAGGGAGTGAGCTATTTCCCCACCAAGTAAGTGGCTCTTAGAAGAGAGAAGGGCTTCTCCACTTCCTTGAGATATCCCTTTTCCAGCCCCATCCAGCCTCTCCGGGAAGCAGGATCTGGCCAAGAAACATGGAGGAAGCCAACCACACTTCTGCCAGGTGCAGAGGCCAGTGCTTCTTGCTGACACTCTTCCCTGAACTCCCCCCACATCAGCTGAAGATAATTCTCTAAAAGGCTACATGCACCCTCCCCTCCTGGGGAAAAGGGGCCCACCCGCTGGCTCAGACTGCCCAGAAGGGTCCCAATGAGGCACAAGCCTTCAGTGTCAGTCTGGCCCTTCTGTGGTGGCAAGCACAGCAACGTACAAGGATGTTGGGGTGCACGCACAGCCCCAGCACCAACCTGTGGAAGGGAAGAAAGTAAAAGTTGGATGTTTACCAATCCTTTTGATTTTGTATTATTTTTGCCTGGGATCCTTTTCAAATACCTTCAAATCGTACATCTCATTAAGGTCCAAATACTACACATTAGTAATCATGGGTCCTCCAGTGCATGGGTGTGCAGTGGCACAAAAAACATGGATCCAAGACATTGATCAACATTTTATATGATTTTTACAGTGGATCATAATAAAACCACTGTTACATCATAGGCCCCATCTCTGCCCAAAGGTTGGATCCAAGGTATGGATCCTCACAGATCTACCTGATTTTTCTACAGGATCAGTTCCAAATAGAGATGGGCACGACTTAGCGGTATTCCCGTTTCCATTTCCGTTACACGGTTCCGTTACTCTACGGAAACGGTAACGGGAATTACTCCCCCAGACTTCGAGCTCGAACCGACGAACGAACACTTTTGGTCTGATTTGTCGTGCTCGTTCCTTGCATCGCGCGATGCCACGCGGCACAGAAAAAAAGTTTTTAAAAGTTAAAAAAACCCGGTTCCCGGCCAAAAAGCAGGCGGAAAAATGCCTGCCGTGCCTCAGGGCACCTACCAGAGGGGTTGTTTCTGGAGGTCCCCGGCCTCCCCCCCATCCCCCGTCCTAGTGGGCTGCTCTGTGGGACTCGCCGCAGGCTCGCAGCCAGCAAAAAGCCCAGTCTCGCCGGCCGCCGGCCGCCGCAATTAAAGCGCAAGCAAGCGGCACGGACGGCACAGGAAAAAACTTTTAAACTCTCCCCCCACCCATTCCCGGGCCAAAAAAGCAGGCAGAAAAATGCCTGCTTGACTAAGGGCGCAGGGCACCTACCGGAGGGGTGGTTTCTGGAGGGGGGGTCCCGCCTCCCCCCCATCCTGGGCAGCCGGACTCGCGAGTCGCCCTCGCCATGCCATGCGGTGCGGGCGGGGGATCCAAAATGGGCCGGCGAACGCAATATTGTTTTTGAAATCGTGGTCCAAAAACACACAAGCACAACAGAAACACGCGAAAATTTATAAACTGCCAGATTTTTCACAGTAGCAGTGGGTTTTTTCTTGCAACAAAATGTCTCTCCTCTCCTCCTCTGTCCTCCATTGATTTTATTTTATTTTATTTTATTTACACCTGCGCAATGATGGGCTGGCCGAGTGGCCAGCCATGTGGGAGTGGACGACCATGCTATTTTTTGGAGCCATCCCACCAATCGCATGGCCACTTGGCCATGGAGACTTCTGGGATGTGCCAAAAAGCCCCCTAAAACCTGCCCTAGCCCTAACCCTAACCCTTGACTCCGTACCCATACGTCACAGACTGTCTTCTTAGTGGGTCAGAGAGGCACCCAGAGGTGCAACCCACTAGCCCACCGTAACCTTACCCGTACTAGCCTAACCCTAGCCCTTGCACTAAGCCACCTTAAAGCCAGATCTACTTGCTTGCATTGCACTACACGCAGCAAGTACACTTCCCTTCTGTGTGAGACATGGTGGTGCGAGAGCCTTGTGCAGGGAAGGCATGATTCTATCACTCTCACACTGGTCTCACTGTCTGCACTTTGTGTTATGCAATATCCATATGGCTATTGCATAGCATTTTGCAGCAGCAGCAGGTGAGGAAGGGAGACCCCCATGTAGAGGGGTCTCTTGGAGCCTGCTTCCCCTTCCTAGTGGGTGAGGAGCCCACTTTCCCTTTATAGCGGGCCAGAGGAGGCACCCACCCCACAGAGGTGCCTCCAGGAGCCCGCTCCCCCCCCAAAAAAAACCAGTACTAACGACAACGAAAAACGAAAAAACGAACCGACTAATTTTTGCGAATTTTCACGAAAACCGGAAACGACCCGAAACAGGACTGGCCCGACTAACGACAACTCGAAAAAAATTTTTTTCAAGTCGTGCCCATCTCTAGTTCCAAACCATTCTCCCATCATAGGCCCCATTTTTGCTAACAGATTACACACACAAAATCATAGGTCCATCAGCGCATAACTGTTTCATAGGTCTATGGTGCAAAAACATGGATCCAAGGCATAGATCATGGATCTACCTGACTTTAATCCAGGATCTCCCCCCCCCCCAAAACCAGTGTCCCATCATCTGTGCACACAGATTGCAGACTAAAAATCATAGGTCTATCAGCGCATGGTGCCTTTTACCCAGACCTGGTAGGGAAGAGACCTTTGGACTCCCCCAGGGCAGAGTTCTAAGGTCAGGAGGAGGAGGAGGAGGAGGAGGAGGACCCGAGCAGGGAGTAGAAGCCAAGAAAGTGCTCAAGCATCATGCCAGGGGAGAGGATGGCAGTCCCTCATTCACAGCACACCGCAAGCTGATGGCTCTGACAGTCACCTTGCCTACACCTCTGCTGGCCTGCTAACTTTTCCTCCCCTCCCAGCCACACCCAGATCTCTGCAGCCTGAGATGTGTCCCTCCTCTCCCTGCCCCCCATGCTACATCACAATGGATAGTGTGCCTCTGGTGCCCGGGCATCACCAGTGTCCTCACTCAACACCCCCAGCAAAGCTTCCCTGTTTGCTAAGCAGCCCAGCCAAGGGACATGGGACCCTTACAGACAGTGGCCAGGGAGCCCTCTGTGCAGTCATGGGAGGTCTCCTGCGGCATGCCTTCCTGCAGCTCCTGGGCAGGGGAGCAGTTGTCCCCTTTCGCTCCTCTCTAGTTACATGACTGCATGAAGACACAGTAAATGCTGGCTAATTGTTCAGAAAGACATAAACAACCCCCTGATGCTTCTGTTTCTTAAAAGTCCATGCAAGAAAGCATCACTCATCATTTTGGACTATTTGCAATATCTATTTTGCTAAACTGGCACCAAAAAATCTGTTTTCTTTTTCTTCTAAGAGTGCCTGAAGAATGCCTAATTTGTGAGTGGGTGAAGATACACCTATTGGGACAGTAAGACAAGTGAGGGCTTACATTTGGAGAAGTCCATGGTGCTGAAAGACTATTCATCTAACCTTGTTCAGATATCTGATTCTGGAGCCAGAGGTTTTGAGTTCAGGTCTCCACTTGACCAGGGCTGGATATGATAATCTATGATTCTAGTTCTGCAGTTCCAATATTATCACTACTGTATTCTAAGATTATTAACTGCTATCAGTGCTAGATGCTTCGGTTTCATCAAAAGCCAACCAACATAGCCTTGGGCTAATTCCATGGTCCCAGAGCGTCCCCAGGAGGAGACAGGGATAAAATACCTCTGGGCTCTTTACATGGGAAACAAAACTTTGAAAAGAGCTGCCATAAGTCAGAATCAAATCGATAGCAAGCAGTTGTTATTACTAGATTGCATTCTGCCAAGAAGCAGCCTGATAATATAAGCAGCTGTCAGAAAAACTGATATAATTTGACAGAGAAAGGTGGTGTCCACTGTGAAAGCATTCTTCTCCATGTGATGCAGGCTGAAATTTAAAGATGAGCGAGAATTCAATTGCACATTTTCATTTTATATTTTATTATTTGCATTAAATTATTTTTTATTTTATTGGCAGTTATCTGTATTTTACTTAGTTGTTGTTTGAGCTTCGCTCAGTGGGTTTTGTATTGTATTCTTTAACTGTATTGTATTGTATTGTTTTTTGTTTGTTTGTTTGTTTTGCCACCATGCTCGCAGGGACTCATATACCAACTGGGTCGGGCCGTGGGCGGCACACTTGTAGCCGGGGGGTTCGTCAGATCAGAAGAACCCGGGTCAGGCATCTTGTGCCTGTCCCGCGTTCTGACCCCTCGACTCCCTGCCATGTGTCCAGGAGCCACTTCTCCAGCGCCTCCAACCTTACCTGCATTCTGCTGAATGCCAGGTCAGTCCATAACAAAATCCCTATCATATATGATTCCATCCAAGATGGGCGGGCTGACCTGGCTCTTATCACCGAGACCTGGGTGGGTGCAGAGGAGGGGGGCTTCGCTCTCCCTGCTGTGCCCACCCGGGTATCTGGTTCAGGGTGTGGGAAGGTTGGAGGGTCAGAAGGGAGGGGGGGTCGCCATCGTCCATTGGGATTCTCTTCATGTTTGCAGGGCCTCAACATTGGTTAGCCAGGGGTTAGAGTGCCTTCACCTGTTAGTGGGACAGCGGGACGGATTTGGCATTGTGCTGGGTTAACATGCCCCCCGCAACCCAGCACAATCCCTTCCGGAGCTCTCCGAGTTCATCGCGGCTGCTCTATTGAAGTCCCCGCGCCTTCTGGTTGCGGGTGACTTTAATGTGCATGCTGGGGGTGAGCTCTCCGGAGTAGCTCTGGAGTTCATGGAATCCATGGCTTCCATGGGTCTGTCCCAGCATGTTGTATGCCCCACTCACAGGTCTGGCCACACCCTGGATCTGGTATTTTCCTCCATGTCGGGGACTTCGAGTCTGGAGGTAGGGCGCTTATTACCATCTTCGCCAGATCACCCAGATCCGCCCGTACCTGGATGTTGACTCTGAGAACAGTGGTCCAAGCACTGGTGATCCCGAGGCTGGACCACTGCAACGCCCTCTACATGGGGTTGCCCTTGACTCTTCTCCGGCGTCTGCAGCAGGTACAGAATGCGGCGGCCAGACTGGTGGCTGGTGTGCGTCGTTATGACCACATCACCCCAGTTCTGGCCCGCCTGCACTAGTTGCCCGTTGCAGCCCGGATTAGATTCAAGGTCTTGGTTTTAGTTTATAAAACCCTCCATGGCTTGGGACCGGACTACCTGGCAGAGCGTGTCGTTCAGCGATCCATCTCGGCCCATCCTGTTCAGCAGGTGCGAGCGCACTCGCTCTGGGTTGCCACTCCACGAGAGGCCCGGAAGACGGTTACCCGGAACCGGACCTTCTCTGTGGCAGCCCCTTCCTTATGGAACTCCATCCCCAGTGAAGTGCGCTCTGCAGAGTCCCTGCAGGCCTTTCGAAAAGCCTTAAAAACCTTTTTATTTCGAAAGGCCTTTGGTGAGTCTTAATTTTTTTTAAAAAAAATTTCTCTTATCCTGCCATCGCTGTCGAATTTTTTACTTGTTGAATTTATTAATTGTTGATCATTGGTGCCTTTAATTGCTGGACCTACGCCTTTTGGCGTATTGGGACGCACCAGGATTCTACGTTTTATACTTATTTATATTGATGCTGTTTATTTGAATATTGTATTTTGTTGGTTGTTGATCGGCGCTTGTCGCCCGCTGTTTGCCGCATAGAGTTCTATTTTAGAAGATAAGCGGGATACAAATATAACAAATAAATAAATAAATAAAAATTATCTTCTTTTTTAGAAGAATTTACCAACCTTGGCAAATTTCTGCACATTTGCCGTGGAAAGAACTCAAAATTTATTTATTTATTAAAAATCAAATGTAGAGAAGTGGAAAGCGATGGATTCCTGTATCCAGGAAAATGTTGGGGTGTAGTGTAGTGAGACTTTTGCAGCCTTTTTTCGATCCAAAATAGAGGCCATCCATGCCGGCTTTGACTCGGGTTGCACTAGCCCTTCCCCGCCATCCCCAGTTGCTGCCCCCCCGCTCTCCTCGTTTGGATGAGCTTGGGCCTGTTTCCTCTTCTGAGGCCTCCAGGGCGATTGCCCACTGCCGGCCTGCATCCACCCCCTTCGATCCCTGTCCCTCCTGGCTGATAAAAGCTGCCGGAGGGACTATGCCGGAATGGGCATGTACCATCGCCACCACCTCCTTCAGCGAGGGGGGTTTTCCCTCCCATCTGAAGAAGACGGTGGTTAAGCCCATTCTTAAAAAACCAGGCATGGCAATGGACCAATTGGCAAATTATTGTTCAATTGCCAACGTCCCTTTTTTGGGAAAGGTAATCGAGAGGGTGGCTGCGGTCCGGATTCAGTCTTTTCTGGAGGAACAACAGCGCCTTGACCCATGCCAATTCGGGTTCAGGCCTGGCCAGGGGACCGAGACAGCTCTGGTCACGCTGTAAGATGACCTAATCCGGGCAGCCGACAGGGGTTGCTCTACCCTGTTGGTTCTCCTGGATTTGTCAGCGGCCTTTGATACTGTCGACCACGGTATCCTGCTGGATCGGCTCTCCGAGGTAGGAATCGGAGGCACTGCTCGCAGTTGGCTCTGGTCCTTCTTGGAGGACCGTCCCCAGCATGTGCAGCATGGTCGAGAGTTGTCAGCCCCGTGGATACTCCCCTGTGGGGTTCCACAGGGGTCGTCTCTCTCCCCCATGCTGTTCAGCACCTATGTGAGGCTGCTGTCTGGGGTCATAAGGAGATTTGGAGTCTGCTGTCATCAGTATGCTGATGACACACAGCTCTATCTCTCCTTTTCCACCTCTGCAGTGGAAGCTGTCTGGACCCTCGACCAGTGCCTGGATGCGGTTTTGACATGGACCAGGGCCAACAGGCTCAGGCTCAACCCCGAGAAGACAGAGGTAATGTTCTTCGGGAGTTCCCCATCTGGGTACGGAGGCCCTCTTCCCAGTTTGGATGGGGTTTCCCTCCAACTGGCGACTACAGTCCAGAATCTGGGCATGGTTCTGGATCCAGCGCTCACCTTGGAAGCCCAGGTGGCCGCCGTGTTCAGATCTGCTTTCTACCACCTTCGCCAAATTGCCCAGATCCGTCCGTATCTAGATGGGGACTCTCTGAGAACAGCAGTGCAAGTGCTGGGGATCTTGAGGCTGGAATACTACTGCAACGCTCTTTACATGGGGTTGCCCTTGACTCTCCTCCGGCGTTTGCAGCGGGTACAAAATGCGGCAGCTAGGCTGGTGGCGGGTGTGCGTCGCTATGACCACATCACCCCAGTCCTGGCTCGCCTGCATTGGCTGCCCGTTGCATCCTGGATCAGATTCAAGGTCCTGGTTTTAGTTTATAAAACCCTCCATGGCCTGGGCCCGGACTACCTGTCAGAGCGAATCGTCCTGCGATCAACTTTGGCCCGTCCAGTTCAGCAGTAGCGAGCGCACTCGCTCAGGGTCGCCACCCCTAGAGAAGCCAGGAAAACATCTACCCGTAATCGGGCCTTCTTGGTGGCTGGCCCTTTCCTATGAAACAGCTTACCAAGCGAAGTGCGCTCTGCAGAGTCCCTGCTAGCTTTTCGCCGAGCATTAAAAACCCTGCTCTTTAGCATGGCTTTTGGCGATTTAGTTTAATTTTTTTTTGTTTTTTGTTTTTGCCCTCACCATCTGTAGTGCTCAACTGACTATGCGTTGTTGCAGAGCTTTCGTTTGTTTTATGACGCCCAAGTTTTCTATTATGCTGTTTTTAAATTGTTTTAAATTGTTTGTTGTCTCAGTTTGTATGGTTTGCTGACATGTTCAGCCCTGTAAGCCACCCAGAGTTCCCTGTGGGAAGATGGGCGGGATATAAATCCAATAATAAATAAATAAATAAATAAATAAATAAATAAATAAATAAATAAGTGTAGATATAATTACTAATCCAGACTAGTTGACTCGTTGAATGAATGGGACTTACGAAAACAACACACATATCAGTCACATTGGCAAACATCCTGTTACGTAATGATGCCAGTGGAAAGGAGTTGGTATAACATATGATGGATATTGCTCTAATTAATTGAGGGCTGAAATACACAGCTGTTTATTCCACTGTTTCAACCACAGTTATCAGGGTTAATTTCAAGTTCATTTCTATTGATTAATATTATGTGCAACCTACCTTGAGTATTTCCACTCCTTTTGCATAGGTATTGGCAACATTTTGCTCACCTGGCCAAGGCTACTGCTGTTGCTGTTTTATTAAACAACCAAGCTGTTGGAAAAATAAAACATTCTGACATGCCACATACCTTCCCATAATCCTAAATGTCATCTTGAAGATTATTTACATACAAGCACAGGCAATAGAGGGCTCATCCTGATTTTTCTTTGTATAACATTCCTAGATAGTGCTGACATCCTCATCATAAACCATCCTATGTGCATCAGTCAGACTGGTGTTTTAGTTAGTTCTGCTCCGGGCTATCAGATCAGCGCTGTATCACTTGTTGAAGTTTCCTTTTTAGAATCGAAGAGGTTGAGATGAAGTACAGATGAAAGTGACAGATGAAAGAAACAGGTGTGGAAGAAGGGTGGTGTTAGTAGGGTGGGAGTTTGTAATCCAGACAAAGATTTTATCAGTTGGAAGGTGCAGTGTGTACGCTTACAATAGTATACAGTAGGAACCCCGTATCCACTGATTCATTATCCACTGATTCAGATATCCATGGTTGGCAGAGAAAAAAAATTAAATAATTCAGCAGCCACAAAGCAAGTTATTGTCACAAACAGCAGCTGTAAAGCAAGCAATTATCACAAATAGCATCTGTAAAGCAAGCTACTGTCACAAACAGCAGCCATAAAGCAAGCTACTGACTCAAAACAGCAGTAATAAAACAAGCTAGTCAGAAAACAGCAGTTTGGAAATGGGTGGGCAGGCATTCTCTCTTATCCATGGTTTTCATTATCCATGGGAAGGCCAGGAACCAATCCCCAGCAGATACTGGGGTCCTACTGTAATTAAATATTGTTGTTTGAATGGCAGCAATGATTTCAGTAGCAGAAGATGCCAGGGGCATTATATAAAAAACAAGAAATCAACCCAAGTACCTATAAACCTAGGACAACTTCTAGTGCAGTCTAACTCTAACATTATCCATTGTGTGTAAGTCAGATGGCTTAGTTACTATATGACCAGGAATCTAAGCAAAGATTTGTTGATCGGTGACATAGTGACACTGTGGCTTACCATTCTTCTGATATAACTGGGGGACAAGATGTTATCCATTGATTTTATGGGTCTACTGTATTTATGGTTACTAATTGAATTTAGTCCTTTAACTCTTAAAGGTCTGACTAAGTGCAGAATCCCACTGGGCCCAGCCATGTTAGTTCTGAGTTAAGACTACCATCAATTTTTCTGTAGGTTTTGAAAAAGTTATAGTTTTTCCCCCAACTAAAAACTTCCAGAATCACATAGCGAGCACACACCATCCGATACTCAAACAAGATATGTGGATAAACAAAGCAAACCATTGATATTGCTTTGAATGTCATGCTGTCATATTGTGAATGTGATGCTGTTGGCACCCCAGCGTGCTGTCAGTCCCCATTCCAAACACCCAGGCCTTGGAACAAGATCCTGGAACAAGATACTTCTGGATCCAACATGGCAAGGAGATGGGAACATCTGACTCTGGAGAGTCTTATAGAGCAGGGCATGGGGCAAGGGACCTCTCGGTTGCTCGGGGCTATAAGGGAAGCCTGTGATGAGGCTAGAGAGAAAGATGGAGAGAGGGGAGATGAAGGACATGTGCATGTGGCAAATGAGTTCTCAGATCCAGAAGAGGAAGGGACTTGAAGAGATGACCAGGAGGAGGCAGAAGAGACTTTCATCACTGAAGAAGTACCAGAATGTATGGGGACAGAGACTATGCCTATCCTGATGATCTCAGTGCAGAGGTCTTCCTTGAGTACCATGTTCGCCAAGGTCAAGGCAGATAACCAGAGGAGCCCAGTTTGAACCTTTGCCCTCATTTGTGGCCACAGCACTGAGACCATCATCACCACTCTATGCCTGGCCAAGATCCCCGCCAGGGGTGATGCTGAAGAGAGAAAATCATAGAATCATAGAGTTGGAAGTAGAGATGGGCATGACTTGAAAAAAAAATTTTTCGAGTTGTCGTTAGTCGGGCCGGTTCCGTTTCGGCTCGTTTCCGTTTTTCGCGAAAATTTGCAAAAATTAGTCGGTTTGTTTTTTCGTTTTTTCGTCGTCGTTAGTACTGGTTTGGGGAGGGGGTAGCGGGCTCCTGGAGGGAGCTGCAGGAGTCAGCCAGAGCCACAAGTGACGGACTGGCAGACTCTTTGCACCCGCTGTGTCTCACGTACTTGCATGTAGTGCAATGCAAGTAGATCTGGCTTAGGGTTAAGATGGCTTAGCGCAACGGCTAGGGTTAGGCTAGTTACGGGTGAGGTTACGGTGAGTATTGGGGTGCATCTGGGTGCCTCTCTGACCCACTTAGAAGGACAGTGTACTGGCGTATGGGTTAGGCTTAGGGTTCGGGTTTGGGCTACGATTAGTGGGCTGTTTATGCCCGATTGGCACATCCCAGAAGTCTCTGTGGTCAACCTGGCCAAGTGGCCATGCGATTGGTGGAAAATTTGCATGGTCTACTCCCATGGGAGAGCCCATCATTGCGAATGCGCAGGTGTAAAAAAATAAAATAAAATAAAATAAAATAAAATCAACGGAGACTTTTTTTTGCAAGAAAAACCCACTGCTGCTCCTGTAAAAATTCAAGCATTTAAAATAGCTAATTTCCGCATGTTTCTGTGGTGCTTTGGTGGGGTTTTGGGCAACAATTTCAAAAAAAATATTGCGGTCGCCATTTTGGATCCCCCCCCACCGCATGGCAAATGGATGCGCCCTCCCAGCCTGGTACAGTCAGCAAAACCTGGCCATGCGATTGGTGGAATGGCTGCAAAACTTTGCATGGTCCACTCCCATGGGCGAGCCCATCATTGCAAATGTGCAGGTGTAAAAAAAAATAAAATAAAATAAAATAAAATAAAATCAACGGAGACTTTTTTTTTGCAAGAAAAACCCACTGCTGCTCCTGTAAAAATTCAAGCATTTAAAATAGCTAATTTTCACATGTTTCTGTGGTGCTTTGCTGGGGTTTTGGGCAACGATTTCAAAAAAAATATTGCGGTCGCCATTTTGGATCCCCCGCACTGCATGGCAAATGGATGCGCCCTCCCAGCCTGGTACCAGCAGCGCAGCAGTAGCAATAGCCAAGGAGAGGGGGCGGGGAACCCCCCCCCCCCAAATAAAACACCCTTCTGGCCTGGTAGGTGCCCTCAGACAGTTTTTGCCTACTTTTAGGGCCGGGAATCGGGGTTTTTTTTTAACTTTTAAAAACTTTTTTTCTGTGCTGCTTGGCATTGCGCGATGCAAGTAACGAGCACGACAAATCAGACCAAATTGTTCGTTCGTCGGTTCGAGCTCGAAGTCTGGGGCAGTGATTCCCGTTACCGTTTCCGTAGAGTAACGGAAACGAGTAACGGAAACGGAAACGGGAATACCGCTAAGTCGTGCCCATCTCTAGTTGGAAGAGACCTCAAAGGCCATCTAGTCCAACCCCCTGCCATGCAGGAACCCCCATCACAATATTTCCAACAGATGGCCATCCAGCCTCTGCTTAAAAACCTCCAAAGAAGGAGACTCAACCACCCTCCGCGGCAGCATATTCCACTTCCGAATAGCTCTAACTGTCATGAAGTTCTTCCTAATGTTCAAATGGAATCTCTTTTCCTGTAGTTTGAAACCATTGCCCCGAGTCCTAGTCTCTGAAGCCATGGAAAGCAAACCTGTTCCCTCTTCAGCAAAGCCTCTAGCAACAGCAATTGTCTCTCTACCTCAGCAGCCACTGACACTGCCAAGCCCCAAGCCTTTCTCTTACTAGGGGTTAACAAGCCTGACTTTCCTCAGGGTTCCTTAATGTGCCAGTAAAGGTTGGGCCATGTTACTAGGCTGAAGCCTAGGGGCTCTGCTGGGGCAACTGTGCAGGCCCAAGCTCTCAGCTGTAGTGGGGTGAAAGAGTAAAGGGGGTCCAAAATACCTGAAAGCCTAGGAGCCTGGCCCTTGGTTAATACACCCCTGACCACAGGATATTAACGTTTTCAGAACTGAATGTGTCAATAGAAATCAGTTTACTGGGACTTATGTATCCCTGCAGTAGTGAAAGGGTTGAGGGCTCAATGTCCCCCATGGATCTAACACGGGGCCTGTACTGAGCTGAGACTGTGTAGGGGCAAGTACTGATAATTGTATGGTTGTTTGTAGAGAAGGGCACGAACTGAAAAAATGGTGATTCGTTTTGGTTCAGTTCATTTTAGAGCTTGGTTTGGTTAGTTTCGTTTTTGATATATTTTATAGAAAAAAATCATTTCATTGATTCATTTTTCGTTTTCCCCGCTTTGCGCGATTTAATCAATTTGGCAGCGGGTGGGAAAAACATTCAAAAAATAAATAATAAAACATAGACGTTGCAACTGCACAAACTGGACTGGCAGCATCCTCATCCTCATCATCCACATCCTCATCATCATCTTACCGGGTGGCGGCAGTGGCAGCGGCAGTGGGGCAATCCTTTTATTTTATTTTATTTTATTTTATTTTATTTCATTTACTTTCAGGTTCCTGGCCCGTGCTACAGCTTTAGCACAGGGCTTTTTCCCCCTTCAAGTGCCGACTGTGTGGCCCCTGGGGCCCGGTCGGTGCTGGTTTTATTTTTAATATTTTTTCTTTATTTTGGGGTGTAATAACTTATAACTTGAACTACAGAGCTGGAAGGGACCCTGTGGATCATCACGTCCAGCCCCAATCAAGGAGGCCCAAGGGGGAATGGAACTCCCAACCTTTGGCTCCGCAGCCAGAGACCTAAGCCACTGAGCTGTTTCACTGAATGTTCATTTCATGCCCATCTCTAGTTGTTTCCCCATCCCCTGTTCTAATATAAACCATGTTGAACTTGAGCTGGACCATGATGGTTATGAACACAGAGGAGGGTTTGCCCACCAACCCCGCAAGGGGTAGGAAGGTTTGGTCTCTCACATACACAAAGCAGACTGACTTTTGTCAACCAGTTCTTGTGGGATCTTAAATAAATAGCAATCCCAAAGGAGAGTTAAGCTTGCCTCTTAAATAGTCATGTTACATTGCCAGGTGTTGCTAGCCTGGTACGGGGATCCCAGGAGGGGTAGCCTAAGAACAATAGCACATTTCCCAAACTTTGACAAGAATATGGAGCACATCTTTCTGCACCGTGTGCTATCATGCGCGGGCAATCTCCTTCTGTGTTTTACGGCTGCAAGATTATTTTTTTGTCCCCCGCAAGCCCTGCTTGCTTGCCTTGTGGTCAGTTCTCCTTTGACACAACTAATTTGGCCAGGGGATACCCTGAGAGAGATATATATATTGGAAAACCCTGATGCACCGGACTTTAATGCTCCCTCACCCCAGGTTGCTCCGAGCCTGGAAACCATTCAGTGAAAGCAAATCTTTCAAAATAAGGAATAGAACATCAGATTTGTCATAGCTAATCAGACAACTCCTAGAGCATCCTGCCTCCAGCTGTGGTCAAGACCTGATGTTGCAGAAGGTGCTATAAAAGAGGGGGCGCTTTATACACCTAAGCCAATTCTAAATAGAAAAATAATCCGATCCAACTGTTACTGCATGGAGCAAGAGATCAGAAGATCCTTATTACCTTGGCTGGCACAGTTTAAAAGGCTGAGTCGGACTCGGCGTGGGATAATCCACCTCCAAAATGCTCTTTCTCTTGCAAGGAATATAGGGGAAACAGCTAATTTGGATGTGTGTGTGTGTTGGGCTGTTGTTACAGATTGCAAACTAGGCTGGCTTCTGAAGTCTTCCTCTCTGATGAGAAACTTAAGAGTCCCAACCTCTTGTTGTTTCTGTGCAGCTGGGAATCTATTTACTACTGTGTGCTATCAAACTTATATGCAGAAATACGTTTTGTTTTGTAGGCAGAAAAAAAAAATCTTACTAGCCACACAACAAATTGGTATACATTGTGTGGCCAAAGGACAGGACCTTGTCAGATGCAGAAATATGTTATTCTGAACTCAACATAAGAACATAAGAATGTAAGAAGAGCCATGCTGGATCAGGCCAAAGGCCCATCTAGTCCAGCTTCCTGTATCTCACTGTGGCCCCACCAAATGTGTCTGGGAGTGCACGAGACTAGATATCTGTCTCCTGATACCACTCTGGTCCTTGAAGTACCCTGGTTTTAAGCCTGGAGATGATACATCTCCATCATGGTTTGTAACCTGTGATGGACTTTTCCTCCAGGAATCTCTCCAATCCCCTTTTGAAGGCATCCAGGCCAGATGCCATCGCCACATCCTGTGGCAGGGAGTTCCACAGACTAACAATGCGCTGGGTAAAAAAATATTTTCTTTTGTCTGTCTGTTCTCACTCCCCCAGCCCTCAATTTGAGTGTATGTCCCCTAGTTCTGGTATTTTGTGATAGGGAGAAGAGCGTCCCTCTATCCACTTTACTAATGCCCTGAATTATTTTGTACATCTGAATCATATCCCCCTCTGTGACTAAGCAATCATGATTGCTAACAAAGCCCATGTTTAAATGCAGGAGAATGATCAGAAAGATAATTTGTAGTCAGAGGCAAGGAAAGCTCCTGCTTTGACAAACATATGCCTTTCAGTATTTATGGAATTCCCTCTTATATTGATGGGCAATTTAACCATTTCATATCAACTCTTCTTAAACGCCGTGGTTTTGTTTAAATTCCTGTGCTGGTGCAGCAGACACGCAGGGATCCACAGAGCCTAATAGCCTCAAGGTCCCCAGATCCCTCCCTTTTGTGTCATCAACTGACACTTACAGTCTCAATAACTCACTCTGAGACATCAGTAGAAAAGTTTAAAAAATATTTCACTTACAATTGAACAGACCTAACAGCAAACTGACAAATACGGCTCACTGACATTCAGCAATGGGCCTCAACAGACTGACTGCTTCAATGGACAAAAAAAAAGGGGGGGGGAGCAGGAGAGAACAAGTTGTTAATTCTGAGTAGATGGTCAGCCCTGGTCAGAAAGGTCCCTCCCAACCACACCTATCAGAAACAGGTAAAACTCCAACACTTAATTTAATGTAAGAATGTGTGAAGCTACAAATCTTATGGTGCAGCATGACTGTGAATGAAGTTCCTCTTGTTTGAAAAAGAGCTATTGTTTATTGCCTCCTACATCAGCCTCCTAGTATGTGCGAGCAAGTGGCAGGCAAGATCCACAGCACAGCGAGACTCACAAACCTATATTCTTATTTTTGGGAGAATCCCCGTGCAGGGAAAGGTTGGCACCCTCCCCTTTCTGATATGCCTCTCATCTTACGGAAACTTCTGCTTTTGGTCTTGTCTTCAAATCTTCAGATGTTTCACCTGAAGAAGAACCTCCAAACATCCTTCAGATTTTGCTGTAGGCAAAATACAGTGTCATCCCTGTGGAAAACAAAACAAAACAAAACAGGGGTGTGCGTAAAACTTTTCCTGCTAGACCTCTCAAAACTCTTTGGATGTATTTTATCTATCACAAAGTTCCACACTTGTTCGTCAACATGCATCAAGTGGCTGAAATAAATTAATTTGAATGCAATATACTATATATCAGGGATGATGTGGATCTCAGCAGTGTCCTCAGAATTTGGGATTTGTAGGTGTTTGCATTCAGCTGATGATTCCCGGAATTTGTTCCAAGCACAAAGCGTGCTTTAATCATTCTACAGAACAGGCATCAAAGTCAAGAAACTCAGCAACCACCGCAGTTGAAAAGACAACTCAAGGAAGTTTCTGAGGGACCTGGCAGACAGATTACTGGCTGATGACAATGGCAGAAGGAGTCTCAGTGGAAAGCTAGTTTCATCTAATTAACAACAAAGAACTACAAGCACTGGGGGACTTCCTTAAAGAATAACAATCACATAGACTTTTGCTATTGGCATATTTGGGAAGTTTTATCAGATTTTGGGTCCCTAAGCAGTGGGACATGGAAGCTGGTTTTCATGATCTCAGACCTTGTCAAAATCGCTGCATAGGAATGTTGGTGTTTTTGTCTCTCTCGAACTCACAGAAATTCTGTGAAGGTTAAGAGCTTACATATGTTTCCCTTAGTCAGCATGCATAAAAGCAGGTGTCTCAACTATTGTTTGCGAAAGAGAAGGAAGATGGTAAGGTATTGCCTCGTCACTGTGACTGGACTTCCATGGCTTCAGAGACTAGGACTCGGGGCAATGGTTTCAAACTACAGGAAAAGAGACTCCATTTGAACATTCGGAAGAACTTCATGACAGTTAGAGCTGTTCTGCAGTGGAAGATGCTGCCACGGAGGATGGTGGAGTCTCCTTCTTTGGAGGTCTTAAGCAGAGGCTGGATGGCCATCTGTCGGAAATACTGTGATGGGGGTTCTTGCGTGGCAGGGGTTTGGACTGGATGGCCCTTGAGATCTCTCCCAACTCTATGATTCTATGATTCTATAAAAAAGTTGAAGGTTCCCCCTGCACATGTGTGCTAGTCATGTCTGACTCTATGGGCGGTGCTCATCCTTGTTTTCAAGAGCCAGTGTCGTGCAAGCCTGCTGTATGGCACCTGGGATTCGAACCACCGAGCTGCCCACTTAGCAGTCAACAATTTTCAGCTCTCTAGCCTGCTGAGCCCCCATGCCCCCATAGAGTTAGGTGGCAGATAAATGATTCCTCTTCCAGATTATTCTACATGTTTGCATATGACTCCATGTCAACCATACCTTAACCATCATAAGCAGAGATGGGCACGAAACCAAAAATGGCATTTTGTTTTTTGTTTCATTGGACTTCCGTTAAATTCATTTCATTTGGAATGATTTTTTTAAAAAAAAATGTTTCATTTTTCATTTTGTTTCTTTTTTGTTATGGTGTCCACGCCTCCCTCCCCAACGTGCCCAATCAGGGGGAAAGGCAAGGGCGATTTAAAAATTCTTGGAGCCACCGAGGCAGCCTCGGTGGCTCCAAGACATTTTAAAGGACCTGCACCTTCCCCCTCAATGTGCCTGATTGTGGGGAAAGGTGCGGGTCCTTTAAAGTGTCTTTAGCTATTGAGGCAAGTGCTTGCCTCAATGGCTAAATACATTTTAAAGGACCTGCACCTTCCCCTCTAACGCGACCGATCGGGGTGTGGGTTGTTTAAAGCAGTTTTCCAATGCATTCTTATGGGAAACCTAACAAAAAATGGAACGGAACGAACGGAAACTTTCCAGTTCGTTTCATTTCATTTTTCTATTAAAAAATCATTTTGGTTTTCATTTCATTCCAAAACAAAACAAAAAACAAATAAAAAATGGAATAAAAAATTCATCCCCAGCTCTAATCCTAAGGCTTAACAATTTGATTATCTATAAACAAGATAAAGTGGAAACTCTGGAGACATTGTATTGGGGAATACACCAGAGTACTGCATTCTGTACAAACGTGTGGCACACAGAGCTAGAGGAGACGATATTGCTAACTTTCCTTGTGGTTCGTGATGGTCTGTGAACTAACAGGAAAACCGAACCTGGAAGGGAAGCTGGCTTGCTGTCTCTGATGATGGTGGAAGTGACAGCACTGTTAGTGGTGGCAGCAGCAGGTCCAGGTAGGAAGGTGACAGGGGCAGTGGGAATGGGTCAGGCAGGCATCCATTTGGCCGAGGCAAAATGAAGTGCCCAGGGGGAAAAACTCAGCACTTCATTTGGCTTCAGCAAAACAGGATCCCACAACTGGGTCACAAACCGAACGACGAACCAGCCTGATTGGTGAGTATTTTGTTTGTTTGTTTTGGTTCATAGTTCACTTCGTGCCCATCCCTGATCTCTCCTCCTGCAGTAAATCAAAGCACAGTCTTAGGCCCTGGTCTCAATGATGATTTTGCTGCTCTTTTTGCTGCGAAAGACTGTGCATCAAAAGAGCGTGCCTTCACTCCAAAGAGCAGTATTTTGGTACCCTGGCCAACCACACCCCCAGAAGCGCACTTTAACCGCAGCATTTTGTACCACCACCAGGGGTTGTGTTCAAATACTTCTGTTATTGATGCACACTTTTTAAACGCCTCAAACAAGGTGCAACCCCAGAAAAGTCGCACCAATTAGATTCGTACCCCTTTCCTGCCACTTCCTGTAGTTCTGTCTTGGTAATCGTTTATGCTACTGAATTGGTGCCATAGCAGCATGCCGGCACAATTTTTACTGGCTTTCTGCCTGCAATTACAATTAATTTTAAGAAGAAAAACTGCTACCTGGCTGCAACGCAGGGATTTGCCACAAGGGAAAAGATGCACAGTAAGCAAGTTGGGACGGACACAGAGAAGTAAAATACTCCCCTGTCGTCAGGGTGCTAAATGCGCATCAAATGTCACGTGACCCCCCCAAATAGTACACATCATATTAAGATGCACAGATAACAGTAGTGAGACTGGGGCCTTAGATCACTTTCTAGAATTCTTGCCTTAAAGCATTTGCACGAGGTTTCCTGCTGTATCTGAGAAAAACAGTGAATGTATGGCTCCACTCCCCCAGATCATTGCACATCTCTACAGCAGGTAGAAAAATAGCTTGGTTCTATCAGGTTAAAGATAACAAGTCGGCAAGACATAACAGTAACAGACAAGGTCTGGTGAGACAAAGGCTAAACCCCCCAATCAGCATATTTCCTGAATGAAGAAGACTTAATTCTCCTTTCATATATATGAGAACACTGTTCATTTTTATATTTCCCTTCCCAATCAATATGTAACATGCCTTTTAATCCCCTTAAACTTTGAAAGAAATTCTTATTAGGTTTATCCAGAACTTGTAAAAGTAACTCCCTTAGTTGGCACTGCCATTCTAAGGTTTGCAGCCCTAAACACAAACCTTTTTTCGAACTTGAGTTTCACCATTTCACTGGAGACAAGTATAGTGGTACCTTGTATAAAGGAATTCATTCATTCCAAATGAAATATTGTTAAGCAAATGTTCCTTTATAGAAATTTCCCAGAGGAATGCATTGAAAACGGAGTCATTCCTAATCGCGACCATTTTTATGATATATGGATTCACCCCATAGTCGATTCTGTTAAGCAAATTTCCCCTATCTCTGGAATTTTTTATGTTGTACAGATTTTATGTTATAAAACCATTTGTTATACGAGGGTCCACTGTATTAATAAATCAAAAATAAAATCCGACAAAGCTTAATTCTAAGTATGATGGCTTTGAAATGAGCATTATTTCAAGTTATCTGTAGAAGCAGTGGGAGCTAATTGCACTGCTCCTACCTCCTGCGAAGCTAGCGAAAAAAAGGGATCTCTCTTCTGAATTCTCTGCCATTTGCAAGCAGTCCCCAGAGAGTGTGTTCAATCCAGGAGAAAGGTCACGAATCTCGACCTGGAAGGAAGATTTGTCCAGCACACCTAGATTCTACACTTTGTTTGCAGCAGTCCAAGTGCTATTCACTAATAATGAGTAGCATATGTCTTTACACACACTGTTCCCATACAATCTTATTTGGTTTTACTAATGAAATGTTGGCCTATCCAGCCAGCATTCAGTTTGAACTGACTTCCAATTCCACCCCCCACCCCCACACACACAAAATATCCCCCTGAAAAAAGCTGAGGCATTAATATTTAAAATTTCACTGCTGCAATGGACGTGTGTAATGCATTTTCAAAGAGAAGAAAAAGCATGTGAGTGTGGGTGTTTAAAAAATAGTCTCCCTACAACACTTGCCCCAAATACATATTTACAATGAGAGGTTTGGAACATTGCCTTGATGTTCCAATCATTTGGATAAAACACACCGCTTTCAAACACAATTAATCCATACTTTAACTGGGGAACAAGGGTTTAATGGAGATGTCAGCAACAATGTGTTCAAAATCAGATTGAGTCTAAACAAGTTATCGAATTTCCTTTTCACCAAGATAAAAAAATATTTCCCTCTTTAGCATCCCACTCAAAATCCCTTCTGAACGCTGTCTATTCAATCAGATGTCTGGGCAATCAGGGGTCTAGCATATTCTAGGGCAGTGGATCCCAACTTTGGGTAACCCAGGCATTCTTAGACTGAAGTTCCCAGAAACCCTAGCCAGCACAGCTGGTGGTGAAGCCTTCTGGAAACTGCAGTCCAAGAACACCTGGGTTACTCAAGCCATTTGAATGTCTGAATGCCAGATATCCTTTATTTGTAGATACAAATGGTCCTACAGTATCCTGTCACTTATATGAAATACACACACAGAGAGAGGGTGGTACCTCCAGTTACGGATGCCCCAATTTATGAAAAATTTGAGTTATGAATAGAATTCCGTGGGTATAGGAAACATTTGAGTTACAAAAAAGCCTTTTTTTGTCAATAAAAAGAAAACGGAAGGAGAGATTCCTTTTCAAAATGGCTCCTGCTGGTTTACAAAAGCAATACTGCCATCTTGTGGCCACCCAACTCCAGTGCTGCAATTAGGAAGGAGGAGCCAGCTGGAAAAGCAAACCTGAGAACTGGGCCTTCTTTTTTTCAACAACCTTTTAAAGCTTCCTATTTTGAAAATGAGCTGCCTTAGATGCCCTAAGCACATCTGATCTCGCTTGATTTTGGAAGCTAAGCAGGGTCGGCCCTGGTTAGTACTTGGATGGGCAACCACCAGGGAATACCAGGTGCTGTAGGCGCCTGGAGTAGGAACTGGCAAGCCACTCCAGTACTCCTGCCAAGAAAACTCCATGGACATGGAGTCATGTAGAGTCGGTCACGACTGTAACAACACAACACAACACAACACAACACAACACAACACACACACACACACACACACACACACACACACACACACACACACACACACACACACACATTTTGGAAATATTTGACACCACTTTGGGGACTTTTGGGGGCTTCTTTGGTGGATTTCTCAAGCGAATTTTAGCTACATTTGATTCATCAATTTATTGGGCTATAAAATGGCTCAAAAGGCACCCAGAGGCACCAAATGTGCAGGGAAGCTAACCTTGACTCTCTACAATCCCTCCAGGTTTGGTAAAGAGTGGAACCCTCATGATGCAGAGGTTAAACTGCTGTACTGCAGCTAAAACTGTGCTCATGACCTGGGGTCCAATCTCAGGTAGCCGGCTCAAGGGTGACTCATGGTGGAGCCCTTACTACTTCTCAAAGTAATTGGTTCCATTGTCATACTGCACTAACAGTTAGGAAGTTTTTTCTGATATTCATCTGAAATCTGGCATCCTTGTATGCTGATAGAATGAACTGAATGGGACTTATGTGGTGCTACGTTTGCAACTTAGTCCTCCCCCTGTGGTGTTTTCACTCTCTATGTGTGGGAGAAGACAAAACAGCACACAAATCACTTGTGCGTAATGATTCCACATCACATACGATGCACCAGTCGGCACTCCTGAGGCTTCATCCTTCCCACCACGCCTACCAGGGGACCACTGAGGGCAGCATATAAACAGAGGGCTATCTCTAGCACACCTGCATAGGAGAAACCGCTCTTGATTCGGGGCACTTAATTACCAGAAAAATATTGACAAATTGGAAGGAGTTCAGAGGAAAAGAAGCAGAAATGGTCAGGGGACCATGAAAAATTTACATCTGAGGAAAGATAAAAAGAGCTGAATATGCAGAGCTCATTGAGGAGATAATTAAAAGAGGCTGCCTTGTGGAGACCACAGCTACTCCTACCTTTGTGTCAAGGATGGAGATGAAATGATTTAGGGCAGGAGTTGGATAGACGAATAGATGTAATTTGGAAAGAGAAGGGGAGATGTGGGCTATGTAATGCAGCAAGAAACTCCCAGGCAGTTAAGAATTATGCAGCTTCAGAAAGGAGTGAAGGATTTAAGAAAGCAAATGATCCCTTGCTTTTCATATCAAACTAGACCACTCATCGGCTGGAAGCAACCCTTGGGATCCCTGAGTTGAAACCCTGCCAACACACTGGAAAGGGATTTGGACTGGGCTGCTTTGAAGGCGACAGAGTTGGCATCTCCCTGGGAAGTGCTAAGCCATCTGGGAAAGGGATGACATTGATGCCTTTGGCATGCCCCCTGCTGTGTATCCGACATCAGTTGTTTCCTCCAGGTAGGAGGGCAGAATAACCAGCATGTTTTCCCTAGCCAAAGTAATGCAGTGAGAAACACCCTGGAAGTGCAAACCCGTAGATTGGCTTTCCCATAAGGGGGATGTCATCCAACAGGGTGTTCAGCGGGGACTCTGCAGAGCTTTTGAAGGCACAGAGGTCTGTTTCCTAGAATGTCTTTCACTTTCTTGATGGATGTTGCCTTTATGGCAAATTCAGAGGCTTCCAGAAAGAGGAAGTTGGTGACCCAATTCAGATGGTGTTATGTCCGTGTGATAAACGAAGAACAACCCTTTTGTCTTCATGGATCTGATGCTGTTAGATCTCCTGGTGTGTCTGATAAAATAACTCAGACTGATATCATTACCAGAACTAGACAATCATAGGAGATGATCCTTCATAACCTCTATAACCAGCCTTGTCTCTTTTTCCATTTTCCTTAAGAAAAGAAAGGGCAGGCTGAGTTTCTTCAGTATCATTTTATTTATTTATATATTTTGAATAGAGATGGGCACGAATAAAAAAAATGGTGTTTCGGTTTTTTCATTTGTCGTTGAGAGGTCCGTTTCATTTCATTTCTGATTTTCGTGAATTTTTGGAAAAATTTCATTTTCGTTTTTCATTTTTCGTTTCTACCCGCTTTTTGCGCCATTTTAAAGCATTTCCGTGCGGGGGCGTCCCCCAACGCCCCAGACCAGAGGGAAAACACTAAAAAAAATGGATGATGGCAGAGACACAGTATAGACTAGGTACGCAGGGAGGCTGCAAAGGCAGCGGCGGGCATTGCCCAGGGTGCAAGGCAGCCGCAGAGTGTCTGCACTGCGGGGCAGGGGAGGGTACTCACCGAGAGGTACGCACACATGCACACAGGGAGGCTGCAGGACTGAAGCTAGAGTCGCAGAGACGGCAATCCCACCCTAACTCCCACCGGGGACTGCAAGGAGCACGGGGGCTGCCAGAGCTTTTTCTGCCCTCTGTGGGAGAAAAGACATAAATGCACATTTTAAGGACCCCAACCCCCCCGGTAGGTATTATCAGACAGTATAAATAATTATCGCTGCATTTTTATGGATGTCCAGGGTGTTTTTTAACATTTAAAACAGCTCATTTCATTGTGCGTCACCATTAACGAAAACGAAACGTAACAAACATAATTTTCGTGGTTCTGTTCATTTCGTTCCATTTTCATCACAATTTTTGTTTGTCGTTTCATTATGTAACGAAACGAATAGAGATGGGCATGACTTAGCGGTATTCCCGTTTCCGTTTCCGTTACTCGTATCCGTTACTCTACGGAAACGGTAACGGGAATTACTCCGCCAGAATTCGAGCTCGAACCGACGAACGAACAATTTCGTCTGATTTGTCGTGCTCGTTACTTGCATCGCGGCGATCGCGCAATGCCAAGCGGCACAGAAAAAAAGTTTTTAAAAGTTTAAAAAAAAAACCGATTCCCGGCCCTAAAAGTAGGCGAAAACTGTCTGAGGGCACCTACCAGGCCAGAAGGGTGTTTTCTTTGGGGGGGGGGTTCCCCGCCCCCCTCTCCTTGGCTATTGCTACTGCTGCGCTGCTGGTACCAGGCTGGGAGGGCGCATCCATTTACCATGCAGTGCGGGGGATCCAAAATGGTGACCGCAATATTTTTTTTGAAATCATTGCCCAAAACCCCACCAAAGCACCACAGAAACATGCGAAAATTAGCTATTTTAAATGCTTGAATTTTTACAGTAGCAGCAGTGGGTTTTTCTTGCAAAAAAAGTCTCCGTTGATTTTATTTTATTTTATTTTATTTTATTTTTTTACACCTGCACATTCGCAATGATGGGCTCGCCCATGGGAGTGGACCATGCAAATTTTCCACCAATCGCATGGCCACTTGGCCAGGTTGACCACAGAGACTTCTGGGATGTGCCAATCGGGCATAAACAGCCCACTAATCGTAGCCCAAACCCGAACCCTAAGCCTAAGCCTAATCCATACACCAGTACACTGTCCTTCTAAGTGGGTCAGAGAGGCACCCAGAGGTGCACCCCAATACTCACCCTAACCTCACCCGTAACCCTAAACCTAGCCCTTGCGCTAACCCGTCTTAACCCTAAGCCAGATCTACTTGCATTGCACTACATGCAAGTACGTGAGACACAGCGGGTGCAAAGAGTCTGCCAGTCCGTCACTTGTGGCTCTGGCTGACTCCTGCAGCTCCCTCCAGGAGCCTGCTACCCCCCCCCAAACCAGTACTAACAACAACGAAAAAACAAAAAAAACGAACCGACTAATTTTTTGCGAAATTTCACGAAAAACGGAAACGAGCCGAAACGGACTGCCTCCGACACACGACAACTCGAAAACATCATTTTCCCTAGTCGTGCCCATCTCTAGAAACGAATAACGAATAACAGAAATGAAAAATTGTTCATTTCATGCTCATCTCTAATTTTGAATATTTTTACCCTACCTTTCTCCTTGGAATAGGACCCAAGGTGGCTTACAATAATCAGAGACAATATACAGCCCAGAACATTCAAAACATATTCAAGTTTTGCACCCCCTACTTTTATTGTCACCTGCTTATTTTTATGTATGTCTTCCCTGCTTGCTTTTATTGTTCACCGCCCTGAGTTCCGTTCTGGAAGATGCGGCGGTATTTAAATGCAACAAATAAATAAATAATAACTAAATAAATAAGTTAAGAAGAGGAAATTAGAACAGGCAGCCAACAAGATTGAAAGGTAACATTAAAGCTACCAAGAACATGCAAAAAGAAAAACATTATGATGAGGGAGGGAAACTACCATGGAAATCATTGGTGTTCTCATGAGATCAGTCAATACAATCATGCATGGTAATCTATCAAAAAGTCACATAATAGGTACAGTGGACCCTTGTATAACAAGCAGTTTGTTTAACAGAAAATCTGCTTAAAGGAAAAAATTTCAGAGATAGGGGGAAATTGCTTAACAGAATCGCCTATGGGGCGAATCGGTACAAAAGAAAAAAATCGCGACTAGGGATTAATCTGTTTTCAATGCATTCCTATGGAAAATTTGTGCAAAGGAAAATTTGCTTAACAGAATTTAATTTGGAACAAATAAATTCCTTTAGACAAGGTGCCACTGTAGTCCCTCATTTGGGAAAAGCTTGCTTGAAGAGGAAGGTCTTTGCCTGTTTCTGGAAAGACAGCAGAGATGGGACAGTCCTGGCCTCCAGAAAACAGAATGAATGTCCAGATGAGCCAAGAGGCATTTCAGCCTGCTGCTTATCTATGTACAACTTCAGTCCTTGACCTTGCGAAGGTCATATGCTACAACAGTTCTGGGCTGGAGAATTTGATGCCCTTTATACTTTGCTTGAAACCCTACTGCACCACTCTGGATGCACAATGAGAATGACGGCAGCAGCAGCAACATCAAATCACCAATGGCTGGAGGTTGGGATGCATGCTACATGCACAACAAAGTTGTGTGCACCCCAATATTGCCAAACAAAGCATTGGATCAGCAATGATTGGCCACTACTGCTGCTGTCATTCCCATGACACCTGTGGAACTGAGCAAAACGATTTCAGCCACTGTTGAATTACAGCTTTTTCCCCTTCCAATTTCCCTTGACCATTGCCCAAGTTGGCTAATGCTGATCAGAATTCTGGGAGGCCACCACAATGATCTCTATAGTTTATCCGGTGGTAAACAGTTTCCTTTGAGTGTTGGCAAGATAGACTGAACAATATGTGAGTGCAGAACTGCCTGCAGTGGCTGACTTTGCTTAAGCTACAGGAAGCCAGATTTTGGCTGAATATCCAGAAAATGTCTTAGCTGCAAGAACAGCATGACAATGGAACCAATCACCTCTGGAGGTGGTAAGTGTGGCATTTACCATGTGTGATGAATAATGCATAAGAGGTGTCTGTGCTGATTGGTGGGTTTGTAGACCAAAGAGAGAGTCTGGAGAGTGGCCTGGGAGGGTTTAAGACACTGCCCAGCACTGTTTGAGTCAGATAGGGCCCGATAGGGAGCTACAGAAAGATCTACACTTGCAGACAGTGAATCTGACAGTGTCTGAGAGAAACAGATAGAGCTAAAGAAAAGATAGGATTGTTAGATTGTCTGTGAAGGAAACTAAGTGTTAAGAGTTGGTAAACTTAGGAACTGGGGGTGCATGTATTCAGCTTTATTAGTGATCAAACTTAAGTGGGTTTGAACTTTATTCTTCTTTTTGCTTATACTTCAACACGTTACCATTAATGATTTTGATTCAACTTTGTAATCAATAAACTTCTTTTATTTTTATTCATCTTAAAATCACTCTAAAGGCTTTAATTTACTAGTTAAGCTAGTTGGTGGCAGTTTACATGGCCGGCACTTAGTAGAAAACTATTTGGGTGCACCAAGTTCAAAGCATAGGGGCAGATGTGGGTCTGAAGAGAAGGCACTGGTTTGTATGTCCTTGTATGTCTACTTTTTCTGGCCTGGTGAGAAATCAAAGCTGCTTCCGTTCTTATGCATGAAATGTTCATCCTGCCCATCTCTTAAAGAGATGTGTTTATAAGCAATAAAGAGAAAATGTTACCGTCAAGAATCCAAAACCTGTGGAACGAAACTGTTGAGAGAGGTCACCAAGTCATATGCTGGTGGCTGTATTTTCTAAAGGGCTGGATAAACTTTATGGCCAAATAACATCTGTACAATCATTCATGCCAGGATAATGATGATGGAATTTCATGCTTCAGAGTGTAAGATGATTGCCACATGGTTGAGGGAGAAATTTGTCTTCCCGGGTAAAAAGAGCAGAAATGAGAAATGTGTGTTGATGGAAAGTGATCCCTTCCTCTTGAAAACAAAGGGGTGTTTGTGAGTGTGCATGCACATCCATCCATGCACATGTGTCAGAAGGTACTTAGCGGATGGAAGGAATGAGCAACTCATGTGACAAAGCTTTAGTCATATAGATAGGAAAGATTTCATACAATCCATAACAAGATCAGTGTGTTCATGCAGATGTTTGTAAGAACCCCTCTGTACCTGTTCCTTCCCAGTTTATAACCAGGTACAAGAATCCTATTTAATCCAGGGTAAAGATGTATCTCAGGAGAAAAATCCCAAATACACTGGAGTGAACAAACTTAATGAAAGTTCCCTGTTGAATATTCCATAAAGATGTAATACAGTGGTACCTCGTATAAAGGAATTAATTCATTCCAAATTAAATTCTGTTAAGCAAATTTTCCTTTATACAAATTTCCCTCAGGAAAGCATTGAAAACAGAGTAATCGCTAATCTTGATCATTTTTATGTTGTACAAATTTGCCCCATAGGTGATTCTGTTAAGCAAATTTCTCCTATCTCTGGAAATTTTTATGTTGTACAAATTTTATGTTATACAAACCCTTTGTTAAATGAGGGTCCACTGTATTGAAAAAAATAACTCAATTTTTGCCCTCTAAGGGGGGGGGGATTCTTGACACTAGGGATGGGTATAAAACGGAAAAACTGTGTTTTGTTTTGTTTCGTTCCATTTCGTCCCCACCCACATTTCATTTTGTTCCACTTCATATGAATTTTTAAAAATAAACTCATATGAAATGAAACAATAACAAAATGTTTCATTTCTCTAGGGGCTTGTACTCACCCCTTCTTCTCCTCCTTCTGGGCTCCAGGGGCTTCTGGGCTCTGGCGGGGCTCCAGCAGCGTCGCAAGGCAGCCCCGCACCAGATCGTCATTGGCACCAGGGGTAGCGGGTGCCATGAAGCCTCCCTGCTGCCTCGCAAGGCAGCTCTGTGCTAGATCGGTGGCGGCGGCAGCAGCGGCAGGCACCAAGAAGCCTCCCTGCCACTTCACAAGGCCACTCCGTGCCAGCGCTTACACTTTTTAATAAAAACCACCCCTTCTCCATCTACGCTCCCCATTGGGGGGAGGAGAAGCGGTGGGTCTTTTAAACTCTTTATTCGCTACAGAAGCAAGCGCTGATGGTAACCATAAGCCCTTGCTTCTGAAGTAAAATAAAACATTTAAAAGACCCACCGCTTCTCAGGCTACACTCTCTATTAGTGGGAGGAGAAGTGGCGGGTCTTTTTAAAAACTGTTTTTTCACTACAGAAGCAAGCGCTGATGGTGGCCATCGGCGCTTGCTTCTGCAGCGAAAAAAGAGTTTAAAAGGCCTGCCACTTCTCCCACTATGCTCCCCATTGGGGGCGGAGAAGTGGTGGGTCTTTTAAACTCTTTTTAAACTCTTTCCTGCATGCATCCTCGGTGACAGCAGCACCAGCGGTGGGCGCTGGCCAGTTGCGGTGCAGCAGCAGTGGCACTGGCGGCAGCAGGGCCTACCACATCCTGCTCACTCTTTCCAGCCGGGGTCTTCAGCAGCAGCAGCAAGCCTGGCAGGTTAGGGCCCATTTTACAGACTGAACAAAACAGTTCATTTTAACGGGGAAAAAATGAGAGTTTCATTTTGTCTGCAATGCAATGCTGCTTCATTGTTTTGGTTTGGTTTGGTTTGGTTCGTTATGTAACAAAACGACGAAGCAGCATTTCGTTCTTCATTTTGTGTCCATCCCTATCTGAAACATTGGGAAACACAGTCAGAAAAAAGTGACAAGCATTTTTCTCACCTGCACAAAGAGATGAGGATTTGTTCTATCGGAAAAAGTGATATAAAGAACAAATGGGTCTCTCTCTCTCCCTCCCCCCTCCCCCCCTCTCTCTCTCACACACACACATCCCCATTGTACTTTATATAAAAAAGCTTGTATTTTATGGAGAAGGAAAGTTTTTTTCTTGTAAAAAAAGTACTATAAACCTTTTCCATATATTTTTGAAATGGGTGCTGATTATCACTAGGTAATAGAATATCATGAGTAGAATATTGTTGGGTGATAATCTCACCCATTCCTATTAAAATATTTCATTCCCGTGTGAAAGAATGAAATAAACAATGTGTTCATCCCTATACTGTGGCTTGTTTTGCAAGGCCTAAAATGGGAATAAATGTACTTTCTCCACTGCCTCGTTCTTGAGTAACATGTGGGAAAATCATAATGGACACTGACCAACATTTACATGAATACCGAAGCCAGAGTTTATAGTACTAATGTGCTGGTGCATTATGTCAGCACATTAATCAGCAAAGACAGTAGCCATCACAGTGCCTGTTTACAAAGAGAATTAATCTCTATTAATAATACATGATTATAAGCCATCACAATTGCAATGCAAAGTATTTCAGTGCAATCTGCTCTTGAATTGGCACTTATGGCCCATTCGCTTTACAAAATACCTGCTGTTAATTGAGATGTTAGAAGTCCCCTACTGTCACAAACAGAAAGCTCTGTTTTTGGATTGTATTTGGTGGCATGGCTATAGAGTAGATGCTGGTGCTTTAATGTGTTTTACTATACGACTGATATGTCATGAGAGAAACTCGGCTGGATCAGAGGAAACATTTCTTGGATCTAGCACTCAACATCCACAGAGCTTGGGAAAGTTACTTTTTTTACTACAATTCCCAGGCCACAGGTGGTTAGAGCTGCAGTAGAAGAAGTGTAACTTTTCCAAACTGCACCCTTTCCACAGTAGCTATCTAGACACTTCCAAATTAGCCCAGAAGACATTTAGAATTTAACATCCTATTCATGAACATTCTTCCCTATCTATTTGCCTAGCATCAAGTTTGATTGCATTTTGTTGTCAGGTGAATATTCATTTATTTGCCTGAGCACTTGGTGAGGTTTGACCAAACTGAATTATACCACTACTGTTTTGTACAGAGATTCAGCATTGACCTTTCCTTATTGCTTTATGTGAACGTTGATTCAATTTGATGTTGTACATTGCCTTTGGGAATATCATAGAAGGCCAGATGGGTAGCTTTGGCCTTGACAAGGACCCTCTGACTTTATTGATGGCTGCTGGTGGTCATTGACAAGGCCATAGAGCAGGCATGCCCAAACTTCAGCCCTCAAGATGTTTTGGGCCACAACTCCCACAGTCCTTTGCCATTGGAGATACAGGCTTGGAATTCTGGGAGTTGTGGTCCAAAACATCAGGAGGGCCGAAGTTTGGTCATGCCTGCCATAGAGTCACTCATTCAGCTGTGTTTCCAGAATGGTGCTTCCAGAGCCAACAGAGTTCAGTTATTGTCCAGGGGAGGCTGGCTCTTTCCCGCCTCTCCAGGTAGCCGACCACTCATTGGCTGAGTGGGGAGGCTAGGCCACAGTGATTGGCTGCTTGGGGAGGTGGCGACAGACAGACAGGCTCCTTCCCAGATTGGAGCAGCTGTGCTGGATATGGATCCCTGTACCACTCAGAGGACAGAGGACAGGAAGTAGTACCTGTCAGAGCGTATCTCCCAAAGGTCAACTGAGGCCCGACCACTAGAATGTCGCAGGCGCTCTCACTCCGAGTGCCCACGCCTAGGGAGGCGCGGAAGTCGCTTACACACAACCGCACCTTCTCTGTGGTTGCCCCCTCGCTCTGGAACCATCTCCCGAGTGAGTTGCGCCTTGCACAGTCCCTGTCCGCCTTCAAAAAAGCACTTAAAATCATGCTTTATTTGGCAACCTTTAATTTAATTAATTTAATTTTAAATTTAATTTTTTTTATTTGACACCTCTTGCCGATGTCTCTTTTTTATTATTGCATTGTCTCTCCCTGGTGTTTTATTGGTCTTTTAACCCATTGTTAACCACCTGGATTTCCTTCGGAAGATGGGTGGTATAAAAATATAATAATAAATAAAATAAATAAAGTGCCCATTTCTAAATAGTGACTCTCTTTCCACTGTCTAACAATAGCAATTTAAATGCACTTGCCAACACTAAATTAAGTTTCTGGAAAAGAATGTTTGGGTAAAAACATGGTGGGAATGGTGCTCCAAAATATCTGGAAGACTACAGGTTGCTGACCCCGGCTCACAGAGTCTCCTTTACTACTAAAGCTAACAGAGGGGATCACATTTCTATTGAGGGATGAGATGGTAGGAGAGGAAAGGAATCTGATTTCCAAAATATGGGTGAAGGCAGCTTTGTTTTCCAAGCTGTTGGGCACTATGTTGTCCTTGTGATGCAGCTCCATCATGGCTCTTCTACTCATCTCTCTCATTGGGCTGTTCTCCTAGAGGACCAAAGGGTCAAGGTCTTGTCGAAGTCCTAATCGTCATGCCTGCAAGAGATGGGAAGAGGTGCGTAAAGAATATATTGTCCTCCTTCATAAAATACTGTGGCTGCTTTTTTGTGAGTACCTATGCTTGGGAGGAAGGACCTTATATTTTGTTTTGGGCAGCAGAAAGTCAAATAGGCTCTAGCTTCTTCGGATACCTGTATGGATTTCTGGTGCAGTGGGTCAATAGTCAGCTCACAACCTGCATTCAGTCCCAATGGGATCAGGTAGTCGGCTCAAGGTTTACTCAGTTTTCCATCCTTCTGAAGTTGGTAAATTGAGTACCCAGTTGTAGCCTGCATAATTGAATTGTAAACTTCCCAGAGAGTGCTTTAAGCACTGCGGGGCAGGATACAGTATAAGCAGCACAGATGGGCATGAACTGCCCAACTGGCAGTTTGTAATAGTTTGTACTTTGGCCCAACAAGGATTTGGTGCTTCCCAGCCCTGTCCTTCCCAGGCACTGCCTCTGAGTGGTGCCCATCAGAGGAAGCAGGGCTGGGAAGTTCTGAATACTTGTTTGGCCAAAAGTACAAACTAGCATCTGGAAGTTGAGTCATCATGGCTACTGGACTTCTTTTTCTTGAGAGATAGAAACGTTTCTCTGCTCATCCAAAAAGCTTCACTGATGACTGATGAAGCTGTTTGGATGAGCAGCGAAACGTTTCTATCTCTCAAGAAAAAGAAGTCCAGTAGCCATGATGACTCAACTTCCAGATAAACTCACCTGGATGGCTGAGAATCTTCACAGACATACAAACTAGCATGAACCACCGAACCAGGGCTTTCTGCATATCTCTATTTGGCAAGGCAGTTTGCTGTAGCTACCTCCACATTTAAAAGGCTCCAATGGGAAACCAAAATTGTTCCCTGGAATACAGCGTTTGTTCTCGTTCTGCAAAGATCCATCGTGCAGCAAGCCTCCTTGGCACTCAGTCTCGTGAATTGGGCATAAACGTAGGTAGAAACGATTAAAGCGCATCCTGGCAGCTGGCACATTTGCTAATTTGCCCTCCTGACCCTAAACAGGTGAGAGACAGCAAGCCCAGAGAGGTCTGCTTCAAATCTTTTGACGCAACAGCTGGGCATATTCCGTGTACAAGTCAAGTTTGCTGTGCATCTGGTCCGATTTAATTGGGAAACAAAACACGACGTGCCAGGGGTGGGGGAGAGGGGGGTGAAAGAGAAGATTTCTTTCCAGTCAGAAGCAATCCATATAATAACTGTTAACTGCTCTACTTTTCACCCAGCTTCCCCATTTGCTTTGCAGAACTTTTTAACCTGCAAGTAATTAATTAAATTGGAAGGGATGAGAAATTAGAAAGCATGATCTCGCGAGTTCAATCCTACCTATAAATGGAATTAAATCCCTCGCCAATGCAATGTTGGAGGGGAATTTCCAGCCCAAACTATGGGAACATTGGAAAGTTTCGTTGTTTCAGAATGCTCTTGCCTGGACCATTCCTGTCCTGCCTCCACTTTCTATAGGACTTTGAAAAGGAAAGGGGGGGAGAGAGAGAGAAAGAGAGAAGGGGAGGGCTCAAAGGACAAGACTTTCATGCTCCCCTTTTCCATGTCGAACACTTTCAACTCTTGATTTCAAAGTGCCACCCAGTTGCTGTTCAAAGGCCCCTGGACTCCTAGGGGGGTGAGAGACGGGAGTTCGGAGACGGTGGGGGTGGAGGAGGTTGCACTACAAAGCACCTTCACCTCTATCCTCCTCCTCTGAGCCCTGGCAGAGAATACAAATGGGAGTGGAAATTGGAAGGCTGCCACAATTAAAAAGAAACTGCCCACCAAGGAGGGCCTTGACTTCCCCTCAAATTGGAGGTGGTGTGGCGGCATGTTGGTGTGTGTGTGTGTGTGTGTGTGTGTGTGAGAGAGAGAGAGAGACAGACAGACAGACAGACAGACAGACAGACAGACAGACAGACAGATGGAGACACACACACACAGAGAGAGAGAGAGAGACTGACTGACTGACTGACTGACAGAGACAGAGACAGAGAGAGACAGACAGACAGAGGAAGAGAGAGAGAGAGAGAGAGAGAAGTCAGATAGACAGACAGACAGACAGACAGATGGAGACAGAGAGAGAGAGAGAGAAACAGATTGACTGACTGACTGACTGACAGACAGACAGAGACAGAGAGAGACAGACAGACAGACAGAGAAAGTGTGTGTGTGTGTGTGTGTGTGTGTGTGTGTGTGTGAGAGAGAGAGAGAGAGAGAGAGAGAGAGAGACAGACAGACAGACAGACAGACAGACAGAGACAGACAGATGGATACACACACACACACAGAGAGAGAAACAGACAGACAGACAGACAGACAGACAGACAGACAGACAGACAGACAGATCCTAGCTAGTATTTCAAGTGCTCAGACTTTCCTCCACCATGTAGTGGGGGGACTAGTTGGACAGGAAGCATGCCTATGCCAGAGAGCTAAATCTCCTAAGTTTGATAAGAATACCTAAAGAAGTTTCAAGCATCATCATAAAAGCAGGGCCTTGCTCTGACTGAGTATTCATCTACTCCCCCTTCCTTCCATCCTTTCCTTCTCTCTCTCTCTCTCTCTCTCTCTCTCTCTCTCTCTCTCTCTCTCTCTCTCTCTCTCTCTCTCTCTGTATCCTTTTTATCTGCCTGCCCACAAGATTTGGAACAGCATTAATTGGTCCTCGGGGAAGCCAACAGGCCGAAGCTTTTATGACTGGTTTTCTTTGTATTGTACACATGTGGTTATCTCTCAGGAGATAAACAAAGAAGCAGGGAGAGAGAGAGAGTGGGGGGGGAGGGGATGTGAGGAAAAGGGGGTGGGGAGTTTGTAGAGGTCTAAACACAAAACAGACCATTGCCTGCCTTTTTCCTGTCTTTTTAAAAAAAGCCTATTCGTGCTTTTAATAAAGTGACATAAAAAAAAACGCACCGCTTCCTCTGCTCCCCAATTCTATTTAACTTAATCTGCTCTCCTTGATTACTACAGGCAGCTCTTCAGAGAAATTCCACCTTCTATTAGAAATCAAACACCCTGGCTCCTTTTTGGCACTCCCTCCCCTCCCGCCCTCCCGCCCTCCCCCCTTCCCCCCTTCCTCCTCCTCCTCTCTTTTCAACAAAAGATAGAGGTGGTCTTTCTGGGAAAGATAAAAAGAATAGTTGATCATAAGCACTAACCTGGAGCCAACACTGTGGTCTTTTGTCCCTTCAGCCGTTTCTAAAGCCCTCAGCACCTGCAGCTACCTTCTCTTGGATGGTAAAACGGGGACTGGGTAGACTAAGACACCTTTTAATTTGGCTCAGGGTTTTTTTCTCCCTCCTACTTCCCTCCCCCCTCTGCCCCACTCCCCTAAGATCACCCCCTGTTCAGGAGAGAAGCGTGTGCTTTATTTTGCTTCTGATGCTGGAACGAAAGAGCCATTTTTTTTGTACAAGGCCCAGTTGCCCATGATGCCTCGATGCTAGAGAGCCACACTCTCTTTCGACAAGTGGTCAGAATTAGGGTATTTGTGCATTTCCGGGGCTGGGTAAAAACAAGAATTAAAAAAAAAAAAACCAAAGGCATTACAAGGTTGGTTTAGCGCAGCCTCTTGGGTTCAGATCAGCTTTTAT
Organism: Phrynocephalus guinanensis; assembly: GCA_037367245.1. Lineage (NCBI taxonomy): Eukaryota > Metazoa > Chordata > Lepidosauria > Squamata > Agamidae > Phrynocephalus > Phrynocephalus guinanensis. Next base: position 93,162,025 of record CM074740.1, on the reverse strand, counting down.
GCGTCCCAGTCAGAAGTCGTGAAAGAGAGGACACAGGATGACACAGAATTGTTGGCCAAGGAGGAGAAGGTGTGGTTCACGTAAGAAGCAAACTCTCCCAGCGTTTCCTGCTAAGGCCCCGGTCTCACGATGATTTTGCTGCTCTTTTTGCTGCGAAAGACTGCACAGCAAAAGATCATGCCTTCACTCCAAAGAGCAACATTTTGGTACCCCGGCTGATCACGCCCCCAGAAGCACACTTTAACCTCAGCATTTTCTACCACTGCTAGGGGTTGTGTTAAAATACTTCTGTTATAGATGCACACTTTTTAATGCCTCAAACGAGGTGTGACCCCAGAAAATTCACACCAATTAGATTCATACCCCCTGTTCTGCCACTTCCTGTAGTTCTGCCTTGGTAATAGTTTATGGTACTGAATTGGTGGCATACTGGCATGCCGGCACAATTTTTACTGGCTTTCCATCTGCAATTACAATCAATTTTAAGAAGAAAAACTGCTGCCTGGCTGCAATGCAGGTATGCGCCACAAGGGGGTAAACAGGGAAAAGATGTGCAGTGAGTAAGTCAGGACGGATCCAGAGAAGTAAAATACTCCCCTGTCATCGGGGTGCTAACTGCCCATCAAACATCATGTGACTGCCTGAAAAAATAGTATGCATCATATTAAGATGCGCAGATAACAGTAGTGAGACCAGGGCCTAAGACAGGAGTGCCCAAACTTTTTGTAACGAGGGCCAGATTTGGTGGCTGAGAATGTGTCAGGGGCCGGTTGCTCCCCGACCCTGCCACCCCACTGCAAGCCCCACCCACTGACCCATAAGCCCCACCACTGACCCCTTGCAACCCCACCCGCAGGAAGGAAGGTGGGGACCAAGGGAGGGAGGGAGGGAGGTGGAAACGAAGAGAGGGAGGGAGGGAGGGAGGGAGGAAGGTGGGGACCAAAGGAAGCACAGGGAGCCGTGGCCACAGGTCGCCCCTTGGAAGAGGCAATCTGTGTGACCTTCACCCCCACAAGCTCCCCAGCAGTGGCGACGGCTCGCCCACCAGTCCACCCCAAAGCTCCTTGGCGGTGGCAGAGGACTGCTGGCCTGCCCACCCCCACATATTCCCCTGCGGTGCCGGTGGAGGCAGACCGCCCAGCCGCCCAAGCTTCCCAGCGGTGTCAGTGTTGGCAGAAGATTTTAAAAAAAAAACGGGGTGAAGGAGGGGGAGGGAGGGGTGGGCCACTCAGAATGGCCTGATGGGCCAGATTCGGCCCCCGGGCCGGACTTTGGGCAGGCCTGGCCTAAGATATCAATGTGTCTGTACCATGGCACCAGCATAATTAATATTTAGATACAAGGAAGAGGAAGGTTGGTGAATGAGGGGGGAAGGAAGGGACAGGGAGTGTAGAGAAGCACCTTTGAAAGAGTCAAACTGGATTGTGCCCATCGGCATTTTAAAGCCCCTCACTCTTTCGGCAGTGGGAGAAAAGCAGGGAAATGAATTATAAAAATGAAAGAGCGCATCCATTGCCACACACACAGCTGCTCCTTGGGCAAAAGACCTCCTGTCCCATCTGCATCATTCGATCTACTGACCTGGCTTGGCAGTTTATTTTTCCCCTGGAAATGGAGTTCTCCTGCAGATCCAGAAACACAGAAATACCGGCATGAATCCAAGCAAGGGGTTGTTGTGTTACCCCAAAGAGCAAAAGGAGGGGTAAATTTGTGCCCTTATTCAGATAAGGAAGAGGGCAGGGTGGGATCAGCTCAGATCCCTTGAGGACCTCATGGTGGAGGGTAGGGATGGGCACGAAACGGAAGAATAATGTTTCATTTTGTTTCGTGCTCACCCCGTTTTGTTTCATTTCATTTCTTACAAATTTGTTTAAAAATTCATACAAAACAAAATGAAATGAAACTAAATAGATCCCCTGGGTCCTAGAGGCACCAGATTTGATGACTGGGACTCCAGGAGCTATTTTTGAAGGGCTCCTGCTGAGATGTTATCGGCTGCCCCCCTTTAAACCTGGCCCAGTCAGCATCAGGGGATCCTCTGGTGCTGAGTGGGCCAGGTTTAAAGGGGTCCAGCCATTGACAGCTGGGTGGAGCCCTCTGAAAATCGTCGAGAGGGCAGTTCCGGCGATCGTGCTGCCCTCCCGAACATTTTGAGAGGGCTTCTGCCGAGGTCTCAATGGCTGGACCCCTTTAAACCTGGTGCAATCGGCACCAGGGGGGCCTGTTTATTTGTTCCTCTGCTAATGTGATTCATGCCATCCTTGGCCAACAGTTCCCGCTCTGTAATCTACATAGGACAAACTGGACAATATCTGTGGATAGATATTTAATGGACATAAATCTGATATCAGGAATGGCAACACACAAAACTTTTTTGCTTTTCCCTCAAATGTTGCAGGAGTATTAAACCGATGCAGCAGGAACATCTCCAGTTGTTTCTTAGGTCATACACCTGGATAAAATTTAGCAAGACAGGTTGTGCATTAAATAGTTGGAGAAAAATGACGTGCTGCAGATTCCTCCAGCCATGGCGACCTTGTTGCAAATTCTTCCAGCCATGGAGCAAATAGAGAGCTGTTTCCCACTCCAAACCAAAGATATTTTGTGGCATGGGATTATAACAGAATAGTCTTGAAACCTCAGAGCTGGAAGGGACTCTATGGATCCAGCCTACGACAAGGCACATTGCGGAATCCAACTCACAGTCTGTAGCTCTGCAGTTGAAGGCCTAAACCACTGAGCTAGCCAGATCACCTTATTTCAACTTATACTAAACATTGCTTGTAGCTTTTGTTTTTCTTTATAAATATGTTGCCTTAAAAGCCTTAATTGTACAAGGAGGTCTTCACCCAGAGTCAGTACATCTTGGCTTTGTTTTGAGGTAATTTGGTGTAGGAACTGGCAAACCACTCCAGTATTCCTGCCAAGAAACCTCCATGGACATGGAGTCACGAAGAGTCAGTCTCAACTGTAATGACACAACACACACACACAATTTGGTGTAGGGGGAGTAGTTATTCCAAAGGAGGGGTTCTTTAACCAAGTAAGGTTTAAATACAATTTTAAACAATAATAAGGAAAACAAACGAAGGATGGCTACTAAAGAGTTGAAAAATAAATTGAAATAATCCAAGAAGCTATGTCACTGATTTTTGGGTGGTTTAAACAATACTGCAGGGTCTTGGAGTACTGCTCAACTTGATTGAGGATTGCATGCATGGCAGACAGTTCTGCCTAATTTAAGCCAGATAATTATCTGACTAGAACAGGGATAGGCCACATGTAGTCCCTGAGGATGCAGAAACACAGCCTCAGGTAAAATGTCCTGTCTGGCTTTCCCCTAGAGGGTATGAAGGCAATTTGACCACCCTTTGAGGAGACCAAGCCCTCAGAGCTCCAGAGGTGGGTTTGCGCTTCATCTTGATTTCTTAGATTGCTCACTCCAGATCTAGCACAAGGGTCTTGCTACAGGCTGTAGCTCCCCACTGTGAGTGAGTGTGCATTCATTTCTGAAATGTATGGAAATTGGAAGGAATGCACCCACATTCTTCTCTAATTCATTTTTATAAGAAAAAGAACATAGTAAGGTAATTTGAAGGTGAATGAATTAGATGGTAACGCTAGCCACCATATAGTTATGGTGATGAGAGGTGTCCATGTTATCTCCCCCGCAGAGATGAATGCTGAAGATTGTGCTTTTTCTTTATTTTTAGTTGCCCGATTATTACAGCTATTATTCACTGATGCTGCATTTCTGCCTCCCAATCCTGCCATCTTCTGGATACTGGAAATCTATATTTGTGCCTTTTATCAAAGTGGACAATTTCGAGTGATATTTATGGATGAAATTATAATTTTCTAGCCTCCTTCCATCCATTTTCTGATGGAACTTATCTGATCCCGGAATGTGTTTCCTGGGTGGAAACATCAAGCAGTTGGGATTAAATGGCAACTCACTTTCCATTGTACATAGTCATAATTTATTTAGAGACCCAGCTAGAACTATTGGGGAGAAGCTCGTGAGTCAAGCCTCTTATACTGAAAGGCCTTCTTCCAAACTTTCATTTCCTGAAAAGCCTTCTTCCAAAATTTCCATTTCCTGCTGCAATGCTTTGGGGAGTGGTAGTTCTTCAGGAGGCGCTCTTCATGGAGCAGAAAGAGCAATGAGACTGCCACCCCAGGAAGCGGTAACCCCAGGAAGAGCTACAGCAGGGAATGAAACTTTAGAAGGAGGCCTCATACCTTGCTCAGGTGACTGACATGAAAAAGGCTGCAGGTGTGTGTTTGAGGGCCAAGACTCCCTGGATTCTGCCTGGAAAATAATTGAAGAATTTTGCGAGTGTGAGAAACTGACAAACCACTCCAGTATTCCTGACAAAAAAACTCCATGGACATGGGGTCACGAAAAGTCAGTCACGACTGTAACGACACAACACACACACCTCTCTTTCTTTCTTTCTTTCTTTCTTTCTTTCTTTCTTTCTTTCTTTCTTAATTGCATTAATTGCATTAATTAATTAATTGAATTAATTTTTTTCTTTAATTGAAAAAAATTGGGGCAGAAAGCAATGTGTTTCTGTCTTCCCCCCACCCCAATGGCAGGTCAGCATGCCTTTGTGGCAATCATGAGCTCAAGTTTTCACGTGAACATTGCTAATGCCTCACAAACATAGTGATGGATGATGGCCACTGAGGTTGCTGGGGGGCAGAAGCCTTAGTAGGCCATGGTGGGTGGGATTAAGGGTGAACTATATAGATGGGCATGAACCGGTTTGTCCTGGTTCATGCCAGTTCATAAAGGTAGCAGGTGCTGCTACTCCCCTCGCCCAGCTCTTCAACCAATCCAGCTACTCACCTGGCCCAGTTTGCTAGCTTTCAGCAGCTCCTTAACTCATCTTTACTCCCAGCCAGGTCACAGGCGTCTCTGCCTCCCCCTCTTGTCTTAAGAGGGAGATTAGCAAAGAGGGCAGAGCAGGAAAGCCTGAGCTGTAGTTGGGAGTGGTATATCAGTTGAAAAGCTCCTGGAAGCTAGCAAACTGGGCTGGGTGACTGGCTATTTCAGGAGTGTCCACACTTTTTGCAAGGAGGGCCAGATTTGGTGAGGTGAAAATGTGTGGGGGCTGACCATTCAGCCGCATTTGGCCCCCAGGCCGGACTATGCACAAGTCTCTATAATATGCAAGGAGGCGGGGAGGACGCTGCAGCAATGGAGCTGGGAGTGGTAGGCTGGGCAGGATAGACAGAGGCAGAGAGGGCAGGCAAACCTTAAAACTGCAAGCTAACACTTCCATCCGGTATGGGGAGGGGTCAGATGGTGGGAATCCGTGACAGGCTGAGCCGGTGGGTAGAAGAAGCTGTGGGCTGTTCAGAATTTGAAAACGGGCCGCATTTGGCCCCCGGGCCTGACTTTGGACATGCCTGGGCTATTTGACCCAGAGGAAGCAGGGCATGGAGCACCATCACCTATGTCACGGCCTTTACAAACAGGGACGAACTAGGGTGAACTGGTTTGTGCCCATCTCTAGACTGACATCCCACTGCTGCCTGCAGCTGCTATACTCTTCTCCCTCCCTGTTCTCCTTCACACGTTCGCATAGAAGGTGGAAGTTAAGGAGGAGAGGAACAGAGACAGCGCCAAGACCCTTTGGCTTCAGAACAGAGGCAGCAAAGAATGGATAGGCTGTGCAGACCCTTAGCCTGAATTGGACCAGGACAAGTTGCCCCAATGGACCAGACATCACACACCTTGCTCCGTCATAAACCCAGTACAGTAACCCCCCACTGATCACAGGGGTTAGGGACCCACCCCACCTGCGATCCACGAAAATCCATGATATGCGGAAGTGGGTGGGGGCCTGGGGGCGGGGGGCGATCCACCACCTTTCCCAAAAGCCTCGGAGGAGCATGGGGGTGTGGCACAAAGCGATCCGATCGCCCCAAGCCGCCTCCCCCGCGTGGCTCCAAGGCCTTTTGGAGGCGCCAGGGTGGGCAACGGAGAGGGATGCCGTCTGTCCCCGCAGCCCTTCCGCACGGCTCCAAGGCACTCCGGAGGCACCCGGGGGGGCGCAGAGAGGGACGCCAGCCCTCCCTGCAGCCCTCCTGTGCGGCAGCACCTGGGGGGGTGACGGAGAGCGACGCTATTGCCCTCCGCCACCCCGTAATGTAGCGGGACCGCGGTAACTGAACCGCGAAATGGCGGGGGGCGACTGTATCACAAATGCACCAACATCTACGCCAGAAAGAAACAAAATATTTTCCATCCACAGGTGCTGCTTTTATCCAGAACAGTTTTGTTTGCTCCAAATAATTAGTTTTCTGGTGTGTGTGTTTTTAAATAGCATCCTTTAATCAAAAACTTGTCTGCCTTCAACAACAGTTAGCCGACAAGCGAACTCTGCGGTGAGTTGCAAGAGAATTATAAGCCTTTCACACCATTACTACCAGCAGCCCATTTCATGTCTATGAGACAGGAGATGGGAGAGGAATAACCTTGGGGAAAACCTCAATTATAAACAGCTGCAGCCTGCATTAAACGTAATTATGATTGATTTCTATAAATAATTCTTTATATAAGGTTTCTCTAAGGCAGAATTTGCTTTTTGAGTACAAATGGGGGAAAATGCAATGGTAAGTGATAATATGCCCTGATTATTATTGGAGGCAGTAGCAATAATAGTAAGAGTGGCAATTCGTTTAGCTCCAGATGTGGAGATAAAGAAGGAAGAGCTATTTATTGGCAACAGCAATAGGAAGTGAGACTCAGGCTTAAAGGAACCATTTCTGGGCAAATTGTACAATCAATGTGGAATTCAGACAAGTGTGATCCTTTCCTAGCTTTACACCTTTGATAGTCAATTAGGCTTACCAAAACTCCTAAGCAAGTTTTCTAGACTTATGGAAATTCCTATGAAAGATCTGTGGGACAGAAAAGAGGAATATGGGACTTCACAAAGGTCGTTGGTCTGCAACTACCCCAGGGCTCTTCTTCACCTTTGATTTGAAATGGTCTAAAATTAGGCAATCCAGATGCAGGAACATTGCATTAGCCAACAGGATGCATTAGGCTGCGGTCCTACCAGCATTTTCTGCATAGTTTCCTGGTGGCAAACTGCACAGAAAAAGATCGTGTGCTAACCACGAAGAGAAGTAAATTCTGCTCCTGGCTGACCACGCCCCTTGAACAGTAGTTGCAGCGAAGTTTCCTAAACCACCGCCAGGGGCTGGATTTAGAAACTTTGCTCGAAAATGCTTACTTATTTGCTTCTGTAACCATGGCAGGACCCCGAAAATATGCAGTAAAATCTGTTGTTCCCCTTATGTACCGTCCCCCTTATGTACCGTCCGTCTTCCAGAGGAACTCCGGGCTGTTTACAGCAGATAAAAACAATAACAAAAATAACAGATTAAGTGAAACATCATAAGAAACAACAAAAGGAATCAATGGCAGGATGGCGGGATTAAAAATAAATAAATAAATAAAAATAAATAAATAAACAGTTCCCAAACGCCTCACAGAAAAGCCAGGCCTTTAAGGCCTTTTTGAAGGCTGGCAGGGACTGTGCAAGGCGCAACGCACTAGGGAGATGGTTCCATAGCACAGGGCCAGCCACAGAGAAGGTTTGGTTTTGGGTCACCGTTTTCCGACCCTCCCTGTGCATGGCCACCCGGAGTGAGTGTGCCCGCGACATTCTAGTTGGTCGGGCCGCAGATGATCTTTGGGAGATTCGCTCTGCCAGGTATTCAGGTCCCAAGCCATGGAGGGTTTTATAAATTAAAACCAGGACCTTGAATCTTATTCGGGACTCAATGGGTAGCCAATGCAAGCGGGCCAGTACTGGGGTGATGTGGTCATATCAATGCACACCCGCCACCAGCCTGGCCGCTGCATTTTGCACAGTTTCTTCCCCCTCCCTTCACCACAGCTGAAGTCATTTCCCAATTAGCCTCATACCAGGGAACAAGCCAATGCCTAGAAGTCTTAATTCAACAGATAATTCCTCAGGTGATACTTCTATTCGTTTGTGGACAAAGCTTGTCCACTCCTTTTCCTCCGTCAGCTGTTCTCAAGCATCCTGAAAGAAAGGGACCCCAAGCCATGTTCCCATGTTCATTTTCTTCACAATTACTAATTACTGAGCAAAGGAATGTGTAACAGAAATGTTAAGGTCATTTTTTTTGTTACTAAGTTCAATTTGTTTGTTTGTTTTAATTCGAGCTGTCATCTTTTTGCCAGATGTAAGAGAAAGAAAACAATGTAGGAAAAATAGGCAATCCAGTGTTCAAAACAAAATGCTAAGCAATAGCAGTGGCAAAAGCAACAGAACCCTTGTACACAACACTCGCTGATTTCCATAAAATGTCTGGAGGGCTTTGTGCATTAAGATATTTTCTTCCTAAAACTGTTTATGGAAATAGGTTATTATGCCTGCCAGTACCAGCAGTGAGCAATTTGTTCCTATTAAAGGAGTTTTTATTCTAAATAGTAATGAAATAAACACCCGTTTCGGAAACCTTCCTAAATCAAAACAATCCCCTGTTTTTGTTATCTACCTTCAGCAGATAGATCAGAACTGTTTTCATCTATTCGAATTTGAATTCATTCTGAATTCAAATTAGGGAGAATTTTTAATGAGAATCAGATTCATCAGGAGCTGGGGAAGGCAGTAACTCTGACTGAGCATGAGGAATGTGGAAGTGCTTAGTTCTTTAAAAAGTTACTTATAGTTCATTCCTCTTTGCAATATCGAAAACATAGCCAGGTTACAAAGGCCAGCAGTGTGTAGCTGCTAGATATTTTCTAGAGTAAGTGAAAAGCAATGATTTTAGGTACTTTTGGGAAACAGGAGAATAAGAATTAAAACACACACACACACACACACACACACAAACCTATAATCACAGTAGTAACTATTTCAGGGGGCTTTGGAACAAAAGCTGTAACTAAATAATTAGAGATGGGCACAAAATGAACTTTTAATTCATTTTATCATTCATTATTTGTTTCATTAGCTAGCTAACGTTAGGTAACAAAACAAATAACAAACCAACACATCAAAGTAAAACTAAATGAAACAAAATGGAAAATTCCGTTTCATTTGCTTCATTTTTTGTTACCCTTCCTACCTTGTCTTCACTGGTGGCTGCCACAGTCCTGCTGGTCCTGCAGAAGATAGGCATGTAGAGATGCTGGCAAGCCAGGGCCTCAAAAAGACCCCTCTGGGGACTTTTAAAACGACAAAAAATAAAATAAATAATAAAATAAATAAAAAGGAACACTGAACCAGCCCCAGGGGTTGCCGGGTCAGTGCCCTAAAATTAAGGGGGTGGAACAGTACTGACCTGGCCCCTGGGGCTGCGCGGTCAGCACTTTTTAAAAAAAGGAGCCCCAACCCGGTTCCAGGGGTGGCCAGGTTGGCGCTCTAAAATCAGACCCAAACTGGTTTGGCTTGGTTCGGGTATGTATGAATTTTTTTAAAATTAAATTGTACAAACCCGAACCGAACCAAACCAAGGGTGGGTCTGAAAGAGACGAACACAAACCATGGGTTTTCTATTTCATGCCCACCTTTATAAATAATTAATATCTAGAATATTCAAGGTGCTCTTCCATATTTCATGGTTTCCATCCCCTCATCGCACTCTGATTCTTGCTTTCAGCACTTCATTTCAGAGTTTGGGAAAGATCCTGTTTTAGTCATAATCACTTCCAAAACATACTAGCCATTTGTCATTATTATAGTCCAAAGAAATAATTTTCCTGTCAATCTGTGTTGCCCATATTTGAAGGTCTTCAGCCACCAGCTCTGCATTTCTCTCCGTATCCTTGGCCTGTCTGCCAGCACTGCAAAGTAGCACAGGGCAGGAATCACAACTACCCAGCAATACTGTCAAGGTCTCACAAGTGTTCATAGGGCAAAATTTCCTGGGGGAAAGCACCAGAATCTATTAGGCACTACTCATGGCTTGGCATGAGCTTGTTGAGCAGAGTTGTGATTGTTTTAGGGTGTTACCTCATGTCCACTTTGCACCAAAACCACAGTCTTGTGGTTTTGCTGCTGTTTGCACATCTTCAAGGACACACTTGACTGTTACGAAACTTCTGTAACCTCACGGACGAGTGCCACATCAAAGTGCATTTTGTTTTTGTTTCCCTGTGGCAAAAGACAGAAAAAACAGATGTTGCAGATTATAAATTACCCCATCGGCACATGTACCAGTTTAAAAACCAAAACGGAATTGTGACAAGGATTCCACCATCCTGAGGCCAGGTACAAGGAAGATGCACTGAGTCGCACTTTGGGTGGGGGCGTGGTCACACTTTATTTTGCTTAAAGTGTGAGTGCCATGGGGGAACAATTTTAAGTCCTGCAACTTAGCGCACTTTCTAGAGCAACAAAGTGGACATGAGGTAACGCCCTTAGAAGTTTGGGTGCACATTGACTAAAAATATTGCAGTTCTTGTTTTAATCCACATTTACTTTTGCAGTTTTGAACCAAGAAACCAACCAAAATATTTAAACGTTCTGTCCAATGCATATTAGGTGAGCTACCAGGATTGAAGTTATATGGAACTGGAGTCATTAGAAGTTGAGATCAAGGTGTCTTTATACAAGGCTGAGTATATCTCAACCGTCCCTTCTTTCCCCAATATTCTGGATATGGATGCACTTGCTTATGTAGCCCAACATGAACCTCCAGTGCATGGAAGGAAAGATCCAGGAACCATGTGAGGGGTGGAGTTCCCCAAATAAAGTACATATTCAGTGGCCATAGAAATCTGGGTGGTCAGCTGTAAAGAGGTGGTCAGCCATATGGAAGAGAAAACAGAATATAATATAAGGAAAGACCTACCTGGATTAATGAATAGGAACAAGCCACATTGCAGCTTTTCATTGGAAATTCCACTTACAATCAAGTAAAGATGTTATTCACCTGTTGGTCTACTCTACAACAAATTACTGTATTTGTACGTGTGAAACTATTGGTACATCTTTGATGTTCCAGATTCCACAGTGCTAAACCAAAGCGTCTGTTCCCCCCCAAACCCTACTTTACCCCATTAGGTTGTCCAGGATGTATAAAGTTAACGACGTGTTATAGGGATTCGTGCCATCTTTTCCTTAGTTGTCAGCAAAACTGAAGAAAATGTAAAACATCTATCCAATTATTTCCATTAATATACAAGCATTAGGCATTCAAATTCCTAATTAAGAGAAAACATGCCCTGTCAGGCATCTGCATGGGCTATTGAACATTGCCTAGATTGTTCCATAATTATCCTGAATTAATAGCTCTAAAAATGTAAGCAATGCGCACCCGTTGAGGAAATGCACCACTTGCCACATGAGATGCCACGGTGTGGAGAGCATGCTCTGGTTTGGCATATTGAGGCTGCTGGTTTGCAGTAGTACATGTTCTAATTAATAGAGACCAATGACAGCCCATTAGCTTGTTCTGCCAACAGAATTTATTAAGAAGAAGAGGAAATGGGGACCTCATCCTTCTAGACTGCGTCCACAGAAAGCTCACTGCCGGGTACGCCTATGCATAGAAAATTGGAGAAGATAACAGAAATCGTATGTATAAAATACTCCTAAATCTTCCAAAGATTCATTTACAAATTGAGTTCATAAGGTCCGGCTCCTTCGAGGGGATCTGAAGTGAAGGGCCGCTTTTGCCCTCCCAAGCGAAGTAACGCGAGATCTCCTTAAGAGGCTGGTTATTTGAATGGAGATGGGAGGGGGAGCCCTATCGCACTCTGATTCTTGCTTTCAGCACTTCATTTCAGGCTAGCAAGGCTAGGCCATAGCAGTGGTGGTAGTGCGGATAAGGTAAGTCAGTCAGTGGGTCAAATTCTAGCTTTATCCAACCTCTTGGCACTGTGGATCAGGATATTACAGCGCTGAGGGAAGAATGCGCTTGGAAGCCGCCCTGGGCCATGAGTCACCAATAGTGGGGATTGTGGACCCAGGGAGTGATTTGGGAATTTAGCAGCCATGGGTGCACTGTCTGGTGGACAGGGCACCCAGGGGGTTGTGACTCAACCAATAATTTGCTAGTTGGAGGGATCCTGGGAGACCCCAGGGCCCCAACTTTGAATCCACACTACAGCAGGCCCCTCTTTGAACTGCTGTTCAGTTTGTTTGTGTTAACAAGTTAATAAAGGGTTGCCCAACCCAGTTGTCTTGCCTATTTTTTTTGTGGTGGGAGGGCAATGTTCCCCTGCAACTGTGTATAGCAGTCCTCCTTTCCCCTAAGTCTTGGCAATGGCACCCCCTCGAGCGGCGAAGCAGGCAGGCAGGCAGGAGTGCAATGGACGTGGGGCCCTCCTCCTCCTGTTCCTTGTCTTGGTGGGAGAGGTGTAAGGCATGTGTGCATGCACGCATGCACACACGCATGTCCATCTGCCCATGCGCATGTGCCCACGTACCCACCCCATGCCTGCAGGATTCGGCCCCCTGTTGCTGATTGGGTGCAATGTGGGGGCCGGCAGGAAGGGTGCAAAAACGAAGTTTGTTCCCAGGCGCTCCAAATCCTGGCTACACCTCTTACAGTATTATCTGCCTAGAAAGCCAAAGAAATGGTCAGCATCGATGAGGATCGACATAGGACGCAGATTTACACCTTCTTTTGAGACATATACGTAGCCTGTCTAGAGATGGGCACGAACCCCTGGTTCAGTCGTCAGCCTGATGGGTGTTCCACACTTCCAAGCCCCGACTCCTCTGGGGAGCAGGCACCCACTTGGAAGCAGTGCCCCAACTCCCCTGCCCTGCTTCCTCTGGGCTTTGCCTCTGAGTGGGTGCCTGCCAGAGGAGGGGGAAAATTTTGGACCACAGAACATCTGTTGGGCTGACAGCTGAACTCTTAATTACCGTATATACTCGAGTATAAGTCGATCCGAGTATAAGTCAAAGCCCCTGATTTTACCCCCAAAACTGGGGAAACTTATTGACTCAAGTGTAAGTCTAGGGTGGGAAAAGGGCCTGACAGCTCTTCCTTTGTGAGCTGGGGGAGCAGTGTGTGTTATTTTTAAAATGACTTTTAGACACCAATCCAAGCACTTGCCTCAGGGGCTAAAAGTATTGGCCCGAATATAAGTTGAGGGCCCCCTTTTTTAGCCCAAAATTAGGGCTGAAAAACTAGACTTATATTCGAGTATATATAGTATGTTCCATCGAGTCAGAATTGGCTTCTACCAACTCTAATGGGGTTGGCAAAGTAAGAGAGATAGTTAATGAGTAGTAGAGATGGGCACGACTTGAAAAAAAAATTTTTCGAGTTGTCGTTAGTCGGGCCGGTCCCGTTTCGGCTCGTTTCCGGTTTTTGCGAAAATTCACAAAAATTAGTCAGTTCGTCGTTTTTTCGTTGTCGTTAGTACTGGTTTTGGGGGGGGAGCGGGCTCCTGGAGGCACCTCTGTGGGGTGGGTGCCTCCTCTGGCCCGCTATAAAGGGAAAGTGGGCTCCTGGAGGCACCCGTGGGTGCCTCCTATCCTCACCTATAGGAAGGGGAAGCAGGCTCCAAGAGACCCTCTACATGGGGGTCTCCCCTCCTCACCTGCTGCTGCTGCAAAATGCTATGCAATAGCCATATGGATATTGCATAACAGAATGTGCAGACAGTGAGACCAGTGAGAGTGATAGCGTCATGCCCGCCCTTCACAAGGCTCTCGCACCACCATGTCTCACACAGAAGGGAATTGTACTTGCTGCGTGTAGTGCAATGCAAGCAAGTAGATCTGGCTTTAAGGTGGCTTAGTGCAATGGCTAGGGTTAGGCTAGTGACGGGTAAGGTTACGGTGGGCTAGTGGGTTGCACCTCTGGGTGCCTCTCTGACCCACTAAGAAGACAGTCTGTGACGTATGGGTACGGAGTCAAGGGTTAGGGTTAGGGCTAGGGCAGGTTTTAGGGGGCTTTTTGGCACATCCCAGAAGTCTCCATGGCCAAGTGGCCATGTGACTGGTGGGATGGCTCCAAAAATTTGCATGGTTGTCCACTCCCACATGGCTGGCCACTCAGCCAACCCATCATTGCGCAGGTGTAAATAAAATAAAAAAAAAATAAAATCAATGGAGGACAGAGGAGGAGAGGAGAGACATTTTGTTGCGAGAAGAAAAAACCCACTGCTACTGTGAAAAATCTGGCAGTTTATAAATTTTCGCGTGTTTCTGTTGTGCTTGTGTGTTTTTGGACCACGATTTCAAAAACAATATTGCGTTTGCCGCCCCATTTTGGATCCCCCGCCCGCACCGCATGGCATGGCGAAATGGCAACTCGAGTCCGGCTGCCCAGGACGGGGGGGAGGCGGGACCCCCCCCTCCAGAAACCACCCCTCCAGTAGGTGCCCTGCGCCCTTAGTCAAGCAGGCATTTTTCCGCCTGCTTTTTTGGCCCGGGAATGGGTGGGGGGAGAGTTTAAAAGTTTTTTCCTGTGCCGTCCGTGCCGCTTGCTTGCGCTTTAATTGCGGGCGGGCGGCGGCGAGACTGGGCTTTTTGCTGGCTGCGAGCCTGCGGCGAGTCCCACCAGAGCAGCCCAGGACGGGGGATGAGGGGGGAGTCCGGGGACCTCCAGAAACAACCCCTCTGGTAGGTGCCCTGAGGCACGGCAGGCATTTTTCCGCCTGCTTTTCAGCCGGGAACCGGGTTTTTTTAACTTTTAAAAACTTTTTTTCTGTGCCGCGTGGCATCGCGCAATCGCGCGATGCAAGGAACGAGCACGACAAATCAGACCAAAATTGTTCGTTCGTCGGTTCGAGCTCGAAGTCTGGCGGAGTAATTCCCGTTACCGTTTCCATAGAGTAACGGAACCGAGTAACGGAAACGGAAACGGGAATACCGCTAAGTCGTGCCCATCTCTAATGAGTAGTTTTTACCAATTATCCCAATGCTTCAGATGTGTTGGTTACCTAATAGAACCTTGTAACCGGTTGGATTCTCTCTGGTGCTAGCCAGTGGGTGTTTAAAGTGGTTAACTGCCAGAGAGAAAAAGATGTGACCGTTAGACTAAGAGTTATTCTGCTTTTTCTCTTTATCTGAGAAGTGGTGTTTTTCAGATATGTTGTCTGCTATTAGTATGTCATTAAGGAAGCTGTTATGAAACTTTTATGCCTGTCAAGCAGAAATCTATACCAAGTAAAACATGCAAGTACTGTTTATTTTTAACATGCTATACGGCAAGCATTCCTGAAGTTTTCCCATGACTAAATGAACATTATTTCAGCTGATGGCACACACAAGTTCATATATGTCTACCATTAGAGAATCTCTTCATGGTCCTCTCTCTCTCTCTCTCTCTCTCTCTCTCTCTCTCTCTCACACACACACACACACACACACACACACACACACACACACACACACACACACACACACACACACACTCCCTCTCTCTCTTGTTCACTGCAATGAAAAGAAGGTCTCAGATTTGTTTATTTCCAACATTTGTCTGAGCAGTGGTTGTAAGGATTTCAGAAATGGTGGAGGGATGATATTTGCAAAGGCAGACATTATTCACCTGAGAAGAGAATGGCGACGCATGCTGTTTCACAGAAAAAAATTTCCTCTGTTGGAAGCACCAGCAAAGGGCTGTTTTTGAAGCCGTCATCTGTTTGAAGGGCTGTCCAGGCAGTGTTGGCTTTGAACATTAAAAGATGAATCTCAAGAACCTTCGGAAAGCAGATTAAAGTTACCCTTCTCTAACCACTGAAATGGCTCTGCTGGCTGGAGGATTCTAGGTGTTGTAGTCCAAAAAAAGAGAGAGGAGCCTTTCAGAACTCTACAACTCCCTTAGTTTCTTTCTTCCCCCACTAGAAGGAGATGCAATGTGCGTGTGTTTAACTTCTACAAGTCATGTCTAATGTTTCATCTGTTAGGTGTAAACTAGCGGGTGCAGTCTTGGGCAGACTGCCAGTGTGAACAGCCCATCTGATCTCTCTCTCTCTCTTTGTGTGTGTGTGTGTGTGTGTTGTGGAACTTTATATTGCCCTCCCTTCCCTCTCTCTGAAAAGTTGTCTGGGAGCTCTTGCGCAAATAGCCCAGTGGTTTCCAGGGGCGGTTCGCCGCTTGTGCACCAGAGCATCGCAAGGATTGCAGTGTCGCTACCCACAACCGTCCCCGTGCTTTGCCACTTAGACAAACAGCTAAGTGCATAATGGCAAAGCTGCAGGGCTGTCATTGTTTGAGCTGCAGGATCAGTGGACTGTTTCATGGGCGACACTCTAATTGTTCATTAATATCGGAGATGGAGGTAATTACTCTTGCAAAATCCCATGACACTTTTGCAGATCTTTGTCATCCTCTCTCTCTCTCTCTCTCTCTCTCTCTCTCTTGCCAGTGTTTTCCCCCTGCCCTCTTTTCAAGCTTGCAAGGTGGTCTCTCATCCAGAAGATAGCCTTCCACAAACCACCAGAGCATGGGTGGACTGAGCAGTGGGGTGTGGGTAGCCTGCCAGCAGTGGCAGCATTTATGTGCTTCTGCACAGTTTCACTGCCACGGGAGAGGGAGGGAGGTGCAGAGTCGTGGAGGGAATCAGTACACACAGCATGCATCTTTATTATGAGCGCATTAAACCCTGTTGAACTGTGTAAGCAAGCAGAACAAAACCGGGTGAACAAAAAGGCAGAAGCAAATTGCTTTCATTCTCTCACATAGAAATATCACTGTCTGGTGAACAGCCTCATTTTCCCATGATGTACACCTGACTTATTTTTTTTTTAAATCACCAAACAAGCTGAGTGCCCTCAAACACTTCAGAAAAGACTCTTCCCTGAAAGTTAATAATAATAATTGTGTGCCATCAAGTCAATCCTGACATTGCAATGCTTTCCAGGATTTTCCGGATAGAGAATACTAAGAAGTGTTTTGCCACTCCCTTCTTCTTGGAGTGCCCCGGGACTGTCCAGCTTGCCCAAGGACACCCAGGTTGGCTCTTCTCCCTGGAGGCACAATGGGGAACAGAACTCCCAGTCCCAACCACTGGCAATGCAGCCAGATCCCTGCATCACTGAGCTCGCCAGACCGCTCTTTCTCCAATTTAAGAAATGAAAAAGATGCACATCGTCAACATCACTCAGAAATGAGCAGAACCACCTCTATTGCCATGCTGACTGTGTTTTTTTTTGCAATTTATTTATAATTTTCAAATAAAAACAGTTGTAAAGCAAAAAGGAAAACAATTGGAACAATTGTAATCTTCTCAAACAAAATTTGCATCTCATTATAACAATATATGATTCTTCTTAACTATTTCAATTACTCATAGATTAAACAGGGAACTTAGGTTGACTTATAATATTGATCTAAATATTTGTAGAAATCATGCCATTTTTCTTCGAAATCTTCATAATGTCCATCTGGTTTCAGTAATGCTGAGATCTTGTCCATTTCTACGCAGTTTAAGACCTTCATAATTAACTGGTTTTTGGCCGGAATCTTGTTTGTCTTCCATAGTTGTGCGTACAAAATTCTAGCTGTCGTGATAATATGGGTTATTACAAAAATCCATGAGAGGCCACAATGCTGACTGTTAAAAGGGAAGAGTTGTTCTCAATATTCTAGATCTCTCCAATACTAGTAACACCAGTAGCAGATGCTGACATGTAGCAAACATTAGTGGTTCTGATGGGGCCAATAGCAACTGTGCCTATAATTTTAAGAACTGCATATTTTTAATCCCTACTACTGCTGCCAATTATAAATACTATTTATAATTACAATAATTAAATTAAATTAAATTACAATAATTAAAGTAAAGTAAAGTAAAGTAACAATAGCGGTAGAAGCATTAGTGGTTCTGATGGGGCCAACAGCAACTGCACCTTCTCTAAAATTTTAAAAACTGCAAAATTTTAATTATTTAAAAATTAAATAATTTTTAAATTATTAAAAAATAATATTTTTAAAAAATTAATTATTTTTAATTCCCACTACTGCTGCTCATTATAAATACTATTTACTACTAGTTTTAAATAGGCCTTGGAGCATGCTACGTAATATGTACAATATAAAGGAAAGGTGCTGTTATGTGCATAGAATCTACAGTAATGGACAAGACAAGAACTGGGCAAGATCTACATCAGTTACAACAACCCACAAAATTGAACTCAGTTGTCCATATTCCACTGACCTGATAGCCACTGTTTTGCAGAAGAAGCAGGCTTATAGAATGCCTGCTGAGATACCATCCATGGCTTATGGCTTGCATTCAGGTTCACGGGTTTCATGTTAAAAAAAAACAATCCATGTGAAAAAGACTTGCAGATGATCAGTGAGGATGCAAGGCAGGAAAGAACCAAACAATGTAAGCTATTGGCTACATCACCAGATAGGCAATGGTTAGACTGCTAGGGATTTGGTACCAGTTCCATGATGTAAGACAAAGGGCAGGTAAATTGTGGCCTTCCAAATAGTGCTGAATCACAATGGCTGCCACTCCTCAACATTGGCTATGCTGGCCAGGGTGGCTAGTGTAACCCCTATGGAATATTGGTTCAGCCCAGAAGGATGGGACTAAGAAAGAGCAGGGCTGTGATTAAGAGACTTGAATCAGAAAGAGCCAGGGAGCTGAAGAGGCCAGAGCTCCTGTTGCCACTTAGACTGCTAAGGTCGTTGCAATTTGTCTAGTGAATTCATCTATATGCAGCTGAATTGATATAGAGTCAAGTAGATTAGTTTCCATGAGTGTACCCTTCTAGATCAAAGGCAGGGGTTTCTAAAAAATTGTTGAGCAATAATGCTCACCATTCCTCATGGTTGGCTATTCTTTCCAAGGCAGATAGGAGTCCTAGTCCAACAACAGCTGGTGCCCCCCCCCCAGCTCTTGAACTTTGTATTGGGGGTGTTAGGGAATTATTCATGTCTAACATCACACTGATTATGCATGCTGTATCTGGAGAAACCCAGTTGAATGGGATTGTTCTGAGTTGTTTTTCCTGTAAATTCCCATGCTTTGGGAGGTTTGTCCAATTCTGAATGTGAAGCCCCATTACACTCCTAATAAAACCACTAGGCATGTGTTAAAATTCTACATGGCCCTATTAAACATTGCTACATTTTTTGTATCACATATTGAGCTAGATCTCCCAAATGGGACATCAGAGGATTAGAGGCAAAAACAGCATTATTGTCTTGAAGCCTGAAAAACTGCTCTATCTTTCCCATTTTTATTCTGGATTCCCCCCCATCTGTCTAGACAGCTATGTCTCCCAGGATGCCTGATATTGGAGATACGGTATCAATATTCTAGTCCTCAGGATGAATAAGGATGCCATAGATTAAACTCTCTCCTCCTGCTTTAATAAAGCTATTGTTGCACTCGTCGACTCAGACCTAGTGGGAAAAGAATGAAGGACAAGCTTGCGAAATGTCTTCCTAGCTTAGATTATTATCTAAAATGGAGAATGCAACTGTTTTAGAAAGAGATGTTATTTTATTGAGGATACAACTGAGAAGTACAAATTGTGCATACTTATCATATCTTCGCCTGCATCCCAGCACATGCTAATTGAGTGATATCACTAAAGCCCAGTTAAGTCTTTTGCTTTATCTTAAATTTATTTTCCTGCATGGAGCAGAGGGTAAGACTTAATGGCCTTGCAGGCCCCTTCCAACTTCACTATTCTATGATTCCTCTCGCCCCAAATGTTCTCCTATATAAGTGACAGCCATATGTAGAAATAAGTTAACTGCTACACTCTTATCAAGATGGGGACAAAACCTGCCAGCTGCCCTGTCTTTGCTGACAGGCAAGCTCAGGAGAGCAAATAAGCAATAAAAATCTAAGGCAGGAGCAATACAGAAAAACATGCAATAAATTGAGATAGCTAACTAAACTAGATAGTACAAACATACTAGCATTGCTTCAGGATGATCTTAGAGCCTGGACTGAGCTCATTGCTTAGAGTACAACACAGTAGGAGAGCAATTGAGCACAGTATCTCCTGAGAGATAACTAAGCCAACTAAAGTAAGTTCTGAACTTCCTTTTATACCTTACTCATCACTTTCCAGACCCTTCAAGATGGTCCCCCAATCAAGCTTCAAATTCCTTCAAATGTTCATGAAGACAAGAACAGTTTCGGCCCACATCCCTTAAATACAGCTGAAGTCATTTCCAGCTAGCATGGCACAAGAGATCAAGCACTGCAGCCTTAAAATTCTAGCCAAACAGAAATTTCAGAGATGCTGCTTCCTTTCCTTTGTGAGCAAAAGCTGCCGATCTCCTTTTTCACAGCTGGCCATTCCAGGTATTGAGAAAAAAGTTTGAACCTTTGAGAAAGGTTCTCCAACCCCTGCTTCTTCAATTTCTTAACCTCTTCACTCTCATTTCTCATTGAACTGAGTTTCCCTACGGTATTTTCCATTTTTGGGAAATACCATCAGGATTTAGAATTCCTATGGTATTTGCAATCCATATGGAATATATCCTAAGAATTTAGGACTGATAAGAGAATAGCATAGCCCTTGAATAGCTCCTGACTTTAGAAATGCCACAAATGCCTTCAATAGTGCCTTTTGAAATTAACTGTAAAATGTTACATGCTACCCCAGTAAAGTGACTATTTTATATTTGTTAGTTAAGTTACACTTTCATTGTCCAAAATATAACTAGTTAGAGATAACTATGGGCACTTTTACATGACCTCTAAAATCCGCTGAGAACTTAAATTTGGACCAGAGATCGTGGGGTTTGTTCCTCTTCCTGTGTTCCCACTCTTCCGCCCTCCATTGCTCCTATCTGCGGTGAGGGGAGGGAGAAAAAAGGCAGAAAATAATGCAGGCTCACCTCTGCTCACCTCCATCTGCCATCCAGAGCAGCCCTGTACAGATTCCTGTCTCTTAAAGGGGTGGCAGGGACAAAAAAACAAACAGAAGGCGAGGGGAGCCTGGCATCCACAGCCTTACAATCCGCATCAGAATTTTTTTTACCTCCAGAGACCAGGTACTTCTAAAGTGCACTGGTGTGTGCTTAGGTGGACGTGGTTGTACTTTATTTTGTTTAAAGTCTGCAGCTCATGGGAAAACAATTTTAAGCTCTGCATCTGGGAGCCATTTGCCTCAGATTTTAGCGGTCGTGTAAAAGCAGCCTATGTTACTTTGTTAATATATTAATTCTGAACATCTAACATGGCCTGTCCTCCTCTTAAAAAAAACAGCTAGCTAGCTCGGTGGTTTAGGCTGTGTAGCCAGAAGTTGAGAATTTGATGACCTAATTTGCTTCCTTGACAGGGGATGGTCTCAGTGATTCATAAGGTCCCTTTCAAGTCTGCAGTTCTAAAATGATGATGAAGCTTTGATGAATATTATATCCCCTCTCCAATCTCCAATACACATATGTGGTTCCTTATTGGAAAGGACTGTGTGAGGAATGTTCTACCAAAGCCTACATGGAGAACTGAGTGTTTGAAAAGTCTGCTAAGTGTTCTCGATTTATGAAACCCTAATTTAATAAGCAATTTATTATCCTTTGATTTGAGAATGTTCTCAAGCAAGCTGTCCTTCAATGGACTCCCTGGAAGGTGGACTGCCCTGAGAAAATATGCCAGAACAATTAAATCAGGACCAACCAAAGAACTACTTCATAGGCCTTTTAGAAAATGGCAAAACGCCCCCACCACCAATCATATCTGAATGAGGAGACTTCTAAATGCCAAATTAGTGAGTCTTAATGAAAGAAATTCCATTTATTTTCCATTTTGATGTCAACCCAATTGCATTTTCGGGTAACGGTAGACTCTCCAAAGCGCAAGTGGCAGTTTAAACACCCTAACTATTATTGATTGAAAATATTGACAGAAGATCAATGGCATTAAGGCCCCTAAAGTGCCATATGTGCCTTTGGAAATCTTTTCCGTGATTTAGCATCTCTGAGCTTCATTTTCTCCATGTGGGGAGATAAATAAAGCACAAGTTATTAACCTCACCTCTGAGGAGTTCTTTTTCTCTTTCTTTCCCCATGAGCTGTTCATCTGGCACAAATTGGCACAACATCCCTACCTTAATTCTTCACCTCTCTAAAAGGCTTGTAGGGTCAGACAATGGGAGGGAACTCCATTTTAGGCAATGGAGCACAGCCATCGCTGTACACTGGATTTGTGGAGTCATTGGCTTGAAGGTGGAGAAAATGTGTCATTAGACCATCGGTGGTGTAAATTATAGCCACCTCTGACATCTCAGCAATGGGGCAAACCATTGCCTTCCATAGTCTGGGTTACCTTTTGCATGGTCTCTGGAGAACAAAACAGTCAGTGAATGGATGGTTTCTCAAGATGAGACACCTGGAGCAAAATTTAAGACATGCTGATGGAAAAGCTGAATTTATCTGCTTTTCAAATACTGAGTAGAGATGGGCACGAAACAAACTTTTAGTTCATTTTGTTATTCGTTATTCATTTCGTTAGGTAACAAAACAAATAACAAACCCCAGAGTGATTTTAGAATAAACCGAATTGAACAAAAAAAAATGGTTTGGTTTGGTTTGGTTCGTTACGTGTCCAATGACAGTGGCCATGCACTGTCATTGGCCGCAGGGAAACCTCTCTAAAGAGAGCCCTGTTCTCGCCTCCGCATGCGTATGAACCCGAACCCGAACCAAACCAAGGGTGGGCCTGAACCAGACGAACCCGAACCATGGGTTTTCTGGTTCGTGCCCACCTCTAATACTGAGTTATATCTCATGTACTTTGAGAGTTTTCCCTTACACTTAACCAGTGGCACAGGAAGAATGACACTCATGAAAGTTACTTCTTCAGAGTACAATGCTCAGATCGACAGCTGGCATACTGTGCTGGCTGGATTATTCTGGGAAATGCAAGACAAAAAACTACTTTTCTCTATATTCCTTTCTTATTTCAGAGTCATTGCTTTGCGATCTACTAAATTTTCTACCCAATGAAACAAAATCCCTACCTGATAAACCTTGGACAGACAGAGTCACCAACATGGTCACATTACAGGACAACGAAGAGAAAATTACAATATATCGGTCACATAATGTGCAATAACAAATACCATTGGCTGCAAGTTATCCTTCAAGGAAAAATAGATGGGAAGCATGGCCTGGGGTGCATAAGAACATTTTGGCTTAAGAATTTAAGCCATTTGTTCACAGTGGGCACAGCTTTTCTACTTAGAAAAGCTTTAGATAAAAAAATAGATTATGCTACTGATTGCCAACAATCTATTGAGGACATAGCATTTAAAGAAGAACCTTGTAGCTAAAAATCCAAGTGCCTGAGGTTTTCCTTCTTGTCCCCTGTTCCTGCTCCCCTTGTGGTGTGGCTTTTAGATCGTAAGCCTGCAAACAGGCTGTAAGCCTTGAAGATAGAGATGGGCACGAATTGAAAAAATTGTGTTTTGGTTCTTTGTTTTTCGTTGAGGGGTCCGTTTTGGTTTGGTTTTTTGTGAATTTGTGAAAAAAAATTGTTTTCATATATTCGTTTTTCATTTTTACCTGCTTTTTGCATGATTTTTAAAGCATTTCCATCCGTGAGCGTCCCCTCAATGCCCCAGACCAGAGGGAAAACACTAAAAGAAATTGATGCTGGCAGAGACACAGTGTAGACTAGGTACGCAGGGAGGTTGCAAAGGCAGTGGCGGGCGTTGCCCAGGGTGCAAGGCAGCCGCAGAGTGACTGCACTGTGGGGCAGGGTAGGGTACTCACTGAGAGGTACGCACACACGCACACAGGGAGGCTGCAGGACTGAAGCTAGAGAGAAATCTCTTCTTTCTCTCCCCTAAGAGCCAGGCTGCACCCGGCAGGAACACAGAGACACACACCTGCCTGGCTGGCCTAAAGTGAAAATAACAAGTCGCAGAGACAGCAATCCCACCCTAACTCCCACCAGAGACTGCAAGGAGGACGGGGGCTGCCAGAGCTTTTTATGCCCTCTGTGGCTGCCAGACCTGCCCAGTCTGGAACCTGGGCATGCTATTGGTTGAAGTTGTCCAAGAATTTACATGATCCCATCACATGGCTTGCCTCCATTCTGTGGCTGGCAACATCCATTTTGTCATCCTTAAAGGGAAAAGAAAAATATATCGCGATGGGAGAAGACAAAAAACAAACGTTTTAAGGACCCCAAACCCCTCGGTAGGTATTATCAGACAGTATAAATAATTATGGCTGCATTTTTATGGATGTCCAGGGTGTTTTTTAACATTTAAAACCTCATTTCGTTGCGCATCACCATTAACGAAAAACGAAATGTAATGAACCTAATTTTCATGGTTCTGTTCTGTTCGTTCCAATTTCATCACAATGTTCGTTATTCATTTCGTTATGTAACGAAACGAATAACAAATACCAGAAACGAAAAAAGTTCATTTCGTGCCCATCTCTACTTGAAGATATTGATATGCTTCTCTAGTAGACATTTTGGAGAGAGAAGGGGATGGAAAGATGAGGAATAGACAATTAAAAAAATAAACAGGATGACATCCTAGCCCTGCTAAGTTTCACTCCATGACATGGACGACAGACGTGAACAAACGGCATGGCAGGACATCCATGTTGAGTGGCAGCTCTACATTTATCCTCATCATTGCTTGCAACAGATACATACTTCTGTTTTGCAGCCTGAGGTATCCACGTGCTTCTGGGAGTGAGTATTAAATGGCCACCTTTCATCCTAGCCATCCAACACACCCACTCCACCTGCGTAGGGAGCTGGAAAAAGATTCCTGACAATATGTAACATTTAAGATTTCCAGCACATTAATACTGACATTTTGTCTTCTAAACAATCACAGGTAATGAAGGTCAGGACAAGCAAACATTCTGTCTCTGCCCCTTAGTTGGAAGCTTGCTGTGCCTGAACGTCACAGCGGGAGACTGCCAGACTCTGGATCTTCTTTGGGGTTGTTTTCCTTTTCAGAGGCCTGGCTGCAGCTGGCTCCAACATATGGTCGACCACGGAGATATTTTGCGGGGTCCACTGCCTCAATAACTATTTAATGATTAATTATTGCTGGCTAAGGTCAGGATGAGACGTTAAATGCTGCTGGCAAAAGTCTTGACTACGGGGAAATGGCAGATTTTACCCACACCTCCCATGAAGAGTAAGTTTTGTTACCTGCCTCAATATTGCTTGAAGATGCATTTTGATTTTCACTGGCAGATGGGGAGGGGGGTATCTTGTGACTTCTTGGCCTGAGTGGGAAGGAATCACAAGGCAGCCTACCAAGGTTGTTGTCAGCCTGCAGGACTTCAGACCCCACTCTGCTTTTGCTCAAGGAAGGCTGAAAAGGAGCAGCGGTGGCGACAAGAAGAACTGGAAGAGGACCAACATGAACATAACATTGCAGAAATGTGCATATTAGAGATGGGCATGAACCACAAAAATTGTGGTTCGGGATATGTGGCTACCCATGAACCATGAACCATCCAAACTTTAAAAAAAGAAGAACCATGAACCAGTTCATTTTTTTTAAATATTCATGCCAGCCTGGAGGGGAAACATTCCCACTCCCTACTTGGTCCGGTTGTCTCCACCTCCTCTTCTGTTGCTGCAAATGGTAAAACCAGCAACAAATGGCATTGGATCTCCTCTTTGCGGCCCTACAGCCTGTGCCCACCCCTTCCCACTGCCCCTGTTGCCTCCCTACCTGGTCATTCCACCACTGCCTCCTCCTCCTCTTCTTCCATTGCTGCAAATAAGCCATCCAGCACCAAGTGAGATGGGATCACCCATATGCAACCCCACAACCTGTCCACTAGTTCCATCACCTCCCTGCCTCTTCCTGTTACATCTTCCTCGTCTACCTCCTCTGCCGCTACCATCTTGAATGACAGGCAGAGCTTCCCTTCTGGAAGCTGACTTGCAATTTCCATGCTTGCCTTGCCTATCAGCTGATAGGCCAGGACATGCACACAAACAGCAGACACAGCTCCCAAAAGGAAAGCAAGGCCTACTGGGTCTCATGATGACAGCAGAGGATGAAGAGGTGGCAGCAATGGACCAGGTAGGGAGGTGTCAGGGGCAGTGGGGAGGGGGAGGGAGAAGGCTGTGGGGGAGCAGGGGCAGGCAAATCAGGCAGTCCATTCAATCATAAATGAACTGTGGTTCAGATTAGAGATGGGCACGACTTGAAAAAAAATTTTTCGAGTTGTCGTTAGTCGGGCCAGTCCCATTTCGGGTCGTTTCCGGTTTTCGCAAAAATTCACAAAAATTAGTCGGTTCGTTTTTTTGTTTTTTCATTGTCGTTAGTACTGGTTTTTTTGGGGGGGTAGCGGGCTCCTGGAGGCACCTCTGTGGGGTGGGTGCCTCCTCTGGCCCGCTATAAAGGGAAAGTGGGCTCCTGGAGGCACCCGTGGGTGCCTCCTGCCACTAGGAAGGGGAAGCAGGCTCCAAGAGACACCCCTCTACATGGGGGTCTCCCTTCCTCACCTGCTGCTGCTGCAAAATGCTATGCAACAGCCATATGGATATTGCATAACATAATGTGCAGACAGTGAGACCAGTGTGAGAGTGATAGGGTCATACCCGCCCTTCACAAGGCTCTGGCACCACCATGTCTCACACAGAAGGGAATTGTACTTGCTGCGTGTAGTGCAATGCAAGCAAGTAGATCTGGCTTTAAGGTGGCTTTAGTGCAAGAGCTAGGGTTAGGCTAGTGACGGGTAAGGTTACGGTGGGCTAGTGGGTTGCACCTCTGGGTGCCTCTCTGACCCACTAAGAAGACAGTCTGTGACGTATGGGTACTGAGTCAAGGGTTAGGGCTAGGGCTAGGGCAGGTTTTAGGGGGCTTTTTGGCACATCCCAGAAGTCTCCATGGCCAAGTGGCCATGCGACTGGTGGGATGGCTCCAGAAATTTGCATGGTTGTCCACTCCCACATGGCTGGCCACTTGGCCAGCCCATCATTGCGCACTGCGCAGGTGTAAATAAAATAAAATAAAATAAAATCAATGGAGGACAGAGGAGGAGAGGAGAGACATTTTGTTGCAAGAAAAAACCCACTGCTACTGTGAAAAATCTGGCAGTTTATAAATTTTCGCGTGTTTCTGTTGTGCTTGTGTGTTTTTGGACCACGATTTCAAAAACAATATTGCGTTCGCCGCCCCATTTTGGATCCCCCGCCCGCACCGCATGGCATGGCGATGGCGACTCGCGAGTCCGGCTGCCCAGGACGGGGGGGAGGCGGGACCCCCCCTCCAGAAACCACCCCTCCGGTAGGTGCCCTGCGCCCTTAGTCAAGCAGGCATTTTTCCGCCTGCTTTTTTGGCCCGGGAATGGGTGGGGGGAGAGTTTAAAAGTTTTTTCCTGTGCCGTCCGTGCCGCTTGCTTGCGCTTTAATTGCGGCGGCCCGGCGGCCGGCGAGACTGGGCTTTTTGCTGGCTGCGAGCCTGCGGCGAGTCCCACCAGAGCAGCCGAGGACGGGGGATGAGGGGGGAGGCCGGGGACCTCCAGAAACAACCCCTCTGGTAGGTGCCCTGAGGCACGGCAGGCATTTTCCCGCCTGCTTTTCGGCCGGGAACCGGGTTTTTTTAACTTTTAAAAACTTTTTTTTTCTGTGCCGTGTGTGGCATCGCGCGATCTCGCGATGCAAGTAACGAGCACGACAAATCAGACCAAAATTGTTCGTTCGTCGGTTCGAGCTCGAAGTCTGGGGGAGTAATTCCCGTTAACGTTTCCGTAGAGTAACGGAACCGAGTAACGGAAACGGAAACGGGAATACCGCTAAGTCGTGCCCATCTCTAGTTCAGATCAATTCCAGTTCTCTGGTTGTGACAAACCCAAAACAACAAAACAGCCATTTTTAATCAACTTCTTAGTTTCTTCATTTTTTTACCTTGTGCCCATCTCTAGTGCATATGCTAACATATGTAGAAAAAACATTTATTTATTTATTTATTTATTTATTTATTTATTTATTTATTTATTTATTTTTATACCACCCGTCTTCTCAGGGAACTCTGGGCGGTTAACAATAAAGGGTTAAAAGAACCAATAAAACACACAGTAACATCAGCAAAAATCGAGAAAAAAATGAAAGAAGAAAAAAGAAGAGGTGAAAACAAAACAGTAATGAGTAAAAAATCATTGGCAAGAGGCGTCAAAAGAATGAATTAAATTAAATTAAATTAGAGGTTGTCAAATGCCTCCCGAAAAAGCAATGTTTTAAGTGCTTTTTTGAAGGCGGGCAGGGACTTTAATTTAGCAGCATTTAGAGCTTCACAAAGTCCCCCTTTTGAATTATACTTCTCAGAAGCTGCTAACCACAATGCTAGCTGGGAGATGCTGAGTGTTGTTAATCCAAGAGTGACAGCACAAACTAGGAGCCACAGAGCAGAGAGCATCCCCACCTTCACAGAAACCAAGAAGAAGGAAGACAGGCACCTGAAGACAGCATTTAAGGCCTGTGGATATCCAAAGTGGGCCTTCAACAAAGCAGTGGGCCATCCCAGACATGGCTGGAGTGTCTGAGAAGCTTAAAAGGATTTTTGGCAAACACCACATCCCTGTTTATTTCAAACCCACAAACACACTAAGGCAGAGACTTGTCCACCCAAAGGATCCGATACCAAAACATAAAAGAAGCAACATAGTATATGCGGCCCAATGCAGTGAGGAGTGTTCAGACCTCTACAGTGGAGAAACTAAACAGCCATTAAACAGAAGGATGGCCCAACATAGGAGGGGTATCACCTCAGGACCAGAATCAGCAGTACACCCCCATTTGAAGGACAAAGGGCACTCTTTCAAAGATGAGGATGTACACATATTAGACAAAGAAGAGAGGTGGTTTGAGAGAGGAGTAAGGGAATCCATTCATGTGAGCATTGAAACCCCCTCCCTCAAAAGAGGTGGCAGCCTCAGGCATAGTCTATCTGCTACTTATGAGGGCGTGCTTTCCAATGTACCCAGACAAATCAAAAAGCCTTCACCACCAAGGCCATAGCTAAGGACCCATTCTTGATAGGTTTCAGCACCTTAGGCCATTGTTCACCTTAAGGCTATGGATGCTATTGTCTCCCTAATGAGCCTATTCAGGCCATTGTTCATCTTATGAGCCTAATTCAGACCAGGGTGACAAGAGGTCAAAGCTGACTATAAGATGGAGGACTCGCACTAGCTGTATTCAGACTGATGAAGCTGTTTGGATGAGCAGTGAAACGTTTCTATCTCTCTCAAGAAGAAGAAGAAGAAGAAGAAGAAGAAGAAGAAGAAGAAGAAGAAGAAGAAGAAGAAGAAGAAGAAGAAGAAGAAGAAGAAGAAGAAGAAGAAGAAGAAGAAGAAGAAGTCTAGTAGCCATGACTCAACTTCCAGATAAACTCACCTGGATGACTGAGAATCTTCACAGAGATACAGTATGTTGTTCCCACAAAATGGATGCCATCCACATCTATTCTCAATGGCCGCTTTGAGGCTTCGGAATGTGTTGCCCCACAAAGCTCAGTGAGCATCCCTCCCTTGTGCCTTTAGGTGATCAGGCAAAGACCTCCCTCAGCCATCATTAAAGTGATTGAGTCAGTGTATTGTGGTAATTAGAGTGTTGCTTTTTGATCTGGTCCCATGTCCCCAATCAACTCTAAGACTCTTTGTGTGACTTTGGGTTGACTGTCCTGTCTAAATTGCCTCACAAGAGGGCTGTGAAGCTTAAAAGTCTGGGCTGACCTGAATGCCTTGGATGCAATGTGAATTGTCATAATAATATGTATATGAGAATGAAGCTCCCCCCCCCCCCCAATTTATAAAGTATATTGAGCTCTTCTTCACACCAAAATGACTCTCAAATCTCATTTGGTTGATCTGGCATATTTATATCCAAATTTTATGGTGCTTGAACATTCAAAGTTGTAGTGTTATGATGAGTTAATGCCGTATCTTAGACTGTATAGCGGCCAAATAACAAATTCCTTTAATGCCATTTTATGACACCTGAAAGGCATTAAACAAAACATGATTGCTGCTCCATAAAACAGAGGGAAAGTTTTCCTCACGCAGTATGTATGCAAATGTTTTTCACCCATTTCTGATTGTGCAGCAACTTAGGCTTGGAGTACAGATGGAAGATATGTGATAAATTCACACTTCCCTAACAGCTCTGTTCCTAAAACAAGGATGGGGATCAAGACATGACGATGGGTGAGAGATGGGTGAGTGCTGAACCCACCCACTCCCAAAGCTGTGAAGAATGTAGAAAAACATAGCATGTCATGGGCAACAAGCTGGAGTTCCACACATCTGGAGGTCTTTAGGTTGGGTAAAACTATCATAGAAACCCAGCATCAATCAGTTCCCATTGTTTGGTTGGAAAGTACAGGGCATGGCAACTTTGCATCAGTACAACAGGCCTGTTAGACTTTCAAGGTATCTTTGAGATTTAGGTGTATCACTTTAACAAACAGTACAAGTACAGTGTTCCCCCGCCCATTCGCAGTTCATATACTGTGGTCCCGCTATATTGCGGGACTGCAGTATATGAAAAAAGGTCCCCGTGGGGTAAGGGGGGGAGGCCTGTTTTAGACCTCCCGTACTTACCCCAGGACTGGTGCTGCCCTGAACGGACCTGCGAGGGCCTTCCCGGGCCTTCTGGAGGTCCCAAAATGGCTTCTCTGTGAACTAGAAGTCACTTCTGGTTTACCGAAAATGAATTCTGAGGCATTTTTGATAAGCATTTTGCTCAGCTCCCAAAGCGTAGAGTCTTCATTGAGTTGTATAAAGCAGAATGGGGTCAACTGACAGATGTTAATATAATGTCCCTTTCAACAACATGGGTTATGGGTAGAGATGGGCACGACTTAGCGGTATTTCCGTTTCCGTTTCCGTTACTCGTATCCGTTACTCTACGGAAACGGAAACGGGAATTACTCCGCCAGAATTCGAGCTCGAACAGACGAATGAACAATTTGGTCTGATTTGTCGTGCTCGTTACTTGCATCGCGGCGATCGCGCAATGCCAAGCGGCACAGAAAAAAAAAGTTTTTAAAAGTTAAAAAAAAACTGATTCCCGGCCCTAAAAGTATGCGAAAACTGTCTGAGGGCACCTACCAGGCCAGAAGGGTGTTTTCTTTGGGGGGGTTTCCCCGCCCCCCTCTCCTTGGCTATTGCTACTGCTGTGCTGCTGGTACCATGCTGGGAGGGCGCATCCATTTGCCATGCAGTGCGGGGGATCCAAAATGGTGACCGCAATATTTTTTTTCAAATCGTTGCCCAAAACCCCACCAAAGCACCACAGAAACATGCAAAAATTAGCTATATTAAATGCTTGAATTTTTACAGTAGCAGCAGTGGGTTTTTCTTGCAAAAAAAGTCTCCGTTGATTTTATTTTATTTTATTTTATTTTATTTTATTTTATTTTAT
This sequence comes from Phrynocephalus guinanensis, assembly GCA_037367245.1. Taxonomy (NCBI): domain Eukaryota; kingdom Metazoa; phylum Chordata; class Lepidosauria; order Squamata; family Agamidae; genus Phrynocephalus; species Phrynocephalus guinanensis. Next base: position 93,130,723 of record CM074740.1, on the reverse strand, counting down.
TTTTTTACACCTGCACATTTGCAATGATGGGCTCTCCCATAGGAGTAGACCATGCAAATTTTCCACCAATCGCATGGCCACTTGGCCAGGTTGACCACAGAGACTTCTGGGATGTGCCAATCGGGCATAAACAGCCCACTAATCGTAGCCCAAACCCGAACCCTGTGCCTAACCCATACGCCAGTACACTGTCCTTCTAAGTGGGTCAGAGAGGCACCCAGAGGTGCACCCCAATACTCACCCTAACCTCACCCGTAACTAGCCTAACCCTAGCCCTTGCGCTAACCCGTCTTAACCCTAAGCCAGATCTACTTGCATTGCACTACATGCAAGTACGTGAGACACAGCAGGTGCAAAGAGTCTGCCAGTCCGTCACTTGTGGCTCTGGCTGACTCCTGCAGCTCCCTCCAGGAGCCCGCTACCCCCCCAAACCAGTACTAACGACAACGAAAAAACGAAAAAACGAACCGACTAATTTTTGCGAAATTTCGCGAAAAACGGAAACGAGCCGAAACGGACTGCCTCCGACACACGACAACTCGAAAACGTCATTTTCCCTAGTCGTGCCCATATCTAGTTATGGGTGCCAGACTTTCCTGCATTCAAAATCTGTGTATAACTCTCCTGCCCTCAGAAATGTAACTCCAAAACAAACACACTTTACACATGTTCACACACCCCTCCCCTGATCTCCAATGCCCCAACAATGGAGGAATTCTAGAAAAATTGTACTGTTAATACGATGCACAGATTTTGTATGGCAGCCCCAGATTCCACACTCCTCCTCCTCCTCCAGGAGCCCACTCAGAAAAGGAGGTAGGGCAGCACACTTATGGGAGGAGATGGAGTGCAGAATACGGGGCACCCACAAAAGATTTGTGGGCCAAATTGCCAAACCACACTGAACCACTGAACCATGGTAAGTAGAGATGGGCACGACTCAAAAAAATGGTGTTTCGTTTGTCGTTTGGTCATTTACGGGTCCGTTTCGGTTTGTTTTCGTTTTCGTGATGTTTTTCACAAAAAATTTCATTTTCGTTTCATTAGGTAACGAAATGAAAAATGAAAATAAAAATGAAAAATTGCTGTTTCGTTAGCATTCTTTTTAGTTCAATGCATCTGCTGCAACGAAAACGAAAAACATGGCAAATTTGGTCATTTCGTTTTCATTTTTTTAAAAAAAATTGTTTCATTTTCGTTGCGTAATGAAACAAAAAAAACGAAAACGAAAACAAAAAATTGCTCATTTTGTGCCCATCTCTAATGGTAAGTGCCCATCCCTTTAAAAAAAATCACCATGTATAACCAAAACCATGCCACTCGGAACTGTCCAATTCAGGGGGAGAAATGTAGTTTCCGGTACCATTTTCAGATCACCACCATGCCTGTGCCAAATCCATCTACCCATTTTGGTTTCTGGTCCTGCCGCTTTCTCCGAATGGCTGAAGTGCCAACCCCATCACATACATGCTTATCAGACTTGCAAACATGCAAGTACTGTGCTGCAATGTAGAGTCATCCCTTGTTCACCCAATGTGCAAAGAGTGCCATAATAACAAAGCGCTCCATTTTGTGCTGCCAATAACCTGTTCAATTCTTCCGGCAGCTGCTGTTCCTCTCTTACTAATAGGCCACCTCAGCTTTGCTGAACAGCTTTGAGGCTATCCGCAGTAGACAATCAATAACTGCTTATTTTATTTTCAAATGAATTTTATTGAGAATCTCGTCACGTCAACAACACCCTTCCCGAAGCCTATGGGGCTGATCCAAGAAGTATCTTCAACTCAACAATTCCGCATGCCACAATAAGAATAGTTAATTTCCATGCCCCAAAGAAAGAATGGACTGTGGTGTTAAGATCAGGCTGTGGACAAGTCCTCTTTAAAAAGAAGAGGGAAATGGTGAAATGTTACTAACACAGAGAGAGAGAGAGAGAGAGAGAGAGCACCTGGCATGTGTAAAACAACGAAAAAAGTAGCCCCGATGGAATATGGAGAGAGAACAAAGTAAAATATTTTGCTCCCCAGCCATTTAAATAGGACTTCATTTATTTATTTTAATGTAGGAGGAAGGGACATGGCAGATTTGTGAGATACGGGGAGAAGAGGGGTTTTTTTGCATGTCATATTTTTTGGAAAAGGTTGAAAAGCAGCTTAACCTTGTAAAAATGTTACCTCAGAAACACTACTAAGATCAGTGGCTGTATAAATTATTACCATTTTACCTTGCCTACCTGACTTTTTCTAGCATGTATCTAACTTGTACATTCATTAGTTGGCCATTTTCCCTTTCTTTACTCTAATGTTCACTTTTATTCAAAAAAAATTTAAAAGGTGACTCTGCCTGGAGCTGGGTTTCTTCTCTGCTTTCATGGTTGAGGTGAAAGACTTTTGGTTATTATTAGTGATCGGCTGCTTTGCATATGGCAAACAACCAAACTGTTATTCTATCTACTATTTAAAAATATATCTGTATGAGTGGGTGTGGGGTGGGGGAGGATATGACCTAAGAAAGAAATGTGCCCCAAGCTATCTTCTTAAAATTCCAGATGTCATTAGAAACACTTTAATTGAAGATATGACTTCAGGAATGGCTGAACCTGGCAATTTAAATGGGAAATTTATACACTCTGAACAGCAAGGCTGTGACCTTATGCAGTAACTCAGATGAAATCCTGTTCCTTAGTATATTTAATCACAACAAGAGTAGACCCAGAGAAATTGACTCACCAAACCCCACTTGTATGATGGGCCTACTCTAATTACAACTTCCAACACTAAGCAACAGGATTTAAGCAATTATCTCTCACCTGATTCTATGCATATCTCCACAGATAAAAGGACAATACTATGGATTTCAATCCTACACATGTTCATTTAGAAGCCCACCTGTGTCCAAAAGAATGTCTCTGTGGTAGCTGTGTATAAGGTTATAGCCTAATATTGAAATCATGTGTAAACCTACCTTCTTCAAGCATTGCTGAACTTCTTCCAGGCAAAATGTACATAGGACTAGCCATCCTCTCCTTAAGAACACCTTAGATGGTTACTTCACGTCCATTCTCGTCCTGGGAGGTAGTTTGTTGCGTGTTGATGTCGGTTGCAGTCACGTGGTCTTCTTGAGGTTCTGTCCCTGTTCCCATGTACTCACGGGCATGAGGGATGATACCGGCATGACTGTTACTGCACGTCCTCGTTCAGTGATGAGATGTGAAATTCCATGCCTTTGTTCTCCATCTTTTTTCCAGCCCGACCTTCTGTTTTTGGATGTTTCGATTCTCTGAAGCCTTGCCTTCAATGCGTTACGGAGCTGAGTTTAAGGCATTTGTCTTTTAATCTCTCTGCACTGCGTTGCTGACTCCATAGGGAATGTACTGGTGAATGGCAGTTCGCACTCCTGCCACTAGATGGAGATTGGCATGTTGCGGGAGGAGACTGACCTCACGGGCTCTTGTATCAGAATGAGAAGTGAGATGAGTTGATTCCTGAGTCCAGGGAGGGGAATCTCTCATCCCGCTTAGATTGCAGTTCAGGGGGCGTGGTCGGGATGAACTCCCTTCGTCCCGCAATGGACTTGCGGTTAGATTTCTTCGTACCGGTCCCCAGCGGGACCATGAACAGCGATGAGATGGACGTGAACTATCAGCCTTACAGTGATACCTTCCATCAATGAAGCCTGTGAAGTGATATGGGAAGCATTGGTAGGCCATGTGTGGCCCATTGATGGCCACTAGACCTGGGGAAATAATTTTTTAAAAAATGAATCATGATATTCAACTAATATTGCTGATTTCTTTAATATTCATCCCTTCTTATTTGTTGGCTTAGGAGACTACGCAAATATGAAGGGACAAATATTTCCCCTTTTAATTCCTTTCTCTCTCTCTCTCTCTCTCTCTTTTAAGACTGCCTGTGGCTGTCCTAAAAGAGAGAGAGCACCCACATGCACTTCAAAGCACCCCCTGTCTCTTTGCTACCTTAGTTGCAGCACCCCCTGGTTTCCAGGCTCCCATTGCCACCATGGCCATCATTTTGGAAAAGGGGCAGCCCAGTTTCCCTTCTTAGGCCCTATGGGAAACCAGGCACCCATCTTTTCCAAGATGGTGGTTGCAGTAGCAACTGTAGCCTGACTACTGGGGGCTGCTGCAGGGAGGTGATGGAGGTGTTTTGTAGGGGGCAGGGGAGTCTTTTTTTTCCAGGCAGCCATGGGCTGTCTAAAGAAAAAACCCTACAAACCAACAAACCAATTCACTAGTTTGTTGATTCATGTGTGTGCGTGTGTGCGTGTGTGTGGGGGTGTAGTTCATATTACCAAACTACGAACCACAACAAAAAGCCAACAAATATATGGTTAGTCCCCATCTGTAATGATCACTTTCCCCCTCTCCCCTTTCCAACTATAGCTGTGCACAACAGACTAGTTTTTTAACCAAATCAGTCTGATCTGGGCTTCTTTATGTACGGTCCAGATTATATCGGAATGAGTACATCCATTTCTGGAGGGGAAAGAAGGTGAATTTACAAATTGCTTTGTTTCTGGAGCACAAATTGAATCTGATGGGGCACAATTTATAGAAGTGAAATCTAAACATGCTTAGTACATAAATCTCTGAATGTAGCAGTATAACATTTTGCCACACACACACTTTTAGTATTTATTTATCACATCTGCATATTTTGTTTCTCAGTGTGTAAGGGTGATCCAAAAGGAATGGTGAGAGCTATTGAGAACCAAAGAGGCTGGCCCTCTTATGGTTATATTGCAGTTCCTGGTATTGCTAAAATAAATGTTTTTCATGCTCTAATACTTCATTTTTGGCTGTTATACCTGGATTTATTGAGCCATTTGAGTTTCCTTTGCCCATGGAAGAGCAGAGGGTCCATTCACAATGATTTTCAAATTTAAATCAACAAGATCCTGAGTGCAAACAGAATCAGATAAAGCACACATCCCTAACGAGATCCACCTCAGGATCCAAATCAAATCCTGCAAACTGGTCAGCCAACCAAACTTCCGAACCTGCATACCGACCTAATTCTAACTCTCTCATTGATTGCAATCCCACTAAACAGGCAAGATGCTATGGATACCCTTGCTCATTTTCTATACACAATTGTGTCATCTTGAGCTACCTTATGTACCAACTAAGCACATTTCTGAAGTAAATTTGGAAGCATTCGCTCAAGAGAAAACATCAAAGGGATCTCAAGAAGACCTACAAAGGAGCATTAATAAGACTAGCAGTAGTTCTCAGGGGAATTCTACATATGGGACATGCCAAAAAGATTAATGAAGCCTGTTAACTAAGTCACTTGTTTTATTTTATGCTACCTTTCTTCTAAAGCCAGGACCCAAGGCAGCTTGCAATGTAGTTAAAATTAAAATTAATAGGGTTAAAATACACCGACTTACAAATATTAAAACAGAATTAATTATTATTAAAAGACAATTAAGGTTAAGACACTTTAAAGTTAATTAAAATATTTATATTAGTTTCCCTTAAAAATAATAAAGAGAGAAGGGGCAGTCAGAGAGCACATCAGCTAAAAATGAGGTATATGAGGCTCTTTGTTACTGAGGTCTTGCTGAAGTGATAAAGCCTTTGCCTGACAGCAGAAGGACAGCAAGAAAGGAGGAAACTAAAGAATTCTTGTGTGTGGTGTGGTGTGGTGTGGTGTGGTGTGGTGTGGTGTGTGGTGTGGTGTGGTGTGTGGTGTGTGTGAGTGCCTGCCTGCCTGCCTGCCTATAGGAAAGGACCTCTACTGAGTCTCCACTGAACAGGCCTCTTGTAGGATTGTGAGGAAGGTCATTCCAGAAGATCTCAAAGCCTGACAGGCTTTTATAGGACAATTTGTACATCCGGGAGCCATGTTACATCACACTCTATAGCTTACAACCAGTACTTCGAATTGTGACAAGAAACGGACCAGTGCATGACTCTGTAAATACTCCTTAAGGTCCAGCAATGCTGAATAAATGTTCCACAAAGCTGAAGGAATCCCGGTGAAATTACATATACAGTGGTACCTTCATTCCAAATGAAATTATGTTAAGCAAATTTTCCTTTATACAAATTTCCCATAGGAATACACTGAAAACGGAGTAATCCCATTTTTATGTTGTACGGATTCGCCCCATAGGCAATTATGTTAAGCAAATTTTCCCTATCTCCGGATTTTTTTATGTTGTACAGATTTTATGTTATACAAACTATTTGTTATAGAAGGGTCCACTGTAGTGGAATTCTGGAGTCATTGTGAAGCTCCTGCTTCTGATGAAGGCCTCAACATTTTTGAAGTCTTCATTAAATAACATATATTGTACATCTTACAGGAGAGATGCAAGAGTGGTATGTGGGAGGTGATTCCTAGACATCCCCTTTGCTGGGTGGGTGTGATGTGGTGGGGCAACAGGAAGGGCGCAAAAACAAACTTTGTCCCCAGGTGCTCCAAATCCTGGCTACACCTCTGTGTTATTCAATTTGACTTGAGCTCCCCAGTTTTAGCGACTGAATAGCCACCTTCCTTTAACACTCCTAGCAATAGCCCAATACCTAACAGTTGGTCCCAAAATCCAGCTAAGATGAGGAAACAGAGCATTCTTACTTCAAAATCATCTCCAAGAGGTTATTAATTATTTATTATTTATTTTAAAGTTTATATATCACACAGATTTTTCCCAGGGAAACTCTGGGCGGTTAACAAACGGAAAAACAAAACAATTAGCAGCCTACAGGTATATCACAAGAGACACAAAATCTAAACAATACAGAGATCTTACTGTTAGGAGGATTGTCAAACAGGTTAGAGAAAAAATTTACCTGGTCTTGAGGGGATTACAGTCCCCATGAAGGGTCAGGCCTACAATTGGGGCTACTCTTGGACCCAGAATGCTCTATGGAGGGTAAAATATCAGCAGTGGCCAAGAATGCGTTCTGTCAACTTGAGTTGAATGCCCAGTTGTGCCCCTTCCTGTATAAGAAATGCCTACCAATAGTGGCTCACATGTTGGTAATCTCAAAAACAGACAACTATAATTCTCCCTCCATAGGGCTGCCTTTGAAAACAATATGGAAAGTTCAGCAGCTCCAAACTGTGAAGGCAGGACTTTTAATACTGATCCCCACTCTTGGCGCTCTCTTCCACCTTCATGGGTTCCTTGTTGGTTTCTGTGTTTGATCCAAGGTGCTTGTTATGACTTATAAAACCCCTCTTGCTTTAGGACCTTGATACCTGTGTGAAGATTTCTCCCAGAAATCAATAGCCCTTTCCCTTTCTACCCATTCCTCTCAAACTGTGTTGTTAAAACTTGCTACACCAAGAGAGGCTGAGAAGGTGAATACAAGGAATTGTCCCTTGTTGATAGTGGTCCCTAGCCTTTGGAATGAAATATCCACAGAGGTAAGCCAGATTCATTCCCACGTTATGTTTAGAGAGATGGTGAAGATCAAATTATTTAAAACTGCCTTTAATAACAGAATCTCCAAGGTGCTGTCAGTAATAACTTTTTAATGTTCTATGATTCAATCAATTCTAGATTTTATAGGGTTATTCATATTTATGGTGATAATTATTGTCTGTTGTATCACTGCATTATGTTTTAATCATGCTTTTGGTATTGTGGAGATCTGAAGGTTAGTGAGGTAAAAACTTGTGTAAACCGTATAGTGTAGTGCTTGCACTAATGAGGTTATATATTAATTATGCAAACAAACAAACAAACTCTGTTTTACCCCATCTGTTCCTAGCAGGGAAAACTATGTGTCCAATTATTTGACCTTGTGCTCTGCAGGTCACTTAAAACTTTTGGTTGAACCCAGACATGCTCTTAAGGTGCAAGCTTGCTGACAAAATGGCACAAGTAATGTAACCCTATCTTCTTCTTTAACCTGTCCCACCAATTACAATAAAACAGTATAACTCTGTGTAATATGCACATGAGCATAGTTGGCTGGGTTGCAACCGCAGATTCTCTCTACACTTTCTGCTCCCATGACTTGGTGGAGTATGTCCTTTTCCCTACAATTTTACACCTGTATCTCAAGAACTGAATATCACTGAAGAATATCACTGTTGGAACATTCAGTCAGTATCTCCCCTCTTGACCGATCTGATGACCAAAGGAAAAAAGTGACAATATGCTTGTTAATTAACTAGAATAGGGCATGAGCAAAACACTCCTTCTAAATGCCTAGTACTGCAGCTAAAACTGTGCTCATGACCTGGGGTTCAATCCCAGGTAGCCGCCTCATAGTAGACTGAGCCTTCTATCCTTCTGAGGTCAGTAAAAAGAGTATGGGGCACAATGTGTAGCCTGCATAATTAAATTGTAAACCACCCAGAGAATGCTTGAAGCACTATGGGGCGGTCTATAAGCAGAACATTTTGCTTTTAGTTTATTTTTCCTAGTTGTCCCCTAGCTTTCTCAGTTACTGAGTGTTCTTTCTGACATGGTTCTTATCTCAAAAACATTTCCCAATATGCTGCATGTTGACTGAAATATATATATCTAGAAATATGTATTTTAATTTCAGTTTGCAGGGGTTATAAAGTCCAAAGTCAAATAAAAAACAGTACGGATACTGTTTTGGCAGTATAAAATAAAAATACTTGGATTTAATAAAACATGTTTCTAGGTTTAATGTAAGAAATTATTTTATTTATTTCTTTAAAATGATTAACTTTAATGGTTTTTTTTTTTTTTTTGCATTAGCATTACTGTAAGATTTCCCAAAACTGGCCATTTTCAGCTGTTACACTCGCCATCTGACTTCAGCATTAGAAGGAAAGATAAAGTGTCCACACAGCTATGACCTCAAACAAATCACATCCTCTCCTTATTTATGGGTCTGGGTTCAGATTCTTTTTTCTCTGTTGAACTTGTTCCGGGTTTTAGTCTGAACGTTAAGGAAGCTCTTGAAAAAAAGTAACTGAGGTTGCTAAACTCTTTAACTTCAGTACCTTCAATGAGCTCCTTTCAAGCTTAGGCCAAAGCCCAGGGTAGACCCACTGTCATCTCATGACCTACTCCATACAGAGGATGCCAACGAAAAGCCCCATGAGAACAAGGGTCACAAAAAAAGAAGGAAGAGAGGGACATTTTCAGTGGCTATTTCCACATGCTGCTTAAAAAGAGTGCAATCTTCCCCGTGTTTGAAAATCCGGAGTGGAACAAATCTTTAGCAAATGCATTATGAATGCAGGGTTTTTCAAAAATTGTATTCAGCTAACACTTGCCCATAGCGCTGAGACCTCACATCAAAATAACGATATGCAAATCAATTACATGGGCACTGAAACTTCAAAGCAATGTTATAATGTGTTTGCATCCTTGATACATGATTCTATTATTAACAATCTATATTAGACATAATTTGGCAAATGCTAATTATGGGTTTTAATTAATAGTTTCATTTGAATAAGATATGAAGATTTCACACTTTTGGAACCTAATGAATTTGCTTAGATTTGAAAAAGCGTGTGTGAGAGAGAAACTGCCTAATTTCTTTCTTCTTCGCCTATAAATGGCATCCTTATTTCCTGCGCCCTCCTCTGCTCCCAGTGTTTGTTTTAAAACTAAATAAAAAAGTTGCCAAATTCATTCTGAATATCATTTTGAAAGAAGTCCTTGCAGAAAGTGCAATAAATGCCAGTGTGTTTAGCAATTTAGGGTTTATAGTGACTCTGAAGTTTTATGGGAGTATAAAATCGCCTAGTCACGATGAAACCTTTGGCTGTGTTTTCTCCGAAAAGTAAGAAATACTTTTGGAGAAAACACAGCCAACATTTCATCATGACTTTGCATCAAGGAAAGCCGTTACGTCTTGTTGTTGTTCAGTCGTTCAGTCATGCCCGATTCTTCATGACCCCATGGACCAAGCACACCAGGCCCTTCTGACGTCCACTGCCTCCCGGAGTTTGGTCAAATCCATATTGGTTGCATCGATAGCACCATCCAACCATCTTATTCTCTGCCGTCCTCTTTTTCTTTTTCCTTCAATCTTTCCCAACATCAGGGACTTTTCCAAGAACTCCTCTCTCCTCATGAGGTGGCCAAAGTACTGGAGCCTCAGCTTCAAAATCTCTCCTTCCAATGAACATCCAGGGCTGATTTCTTTCAGGAAGGATAGGTTTGATCTCCTTGCAGTCCCGAGGACTCTCAAGACTCTCCTCCAGCACCGCAGCTCAAAAGCGTCAATTCTGTAGTGATCAGCCTTCTTTATAGTCCTGCTGTAACTTCCATACATCACTACTGGAAAAACCATAGCTTTGACTATCTGGAGTATTCCCCTGCCTCCTCAGCTGATCAAGTCATTCACCAGGCTCATCTTCCTTGCTTTTCCCACCTCCCTGGCTAATCTTCCAGTCACAAGCAGGAGCAGAGTCTTCTCTGCCCTGCCCTATTGTCAGAATGGGAGATCAGCCAAAAGGGAGGGGTAGAGAATCTTAAGCACATGCCAAGACTGGAATATCAGTTGAAGATCATGGAGGCTGGGGCTGCTGAGTGGCTGACTGAGCCAGAAGAGGTGGTGAAGGGGAGCAACAGCACCTGTTCTACTTTATGAAGCACCCTTTATGAACTGGGACACACCAGTTCATGCCTATCCATCTCAAACTCTGATTGCTCTCATCCCCCAAGTGGCTGGCAAACTGTGGGAGCTTTTGCAAGCTAACAGCAGTAAGGTAACAGTGATGCATGTCAAGCTCCTGGTTGCCTTTGGAAGAAAAACTGGTATTGTGCCAACTTCCCCAATATAAAAGCAGTGCTTGAAGGACAGCGGGGCAAGATGTATTGGTTCACAAGAGCCAACTGGCATGGAAGGAAGCTTTCAGAACAGTTACAATAGGATCACCGTACCCACAGGGGATCTGTTTCGGGACCCCCCCCCACGAACAGTGAAATCTGCGGATAAGAGCAAACACTCCTATCCAAGGATAATGGTGGTGACAGGGGTGGTGGGGTGCCAGGGTGAAAGCTTTCACCCTCAACACCGCCCAAACGCTGGGTAGTGTGGCGGCACTGACACCAGTAATTTTTATTTTTTCTTTCTCCTCTCTGACACTGCCAGCAAACTGGCAGCCACCCGGGAGGGGGGGATGGCAGCAGGAAAGAGGAGAAAGAAAAATAAAACCCTTACCAGTGTCGTGCCAGCCAGCCAGCCACCCTCAAGAGGGGTGTGTTGAGGACTATAAGGACCCACCTGGCCAACTGGACTTTCAACTTCCAGCTCTGGTTCCAGGCAGCAGATCAGAAGTGTGAGCAGGAAGTTCAAAACATCCTGTCACCACCCGGGACCTGAGTGGGAAGTTCAAAACTACCGGTCGCCTTATGGGACCCGAGCAGGAACTTCAAAGGCCAGTTGGCCAGGTGGATACTTAAATTCCCCGCCCCACCCTTCTGAAGGGTGGCTGGCTAGTGCCGGTGGCAGCTGCAACAGTGATGAGGTTGGCTGGCCAGCGTGGCACAGGTAAGTTTTTTTCCTCCCCTCGCTGCCAGGCTTGGGCCTTTCCTGCATCCGCTGATCACCAACCACAGATAACTGAATCCGTGGTTGGTGAATCAGCGGATGTGTGGGGGTCTTACTGTACAACTGCCCAGAGCACCTGTGAAGCATTTCAGGACCCCAACAGAGAGAGAAGCCCAGAGAACATCAATGAGAAACCAGTCAGTAGTTGCCCCTCATCTATGAAATAAACTCCCCTTAGATACAGTACTGTATAGGCTTGGCCCCGCACTTAAAATTATCAACACCAAGTAAAAAAATCTGGCTCATTAAAATAGCTTTCTCAGAACTTTCTTTAGAAAACCTTTTCTCCACTTCTTATGTATAATTTGTAGAGATGGGCACGACTAAAAAAAAAAGGTGTTTCGTATGTTGTTTGGTCGTTTAGGGGTCCGTTTCGGTTCGTTTTTGTTTTCGTGACGTTTTTTGCAAAAAAATTCATTTTTGTTTCATTAGGTAACAAAACGGAAAAAAAACAAAAATGAAAAATTGCTGTTTTGTTAGCATTCTTTTTAGTTCAATGCATCTGCTGCAACGAAAACGAAAAAAACACGGCAAATTTGGTCGTTTCATTTTTGTTTTTGTTTTGTTCTTTTTAAAAAATTTGTTTCATTTTTGTTGCGTAACGAAATGAAAAAACAAAAACGAAAACGAAAAATTGCTCGTTTCAGGCCCATCTCTAATAATTTGATTTTGATTTTTTTTTCACAGTATAATCTTATTTAGATAATACTGAAATTGACTATAGTATTTTATTTTTCTGGTTGTATGTTCAGTTTAAATTTGATTCATTTGCCCTCTATTTTGTTTGTTGTTTATAATTTCAACTTTTTTATATTGTAAACCACCCAGAGTACCCCTTCAGCTAGATGGGTGGAATAAAAATCTAATAAATAAATAAATAAATTTTTGTGAGAAACCAGGAGACTCTCAACAGAGGGAGCCTGCAATGCTCTTGGAGGGAGTTAGTTTTGGTCTGCAGTGTTCAGACTCTCCCTGCCAGCAAGGCCATGGGGTTGGTGCGGAGGTCTACCAACAATCATTAACACTCAGTCCTAAATGCCTGCTAAACCATAAGTCGAAGATATATATAACATAGTTGTATCAAGCTGCTACAACTGTGTGAAACCTACATATCGAACAATGTCCTTTGTAGTGAAGCAGCCTAGAAGGCAGAGAGAATAATTACACTAGGCAGTTACGGTGAGACCCAGGGTGGTGCAGCAGTCAGAATGATTATCCAGGACTCAGGAGACTGGGTTCGAATCCCCATTGAGCCCTGTTCACTGACAAGAGAATGGCACTGTTAAATATGGAATATGCCCTGGAAACCCTGTTAAGGTTTCTGTAATTCAGAGATGACTTGACAGCAATAACACATGCTTAGAAGAGTTTGATACGACATTAGCTGTCTCTACTGGAATCATGGGGTCTGCAGCTTGGCAAGGTACTTTGAATTCTCGGCTGTATTTCAGGGGAGTGGGGTAGACTTCTCTAGAGGAGAATTTTAGCTACTTCAGTAAACTTCAAAATCCCAGGACTCAGCAGGACGGATTTATGACAGTTAACGTGATATGAAACTGCTATTATAGTAGATGAGCTTTTGGTTTGGCTGAAGCATGTGCACAATGCCAAATGATCAGAGAAATGAAAAAAAGGAAACATATCAAAGTGCAAATTCTGTGTGCTTAATCTCTTAGATTAACATAACACAGACTTCAGCTAATGCTGTTGGTATAATTAGTTTTGGAGGAGCGGAGAAATCAGGCATATATAATTGTTTTCATAGAGTCAAAGAAGAGTGAAGTTGGAAGGTGGCTAAAAGGCCATCAAGTCTAACCCTGTGCTCCATGCAGGAATACAAATGAAAGGATTTTTTTTTTCAAATTGAATTTCTTCCATATTTTGTGAGACTAAGGCCCCTATCCCACGTCCCTTTAAATGCAGATTAAATTTGTAGATAAACCATGTCCAAAAATGCTGTCCCCACAGCCACTGGGCTTTTTGAAAAAAATAAAAAATAAAAAGAAAACCCGGTAACGCCCCCTTAAGCGAAGTTTCCAAGACTTACTGGAGAGGTAGAGAATTTTTTGCCTCGCATAAAATATTCACCTCTTAAGGAGGCAGACATCGTGGGACCACGTAGATGATCTGGTTTTCTTCTTTTTCCCCCCTCATAGCGCTGACCAGCTGTTCCTGGGGCCGATTGGGCACTGTTGGTTTTTTTAGCTTCCCCCCACCCCTAGCGCCAGTCAGCTGGTCCTCTGGCTGGTCTGGTACTTTTTTTATTTTATTTTTAATTCTCCCCCACCCTCCTAGCGCCAGTCAGCTGGCCAATAGGGTGCTTTTTTTAAACTTCCCCCACCCCTAGCACCAGTCATCTGGTCCGTTTTTAAATCCTATCACCACCTGCTGGCCATGGGGCTGAACTGCACTTAAAAAAACTTTGTATGTGGGAATTGCTATCCCACATCTTCAGTCACTTGACGGGAGGAAGAGGAAAAGCCAGACCTTCTGAAGATCAGGATCTTCCCCAGGTGAGATAGTCTAAGTGTGCAATTTTTGGTAAGTCATATTGTGGAACCGATTATTATTTTTCTCTGTATTTGTTGTATGCTATTCTTTGCTAACCACTCTGAGTTGCCATCTGGGAAAATCTGGTGGTTTATAAATATAAAAATATTATAAATGAATGAATAAATAAGTTAGAAATTAAACAAACAGGAAGCAACAAACCAAATGATATTCTAAGCTGTAACGGATCCAGGGAGATGTACTGTAGAAAAAGAGAGGGCTGTGAACACCTAAAACAACATAAACTCTAGGATACCTGGTAAAAATGAAGTACAAGTTGGAAGAAAAGTGACAGACTTTTCGTCTATTTCTATACAAAGAAAGACACATATGAGAAGAATGATCAAGTTATTATAAGGGCACAGTGTTTGATATGTAGTAGGTTATTTATTTTTAAAACAACACAGAGCTGGAATTATATGAGGCTCTCACAGGAAGTGTGTTGCATGTAAACTATGTCAAGAATGTAGAGAGAATAAAAAGTATTGAAATAATAGGATTGTTCCCATTGCTTGGGGCATAAGAGTGAAAAGAAGTTGGTTAAAGAATCACCAAGTTTCATCAGTCTGAATAGTATAAATATATGTAGGTTCAGCGGAGAATGGAGCTGAGATAATGACAGGGAGTGAAAAGCAATGGGAGAAAAACAGGAATTGGCACCTACGCCTGGAAAATGCAGAAGCTCTTGGATATAGAAATGTCACATTGCTAACCTAATATGTTTGTGAAGATTCTCAGTCATCCAGGTGAGTTTATCTTTTTCTTGAGAGAGAGAAATGTTTTGCTGCTCATCCAAACAGCTTCATTAGTCTGGATGAGCAGCAAAACATTTTTATCTCTCAAGAAAAAGAAGTCCAGTAGCCATGATGACTCAACTTCCAGGTCACATTCCTAAGAACTTTGGCGTATATTTCCCAATGTCTCCTACAACCATCGCTTAAACCATCACTATTGGGTTTTACACTTGTTACTCTCTTTGTTAACTGCCCGGAGTTCCCTAGAAAAGATGGGTGGTAAATAAATAAATAAATAAATAAATAAATAAATAAATAAATAAATAAATGTGCTTGTTGTCTTTGCATTTAGTGCAAATATAGTAGTGCATATTTTATGCATCAGGTGGGAAAAAACAGGTAAGAATTATGTTTTCTTCTTTTTTCATAAACCTAGAATTGAGCTCATCTACCAAAGTTCAGTGATAACAGATGGCAGAAAGGTCACTGGAAGTAATTCTTCTCATTGTCAATTATTAAACTGGACAGGATGTAGGTATGGCTGCCAACTTGGGTAATTTTAAAAGGGGATCGGATAAACTACAGCACTTAATGTCCACTTGTCAGGATGACTGTATATCACCTTCCGCATCAGAGGCAGTATGCTTCTTTAGGCATACAGTATGAATGGCTGGGAAGGATAAGCAGGATAACTCAGTTGTTTTCAGATTCTGCTAGGAGGTTTCCCGACTGGCAATTGTTTTTTCCCCAACTGGTGCTTGGTCTTTGATCTGACCCCAGAAATTCTGATTCCCCCCAAAAAGTCCCAATTCATTTATTTATTTGATTTTTATACCACACAATCTGACCAACATATCTCATGGACAGCAAGGATGACCAGCAAGGAAGTCCTAGACCAGGCATACCCAAACTCCGGCCCTCCTGATGTTTTGGACCACAACTCACAGAATTCCAAGCCTGTATTTCCAATGGCAAAGGACTGTGGGTGTTGTGGTCCAAAACATCTGGAGGGCCAAAGTTTGGGTATGCCTGTCCTAGACAGAGTCACACCAAATATATCTCTGGAAGCCAAAATCACCAAGCAAAACGTCAGTCATATTATATGATCTGATTCGCAGGAAAAGACAATAATGGTGGGTTTCATAGAATCATAGAGCTGAAAGAGACCTCAAGGGCCATCCAGTCCAACCCGGTCCAAGTTGTTGCCAGACATGTAGCTTCACTTTTGGATGCTTTACTGGTTAGAAACTGAAATGGTCAAACCTGGGTTTCCTTCGTATTTAAATTCCCTGCGCATTTTTTTCAGGAGCGGTCACATGGTTTTTAATGAGCAGTTGGTGTCCTCTCCTCTGCGTTGTACCTTCCTATTCTGGTTCTGTTCTAACCTGTGTACTTCACATTTTGTCCTACTTTCCGGCTCCAGTTTCCAAGGCTCCGTCTTTTAAGCCAGGTAGAAAGGGAAGAAACTGAATTTATTGCATATTTTCAGTGACCTGTCATTACAACAGAAGCAAACAAGTAAGCATTTTTGAGCAAAGTTTCTAAATTCAGCCTCTAGCGGTGGTTTAGGAAACTTTGCTGAAACTGCTGTTCGAGGGGCGTGGTCAACTGGGAGCAGAATTTGCTTCTCTTCCTGGTTAGCACGCAATCTTTTACTGCGTAGTTCGCCGACGGGAAACTACACAGAAAACGCAGGTATGACTGCAATCTTAGAAAACAAGGCAAAACAAAAGTGTTCATGGGGAGACCAAGAAGCAAATCTTTTCACAATTCCATTTGTAAATAATTGTCTTGCAGAATGCCAACATAGGATTTCTGTTTAGAGCTTACACACGTTAATTTTACACATCTGCTGTCAGTGTGGAGATATTTTGAAGTCTAAACGAACCACCATCATTTCCTTTAGAAATAGACTGATGCCTCCTGTGGAAAATTAAGATGGAATGAGTTCCTTCAGGCGAGAGGGAACAGTTAACTGTACAGAGGTTTATAATTTGTGAAAATCTTATTATAGCTCCAGGTTTTATTCATGTATGGGTGTGGAAAATCCTAAATAACCATTTTCTCGAAGAATATTATTTTTAAAGGTGACAGTCAAAACTACGTTTTTGAATACTGGGGAGATTATTTTAGTTGAGTTTTTAAAAGTTTTTAATTATAAACATTTTAAAAGTTTTAAACATGTTTTATGATTTTAAGCATTCAATATATTTTAATTAATATATATAATGTAAAATTGTTTTCTTAATGCATCATTTATTGTTCTATTAACTCTACCTTTTGAAGTGACCCTGGATCAACTTATTGAAAGCAAGGTGGCCTTCAAATAGGCCAAATAAATAAAGAAATATGCATCACTTCAGGGGACAGGGAACTCACCTCAGCCAAAAATATATTCTATGAATAATTTTTTCATGTCTTTCTTTTCATTAAAATATGTTTTACATTCCTTCCCAAACAATGAGGAGGCCTCACAATGTAAAATTGCCTGACTCTATTGTTGTGTGTGTGTTGTGTCATTACAGTCCTGACCGACTCTCCATGACCTCATGTCCATGGAGTTTTCTCGGCAGGAATATTGGAGTGGTTCACCAGTTCCTACTCCAGGTGCCTACAGCACTTGGTATTCCTTGGTGGTCTCCCATCCAAGTACTAACCAGGGCTGACCCTGCTTAGCTTCTAAAATCAGGTGAGATTGGATGTGCTTAGTTGGTTTAGACAAGAATGTGCTTTGTGTGTTGGATGTTCATTGCTGGAATGGAGTACATATCGAAGCTTTTCTTAACATTGGGGCAGAGGGAACAATTATGGGATTTCAGCTTCATGAGTCCACAGCACTCAGTGGTAGACTTTGTAGAGGTAGACTTTACCATCTGCTCTGCTACATAGAGTCATATCTGGAGGTACTGGGAACTAAACCAGCCGTTTTCTGTGTAAAAAGCACAACTCTACTACAAAGAAGGATCTAGCATGGTCAACAGTGAAGAATCATGGAAGATGAAGATGAAGTCCAAAAAGAAAAGAAAAACCAAGGTACAGTCACCAGCTTGGGGAAGGTTTCTTAAGATATCCTTTGGTAATTACTGTCGAGAACCTTTCTTGGCAATTTATGCTTTCATAAGGTGAGAATGTGTGAATCACATTGGCAAATTATTGCTTATTGTCAAGATGCCAGTGGCATTCCAGGTTGGGTGCTTACTCCATGACTGGGCACGCAGCCAGGAATGAAACCAGTACTTTCTTAATTACTGGCAATTCATGGCAGTGACTTAAGGCACTTTTGGCTGCTGCGTGCAGTAAATGGCCAACAGGATTCTCACCGGTGTATCTTAAAAAAATACTTTTAAAGTATAACTAAATGGTGTAGTGATCATGTCCTTCCCTCCCCAGCTGCGTCGTGAAACGACTGTTTCTGGATAGCGTAATTAAAAAGCCTGTTAATCATGGAACAACTTAGAAAGATATGGACATAATTACATCATGAAAATTGTTCCAGCTCTGCTAACTCCAGAATTAAGATATTTCGCAAGAACATGGCAAAAAACAATGTCATATTATTTCTCCCATTCATTAATAAGCTGGTTTTGCACACTATTCTTCATGGTGTATTAACTTGTGACAGAGGTCAGGCCGACATTAAATTACAGAATAAATTACTATAGTTAACAATGGTATTTGACAGCTTTTTAGATATCTTTCCCTTGGAAATTTTTCTGCGTAGGGTTACTTATGAAATGGCACACACCACACCTAACACACATATCTTGTAAGTCTTAGATCTCCCTCCATCTTATGTTCCCTCTGTTTTCTTACCTGAAATAAAACAGGTCAATACACAGCAGCGGTATGAAAAAGAACATTTTAAACATTACATTTTAACCCATGGGCATATTTTTATTAGTCACTTTTAGCTATAATTACTTTTGAACTAATGGAAAAATGAGACCCTTAAAACTGCAATCAACAGTAACAATACAATGACCTGAATCTAGTTATTAACCCCAGCTAGGAAGAATTCACAGCATAATTTGCTGAATTGTGAGGTAACGTGGATATTAGGGATGGACACAAAATGGAAAAATAATCTTTCATTTCATTTCGGCCCACCCCCATTTTGTTTTGTTTAATGTCTTATGAATTTTTTAAAAATATTCATACCAAACAAAATGAAACTAAATGAAATGGCTCCCCTGGATCCTAGAGGCACCAGATTTGGTGGCCGGGAGCCATATTTAAAGAGCTCCTGCTGAGCTGTTATTGGCTGAACACCTTTAAAACTGGCCCACTCAGCACCTGGGGATCCCTCTGGTGCCGACTGGGCCATTTTAAAAAGGGTCCAACCATTGACAGCTCGTCCGGAGCCCTCTAAAAATGGTCAGGTGGGCAGTTCCGGGAGATCGCACTTCCCACCCGACAGAGAAGGTTTCATGGTCACCTTTTTTTTTGTTTTTTTGTTTTTTTTTATTACATAATGAAATGACAAAACAGCATTTCATTTTTCATTTTGTGGCCATTCCTAATGGATATACACTTGAGCGATCCAATCCCTGGGTGTTAAGATCATCGGGGAAGGCCATTATTTTTTCTGTCCATCTTCATAGCAGCAAAAGGAGAGCAATGGCTGTTTGCCATCTGTGGTCATGAGAACCACCCAGGAGAAAGAATTGTTATTCACCAATGAAACAAAGCTCCCAAACTTAGTGCACAGATTTTGGGTGGTTACTGCTTTTTTTGGAGGGGTGTTCTTACTATTGCCACCCTCCAGTGAGTGGGGATTTGAACCCAGGTGTCCAATCCAACTGTCCATAATGGCTGTAATGAGAGGGATGAGGGGACCCTTAGTCCCCAACATTTTCATGGGTGTGTGTACATGATACATTCCTTGACCTCCAATTTCACTGAAGGCCACCTTTGAAAATCTATATTCATTTTCTCAGGATTTTGAGCATAACATTTCTGATTAGAGACAATGAAGTTCAGGGCTACCCTGACATGGTAATAGAAACTCATCCAATTTATAACCAGCGTTCTGCACATGTAAGCAGATGGATTCCTGTGTGCTTTATCTTCATATCATCCTCTAACGGTATTAATCACATCTGATTTGCAGCCAGTCTGCAGCACTTGTAGCCGTCTACATGGGCACAAAGAAAAATGCACATGATACCTTTTTTTTTTTTTGCATACCAAGAACTAAATGAGAATTGAGCCAATCATTGGCCAGGAGTAGGTTACCTCAACCCAAATACGGACAACAGATTTGGCCAGCCAGTTGTACAACCAAACACTTGTAAGATGATTAGTTGCCTCCTGGAAGTGGCTTAGATAAATGTATTTATATATTTATATATTTATTTTATTTACATAGCTTGTATGCCATCCACTACCCAAAGGTCTCTGGGCAGCTCACAATCAAAGTAAACAATTCAGACAATTAAAACATCAAATTGCAATAAAATTAAAACAATAAAACATTTAAATACAATAAATACAATATATTAAAATACTACACTAAAATCACCATCAGGACCCACAATGATCAGTTAAAAGACTTCTGGAACAGGAATGTTTTTACTTGGCACCGGAATGTCATCAATGTTGGCACCAGGCGGGTCTCGCTTGGGAGGGCATTCCATAATCTGGGGGCAGCTGCCGAAAAGGCCCTGTTCCTACAAGCCATCCCTTTCACCTCCTTGAGGGATGGCTCTTTCAGGAGGGCCCTCTGGCTAGATCTTAGTTGCCGGGTAGGTTCATATGGAAGGAAACGGTCAAATCTGTACCGTTGGAGGTTTTTTTTTTCAAAAGCTCATATGCTGTCCCTAGTTTTGTGTGACTAGAAGAGATTTTTTTTTCTGGGCTGGGGTGATTATCTACCTAGCACTATGCAAGCATTCCCTTCCAGCATTTGAATTCAAAGAAAGACCTGCCTCTCTGCTGAGTGTATCCCCACCCCATTTGTCTTCCTGTTGCTGGTGGAAGTTCTTCATTTGCTGAAGATCTGTTCAGTTGGTTGCTAAGCATGACTGCAGTGAAGAAAGCAGCGTCCACAAGTCTAGGTTTTCAAGCAAAAGTTAGTAAACAGATGTTTTTGACTCTTTCTGCTATAAATATCCCAGAGTGTTGTGGGTTTTTTTTGTTTTTGTTTTTAGACGATAAATACCAGTTAAGGAGAAAGGGGTGGAGTCTGGAGAACTTATAGATATTTTCTCCTGTAGATCACGGTATTTCAACTGCATAGCAAAAAGGGATTTTTTACCAGAACTTCAAAATTCTGCAAAAGCTTTCCTCTCCAAGTCATCCCATTCATGGTGGAGATGGTGATAAACAAAGAGAAACTATCTCTGATCTCATTTTCAGACCAATCTTTTTTGTTTTGAATGCTTGACTAGAGGTGAAGAAGATAATCCTTCCTCGGTGTTCTTATTCATTGGAGTTGATTAATCATTGGTCATTGATTAACACAATACCAATGATTAACAACTAGAGATGGGCACGAATAAAAAAAATTGTGTTTCATTTGTCGTTTGTCATTTAGGGGGTCCATTTCGGTTCGTTTCTGTTTTTCGTGACTTTTTGCAAAAAATCCATTTTATTTACGTTCGTTTCATTACCATTTCATTACCATTTATTTCACTTTTTTGTGATTTTTTTTTAGCATTTAAAGCAGTTCAATGTATTGCCGTAATGAAAACGAAATGGACGACAACATTTCTGGTGTTTCTGTTCATTTCGTTTCATTTTAGAGACAAAATTCGTTTGTCGTTTCATTATGTAATGAAACGAAAAAACAAAAACAGAAACGAAAAATTGTTTGTTTCATGCCCATCTCTATTAACAACAGTCAGAAAGGGGCTGGCTTTCCAATTCTAGTCATGCATTCAAAAAACAGTTGATTTGAAAGTAAAAGCAATAAATGAGTATTAAATTTTTAGTATGGCCCAGTGGTTAATAACTTTTGATAGACCAGTTCCTGAATATGCCTGGTTCCTTATAAAAACCATCTAAGACAGTGATGGTGAACCTTTTAGAAACCGAGTGCCCAAACTGCAATTCAAAACCCACTATTTTTTTTTTTTGCAAAGTGCCGATTTAGTAATTTAACCTTTATACAGGTGGCTATGAAGGGGTGATGTCGGGTGCCCACAGAAAGGGCTCCGAGTGCCACCTTTGGCACCCATGCCATAGGTTTGCCATCACTGATCTAAGGTAATGGCTGTCATCATTGCTTGTACTGTAGTTGTGAAGTCCGAAAACAGAGGCGTGAAAGACTAATTATCTTTTTTTATCTCAGCCTATATTTACAGTCAACCAAATTGGATGACCTTAAGGTGAAAAAAGAGAAAAATCTCTCTTCACTTTCTCCACTTCAGGTACAATTTTACTATAAACAAACAAACAACAACAGAAATTTGTATTTTTGTATATTTTTTCAGACTCATCTCTTTCTCTTCAATGAACCCCATTGACTGAGGCTTGTCTGCAGATTTTAGAATGGTGAGCCATTTTCTCTGCATGGTTAAACACTCCCCCCTTATTTCTCAGAATACATCTCAAGTGTGGAAATGTAGAGAGTCTGATCGCAAACTCTGGTTCATCTTACATTGGAATAGAAGAAGTATCATGTGAACAAATAGGCTTTGGAAACATCCAGGAAAAACGTTTGCACTATGTCTAACTTCAAGGTTAATGTTTCTTTCTTTCTTTTGAACTTTTTGGGGTGTTTTTCTGTCTGTTTTGCCCACTATGGCTCACTCTACAGGCAGCAAAAGCATCATGGACCCCAAACTGGTTTAGAGGACAGAATGTTGCAAGGGGTCAAGGAATAATGTTTGTGGCAGAGCATTCTGAACTAGAGTCTGAACTGTGATGGTACACACACATCAAAAATAAATCCCAGAAGAGAATGAGAACAAATGATGGAGATGAGAGAGAAGCCATTCAAAGTCTGCAATCGTATACTTCTTGAAAGAGTGTCCCAAGGGTTATAGAATCATAGAAAAATAGAGTTGGAAGGGGCTTATAAAGTCACCAAGTCCAACTCCCTGCTCAATGCTGAAATAAAAATAAAACTCTACCTAACAGATAGTTGTCTAATTTTCTCTCCAATGCCTCCATCTTCAGAGTGATCAACAACTCCCAAATTAATCAGCTCTGTTGTTGTACTGCTCTAACAGTTAGGAAGTTTTCCTGGTATACTGTAGTGCATACAATATAATAGATATTCCTCCTCACCTATGGTGTGAATAAAAAAAGGTCCCTCCAGACTGACTGTCTCTCTACAGAAGCCTCCACCCCGACTCTCATTCTGTTACCTTTGCTCTGAAGGTAATATGTGCAAAAAGGCTGGTATCAGTGTTCTGCTGCAAGCCATTTGGGAAGAGAACTGGCACATTTCCTGACTGAGCACTGTGATGACACCCTGGAAGCAGGAGAAATGCATATGCAAATCATCAGCCAATCCCAGCAGGAGGGCGGGGGATGGGATGGTATTAAAAAGGGTGGAGCCTGGTCTGTGAGAGTCAGTTACTTCAGAGTTGAGGGTTGAGAGTGAGTGTTGAGAGAGCACAGCTCTGTTAGAGTTCAGTCAGGCAGTGAGGGCTTTACTGTTTACTGGTTATTAAAGACAGGGAGGCTTGAAGAGTTGAATTAATCTATTCTATGTTAAAGGCAACACATACCAACTTCAGTCATTATTGTATTTATTTATTTTCTTAATGAACTTCATTATTATTTTTATGTTATAAATCTGAGTCATTTTTATGTTATACATCTGAACTTCATTATTATTTTTATGTTATACATCTGGATGGTGAGGGAGGAAAAGGGGAGGTTAAGGAGGACTTGGACATTGCAGAGAAATTGAACGAGTTCTTTGCGTCTGTCTTCACGACAGAGGACCTTGAGCGGATTCCGCTGCCTGAGCCGCCCCTCTTGACTAAAGAATTAAATCAAATACACGTTAAAAGAGAGGAGGTTTTAGGACTAATTGATAAATTGAGGATTAACAAGTCACCGGGCCCAGATGGCATCCACCCAAGGGTTATTAGGGAACTGAGAAATGAAATTGCAGATCTCTTAACGGTTATATGCAACTTGTCTCTTAAAACGGCCACAGTGCCGGAGGACTGGAGGATAGCAGATGTCACACCAATTTTTAAAAAAGGAAGGAGGGGGGACCCAGGAAACTACAGGCCGGTTAGCCTTACATCTGTCCCAGGGAAGATGGTGGAAGGCCTCATCCAAGAGAAAATCTTAAAACACATAAAAGAACAAACCTTGCTGAGAGAAAATCAGCATGGCTTCTGTAAGGGTAAATCTTGTCTTACAAACCTTTTAGAATTTTTTGAAAAGGTCAACAGGCACGTGGATTTGGGTGAACCGGTGGATATAGTCTATCTGGATTTTCAAAAGGCTTTTGACACAGTCCCTCACCAAAGGCTGCTGAGAAAATTGCATAGTCAGGGGATAAGAGGGCAGGTCCTCTTATGGATTGAGAACTGGTTGAGATCCCGGAAACAAAGAGTAGGTGTCAATGGGAAATTTTCACAATGGAGAGAAGTGAAAAGCGGTGTGCCCCAGGGCTCGGTCCTGGGACCGGTGCTTTTTCAATCTGTTCATAAATGACCTGGAGACAGGGATAAACAGTGAGGTGGCCAAGTTTGCAGATGACACAAAACTTTTCCATGTGGTAAAAACCAGAGAAGATTGTGAAGAGCTCCAGAAGGATCTCTCCAAACTGGGGGAGTGGGCTGAGAAATGGCAAATGCGTTTTAATGTAACCAAATGTAAAGTAATGCATATTGGGGCAAAAAATCCAAACTTCATCTATCAACTCATGGGCTCTGAGTTATCCGTGACGGATCAGGAAAGAGATCTTGGTGTGTTGGTGGACAGCTCCATGAAGGTGTCCCCCCAATGTGTGGCAGCAGTAAAGAAGGCCAATTCCATGCTAGGGATTATCAAAAAGGGGATTGAAAATAAAACAGCCAACATTATAATGCCGTTATACAAAACAATAGTAAGGCCCCACCTGGAGTTTTGTGTACAATTCTGGTCACCGCATCTCAAGAAAGACATAGTGGAACTGGAAAAGGTGCAGAAGAGAGCGACTAAAATGATTACTGGGCTGGGGCACCTCCCTTATGAAGAAAGGCTAAAACAATTGGGCCTCTTTAGTCTGGAAAAAAGGCGCTTGAGGGGGGATATGATTGAGACATACAAAATAATGCAGGGTATGAGTAAAGTGGATAGAGGGAAGCTCTTCTCCCTCTCTCAAAATACCAGAACTAGGGGACATACACTCAAATTGAGTGCTGGGAGAGTAAGAACTGACAAAAGAAAATATTTTTTCACCCAGCGCGTTGTAAGTCTATGGAACTCCCTGCCACAGGATGTGGTGATGGCATCTGGCCTGGATGCCTTCAAAAGGGGATTGGACAGATTCCTAGAGGAAAAGTCCATCACGGGTTACAAACCATGATGGAGATGTGTAATCTCTAGGCTTTAAACCAGGGTACTTCAAGGGCCAGATGCAGGGGAATGGTATCAGGAGACAGATATCTAGTCTCATGCGCTCCCAAACGCATCTGGTGGGGCCGCTGTGAGATACAGGAAGCTGGACTAGATGGGCCTTTGGCCTGATCCAGCATGGCTCTTCTTATGTTCTTATGTTCTTATGAGTCTGTCCCAGTTCATAAGGCGACAATTAAAAAGGTGGCAGCATTACCAAGTGGATATTGTGAAGATTAATAAGTTGGTTCCCTACCCTTCACATTTTTCATCACAATCACATGTTTAAAAGGGAGGTGTCATCACAAGCACCAAGGCAAATGGCTGTTCCACTGTCCCTGTCAGAATGCACCAAAATCGAGGCATTCGCCTGGCTCCTCCCCACCTGCTCAGCAAGGTCAAGAGTGCCACCATGGCACCCGGCAGAAGGCAAAACGAAAACTTGGCAGAAGCCTCTCATAACTTTTGAGGCACCCTATTGATTAACGCGAGTGGAGGTTAGTGCCAAGGTCTTGCTCAGGGAAAGCACCGTGCTGGAGATGAGCGTTCAACCCCCTCACCTACTGCTGCTGCCACATCAGAAAGTCAATAAACACACAAGGCCTCCAAGTGCTGAGTCAGCTTCTTCTTCATCAGACACCGACAAAGGGATGGCAATTTTTAAACGCAAGATGCAGCAGGTCGATGGGAGGATGCTAAAGTCACCTTGCCTATCCAAACCAAGGAAATACTCTGTCTGCAACTAAATCTTACAACATCAGAGAGAGAGAGAGAGTTGATGGCCTCTCTTGCAGGCTGGATGAACACTGGGTTGGAATGACCCATGAGGTTTTCCTCTCTGTTCCTCCCTCCCTCTGTTTCTGTGACACACACACATTAACACACAAAGCTGCTTTTAGTAGGCAAGACTTAGAGCAGGCATGCCAAAACTTCGGCCCTCTAGATGTTTTGGACCACAACTCCCACAGTCCTTTGCCATTGGAAATACAGGCTTGGAATTCTGGGAGTTATGGTCCAAAACATTAGGAGGGTCTAAGTCTGGACATGCCTGGCTTAGAGGGAACTTTCTATCCAGCACTAACCAACAATTCCCTCCTTCCTCTGATTTTTAAAAAAGCCCCCCTCCTCTCTGCATATGCTATCTGTTGGAAGCAGTGTCTTGAAGCCTGTGGATCCAGGCAGCCATCTTGCTGTTTGATCTGTTCACAACTGCAGTTCTTTCTACTAATAACATCTGAGAGTGAGTTATTGAGATGGTAAGTGCCAGTTGGTTAAAAAAAGGAGTTTCTACTCTGGGGAACTTGAAGCTAGTTAGCTCTATGAATCCCTGCACTTCTACTGTCTAGCCACACAAAATAACATATATTCAAAATTCTGCAACATTTTTATCACTGGCAATGGTGGAAGGTAGGCAGGCAGATTTTTTTTTCAGGAAGTGAGAATTTTGGGGATTTTTTTTTTACTTATTGATCATGCTGCCTAGGAGTCTTAGAGTTATAATTCAAAACTGTTACATCCCCAGGTTCTAAGGAAGGAGAAAATTGTGGTCACTGTTGTGTATTGTGTATTGTGTATTGTGAGGTGGGGCTGCAGCTTAAAAAGGGAAAATGCAGTTTTGGGGTACCATCTGTGGATTTCTTGGGGTTTAAAATTGATGCAACAGGCATCCACCCCACTGACTCTAAAATTAAAGACATTACTGCGGCTCCACACCCACAGAACAAGACGGAGTTACAGTCGTTCCTGGGACTTATTAACTTTTATCATTCATTCCTACCTCAGAAAGCTTCAATAGCGGAACCGTTGCATAGACCATTGAAAAAAAAGCATGTGTGGCATTGGGTTCAGGCACAGCAGAAGGCTTTTGACATCTTACGGGGCATGCTGACTAGCCGGAGCGTCCTTGCTCATTATGACGAGTCGAAACCTCTTGTCCTGGCATGTGATGCCTCTCCGTATGGGCTGGGAGCTGTGCTGAGCCATAGGGAAGCGGATGGGTCGGAAAAGCCCATCTCATTCTATTCTCGTACGTTGTCGCCAACAGAGCGCAACTACGCAGAAATTGACAAAGAAGCGCTGGCAATGGTGGCAGGGATTAAAAAGTTCCATGACTATTTATAAGGTCGCCACTTCTTCCTTGAAACCGACCACAAGCCGTTGTTAGGATTGTTCAACCCGAACAAGCAGACGCTGCAGATTCTCTCCCCCAGAATATTGCGATGGTCTATATTCCTGCATGGGTTCCAGTACACTCTGACCCATGTTCCAGGGAAAAGGTTGTGCCACGCTGATGCACTCAGTCGCTTGCCCCTTCCTGGTGTGAGCGATGCGGATCCTGCCCCAGCAGAAGGAGTGATGATGCTGGAAACACTTCCGGGGGGGGGGGCTGTAACGGTCACTGAAATAGCTGAGAGAACGAGGAAATATACCGCTCTCTCCCGTGTGCTCACTTGGGTAGGGAGGGGATGGCCAGGTGGCCCGCATGAAGGAAAATTTAGACCATATGCAACAAGGCAACATGAGCTAATCCTGCATAAGGGCTGTCTCCTGTGGGGAGACAGGGTGATCATCCCAGCGCCACTGAGAAACAGGGTTCTGGATATGGTTCACATGGGGCATCCGGGAATGGTCAGGATGAAGTCGCTAGCCCGGTGCTATGTGTTGTGGCCTGGGATGGACCAAGATGTTGAACAATGGGTACGGACATGCAAGGCATGTCAGGAAGTGTGCCCAGAAGTGGCCAGGGCACCAGTCCACTGGTGGGAGCAGACCCGGACTCCCTGGAGCCGGCTGCACTTAGATTTTGCTGGGCCATTCCAAGAAAAGGGTTTTTTTTTTGGTTATCATTGATGGGTATTCAAAATGGTTAGAGGTAGCTATGGTTCCCAGCATGTTGTCAGCTGCAGTCATCAAAGTGTTGAGACAGCTGTTTGCAACGCACGGGTTGCCCGAGACCATTGTGTCAGACAATGGAGCAGCCTTTGTATCCCAAGAATTCAGGGCATTCTTGGCTGATAATTTCATAAGAGGGGTCACATCAGCTCCCTTTCACCCTTCATCCAATGGGCAGGCTGAGCACATGGTGCAGACAGCCAAAGGATCTATTGCATGCTTGATGGAGGGTGACTGATCAACGCACATTGCCCGAATGTTGTTTTTGCAGCATGCAACACCGTGTACTACTACGGGCAAGTCGCCAGTAGAGCTGCTCCTAGGTAGAAGGCTGGTAACGGTGCTGGATTATGTCCACCCAGACAAAATGCCAAACCGCAATGCTAGAGCACCTCCACTGGCAGAGAGCGACTCTACAAGGTATTTTGCTCCTGAAGATTTGGTCTGGGTGAGAAATTATGCCAGAGGTCCCCTGTGGGTGCCAGGGGTGATCACCAGAGCGTCTGGGCCAGTCTCTTATTACGTGACCATTGAAGATGGCAGGGTCTGGTGTAGGCACCTGGACCAACAGAGGCGCAGAGCGCTCAGTAGAGTTGGTACAGGAGTGGGGGAATTGCAGTCTGAGAGTGACACTACCCCCATTAATGAGTCACAGCTGCAAGACCAGAGCGGAGATGCCCCAGGAATGCAGGTACCAGTGACTTCCGCAAATGAATCTGCTCCTGCAAGTCCTCATGGTGCCGAGGAACAGATCAGGGACACTGAGTTGTCTAATACACCCTCCGTGTCAGACGAAGCTATTACAGTAGACTCTCCACCACAGACACTGCCTGCTCAAGCCCCTGCAACACCAGTAGTCAGGAGATCAATTAGAAGTCGCAGGGCCCCACAATATCTTAAGGATTACGTGTGCTGTGCACACCAGGGGGGGAGGGGTGTTGTGTATTGATCTGTATTCCTATTATCTGTAATTGCTTATGTTAAAGTAACTGCCTTCCTGTTCCAAAGGGAACAGGCCTATTGGTTATTTCTAGTTGCTGCATTTGGATCCTCAATCCTATTGGTTTCCGCCAAAAGGCAGCTTTGTGATTGCTTGTAATTGTTCCCTCCAAAATGTATCTTTTCCTAGCCTGTCCTCGTTCCTATAAATGTAGCTCCCTCTCCCCAGTCCCCAGTCTTGTTCTCTCCCTGAATAAAGAGCTGTTACAATAGAAGCTGTCTCCAGCCTACTATGTCACAGAGCTGAAATCACTTGCTGAAATCACTAAACCCACGCTTTTATAGTCACCATTAAAAGGGATGCAGAGTATTGGGGGGTGGGGAGTGAGGGGCATTCTGAGTAAATTTCTCAAAGTGGCATTCATTTTCCAGGGCCAATAGGGAGAAAAAATAGAACCTAGATGTCTCTGAAAAATGCCTTTTCAGAAATGTTGGCTCAGGTTTAATTATGAGCTCATTTTCTCCTGTGAGCAGAGGTCCTTGGTCATGCAGAAATTTCTGCAGTGGGGAAGGTCATCACAAACATTTGAAACATATAGGCAGGCAGGGAATGCTACCTTTGAATGAAATCTCTTGGATAATAACCTGTAAATCTTCATAGTGTAAACATGCCCTAGGAGAGCTCTAGCACTGTGTCCTGAAGAGTGTTCTTCTTTCAAGAAGCCATTGAACTATGTAACAGGGCCACCACTTCAATCAAGCTGATAAGTAGCATTCCGAACAGACCAGGCTTCCTAACCAATGCCATAAATTTTAGGGGCAGTTCACTACTGTGCTCCCTGATGGATAAAGAGTAAAGAAAAGTCTAAATCCATCCAAACCTTTTGCAATCATTAGCCATCCCTCTTGGGAGCTGGTGAAGTTCAGAATGTAGTTTAAATGGAGGATTAGTTTAAAATGGATTCCTTTCTGTATTGTGTCAAATCGGTACAAACTAGGAGAAAATCGATGGGAGAGTTATCCATGCAGGAGTTTGCACCCGTTTTTAAGTGACCTGTTTTGAAAAGTGGTTTTCTTTCTATCTGTGCAATTTGGTCAGTGCGTGCGGATGTGTACGTGCGTGGCACCCACAGAGAGAGAGACGAGACTTGGTGCGATTACAAATGTTTGAGTTCATATTCTGCATGGAGGATATTCTAGGTTCGATTTCCAGTTTAAGAAGCCGAAAGGTGGGGTCAGAAAGGATCCCAGGAAGTCAGAACCTGTCGGGAGTGATGGCAACCCAACCAAAAGGACTTTTTCTATTTAACAGATTACAGGGGAAATGCAATCATCCTCTAAGACAGTCACCCATCTATACTCCCGTATAAGCTGTCCCAAGAATAAGCTGAGAGCCTAATTTTACCCCCCCCCCCAAAAAAAACAGGGAAAACTTATTGACTCAATCATAAGCCAAGGACTTTTTAAAGTTATTCTCAAGTATATATGGTATACTGGTCGAGCTCTAAATGGGCTGGGGTTAGTAAATGGCAACGTGTGCCATTGGTCAGATTTGGTGGTCCAGAAGTCTGATAAACAAACCGATATCCATGCGAACCATGGAAAGCATGTCAAGTGCTTCAGTGTGGATCAGCTGCCCTTCCAATGTAGCACAGGTTTAATATTTAATTCATGCCAGTTAAAAAAATTATATGGTGGCTGTAGCCCCCATATAGTTGTGACAGGTGAAGAGGTTTATTCATTATCTCCCTCACAGGAACTGGTGGTGACTGCGTCATTTTATCCCTGTTTCTGGCAACCTTTTTTTTTTTTAAAAATGTGACAATTAGTCAATGAAGTGGCCATCTTGCATCTGAAGGCTACCACCTTCTAAAATACCTGAAGTCTCTATTTCTTGAATTTTAATCCCAGTAGACAAATTTTACAGGGACTATTGTTAGGTGAACATTGTGGCTTTCTTTCCTGCCTCTTTGGGTAACGCTAGTTTTTGGTGGAATGTGTCTTAGACTGGAATGTGTTTCCACACCAGCTGCCTAAGGCAAATTTCTGAGTACCGTCTTGTAATAAACAAACCCATCTCTTTAACAGAGAGGGTTTCATGGTAAATTCTTTTCTTTTTTAAAAAGAAAGGGTGTGGCTTCCATGGTGATCCAAGCGTGTGCAGAGGTTGGAGTGTCAAAGGTGGTTTGAGTTCAATTAGCTTACTTAGATAGCTGTCGACGAACCCTGCAAACACAATTTCACAAAACAAGCCCTTTCTTATTTACAGTTGTATAAGCACATCCGATCTCACCTGATTTCGGAAGCTAAACAAGGTCGTCCCTGGTTAGTACTTGGATGGGAGACCACCAGGGAATACCAGGTGCTGTAGGGGCCTGGAGCAGGAACTGGCAAACCACTCCAGTACTCCTGCCAAGAAAACTCCATGGACATGGGGTCACTGAGAGTTGGTCACAACTGTAACGACACAACACACACACACACACACACACACACACACACACACACACACACCAGACAATGCGAGCAGTTACAACAACAAAAGGCTATAATTTGTGCACCCAAGTCTTTGTCAGTATTACTCAATTCTTGTAGAATTGTAAAGTTTGATTGTTATTTTGAATTCAAATTGAGACCAAAAGAAATCCAAGATATCTTCTTCAACTGGGTAGGGTATCCATAACATACAAGAATCAACTCCATATAAATAATCTTCACAACTCTGGAATAATATATCAGTTCAGTTGTGTACACTTTAATTTACTATGTAGATTAACCCCTCTAGCAGAAACACATACCTAAACCAAATTGTCAAGTGCCTTCGCAATCTAATGGGCAGCAACAGGTCCAGCCCCTTCCAACTCTCCCACTCTTTCTGATTCAACTCTCTTATTCACAGCCCTGTTCTTTCTTAGTCTCATCCCTTTGGGCTGAACCAATATTTCATAGGAGTGGCACTTCCTTAAGTTGTTCTGTAATGACAGACTTTGTTTTCATCACATAGATTTCTATGTGTCCCAACATTTTAAGAAGCAGGGAAATTCATTAAAAGGAGAACTACAGAGATGTAAAGTAAATGGTTTGTACTGATGTTCTACACCAAAAGGGAGGAAAATCAGACCACAGATTATTCCTCCATCGCTCAACACATTACCATTAGAGATGGGCACAAAACGGAAAAATGGTGTTTCGTTTCCATTCCGCTTCATGGCCCATCTCCCTTCATTTCCATTTTTTGGAACATTTTTTTAAAAAAAACTAACCAAACTAATTTGTTCTGGTTCCGTTTGGTTCGTTCCTAAATTACTCTGGGCTTTGTTATTCATTCCATTACGTAACAGAACAAATAACGATGAATGGAAGAATTTTTTTTTCATTTCATGCCCATCTCTAATTAGCATATATAAGAGTTGTATAGCATACATATGTATGCTTATGTATTCTTTTTGTACCCTAACGTCCACCCCAAATAAGCACGAAAACTTAAGCTTGTATTGCTACTGTTCTATAAGACAACACATAGCAGTAATAAGGTGGAAGAAATGAAACATAAGCTTCTGTAATGTTGACACTCACAAACAATGCCATCTAATCTACAGCTGCTGTTAATAGAGATGGGCACGACCAGGAAAAATTACTAGAGATGGGCACGATCAGGGAAAATGACGTTAAAATTTTTAAAACTTTTTTTTCTCTGCCGCGCCGCTTGGCGAGTTGGCGACTCGACGAGGATGTGCACTTTGCGCAGCCCAGTAGAGGAGGGGGGCAGGGACACCACCCCCAGAAACCACCCCTCTGGTAGTGCCCTCAGGCAGGCAGGCATATTTTCGCCTGTTTTTTTGGCCGGGAATCGGGTTGTTTTATTTTTAAAACTTTTTTTCTGTGCCACGCCGCTTGGCGAGTTGGCAAGACGACGAGGATGCGCAGCCCACAAGAGGAGGGGGGAGGCCAGGGACCCCCCCAAAACCACCCCTCTGGTAGGTGCCCTCACTCAGGCAGGCATATTTTCGCCGGCTTTTTTGGCCGGGAATCGGGTTGTTTTTTTTAATTTTTAAAACTTTTTTCCTGTGCCGTGCCGCTTGGCGAGTTGGCGAGACGACGAGGAATGGATGCGCATGCGCAGGCACTCGCAGCCCGGGAGAGGAGGGGGGAGGCCGGGGACCCCCCCCCCCAGAAACCACCCCTCTGGTAGGTGCCCACAGGCAAGCATATTTTTGCCTGCTTTTTTGGCCGGGAATCAGGGTTTTTTTTCAATTTTTAAAACTTTTTTCCTGTGCCGCTTGGCATCATGCAATCGCTGCGATGCCGCCAGGAATGACCACGACAAATCAGACCCAATTTTTCTTTAGTCGGTTCGAGTTCGGGTTCTGGCGGAGTAATTGTCGTTCTTCGTTTCGTTACATAACAGAAATGAGGAACGGAAACGGAAACGAGGATTTCGCTGAGTCGTGCCCATGTCTAAAAATTACGTTTTGAGTTGTTGTGTGTCGGAGCCGGCCCGTTTCGGCTCGTTTCCGTTTGTTGTGAATTTTTCAAAAATTTGTCGTTTTGTTTGTTGTTTTTTCGTCTGTCATTAGTACTGGTTTGGGGGGGTAGCGGGCTCCTGGAGGCACCTCTCTGGGGTGGGTGTCTCCTCTGGCCTGCTATGAAGGGAAAGTGGGCTCCTGGAGGCACCTCTCTGGGGTGGGTGCCTCCTCTGGCCCACTATGAAGGGAAAGCGGGCTCCTGGAGGCACCTCTCTGGGGTGGGTGCCTCCTCTGGCCCGCCATAAAGGGAAAGCGGGCTCCTGGAGGCACCTCTCTGGTGTGGGTGCCTCCTCTGGCCAGCTACAAAAGGGTATGCGTAGCCAATTGGATATGCATACCAAGTTGCAGTGGCAGGCAGAGGCACCTCTCTTTCGGGTGCCTCTGTGACTCACTGCCTGGCATACGGTGCACTTGGGCTGGGAATGGGGAGGAGGAACAAAGTGAGAGAGGACCCCTATGGGCGCCCTCTGGCTCACTAAGAAGGGAAGTGTATTGCTGTAGTGCAATGCGAGTATACAGATCTGGCTTAGGGTTAGGGTTAGCGCAAGGGCTAGGCTTAGGGTTACGGGTAAGGTTAGGGTGAGTTAGTGGGGTGCACCTCTGGGTGCCTCTCTGACCCACTAAGAAGGACAGTGTACTGGCGTATGGGTTAGGGTTAGGGTTCGGGTTCGGGTTCGGGCTAGGGTTAGTGGGCTTTTTATGCCCGACTGGCACATCCCAGAAGTCTCGGTCAAAACCTGGCCAAGTGGCCATGCAATTGGTGGAATGGCTCCAAAAATTTGCATGGTCCACTCCCATGGCCAGCCCATCATTGCGCAGGTGTAAAAAAATAAAATTAAAATAAAAATAAAATAAAATCAATTGAGACGTTTTGTTGCAAGAAAAACCCACTGCTGCTACTGTAAAAATTCAGGCAGTTTTAAAATAGCTATTTTCGCATGTTTCTGTGGTGCTTTGGTGTGTTTTTGGACCACGATTTCAAAATAAATATTAATAAATAAATATTGTGGTTGCCCCATTTTGGATCCCCCGCCCGCACCGCATGGCATAGCGAGTGGGCGAGACGACGAGGATGCCCCCCCACCAGAGCAGCCCAGGACAGGAGGGGGGAGGCTGGGGACCCCCCCAGAAACCACCCCTCTGGTAGGTTCCCTCACTCAGGCAGGCATATTTTCGCCTGCTTTTTTGGCCGGGAATCGGGTTTTTTTTATTTTTAAAACTTTTTTTCTGTGCCGCTTGCGCTTGGCATCACGCGATCGCCGCACGATGCCAGGAACGACAACGACAAATCAGACCCAATTTTTCTTTTTTCAGTTCGAGTTCGAGTTCTGGCAGAGTAATTGTCGTTTCCGTTTCCATTGCGTAACGGAAACGAGGAACGGAAACGGAAACGAGAATTTCGCCAAGTCGTGCCCATGTCTAGCTGTTAAGACTATGTATTTCAGTCCAGTTGACCCCTGTTTTGAGCAAAGGACGATCACGGTGTTCAATGGACTGGTGTTCAATTACCTTCCCTTTGGGTAAACAAGAATGAAGTTCATTTCTTGTGAGAGCTGAGGATGCATCAGTGTACCTATGTTTTGAATGAGGCAGGAATGTTCATCTGTAGTTCAAATTGTTGTATGGAGGTACACGTCAACCATAACCTTTCACTTTAAAATTAAGTGAAGAGTTCTGATTGATTCTTAGGGCTTACAATCAATCCTCACATCTTTCACCCACTGTTTGTTGTGTCATTACAGTTGTGACCAACTCTTCATGATGGCCTACCTCAAAACCCTCATGTAGGCCCTGCAAAAACAAACTCCTTCTTTTCTTCTTCTGCTGATGTGGACAAGAGAATGGGTGGCAGATGTCTGTGTGTTCTAACATGAGAGTACCTTGCTTCTGTTTGGCGACTAGTCCTTAGATGTAAGCACAGACTTCATTTGCAAGTTTATGGCTCAGATATGACCTTTGGAGGGACTACATCCCTGGAGGGGAAGTCGAATAGTAGGAAATACACATTTCCCTTAATTTAGGATTTGAGCTGCCAAAGCTATGGGAGCAGCAGTTGAATTGAAAGGATGGATTTTGAAGCTGAGGCTCCAATACTTTGGGCATCTCATGAGGAAATAGGAGTCCTTGGAAAAGTCCCTGATGTTGGGAAAGATTGAAGGCAAAAGGAAAAGGGGACAGCAAAGAATGAGATGGTTGGATTGTGTTATCAATGCAACTAACATGGATTTGACCAAACACTGGGAGGCAGTGAAAGATAGAAGGGCCTGGCATGCTCTAGTCCATGGGGTTGCGAAGAGTCAGACATGACTGAACGACTGAACAACAGAAACAAAATGGCAGGGAGCTCTTCTGTTTGTTTGGGGATTTTTGCCAATTTAGTTTCAGTGCTCACTTTGTTTCTCTAGTTATGTGCTGATTGATGATGTTATCTTCTTCTCCACATTGGATAAGCTAATGATTTCTTTTCATTTTAAATATAATTCTGGGGGAATTTACCTTTGTCAGATGTCCTCAAACTGAGGCCATCCCACAGTTACTGCATGAGGGACTATGTTCCAGGAAGTCCATGTGTGTTTCAATACTTCCAGTATCAGCATGACTTGGCAATTCTACACTGATGTTTTGAAAACCCATTAATTCATGACAGCAGTGTCAAACGGTGTCATATGTGAATGGGAAAGCTTGCCATTTCTACTCTATTTGTATTGGGAGTGTGTGTTTACCATCTAATTGGGTTTGTTACCAAATTTTTGCCATACATATTTGGAATAACCCCAATGATCAAATGTAGAGGTGGGCTGACTTGTATTCTTCCCTGGTTCATGCAGATATTTGATTGTTTGTTTACATTAGAGTGTGGAACTGGTTTTATTATACTTCACTGACTAGAGTGACCATTTGACCAGATGAGTGGTGACCAGTGACTTGAAGAGTAAATGTAAAATAGAATAAAGCTCTGTGACCAGGGGTTGGTGGTGCTATGCAGCGCTACAAATTTTTGGAATGTGCTGGACCTCCAGTAAGTGAGCAAAGCTCCTACCCTTTTGTGTGTCAGCCAGTAGCAAGCATTAAAAAATAAGAAGAAGCAAAAAACAGTGGCAGGGAAGAACTTCCCGAATGCTTTTTTTAACCTATCCAATCAAAGACTGTACGAGGCCGTCAATCACCTCTTCTGTATTCACACTCATACCCTCAATCTCAACTGTAATGAAGACTCACTGTAGATTCCTAAAAGAAGAACATTCTGGAACATACCCAGTGCAGTGATCAATAGAGCATGTTCTCTTGTTTACAAATGGATGTGAAATAGCTGCTTCTCAAGTAGACAGGAATATAGAGTCCTGTGAGAGATCAGTCTGAGCTCTCCTTCGAGGGTCAGAAATTAGACTTTCTAGAAATGGTCTGACTCCCATTAGGTCTTCAGTTGACAGTCTGTCTCTACCTGAGCACTTCTACCTTCTTCTTTTAGGAGCTGGCATTGTAGCTCTTAATGGTTACTGCAGTAACCAACAGTCTCTGTTGTCTTTGTTGTATTGTTTTAATTGTAAACCACCCAGAGTTCCGTTTGGAAGATGGGCGGTCTAGAAATATAATAAATAAATAAATAAATAAATAAATAAATAAATAAACTTAGACCATGTGGTGAACCTTCGGCACGCCAAATGTTTTGAACCACAACTCCCAAAATTCCAAGCCTGTATTGCCAATGACAATGGACTGTGGGAGTTGTGGTCCAAAACATCTGGAGTGCTGAAGCTTCACCACCACTGTGAGGTGGTGAGCACTCAAACACTGGTAGCCTTCAAGAGGAATTTGGATCACCATCTGTCAGATCCACTTTGATTTCAGTTGCTGCCTTGAGCAAGGGTTTGGCCTCAGCGGCCTTATGGGTCCCTTCCGACTCCATTATTCTATGATTCTATGATTTTGTATTCATCAGTGCTTCTTCACTGGAGTGCATTGGGTTTTTTAGAAATGGTACTGGCTACTAGGTGGCCAAAAACCCTGCGATGTTAAACAATCCCCTCAAATCTGTGGATCCCTCCTCATGGGTTGCCAACAGGTAACATGTGCCAAAAGGAAGGCAAGAATAGAAAAGATGGGGAGAGAGGGGGAAAAACAAAGAGGTTTTAGCTGTCTGATGGTGTTAGATTAAATTAGATGGTAATGATTACCATGTGCTTTCACAAAAGGCATTTTGTAACATTTAAGGTTTTTTTGCTAATTGAACGAGTACATTACCATGCACAAGGATGTTAGTGAAGGTTGAAAAGGACAAATCAACTATTCTCGTACATCACCATAATTATGCAGCTCCATGTTCGAACAATTACATTTATGTAGACCCACTGTTAAAATCAATGTTACTTGTACAGCTAGTCCTTAATCAATGAAATCAGTCAATTTACCATGGTCACATCCTTCTTCTTAATTAAGACAGTGATATCTCTGGAGCACAGGGTCTCAAAGAGATAAATAAGTACAGAGGTTGTGAAATGTCAAAGAGGTGACTCCCCAGTTTTACTCTCAACCAACTTGGGAGGAAATAAGACAGTTCCCCTCAGTTCAAGGAAGCGTCACGATCTTCTAAAGAGATGGCTTAGCATTCATTAAGGAAAGAGCAGGTAGCAGCGTCTGACAGAAACAGCGCTAATGAGGAAAGAGGGCTTTCAATGTGCACATCCTTCATAGTCACCGCTGAAATTATGAAGGTTGTACCACCTAAGCCAATTTTAATTAATGTTAAGCATAGACCTCTTTGGACAGTTAGCCTTTCTTTCCAAAAATCCATTTCAAGATGGTGTCAGGATGTTGTCATAATCAAAATGGCAAAGTGATGGAATAACCTACTTAAAATGTCTGCAGCGTTAAGGTGGCAACGGCAAAAATTCTCTGGTGACACATGTAATAAGAGTATTACCTAGAGGACCTTAAGGCTCACTACATGGGCTGTTTAGCCTACTCTTTGGAGCCCTGCAGAGACAGGCAGGTGTACTGTTAAAGATAGCAATCAGACAATGTATAGAGCACATGGGCCCACCCCTAGAGTGTTACTACCTGTACCTCTCTGATGCCTGTTAAGGGGCTTCTCTTTTTCTAGAAAGGGTAGGATTCTTCTGGTTTGGATCAGTTCCAGCGCATGATCAGGGGATCACGATCCCAAAGCAATCCTTCTTCTTTTTAATTTGCCAATACAATAGGACCCCAGTATCTGCTGGGGATCAGTTCCAGGGCTTCCCATGGATAACGAAAACCATGGATAAGAGAGAACGCCAACCCCCCTCCCAATAAATTGCTGTTTTGTGACAGTAGCTTGCTTTAGGGCTGCTGAATTATTTATTTAATTTTCTTTCCTCTGCCAACCGTGGATAACTGCATCAGTAGATATGGGGGTACTACAGTATTGTGAAATGGTTTAATAAGTGGGCCAATTCAAGATACTGGCAAATTGGTCAATTCTCCTCTCAGCAGAGGGCAGTGTAAAAAAATTGTATGTAGAGTATGTATAGACTATCATTGATGCTCTGCATAGGTCATATCTATCTATCTATCTATCTATCTATCTATCTATCTATCTATCTATCTATCTATCTATCTATCTATCTATCTATCTATCTATCTATCTATCTATCTATCTATCTATCTATCTATATTCTTGCCTTAGAAGGCTGATCAAGAAACCACCTGCAGCCCCATCCGTGCAGTAGTTTTGGCAATATTTAAAGAGAAGACAAAGGAACTATATAAGTGGTGTAGCACATTAGCAATAGTCTATAAACAGTGAACCACTACCACCACCACCACCACCACTTACCTTGTTCTTTGTCAAGCAGGGGAAGTGATTTATTTACTTCTATCCTGGAACAGCTCAGTTATTAAGCCACTTTACAGTTTTGGCAGAAGCCATTTCCTTGAAAATAGTCAGGCTTGATTAGATTGTTCTAATCAAGCCTGAACATTCCCAAGTGGCTCACACTAGCTTGCTCCCTACTACTAGTGAAGCCATACACTTTAATGGTGTTTTCAGGTAAAGGAGTGGGCACAATG
The DNA here is from genome assembly GCA_037367245.1 of Phrynocephalus guinanensis. NCBI lineage: Eukaryota > Metazoa > Chordata > Lepidosauria > Squamata > Agamidae > Phrynocephalus > Phrynocephalus guinanensis. The sequence goes on along the minus strand of CM074740.1, from coordinate 93,090,998 downwards.
TAATGACGGGGGTTGTCCTTGGAACTAAGATCTTCCTAGATCAAGTCTGAAACTCCCTGTCCTACAGAGTAAACTATTAAAGTCCTGCACACAATGGGAGTGAAGGGAGGTGAAGGTGAAATGAACGTTGTGGGCTGTTAAGAAATGCAGATAAAACCCAAAAACAATTTCCCATTCTACATAATCTATTTCTACTGTCAAACCAAAGCCCATTTTCCCCCCTGTGGGTGCCCACAATTTTCCCCCCAGGAGAGATAAAGTTGGATGGTGGTATTTGCACACTGCTGTGGCATGCCCCCCATGTGTTTCTGTGGACACATGGCTTGATATTTAGTGTTACACAGCATGATACTGGATACCAACATGTAGCAGGACAAGAAAGCGCTGACACAGGACATTGGGTGCTTCATGAAATGCAGTAAATATTATTTGAAATGTTATTTTTATTTAAAAAAAAGAATAGTAAAGAATCAAGATGAAAAACACAAAGCATTATTAAGGATATATTATCCAAAAACCTGCTGGTAGCTATAGAAGAGGTAGCCGTGTTAGTCCTTGCAAGCACTGTAGGTTAAAAAGAAGGTAAAAGAAAACAATAATTTTTAAAAATGAACAAATATTTATTTATTTATTTATTTATTTATTTATTTATTTATTTATTTATTTATTTATTTATTTGGAGTATTTTCACCCCACCTTTCTCCTTGGAAAAGGACCCAAGGTGGCTTACAGTAATGAGGGTCAATAGACGGCCCAGTACAATTTAGACATATTCAGGTTTGAGAACAGGGAAATGAAGAACTACATTAAAGCTATAAGAGAACGTGAGCGGTTAAACAGAGAGTAAAAATTCCATGTAAAAGATATGGTGATAGAAACTAACAATGCTATCACATAATTGTGGCACCTTTTATTTTGAATGCGAGCTTTTGTGGACAAGTTCAGTTTGTCAGACAGGGGAGAAAAGGATAAAATATGTGTGGTTCGGTTGCACCGGCAATGTGTTTTGCCAAAATGAAACAAAACTAACAAATTGTTCCTACTTGAGACTTTGTTTTGCTTCAGCCAATAGACACCCACGTTCCCTCCTTCCCACTGTCCCGTCACTTCCCTGCTTGGTCCTGTCACCTCCTCTGCCACCGCTGCCACTCTCATCTTCAGTGGCACTGACCTGGCTTCCGAAGCCTGCTGTTTCTCTGTGTGTGCCTACCTATCAGCTGATCGGGGAAATTAGCTGGTTGGCGGGCACATGCACACAGGCAGCACTTGGGCTCCTTGAAGGCCCCGCCACTCTGGCGCTACCAGTGGAGGGGTGATGGGGTGCAATGGCAGTGGCCACAGTGGCGGCACAGCAGGTGAAGTTAGGTCCTCCAAAAACAGAATGGCAAACTGATTTGATTTTCTGGTTTGTTTCTAGTAGTGTGTTGCAAACCATGAATCGTCATGAAGTGCCGTTTTTCAGGTCCGTACCCATCTCTAGTGGTGATGCACAAATAGAAGACAGGAATAGAGATGGGCACAACTCAAAAAAATAATTTTTCGTTTTTCGTTTTTCGTTGAAAGGGCTGTTTCGGTTCGTTTTCGTTTTTGGGGTTTTTTTGCACATTTTTTGTTTTTGTTTTCGTTACAAAACGAAACGAAAAAACAAAAACGAAAACGAAAAATTTTCATTTCGTTAGCATTCTTTTCAATGCAATGTGTCCACCGTAATGAAAACGAAAAACACGGCAAAAAATTTCGTTTTGTTTCCATTGTCGTTTTGCTTCTGAAAATTTTTTCATTTTCGTTTTCATTGCGAAACGAAATGAAAAACGAAAACGAAAACGAAAATTTCGATGAGTCGTGCCCATCTCTAGACAGGAATATACAGTGCCAAAGCTGTCAGCTTAGGGTCCACCTGGCCGAGGAAAAAAGAGAAAAGGGGTCAACTGAGAGATGGACTTGGGGCACTAAGATGGAAGAATGCAAGTAAGTTGTTGTGTTTTGTTTGTTCTTATGTACACCACCTTGAGTTCCCTTTGGGCAGCAGGGGGTGTATAAATCGTAAAATAAATAAGATAAAATTTCATGCTATTAAGAGAAAAGAAGGGGGAAAGGAAGTTACAGTAACTGAATTAAGAGGTAGGACAGTTTAAGAGGTAGCAGCACATTGGACGAAATCATGCTGTGGGACTGAGAGAGAGAGAAAAAAATGAGGAAAACCGTTACCAATGTAAATAAGAAAGTAGTTAAAACTGAAATTTCATTCCCTTGTGATTATATTGCTATGGATTAATAATGTAAAAGTGGCCTTCAGACTTCCTTCCTTTCTTTTTCTCTGATCCCCTTTTTTGCACTAAAAAGGGATATATACTGTATATACTCGAATATAAGCCTAGTTTTTCAGCCCTAATTTTGCGCTGAAAAAAGGGGCTCTCGGCTTATATTCGAGTCAATACTTTTAGCCACTGAGGCAAGTCATCTGTGGCTAAAAGTCATTTTAAACATTGCATGCTGCTTGTCATGACCCCCATCTGCATCACAGGGGAGTGGCACACAATGTTTAAAATGACTTTTAGCCACTGACCCAAGCACTTGCATCAGTGGCTAAAAGTTATTTTAAACATCACACACCAGCTCACAAAGGAGGAGCTGCCAGGCCCTACTGCATTTCCCACCCTAGACTTATACTCGAGTCAATACATTTCCCCAGTTTGGAGGGGTTAAATTAGGGGCCTCGACTTATACTCGAGTCGACTTTATATATATACTTATATATATATATATGTGTGTGTGTGTGTGTGTATAGATAGATAGATAGATAGATAGATAGATAGATAGATAGATAGATAGATATAAACATTATGCTTTCAAACAGGGTTCAACTCCTCTAGGTTTATTTGTCAACATATTGAGAGACTTTCAGCTGAAGCTCAAATGATACAGTGAAACCTGAGGTGAATTAATATGTGGAAGAAATGAGAATTACATATAAAAGTCCAACATAGTTTTTCCACTGTGCTTCATGCTAAGAAAGAGAATTAAGGGGAAAATGCCAGGGAAGCTGGAGGGATTAAAGAAGATATTTTTCTAAATGTGAAGGCAGCTGTTCAGCCATCTGTGCGTACCTGTTCTCTTTCTCCTCAGCTAACACAGAGATGTGTTGGCTTTCTCCCAACCTGTCTTGTTTCAAACCCAGACTTGTCATGGACGGAATAACCAATACACTTCCCTCTTCTTCTTTACACTCTTGTAAACACTAAAGGGGATACAACATAGACAGTTGTGTTTCCTCCCCGTCCTTCAAACCAACAACAACATTATAACACACAACCTTCTTCTTGTTTAATATATCATATTTAGAGTTGGGCATGAAATGCAAAAATGGCTTTTCTTTTTGTTTTTCGTTTCATTGGGCTTCACTTTGTTTTGTTTCATTTGAAATGATTGTTTTTAAAAAATTGTTTTGTTTTGTTTTGTTTCATTTTTCATTTTTAACACTGTGTCTGCGCCATCCCCCCTCCAACACAACTGATCAGAGGGGAAAGATGCAGGTTGTTTAAAATGTCTTGGAGCCACCGAGGCAGCCTTGGTGGCTCCAAGACATTTACAAATCCCCATCCCCACCCCCACCCCGATTGGGCTCCCTGAGAAGGTGTGGGTCATTTAAAATTTCATGGAGCCATTGTGGCTGCCTTGGTTGCTCCAAGACATTTTAAAATCCCTGCGCCTCCCCCCCCCCAAGTCTGGCGCATGGGGGGGGGATGGCGCAGGAGTTTTAAACTTTTTTAGCCAACAAAGCAAGTGTCAATGGCCACGGCCACCGCTTGCTTCAGTGGCTAAAAAAAGTTTAAAAACCCTGTGCTCCTCCCCAACACACCTGATTGGGGGGAAGGCGCAGGGTTTTTTACTCTAAATATCATATTTTCCAGACCCAAGTTGCTAATCTTCAAACTAACCAACAGCTGTGTTAAGGATTGCTTGCTGTGTTTACAATATGAGGGGTGTCTATTACCCCCCTTTGAGAAAATTATAAACCTTGCAACATTACAAAGGAATAAAGAACCTCTAAGATAAAATATACTTACAGCACTCAATAAAGATGTTGGCAACAATCACCCATCCATCCATTATGAATTTCCCATGACTGATGTTTGACTTGGTGAGAAAATGCATAGTCAGGTCATCTCAAAATTGAACAAGTTGAATACTCTTTTGCATGGAAGATTTTTGGGGTGCCTGCCTAAAATAGATTGGATGAAATCCTGATATGCAGCTCTGCATGTGCAGTAGTGAAGAGGGCAGCAGCAAATTGCCACTGGTTCAAGGTTTCCTTTGGAGATTTCAGGATGTGTGCAACTTGTGTATGCAGAGCGTGCATCCGTAAATCAGCATTAATGGCAGTTTGACTCATTAATAATACAGTGTTCACATAGGTGGGTTAAAGAGTCTTATGCCACAGGCAAGCAGGTCTCCATGGGGAATGTGTTGCACAAATTGGGCACAGTGGCAGTAAAGGCTCTCTCACTTGTTGTCATGTTGTCAGGCTGATAAGGGAAGAGGCAACTCTTTCAGATGTTTCAGGCAGAATATTTTGAGGAAACATAGAGCAGAACAGCGCTGCTGGGAACCAAAGCATGACCCACTGAAAGCAAAGTGTTCTGCTTGTACCTGTATACCGCCCCATAGCACTTCAAGCACTCTCTGGGTGGTTTATAATTCAATTATGCTGGCAATACATCCCCCACGTCAGCAAGCTAGATACTCATTTTACTGACCTCAGAAGGATAGAAGGCTGAGTCAACCATGAGCCGGCTACCAGGGATTGAACCTGAGTTCATGAGCACAGTTTTCACTGCAGTACAGCTGTTTAACTACTATGCTACAAGGCAACTGGGTTTTCACATGTACCAAGGGGTGTATAGGTGTGTTAGGCCCTTTGCACACGACCCCTAAACTCCGCCGCAAATGGCTCCCAGCTCCAGAGCTTAAAATTGTTTCCCCACCAGCTCCGGAGTTTACAGATAATTAAGTGCGACCACACCCACCTAAGCGCGTCCCAGCGCACTTTTCAGGTACCTGCTCTCTGGAGGTGAAAATTCCTGATGCGGATATAACGTAGTGACTGCCTGGCTCTCCTTGCTTCTGTTTGTTCTTTTTTTGCCCCCTGCCCCTTTAACAGATCTGAATGCAGTGCCGGGATGGCAGAACGGAGGTGAGCGGCATTCTTTTCTTCCTGTTTTTTCTCCCTCCCCTCACGCAGCCAGCAGCCAGGAGTGCGGAGGGGGTTGGAACGCAGGAACAGCGACAAACCCCTAAGATCTCTGGTCCGAATTTAAGTGGCCAGCGGATCTTAGGGGTCATGTGAAAAGGCCCTTAGTCACTAGATATGGGCACAAAATGAATTTTTAAATCATTTCATTATTTGTTATTCATTTTGTTAGGGAACAAAACGAATAACAAACAGACCCATCAATGAAAAACAGAATGAAACAAAATGGAAATTTCCATTTCGTTTGCTTTGTTTATCATTTTCCCATAGGAATGCATTGAAGCAATGTATTCCTATGGGGGAAAGCCAGGTGGGGGAAACCGTAGGCTTTTTATTCCCGCCAAAGCCACCACCAATCAGCTGTAGCATGTTTTAAAAGCCCGCCCTTTCCTCCACCGGATCAGGTGCGAAAGAAAATAAATAAATGTGCTGACAGCTGGTCGGCATGATAAGAAAAAATGATAATGAAAAAACCCACATCAACCCAGCCCTCGGGTCAGCTGGTCAGCGAGAGTTTTTAAAAAAATGAAACGAAAAACGAAATGAATTTTTTTAAAAAAATGTTTCATTTTAACAATCAAAAATGAAAAACAGAACAAAATGCCATTTTGGCATTTCATGCCCATCTCTATTAGTGAATATACACAATATCAGAAATAGGACTACTATGTGAGCAATGGACCATTGAATGCACATTACAAATGAACCGGGCTTTAGCTATAGTTCTTGAGGTAATTTCTTTCCAGAGCAGGAACCTTTTTTTAGTATTTTATTTTCTGTTAATCTATTCAGAACATAACAGAACAATACCTGTTATAACACTATTACTAATACAGTGATAGTGAATTTCTTATACAGCAACCATTTATGAGCCCTGTGGTTCAACTGCAGTACGGCAGTCAAGCCTCTACTCATGACCTGAGTTGAATCCTGACAGACCCAGGTAGCTGTCTCAAGGCTGACTCAGTCTTCCATCCTTCTGAGGTCAGTAAATTGAGGATCCAGGTTACTGGGTGGGGGACAATGTTGCTGTTTACATAATTATCTTTTAAAGAAGCCAGAGTGATTTAGCACTATGGAGCAGTCAACAAAAACTATAACACAGAGGATTGTGTAAAGGGAAAGCAAAACATATACACAGAACCTATGGTAAATCACTATGATCAAGTAACCTCAACAAATCAGCATGAAGACAATTCCAAATTGCCAACATAACTGAGCAAGAGTTCAAACCCATCCTAAACAAAAGCAAGCAACAAAACCCCCAGAAAACTATTTCCCAGAGGACAAAATCTTTCTGAAATTTGCAGCACTGACTTTGGCATGGTACCAGTAGTTCCTAAAAAGGAACCCTGTACAACCCTTTAAATGTATCCGTTAAGTGAAATTTCGGTAATAACACTTGCTTGGGCAATAAAAAGACATATCATGTGGACTGAACCTAAAGCTATTTATGCTGGCTCTCCCGCCCATGCACAAGAGCAAAACGAATGGTTGTCCTTCTAAGTATTGTTGCTCCAAAATGGTTATGTGCCACTTTTCATCACCAAGTTACGACTTGCAGGGGAGAACGGAGCTGAATGTGTATCAAAAATTGCTGAACACAAAATACAGTGGCAATAAAAGCCATAGATATTTTTCCACAGTTTGTTGAATATGTATTCACCCAACTCAGGTACCACATAGAATCAAATGAGGTTTGCTTTGATGGATGACTTTTCATACCCAAGGTATCCTAAAGCACTTTACAAAGCATTGAGTTCAATAATGGACTGCACCAATTGTGTTGGCACCCTTGACTGTCATTATACACTCAACTATAGATCACAGGTAGCTCTCTAGATTAAAAAACTATCTGACAGAGAAGCTATCATTCCTGAGAACTTAGATATTATACACCGGGCTTTCATTTTTCAAACAAATCCATGGGAGACTTTGCCAGGGAACCACCAGAGATCAGCAAAATTGACCTTTAAAAATATATAAATATATGTAATTTATTCAAAACTGTCACTATATGTGCAGCTTTGACAGAGCATCAGAGGCAAAACAGAAGATTCCTGCCCCCCAATGGTTTAGGGTTAGGGTTAGGTTAATGACCCAATGTTTGTAATGTAAATTCAGGGTTGAATGGCAAAAGAAAGCTTGAAAATAGCTAGTTACAAATAACTAGTTAGTTGAAACACACTCCTTTCCCTCAAAATGGAGGAGTAAGAAAACTATATTGCATCTTGAAATTTTTAAACTTCTTTTGTGGCATAAGTCTAACATTTTGTTACTTGTATAGTTGCCATAAATATTACTATGTTTATAGTCCTGGTGGATGAAGAATATCATAGTGTTCAGCAATGGCTGATTGCACTAACACTGAAATTTTTATTTTTTATTTTTGAGAAATAGGAAAATAAAGAACCATTTATAGACAGCTACAACAATAGCGATAGCTAATTACATATAGGGCCTTAGAAATTTAACTGCATCTATTTTATTCTGTAAAAGTGCATTCTGAAGGTTTGGGGGAGGCAAGGATAATTTGTGGGTAAATGATATTGTCCAGTGCCCTCTTGCTAGTCATAGCTAAGAGTAGGCAGCACATTGACTCAATTCCCGTATGAGACATCAGCAATCATGTATAAGCCCGTGGAGTCAATGGTACTATTCTAGTCAGGATAAGGAATAAGCTCCTGGCAAATGTTTAAAAGTTAGGAGTGGGCAAATTCCTCCAAACATGCAGCAACGAGAGACCACTGTCTCTACCTGAAGACCCAAATACCTACTGGAAGCTTGTCATACTTAATGAGCTGGTGTATGTATGGGGTGGTCTGTTGGGAATCATGCTTTCTACACACCATCCCACCTGTCGGGTGCCTGAACCCAAAGGCAACATTCAGGCGGGTGTGCCGTTCTCCATTGCACCAAAAAGAAGGGACATGGGGTTGCGGTTGGTCCTGACCAAATTAGAAAAGATGACCACGATGCCCAAGGCTGACCAACCACATAAAAGGGGGGTGAAGAGCAATTGGGTTGTCGAGGGAGACAGCGTCGTTGAAGGTTCTTAGTGGAAGAAGGGGAGGGAACCGCAGAGATGGGAGGGGGCTTGGAGGTGGGATATATAAAAGAAAAAGAAGGCGCGAGAAGAGGCGAGAGGGATGAGGAGAGTGGAGAAAAGGGGTGGAGCGAGGTGATGGAGGCCAAGGAATGGTGGGTCTTCGCCTATCGGGAGGTGGTGTGCCCCTGGAAGAGGTCCCCCTCAGAGGGATGTGGACAGGCTTGGTGAAAGGAGACAGCGGCAGACTGGGCTCACCACCCTTGCTGTGGGATGCTGTGCAGTGGCCGAGGGCCACATCTGAGGAGGCCAAGCGATGCAGAATACTTCAAGAGGCTACCCAGCCCACTGGACTATTGACTCTCCAGAGAGACACTTGGGCCTCTCCTGGTTATGATGAAGGTTTGGTTACCACGTTTGTAAAGAACAAGGTTTCTATTCCTGTTCCATAGGATGATGTTAATAAAAATGTTTTTCTTCCTGACATTTCACCAGGTTCTATGGCTGGCAAGGAGCTCAGGGAACTAGGAGTTCTCTCTATGCTCTGGGTCTCAGTCACTTTATAACCCAGGGCACAGAGAGAACTCCTAGTTCCCTGAGCTCTTTGCCTTCTGAATATGCCAGCCACAGAGTCTGGTGAAACGTCAGGAAGAAAAACTTCCAGAACACAACCAAACAGCCTGAAAAACTCACAACAACTATCGGATCCTGGCCATGAAAGCCTTCGAGAATACACTCAATTTTCATCTTCAAAGATCAAAACAAACAGCATTCTATAGAAAAATATTGACTGGTTACAGAAGACGATCCTTTCTTCTGGGGGCACCTTGGTACTGTGCAACTTGCCCAAGGCCACACAGGCTGACCCTTCTCCCTGGAGGCACAGTGCAGAATCCAGTTAAAATCCTGTGGCTCCACAGGCACATACCTAAACTACTGAGCCATATAGCTAGCTTTCTGGCAAATTATTGAGACTTGGGGGGAGACAGCTTTTTGAGTTGTTCATAAATGGAAGTGAGGAAACTTTTGGACTTTCAAAAGCCTTCCAGAAGGGTCCCCTGAAGTTAAGAATGCCAACACTGACAAGGCTGATGAAACCAGCAATGTCCTTCACGCATCCTGCTTACAACTATTTACACACCCACTAGAAAGAAAGACATCAAATGCAGACACTGGGTCAACTAAAAGTCCCTTTATCGATAATTTAGCTGAGATCCACAGTGAGGAAAGGTTTATGCTGATATAGGTATTCTCCTCAGTTACCTATTCCAACAGGCATAAGGAAGCCACACTACAAGGGCGACATGCTGTATATATAATAATGATATGTTGTTGTTGTTGTTGTTGCTGCTGCTGCTGCTGCTGCTGTTCTTAAAACTTTTCCAGTTCGTGGTATATCAAGTGAATAGTGAATATACAATAGATTATCACTATCACTAGGAAGACCTTCCTGACAGTTAGAGCTGTCCAGCAGTGGAATATGCTGCCACAGAGGGTGGTGGAATCTCCTTCTTTGGAGGTCTTTAAGCAGAGGCTGGATGGCCATCTGTTGGGAGTCCTGTGATGGGGGTTCCTGCATGGTAGGGGGTTGGACTGGATGGCCCTCGGAGTCTCTTCCAACTCTATGATTCTATGGCCAGCCATGCTTCACCCATGAAGACGATCCAAAGTCATCTCCTCCAAGCCACAGAGGGATGAGATGTTGTAGCCACTCTCAAAAGCTCTTTCTGTCCCTATCTCTGACTCTGAAATGGAAAAGATAACTTGTTTATCTTAAAGAAAGTGCCACGACGGATGCCCATTCCAGAGTGTCTAGTTTTTCATACAGAAGCAGCAACGGAGATTGTCCATACAGTTCCCAGCACGAGTCAGTGCATGGTAGACAAAAACACCTTTCTTCTAGAACAGACAAGAAGGAGAGGCAAAAGTCTCTTCCTGGTCCTATCAATCAGCCACATCCTATACTGGCAGTGGAAAGGCAGAACAGAAATAAAAGAGGAACCCGAAGGGGAAATCTGGCTTCTTTAATTTGTCCATTCTACCTCTGCACTTGGGCACCACAGCGCAACAGTGTTCATGGTGTCTTCACTTGAACGCAGATGCCACCCTCACATGCATTGTGTGGTTCCAAAAGCACCCACCGTTTTTGTGTCAACACATTCGTCTGAATTAATTGCAGATTATGTGAAGAACAACAAAAATAAAAATAAGATAAGATAAGATAAGATAAGATAAGATAAAATAAAATAAAATAAAATAAAATAAAATAAATAAAATGTGTGTGCTTGTTTCCATCTGGCAAATGTACAAAGTCGTATTTTTAAATAGATATTGTTGTTGAGTTCTGACAATGGTATAATTTGTTTTTTAGTATATCTACATTTGCATCTATTTTTAAATGACATCTATTAAAAACCATCACCCTCAGGAATTAAAAGGGGGGAACCCACCACATTATGCATTACATATATTCATAATTATTGTACTTATTACAATATTAACATATTTACTTGCTCACTTACTGCTGAAATGCTAATAAAACAAACCGCCAGTGAAAATTAAAGGGTGGCAAAATATCTCATCTTAATGTTTTTATTATCTTTCATACCTTTTTTGTAAATATAGAAGGCTTCCAATTATACTTTCAACAAGCAAATAGTAAGCGGCCTGCCTCCTATTGGATCCAAAATGACATGAAATGACCTACTTTAATTTTATTCATTATCTCTAACTGTTATTAGAACCTGTATTTGACATCTGTGGATATTATTTGATCTTTTCAAACCACATTCATTCTCATTAAGAAAGCCCCTAGACACTTTCTTTCAGAATATTTTTGAAATATTCTGAGATTTTGCTTGTTATGTGAAATGTGACAGGCCTTTCAAGTTCTTTATTATAGTATTTTCCCCCTTTCGACTGCAAGAACCAATTATCCTTTTTCCGGGCTGGTGTGTAGTTTTGAGCTCAATATTTAAGCAATTAGTATCTGTATCTGCAAATTAATACATCTCTGTGGCTAATGTTCTTTTAATTGTACAAAATAAGCCAAGATGGCCTTTTTTGGCATTACCGTTGTTAAAAGCAAATAGATATTTATTAATGGTGAAACCAAATGAAAATACCAGCCTCAGAATAAATGGATGTAATTTCACAATGCTTTCAGAAACTGTCTTTAATTTTCTCTTCTTGGTAAAGTCTACCACTTAAAGGAACATTTACCTCATTTCAAAGGAAGGCTGTCTACCATTTCATACAAACGGAACTTGTTTTCATATTTTTAAACTCAGTAATTGCTGACTATAAAGATGTCTCCCCAATGACTTCAAATCCATTAAAATTATTTGAACTTTTCTAGACAAGCACAGCACTTTGAATTTAAAAAAAAAAATCCCTGACAGAAATTACTCTTAAACATCATCATTAGAGGTCTATATTATGAATCCCTCTGAATTACGGGATACATATTTTATATTTTGCAAGAAGATTAACCTTCTCTATACATTTGGGTCAACCTAACTTGAAGTGACCCAGGTACAACAGGCTTCTAAATTCCCTTCAGTAACCATGTGTCCCAATTCTATTTCAGCACAGACACTCAGAAGGATGCAGGATGTGATCAAAAAGTGTTCTTGTGAAGAAAGGGAGTTACGTCTCATTCCTTGAATGGCAGAGATTATCTGTCTTCAGTGAAATAAGACCAAACCTTTAGGCATGTGAAATCGGTGAAGGCTGATCCATCAGAGCAAACAAGGGTAATCTCTAACCCTGGCTCACCCCAACCAGCCTACTCTTTCCTGTCTCCTTATTAGGCACAACCTGTGTTTCCCCACTCACAACATCACGTACTGTTCAGACATTCCTATTTCATGTACAGTGGTACCTCTTAAAGACAAATGCCTCATAAGAAAAAAAACTTGTAAGAAAAAAAATTCCAGGAATAGGCATGCATTTCATGACAAAAAATTCCCTATGGGGTACTTCACAAGATGAAAAACCATTTTGCATGTACCCAGGAAAGAAAAACGGTTATTTTTGTCTTTATTCTAGCTACCAGAATTGATTAATCTGTTCCCAATGCATTCCTATGGGAAACCGCATTTCATAAGACAAAAATTTTGTGAAACGAAGCGACCCGTAGCCTCCGGAACAGAGTAAGCCCTTTTCAATACATTCATTAGGGAAACCGTGTTTAGTAAGACAAAATTTTCTTAAAACAAATTGACCCATAGAATGAATTAAATTCTTTTTCAGAGGTACCACTGTATTTGCACAACTTTGGGAGGGGAGCACTCTAGACCAGTGGTGGCAAACCTTCGGCACCCCAGATGTTTTTGGACCACAACTCCCACAGTCCTTTGTCATTGGCAATACAGGCGTGGAATTCTGGGAGTTGTAGTCCAAAACATCCGGAGTGCCAAAGGTTCGCCACCACTGCTCTAGACCAACCCTTTCTGTTGTCCCTTCCATCATCCTCCAATGTGAGATGGGTGACAGGCCCCAAGAAGAAAAGCTCTACTCTCCACGGTACCTCTCCTCATGAGTCAGGTTTCTGGAAAACTGAGGTGGAAGAGAAAGGACTTGAGTCCCCCTGCCTCCAATGTGTGAGGTGTATACACGAATAGACAATGCCTGAACAGATAATTCTGCTATGCATGTAGACTAAAGAAGATGAGAGAATGGATGCAAGGGAATAAGTCAACTGCCCATCTTGGAAATCAGGAGACAGATACCTAGTCTCGTGCACTCCCAGACGCATCTGGTGGGGCCACTGTGAGATACAGGGAGCTGGACTAGATGGGCCTTTGGCCTGATCCAGCATGGCTCTTGTTATGTTGTTATGTACTTATGTAGAATATGAGCCTATAACTCCAATTTATAGATTAGCTATTCACAGTGGAATGGAGAGGGTCTTGTCTTCATATTGCTTCTAGAAGACACACAGCTCCTACATGTATACACTTTTAATCATAGCCCGGAAATAACTTTCTACAGACAATGGGTTTGTAATTAATTATGTTCCCAAACAATGAAGACATAACTACATTGCATTGTGATTGGAACTGAAATATTTTCATTCCTTTCCCAATGTAAATGTAACTTTCCTATTACTTCTGTAGTTTGGTCAGGAGTTTGACCTGACTCAGTAGTTGAGTGGGGATACCACGTGGTTTAAGCCTTACATTGCTGCATTGTGCTCTGCTGTAGATGCTAAAGTGGCATCAAGATATATGTGAGAAGACCATTTTTTGTCCCACAGGTCAGTGACTATATTAAAACAAGAATGAAGAGGGGGTAACTATTTTATTATCTTTTTAAAAATCAAAAATAAAAAGCTTTATTTTAAAAAATGTAACAATGATGGCAACTAATTCCTTGGGAGAATTAAATTTAATTAATTTATTTTAAGATATAGCTATTTATTTTAGAAAAGCGCTTTCTAGTAACTTACTTTTAATATCCCACAATGATGTCACATATGCTTTAGGATGTTTGGGTAATTTCCTATGTTCCTTGGTTTTCAGTTGATATTCTGTTAACGAAATCAATTCAACCCATTATTGGGCAGATCTTTGACCCCATCTTGAATTTATTTGTGGACTGCTGCTCATTGCAAACCCTTTTAAGATGAAAATAAATATTATTAAGATGAAGATTAAGATTAAAGTTGGGCCTAGTGTGGCATTACTTAACTGAGTAGGCACTGCTCATACATTTTGCTTCAAGTATGGCATGTATAGTTGAGTCTCTAGCCCAAAAAGGCCCCTGCATTCTTGACCTGATATCCCATAATCCTTGTGTCCTTGATGGCTAACTGGGAGACCTCTAAATCCTTATGTGTAGATTGAAGTCAGCTACTTTCAGCTGGATGAAAACTAATTTCTCCATTTGGTTTTCTAAAGTCACTAATTCAAAATACATGTAAAAATAACCCATACTCTACAGATCTCAAGTCTTTATTACATTCTTTTGTTAATCACCAATTAATGATTTCTTATTCTCATGAAAAAGACTTCTATAAATATTTTAGGTCCATGCTGATATTCTGATGAATGGGTTTAATTGACCTGCAAATAGCTTTCATTATATCCTATTCACGTCAATTGACTTGTTCATGTCGATCCAAAATGAGCCAGGGAAAATAAACAGAGGAAAGGTTGAGAAAGAAAGCTAACAATAGCTATCAAGGTAATTTTAAATTATGCATAATATTCACATCAAGGTATTCCTCTGCCTGATTATGCATTGATTATTCTTAGAATGTTGTTCTTTTCTTAAAGCTAACTTAATAACGAGAAGAAAAAAGAAATAAATCCAGACATATCTGAATATTAAGGCCTCAGGAGGTGACATTCAGGGATCTAGCCATCTTAATTATGGTTCAGCATCTGTTTTTCCTTTTGGGTTTGCTTTTTTATTTTTCACAGTTGTTCCACCGGAGCTTCGACTGTTGGCTCAGTAGAGATAATAACAATCTTGCATGCTTTTTAATACTGGGCATCCGTGGGAGTGTGCCATTTAGAATCTGAGGGGATCCTCCTTTACCTCTAATTTTATGGCAGATTTATTCACCCCCATGTTTGGTTTGCCCCTCCACTCTTCCTGTTTGCTTGCTTGTTTTTTGTTAGTCTCTTCCTCCTTTCCTAACTTCTGAGCATATGGGGAACATATGTGAAAACTCAGATTTTCCTATTTTCTACTGACTATAACTACAGACAGCAACTGTAGGTAAAGGTATGGTACCTTTTTTTTAAAAAGCAGGGAGATATTGTTTTGGGAATTCTAACATTTGAAACATTCTGTTCAGATCTGTGAGTCAGAACATGTTCTGTGGACACTCCAACATCACTAAGAAAACTTGTTCCTTGTGATTATGGAAATGGACCATATAACTTCATAATCATCAGCAGTTAGATCATCTTCTCCCAGCCCTTGATCCCCAAATGTCGATTCAACTTTGTTCCCCAGTTGAATTCACTAAAGGTCTCCCATTGATTTTCTCCTAATATGGCTCTTTTAGAAGCCATTTGTTCTGGCCTTGCCATTTCACTCATTATGGAGTTACCAGTTCCTGGCCATGCTTTCATCACTTAGTTGCAACATAAGTTCTGGGTACAGGCAAATTATAGTGTGGCTTCCCTACAAGGAGCTGCTATGCCCAGTCATGCAGGGCCAATCAGAAGTGAAGGTCAAGGAAACCATGTGGCCTCAGGTTTTTGCCTAAAATGGAGCAGCAAATTTAGACAAATTTCAATTTTTGTTAACTTTTTGGTTGTACATACATCACTATCAGTCTAAGTATGGATTAGGATTCTGGAGCCCTGGATTTGAAGTCCTGTTTAGCCATGGAAACTTACTGGTTGTGCACAACTGGTGAAACCACCCCTTAAATATCTCACTTAACTTGAAAGCCATATTGAGTTTGCAATAAATCAGTTCTAACTTGATGGCACACTACTATTAGTCTAAAATGCAATACTTGCTGCAGATTTAAGCAAATAGAAACTGGAACTAGTAAATTCAGTCATATATCCACAGTCTTGGTACACATACCTTGGCTCTCTGTAAGTTTCTATGTTCAGTTCAGATGCTGGTTATGTTCAATAAAGCCCGTAGCAGTTTAGAATGGCAATACTTGGTGGAATAACTCTTTCAAAAATGAGCTATTTATTGAACCCATTCCTCCCTCTCCATGCTGTTAGAAAGGTTGCTACACTGAGGGAGGCCATAATGGTGAATACAATGAATTGTGCCATTTTGATTGTGGCCCCTAGTCTCTGAAATAAAATGCCAACAGAGATACTCCAAGTCTGCCCCCTCCTTACATTTAAAAAGATGGTGAAGGCTGGCAGATGGCTTTATTGTCTTTCATTCCTCTCTCCTCCCTCTGCTTTGGAGGCTGCCAGAGACAGAACATTCCAGACAATCACCCACAGTCCAGCAGAGAGAGAGAGAGAGAGAGAGAGAGAGAGAGAGAGAGAGCACTGGCTCACTTGTAATCATGTGTCCGGCTCTAGTGCTTGTATTGCAAGACATTGCTTGTTGATCAAGGCAAAATGAAGAAGAAATGCTGCTTGTCTTGCAAAACATTCTTAAACCCAAGTACTTGTAAACCAATACATTACTGTGCTGTTTTTGAGACATTATATACAAACAAGATAATATTCTCTCTCTATCTTTCATAATTTAATTCATTTCTCCTTGTGTAGCTTAACCATTAGCCTTGGAGAAACATTGTTGACTTTTTTGTTACTACAGCTCCCATTCTCCAAGGCAGCTGCTCAGATTGTCTGTGGAATTTTGGGAACTGTAGTCCACCACCACCCATTCTCCCAGTAATATCATTATATCGTCCTTGGCTGACGAGGAGAACTCATACCATTATCATAAAGCACTGCCCTCACTAGTAATGGACCTTGTTTTTATCTGCATGACATAAAGGTAATTCTGTCTAGTCTGATTTCATTTAAATGTTGTCCTGTTGATTGCACAAGCTCTGATAGACTGGGATTGTGCCTCTAATGAATTAATCCCAGAAGAAGATAGGAAATAGAATGAAAGGAAAATGGTGGCATGCAGGGTATTTTTAAAATAAAAATGTATATTGTCACAGTGAAAAAGAGTTTGCCCCTCAAATAAAAAAATAGATAATATTTGCTGTTGCCATAACATTAACATGAGTTACTTGCAGGCATTAAAAGTGTGTTTGGGGGGGCTAGAAACCTTATTACTGGACATGAACAGCTTGGTTTATGCTGTGGCAAAACAATGCCTATATGCGTATCTGTCCTGAGCAACAGGGGGTGTTCTTTATCCTGTGATCATACTATATGATAAAGATGACATTTTTAACCAGAGCATAAATATTTAAACCTAACTCATTGCCACCGGATTTTAATTCACCCACACCTCGCTCCACGCTCGGAAATGTAGTTTGCCATTTGACAGGACGATATTATTGAGCAATATGCGATTTGGTTTAAGAGTAACCAGATTTGAAGCATCCATCAATCACAGCAAGTGCACACACAGGTCACCAAAGCTGTCAATTTCAATCAGCTCTGTAATTAAATACATCACCAATATAGATTTTGTGTACGAATGTCACTTGTTCTTCAGATGTCTGCTGCTAGGGCAAATTGCGCGTCATTGTCTTTGAACGTGCTTTCTAAATATAGGTGTGTGTTTTTTAAATGTATAACATTTCCATCCATCTAATTCCATGTTCTTGGTCAGTGATCTCTTTACCGAGATAAAAGTCTATACAACAGTTACTTTAAAATATGTAGCTGCCCATATATCTGCTATAGAAGTGCCCTGCTATGGGAAACTCCCTCCCATGGGTAGAATCTCCTCCTCTTATCTATTGTGTTATGGGGTCTTAAGCCAACTCAGACTTATGGTTACCCTAGTAGGAAATCTGGAGTATGTGTGATACCTAAATATTGGTTTTTACCAGTGACATCCCATTCTTGTTGCCCAAGGTGCTAAATCTTGTTCAGAGTTAGAGATCAGCACCTTGGAGAGCTCCTGAAAACTCAGAACTAAAACCTGGAGATCTTACCTCAACCCACAAACATCTAAAATAAAACTAGACTGTGGGTGATACCTTCATAGGCTGCTAGTAGAAAAATAAAAAAGTTGCTGAGTCCTCTTTTTCAAAGCAGGTATATAAGAAAATATTTTTTCACCCAGCGCATTGTAAGTCTATGGAACTCCCTGCCACACAATGTGGTGATGGCATCTGACCTGGATGCCTTCAAAAGGGGATTGGACAGATTCCTGGAGGAAAAGTCCATCACAGGTTACAAACCATGATGGAGATGTGTAACCTCCAGGGTTTAAACCAGGGTACTTCAAGGGCCAGATGCAGGAGAGTGGTATCAGGAGACAGATATCTAGTCTCATGCACTCCCAAACACATCTGGTGGGGCCGCTGTGAGATACAGGAAGCTGGACTAGATGGGCCTTTGGCCTGATCCAGCATGGCTCTTCTTATGTTCTTATGTTCTAAGTCCAAACACAGCAAGGGATGTAATTTGCCAGGAGAGAGTTCTTAAAAGTTTACTTGGCAAGATGGATCCCAGGCATTATTCTTGGAAAGCACAGGGCATCATGGTCCGAGGGGGCTGGACTTTACAGGCCGATTCAAACAAAGAGCTGCATGGTGTGGGCACCTCCCTCTTGCTTACAACCACCATCTCTATTGGCTCTTTGAAGCGCAAAGCTCCTAGTTGAACATAAGAACATAAGAAGAGCCATGCTGGATCAGGCCAAAGGCCCATCTAGTCTAGCTTCCTGTATCTGCCAGAGATGGGTTAGAAGTAGGAGGTTAATGCAAAAACACATGCTCTCCACTGGGGGGGGGGGAGAGAAAGTTTTTTTTTTGGGGGGGGGGAGAATTTAAAAAATGTTCCACTAGGTAGATCCAATTAAGACCCAATAGAAGGGAAAATGATATCACAGTACCTAGTGTCAATGTCCTGTTGCTGTAGATGTTTCTTTTGCCTTCTTTGTGGTGGAGGCGGTTCTTTTTGTGGTATCTTGTTCCATTGCAGTAAAAAGGAGTTTGGAGCCGTGCAGCCATTAAAACAAACAAAATTAAAACTAGACTAGCGGTGATACCTTCATAGGCTGCTATTTTTACTAGCAGCCTATGAAGGTATCACCCATAGTCTAGTTTTAATTTTGTTTGTTTTAACGACGGCATGGCCCACAAACATCTGAGTCACCGACCGGCATTGCATTACACTTCTTCTATTTCAGGTACATGATGACTATACGCTAAAAGGTAAAGGTTTCCCCCCGCACATGCGTGCTAGTCATGTCTGACTCTAGGGGCGGTGCTTATCTCCGTATTCAAGCCAAAGAGCCAGTGTTGTGCAAGTCCATGACCACGTGGCCGGCGTGGCTGCAAGGAAACACTGTTTTACCTTCCCGCGACTGGCACTGCATTACACTTCTTCTATTTCAGGTATACCGGTACATGCTGACTACACGCTAGATTTGGCTTAAAAATACAATCAACTTAAACTGATCATGATACTTGCTAGTACATTTTAAATTGGGGTAATCATCTGAATGACCGGGATGGAGTTAAGGCTCAAATTGATTTGCAACTTCCGGCAAACTAGACTTCAAGAACCTAGCTAATAAAGCTTTTATATTAAGGGACTTATACTTTGCTAGCAGCGGCCCTTGACAGCTGCCTATGGAATAAGACAATGTGTTTTTCCTCTCCCTACTGGGCCAGCTCGTAATTCCCTGGTAACTTTATTGAAAATGTGCATGGGCTACAAAACTGAAGATTAACTGTCCAGGGACCTGCTTCCGGGAGCTTATTTGAAGATTAAATCAAATGGCAGGCAATATGTATTTGATCATTCAGCTTTGTTACAGATGTTCCCCCATCTTGTGGCAAGGGTAGCAGAAGTTTCTGATACTCAACAGCGGTAAAGAGTTTTTTTTCCCACAAGAAGAGACCCAGGGCCTTGATACCATTTTGTTCTCCCTGTGAAACTGGAATTAAAAATCTTGCTTCTTCAGGATAGAAGATCAAATACTTTTTTAAAAATTTGAGAGCAAATGTCAAAGCAGGTTTAATTGTTGACTTAGGCTCAAATTCCCTTTTAAAAGCCACAACATTCCCTTCAGACCGATGTCACGCATGCGTTCTTGGAGTTGAATGGCAAATGTGATCATTATTTTTTTAAACGCATATAAAAAGTGTTTAGCCAAGGGACGGGCTCCTTAAGTAAAGCTTTCATTCAACAGCAGTGTATATAAAAAAACGCCCTTTCATACGTAAATGAAAAAAAATGGAGGTGGCATTAATGGCATGAAGTGTGCAATAGCCACCGAATCTCATAAGAGCCAAGTCAGTTCATAAATCAACAAAAGATCTGACAGGGGTTTACAGGTATCAAAATGAATTAATACTCATAAGGAGAAAAACAATTTTAGCTGGAGGTTCTAGTTGCCAACCATGGTCCAAAACTGGTATGCCCTGCTGTCTGGGGATTTGGGGAGTTCTAGTCAAAAATACCATGGTGGTGGCAACCCCCCCCAAAAGGTAACCTTTGGGAGCAGATGCCACAGGAATGCCAGAAAGTTGAACACAGAGATCCTACATCAAATCAAACAGGCACTCTGTCCTTTGGTTGCACAGATTAAAATGTTTGGCTCATGGACCTATGGATTCTTAGCTATATAACCTTCTCTGCCATAACATCCTACAGAGCAGAGCTCTCTAAAAAGATTGGACCACCATTTCCATGACATGCGGTACATGAGGGACACCCAATGTATACTTCCCAACCTGCTTTGTGTCCAAATACAAGAAATAAAGAGTAGGACTACCCTCCCTGGGGCCTTTTTGGTAGCATTCAAACCCAATCTTGTTTAGGCTCATGAGGTTATGTATGTGATTCTAGTAAATACCTCATTCTTGTGACCTGACTCCTTGCCCTTTCTCTTCCCTGGATCTGACATAACATAAGAACATAAGAACATATGAAGAACACACCACTTTTCACCCCTCTCCACTGTGAAAATTGCCTGTTGTCACTAGAGATGGGCACGACTTGAAAAAAAAAATTTTCGAGTTGTCGTTAGTCGGGCCGGTTCCGTTTCGGCTCGTTTCCGTTTTTCGCGAAAATTTGCAAAAATTAGTCGGTTCGTTTTTTCGTTTTTTCGTTTTTTCGTTGTCGTTAGTACTGGTTTGGGGAGGGGGTAGCGGGCTCCTGGAGGGAGCTGCAGGAGTCAGCCAGAGCCACAAGTGACGGACTGGCAGACTCTTTGCACCCGCTGTGTCTCACGTACTTGCATGTAGTGCAATGCAAGTAGATCTGGCTTAGGGTTAAGACGGCTTAGCGCAACGGCTAGGGTTAGGCTAGTTACGGGTGAGGTTACGGTGAGTATTGGGGTGCATCTGGGTGCCTCTCTGACCCACTTAGAAGGACAGTGTACTGGCGTATGGGTTAGGCTTAGGGTTCGGGTTTGGGCTACGATTAGTGGGCTGTTTATGCCCGATTGGCACATCCCAGAAGTCTCTGTGGTCAACCTGGCCAAGTGGCCATGCGATTGGTGGAAAATTTGCATGGTCTACTCCTATGGGAGAGCCCATCATTGCGAATGCGCAGGTGTAAAAAAATAAAATAAAATAAAATAAAATAAAATAAAATCAACGGAGACTTTTTTTTGCAAGAAAAACCCACTGTTGCTACTGTAAAAATTCAAGCATTTAAAATAGCTAATTTCCGCATGTTTCTGTGGTGCTTTGGTGGGGTTTTGGGCAACAATTTCAAAAAAAATATTGCGGTCGCCATTTTGGATCCCCCCCCACCGCATGGCAAATGGATGCGCCCTCCCAGCCTGGTACAGTCAGCAAAACCTGGCCATGCGATTGGTGGAATGGCTCCAAAACTTTGCATGGTCCACTCCCATGGGCGAGCCCATCATTGCGAATGCGCAGGTGTAATAAAATAAAATAAAATAAAATAAAATAAAATCAACGGAGACTTTTTTTGCAAGAAAAACCCACTGCTGCTACTGTAAAAATTCAAGCATTTAAAATAGCTAATTTTCACATGTTTCTGTGGTGCTTTGGTGGGGTTTTGGGCAACGATTTCAAAAAAAATATTGCGGTCGCCATTTTGGATCCCCCGCACTGCATGGCAAATGGATGCGCCCTCCCAGCCTGGTACCAGCAGCGCAGCAGTAGCAATAGCCAAGGAGAGGGGGGCGGGGAACCCCCCCCCCCAATAAAACATCCTTCTGGCCTGGTAGGTGCCCTCAGACAGTTTTCGCCTACTTTTAGGGCCGGGAATCGGGTTTGTTTTTAACTTTTAAAAACTTTTTTTCTGTGCCGCTTGGCATTGCGCGATGCAAGTAACGAGCACGACAAATCAGACCAAATTGTTCGTTCGTCGGTTCGAGCTCGAAGTCTGGGGCAGTGATTCCCGTTACCGTTTCCGTAGAGTAACGGAAACGAGTAACGGAAACGGAAACGGGAATACCGCTAAGTCGTGCCCATCTCTAGTTGTCACCTACTCTTTGTTTCCTGAATCTCAACCAGTTCTCAGTCCATAAGAGGACCTGCCCTCTTATCCCCTGACTGTGCAATTTTCTCAGCAGCCTTTGGTGAGGGACTGTGTCAAAAGCCTTCTGAAAATCTTAACTTAGTGGTGCTACTAGAGTCACAGATTGTTGGTCGATTGGTTTACAATGTTTTACCCAGCCTTTCTCCTAAAAAGGATGCAACAGTGTGGATTGTGATGACTTTGTGAATTAAATTGTAGCAGGAAAAGTAACAAAATCACACTTTAGGATCAAATGTCCCGGAATCCCGCAACTAGCAGGGCAAGTAGAAATACTGGCTAGAAGATTATGCAAACTATCTTACAATTATATATATAACTTTTTCATTCCAGAGTCTATACTAGTAACTAAGAATAAAATTACATCCAGGAAGCAATTTGTAGCTTGTGCAGTTGCTCCCAAATTGCTTGAATAGCAATGCATGAATATTAGGCTCCTGCTTCATCAGAGCATTTTTTACAATGAAAGGGAAAGGCAGCTTGGGGGCAACCTTGTGAGTAGAGGTGGGTGGCTCCCAGGTCCATGGGACATTTATTCCACTTCGAGTTTTTGTCTGTTTTCGCAAAAATAGGTTACAGGCGATACCTTCATAGGCCACTATTAAAAATAAAAAAGGAGCATTGCAAGCTTTCGAGTGCAGTCAATCACCCTTCTTCAAAGCAGGTCCCAGAAGTTCAGACTTGGTGAAAGATGTTCTTCATCAGGAGGTTACTTTTAAAGTCCTTAGTTAGATGATGTTCTTAAAATCCATGGCTAGGTGACGTTGTATCCAGGAGTCTTGTTGGAGGCAAGAAGGGCAGTTGTAAATGGCTGTTTCTTAAGTCACCCCCATTCTTCAAACAAAGAAGCATGTTCTTCAAACAAAGAAACATGGGTCATATGCCCATGTGTTAAACTTGTTTCGGAGTTGGGATCTGGCATCCTGGTGATCTCCAATACAAAACAGACTAAATTCCAAAGTGGATTTACCCTTCCACTGACATCAGAGCCACAAGCCTCTGCTGTTCCAGTGTCCAAATGGGATTCTCAGAGTTCTCATCCCAAACATCTGAGTGCACCAACTTGCCTACCTGTGCTTTGGAAGGTTTTCATGAGGGAAGCAAGAAAACATTTCACATCTGAATAGGATCTAATGCCACAGGGTGGTCCAGGACCATTTGCCTCTTTCTCTTAACAGATTCAATGTGATGCCACCATGGCTTCAGTACAGAGTTGGTGGCCCAGGGGTGCTTCCCAAGTAGTTAAAAATGGAGCTGGAATTTGAACATGTGACAATGTCCCACCATGCCCAAGGATAATGTGAGAGGCAAAGAGGACTGTGCATCCATGAGATTATCGGATGAGTGTGCAATATATGCTGGGAACAATGGTCCCTGATTTTCCCCTAGGAAGATTTGCCTCTCCTTTTCAAAGAAGGGGTGGCTCATGAGTCATGGTGGTGCCAATTTGCCACCCAAATTTGAGGAGAAACCCCTACTTGGTCACCCCCTGATTGCTGCAGAATTGATGCTTTTGAGCGGTCGTGCTGGAGGAGAGTCTTGAGAGTCCCCTGGACTGCAAGGAGATCAAACCTATCCATTCTGAAAGAAATCAACCCCGAATGTTCACTGGAAGGACAGATTTTGAAGCTGAGGCTCCACTACTTTGGCCACCTCAAGAGAAGAGAGGACTCCCTGGAAAAGGCCCTGATGCTGGGAAAAATCGAAGGCAAAAGGAAAAGAGGACGACAGAGAATGAGATGGTTGGACGGTGTCATCAATGCAACCAAAATGAATTTGACAAAACTCCGGGAGGCAGTGGAGGATAGGAAGGCCTGGCGAGCTCTGGTCCATGGGGTCACAAAGAGTCGGACATGACTGAACGACTGAACAACAACAACACATCTATATTTTAAAGTGTAGAGCAGATAGGCTGGGTCGGGGGGATGCTGAGAGCATAGCCAAGTCCCACTTTGGCTTTTAATCTACAAAAACCCTAATATTTTGATATCTAAGCAGAGGGAGGGAGGGAGGGAGCTCCTGTTGAATGATGATAGCAATGAAATTCTTTGTCCCTTCTCACCCGATGATTTCCCGACTTGGAAACATACTCACATGGAAGCCATGGGAACTGTGGGTCAGGAGGAGGACATTTTTCACAACCAAAAGGGTGATATCATCACACTTGTCTGTGAAGATTCTCAGTCATCCAGGTGAGTTTATCTGGAAGTTGAGTCATGGCTATTGGACTTCTTTTTTTGAGAGAGCGAGAGAGAGCAATGTAGTATATGTGGTCCAATGCAGTGAGGAGTGTTCAGACCTCTACATTGGAGAAACTACACAGCCATTAAACTGAAGGATGGCCCAACATTGGAGGGGTAACAGCTCAGGACCAGAATCAGCAGTACACCTCCATTTGAAGGACAATGGACACTCTTTCAAAGATGAGGATGTATGCATATTAGACAAAGAAGAGAGGTGGTTTGAGAGAGGAGTAAGGGAAGCCATTCATGTGAGCATTGAAACCCCCTGCCTCAACAGAGGTGGAGGCCTAAGGCATAGTCTATCTGCTACTTATCAGGGTGTGCTTTCCAAAGTACCCAGATGAATCAAAAAGCCTTCACCACCAAGGCCATAGCTAACGACCCATTCTTGATAGGTTTCAGCACCTTAGGCCATTGTTTACCTTAAGGCTATGGATACTATTGTCTCCCTAACGAGCCTACTCAGGCCATTGTTCATCTTATGAGCCTAATTCAGACCAGGGTGACAAGAGGTCAAAGCTGACTGACTATAAGATGGAGGACTCGCACTAGCTGTATTCAGACTGATGAAGCTGTTTGCATGAGCAGTGAAACGTTTCTATCTCTCTCTCTCTCAAAAAAAGAAGTCCAGTAGCCATGACTCAACTTCCAGATATCATCACCCTTCTATGCCATCAGGATCTGGGCCAATACATTTTAAAATACATTTTCAAACATTGTTTTGAGCAGAAACTCTCTATGGAACCTTTGGGAAAGACAAATGGTGGTGGAGAATGAACTTGTGCTCATTGCATGAAGGAACCTGGGTGGTATGGATCATATCAGTTTGCTCTGGGATGAGCTCACCATGAGACTCATAAGACCTCCCACTGGATTTTAAAAAAGGTACAGAATTGACTGTTGTTATATATCCTAGAAGTGGAAAAACAAAAGAAAGGTTTCTAAACTTCTGGACGGGAGTGGGGATGTGGAGTCTGCATGCAGGCACATTCTGTTTCCCATCAAGAAAGGTAAAATAAAGTTACAGATACATTGACTTCAGTTTGCTGATCTAAGCTCCCCCCACCCCGCCACTTCCTTTCCCCAAACCTCCCCAAGCACCTTCCTCCACCCCACCTCCAGTCATCAGCAGGTGATAACTTCTTGGCAATTTCTAGTGAATTATATGACACAGTTCATTATATTTCAGAAGAATCCCTTCAGCAGGAGTATAACTTACGAGTCCTCTGAAGGCAGGCTTCAGATGAAATGACTGAATTGTTGAGTGCATGTCCACATGTGCTCATGCTCATCTCTATCTATCTATCTATCTATCTATCTATCTATCTATCTATCTATCTATCTATCTATCTATCTATCTATCTATCTATCTATCTGTGTGTCTGTGTGTCTATCTGTCTAGTCTAGTCTAGTCTAGTCTAGTGTCAGTCTCTTGGTTTTTCTGCTGTATCTCTGTTGTTGTTATAGACCCTGAATTTACTTCCTTAAAATGGAGGAAGTAAATGAATGCCCTCCAAAACAGTAGAGAAAGGTATAGGCTGATTGAAAGAAAATAAGGTTAACAAAAATGTTAGTAGAGGAAAGTCTTCATTCAGGGCAATGGGAGAACCTCCCAATTTTAGATTTCTGTGCATGTGGGAAGGGACATGAGTGGAAGTAGCATCCAACACCCGTGGTCAGCTGTATTGGCTCTCCATTGATATGTGTCCTTCATCCAGATAAAATAATTCTAGCACTCAGCATACTATAGGGAGACTGATACCAGTTACCTTGTTTTACATTCCTATTGTTACCTCTGTTCTGTCACTGCTCCTTGATAAGCCTGACAGGACTTACTAGTATGAGAGGCCATTTAACTCACAATCCCATCAAATTTTGAATGGTAAAGGGGCACAAGTCCTGATTTCTGGCATAATTAACTGGGAAACAGAACATTAGCTAAAAGCATTGTGATTTAATTTTCTGCAGCAGAATGTTCGACTCTCTTAAACATCTCTAGGGGAGGCCAACAGAGGAGGGGGTAGGAAGCAACAGAAAATTCCAGAACTCTTAAGATGCATCTGTTTAGAAAGAGTTATTCTGAAGGCCAGGCTTGCAATCAGTATTTTGGAAATAGAGTTGTACAATATTTTTGTATCCCAGATGGTTGAATAAAATTCCTGCTGTTCTCATAAACTAGATCATTCTCATCCCCAAGACATAATCTTCCTTGATGAGCTGTCAGATAGTGCTGCAAAGATACTGTATAAAAGTGTATATAAATATATATATCCTTTACTACACAGGATGGTCAAATCCCTCCCTCCATCCTTTCTTCCCAGTTTTTTTAAAATTAGATTTTATTATTCAAGCATTTTTATACCAACAATCAACTTTTTAAAAATAATCTCAAAGTGGCATACAAGAGCAGCACAAACAATGGGTGAGATTGTGTTAAATCTATTGTTTTCATCCTTCTCTCCCTCTCCAGAGCTTGTGGCAGTGTGCTTGTACATACCTTGATTCTTGATGAACTTGGGAAATCTTACCTTTGACTGTGGTTTTAAGTCAGGGAACATCTTTTAAAACAAGGGCCAGAGGCAGGGAAGTGGTGTCAGGAGACAGATATCTAGTGTTGTGTGCTCCCAGACTCATCTGGTGGGGCCACTGTGAGATACAGGAAGCTGGACTAGATGGGTATTTGGCCTGATCCAGCATGGCACTTCTTATGTTCTTATGTTCTTATCTGCAATCTGGACCAAAAGCATTTCTCCAGGGAGAGAATCTCTGAAGATACAGAGGGATAAGGTAAGTTCACAGAGAACTGTGAGGCTACCAAACAAAGATCACAGGCCCCAGATGCATCCTTCCTGGAAAGAGTGCCAACAATGGGAATGACGGAGGAGACAAGAAACATGAGTGGTTTTCCATTAGATGGTCTGCTGTTTGGATAGAAAACCTATTCTGCTGCTGCTTCTACATATGGAGAGTTATGTGTCTCAAGAAGAAAAGCCCTGCCATCTTTGAGGACTTTCCATGTGAAGGACCTTGAACCACTTGTGTACCACTTTGTATAGACGTTAGTGGAGTCTCTACTCCAGACTCATTACCAGCCCATATAACTTCAGCAATTTTGGTATTCTAATGACAATCAATGTGAGGCTTACAAATCAGTTTGAGTCTAGGGCATAAATTGCTCTGGACCAGGCATGTCCAAAGTCCGGCCCGGGGGCCAAATGCAGCCCATTTTAAATTTTTTAGCAGCGCTCAGCCTGTCACTCAACCCCGCCAGTGTTGGCTGGAGACGTCAGCTTACAGGTTTATGGTTTGCCTGCCGTCCCTGCCTCTGTCCATCCCCTCAGCCACCTGCCCTACCTACCCTCCCTGGCTCCATTGCTGCAGCATCCTCCCCACCTCCTTGAGAGGGAAGGCAGCATATTCGAGCAGCGGTGCATCTTGGGGACACATGGGCTGATCCCAGGCCATCCAACAGCTTCCGGGCCCTTGGGCACCTTGAAACCTGAGCATTTGCAGCTGTTGGGGATGCGAGTGGGCCACACACTTTCTCCCCCTTCAGGCTGAATGGTCAGCCCCCACACATTTTCACCTCTCCAAATCTGGCCCTCCTTGCAAAAAGTTTGGATACGCCTGCTCTGGACTGACTCAGGATCTGTTTCGATACTATGAATTGGTCTCAAGGTCAGGTCATGGGACCCGTTCACTGCCTTAGCACCCAATTTATTTATTTGGAGTTTTACATGTTTCCGGTTTTGCTGTCTTCTATCATTATATATTGTTCACAAATACCTCTCCTTTTCTCTCTTTCCATTCTTGTTTTAGTATATCCTAGAGAGATGTTATCATTTTCTAATCTGATTTACAGGCTGGGTAAAACCTATTTGCATGTCTGTGTGCAAGAGTTAAAATAGAATGACCACAGTTTGTATGAAACTGTTTTTAATTCTACGAAATAAAAGCTACTTTACCCTGAATTCAAAAGAGGTAACTTCAGCATCCTCCCTGCATCCTAAATCTTCCCGTTCTCACCTGATTCACTGATTTGGTACAGGAGAAGGCTCATGCTTGAAGGCCTTCAAGTCAATTTTGTTTATAATTTGAGGAATATCCATTTTGTCGATTATTAAATTAAAGGCAATCTAACCTTGAAAACACCTCTATCTGCTGAAAGAGCAACACTCCATCACCTATTTTGATTCATTAATGTATCGTTTTAACTGGGTATGACACATGTTCAGGAGGTCCTAATTACATTACAGCCTCCCTATTACATCAGCCCGGCTCCAAGTTTCTGTCACCGCCAGTCCAATTTTCCAACACGGAGCAATCCTGCGCACTCTTTCCTTATTAGTGTCATCTTTAATGTAGGAGGGAGTGTGAACCATTCCTTGGCGCGGAGAGTTTAACAGCAATTAACCCCTGCACGGTCCCCAGGGAGAGGTACATCAGCAACTTGCCAGAAATGTGTAAACAAGCCGGCCAAGATCAATGTGGAACTGTACTGGCTGCAGAGTACCTAGTGTATTAATTTAGGATTTATATATAGATATAGATAGATAATATGAAGCAAGGCGAGAGGAAATAGTCAGCATGGAATTGACCTAAGGAGACAACATATGCCAGGTATGGGGTTTTCCTATAGCTGAAAAGATAAAAAGCCCAGTCCTTGGGCTGTTATGTACAAAAGCCCTACATATTATATGTTATTGCGATGGCTGATTTGTTGCTTCTACATTTAAAAAAAAGATGTGCAAGAGATATTTTGCTAGAGTTGGAACTTCCACATTTCATGAGACCTTTTGCTGTGGTTAGTATTATTCAGTGGTCAACTAATTTTCTTTATTTATTCACAATTTAAGGGATGGGCTGAATTTGTTCCAGAGGGTTGGTCTGGTTCCAAATGCCAGCTGGGCTCCCGCATTTGATTTCAGAACTGAACCCCTTCCGAAACAAAACACCCATGCCTACAAAGCAGCATAACATATCAGCATAACATATCAGCATAACATAGTGCAGACATAGAGCATGTCCGTATGGGTACCTTCTCACCAAATGTCCAAAGACTACTGATTTCTGGTGCACTTTTATACTCATGACAACCAATCAAAAATCTGATTACATTATGCTATTGCACTTACACTGCATCAGCTTTACCCATTATATCTATTCTATACACCACAGCTGTGGTGCTGGAGGAGAGTATTGAGAGTCCCCTGGACTGCAAGGAGATCAAACCTATCCATCATGAAAGAAATCAACCCGGAATGTTCATGGTGTCATCGATGCAACCAATATGGATTTGACAAAACTCCGGGAGGCAATGGAAGATTGGAAGGCCTGGAGAGCTCTGGTCCATGGGGTCATGAAGAGAC
Organism: Phrynocephalus guinanensis; assembly: GCA_037367245.1. Classification (NCBI taxonomy): domain Eukaryota; kingdom Metazoa; phylum Chordata; class Lepidosauria; order Squamata; family Agamidae; genus Phrynocephalus; species Phrynocephalus guinanensis. Next base: position 93,060,990 of record CM074740.1, on the reverse strand, counting down.
GGACACGACTGAACGACTGAACAACAATATACACTTGGGTTACAATTGGAATACTTATACACTTGTGTTACAGTGACTCACTATTATATACTGGACTCCATTTTACAAATCAATTAAGTATACATATGAAACACCTGTCCTAGTCTACCTAATACAACATATTTTTCTGACTATCATCTAACAAATTCCTGCCACAAGTTATTATGGGAAAGCTTGCTCGCAGAAGGGCAGCAAAGGTGGAGCCAGCCTGGCCTCTTGTGGGACAGAGTTCCAAAGTCTGGGAGCAGCAACAGAGAAAGCCCTCTCCTGCATCCTCTCCAAGGTGGTGGGACTGAGAGAAAGACCTCTCCTCATGTTCTTATCAACCAGGCTGGCTTATAAAGGGGACACAGTCCTTGGACTAGAGATGGGCACGAATCGAAAAAATGATATTTCAGTTTTTCATTTTTTGTTGCGGGTCCATTTCAGTTTGTTTTCATTTTTCGTGAATGTTTTGAAAAAAATTCATTTCATTTTTTCATTTTTTCGTTTTTCATTTTTACCCGCTTTTTGCGTGACTTAAAGTGTTTCCACTCGTGGACGTCCCCCAGAGGGAAAACACTAAAAAAAAATGATGCAGAGACACAGTATAGACTAGGTACACAGGGAGGCTGCAAAGGCAGCAGCAGGCATTGCCCAGGGCGTAAGGCAGCCGCAGAGTGACTGTACTGTGGGGGTGGCTACACACAGGGAGGCTGCAAGAGAAATCTCTTCGTTCTCTCCCCTAAGAGCCAGGCTGCAGCCAGCAGGAACACAGAGACACACAGCTGCCTGGCTGGCCTAAAGTAACGAGTTGCAGAGACAGCAGTCCCACCCTAACTCCCACCACCGATTGCAAGGAGGATGGGGGCTGCCAAAGCTTTTTATGCCCTCTGTGGCTGCCACACCTACCCAGTCTGCAACCTGGGCATGCTATTGGTTGAAATTGTCCAAGAGTTTACATGATCCCATCACATAGCTTGCATCCATCTTGTGGCTGGAATCCATTTTGTGTCATCCTTAAAGGGAAAAGAAAAAATACATCGCGATGGGAGAAAGACAAAAACAAACATTTTAAGGACCGCAACCCCCTGGTAGGTAATAATTTCAAATAATTATCACTGCATTTTTATGGATGTCGAGGGCATTTTAATACCCAAGAAATCAATATTAAGCATCTGGGAGCCATTTTGGGTCGATGTCCCCTAACTCCCCTTAAAGGGAAAAAATACAGCGATCTGAGAAAAGACATAAATGCATGTTTTAAGGACCCCCAACCCCCTGGTAGGTATTATCAGGCAGAATAAATAATTATCGTTGGGTTTTTACGGATATTCAGGACTTTTTTAACATTTAAAAACAGCTCATTTATTGTGCATCGCCATTAACAAAAATGAAGTGTAACGAACCTAATTTTCGTGGTTCTGTTCAGTCCGTTCCAATTTATCACAATTTTCATTATTCGTTTCATTACGTAATGAAATAAATAATGAATAACAGAACGATTTTTGTTTTGTTTTGTGCCCATCTCTACCTTGGACCCAAGCTGTTTCAGGCTTTATAGGTTAGAGCCAGCACTTTGAAATGTGCTTAAAAATAGAACAAATAATTAAATAGGGACTTCTATGTAAATAACAGTGTTTTCTAGTTACTTTCAAACATCAGTTTTCAAAGAAATTTTAAGACATTTCTGCAAGATTTTCTTTTGTTCATCTATATAGCAAGAACAGTATTCTTTGTTCTGCTCATTTAGCCTAGGACAGATTGAGGTCCAGAGTTTATTTCCTACAAGTAAGTGTTTGCTTTTGTTTTTCCCCACTTTGAACTACAAATCCCAGAATTCTCCATTCTGTGGGGACAGACAGACAGACACCTACGTGCACACCCATAAGACTCAAGCAGGAGAATGGTCTAACCTGGAAAGGGACCTTGGTGTCCTGGTGGACAGCTCAGTGAAGGTATCAACCCAGTGTGCCGCAGCAGTGAAAAAAGCAAACTCAATGCTAGGGATCATTAGGAAGGTTATAGAAAATAAGTTAGCAAGTGCCATCTGTGACTCCACTGATGATGAGAACTGCAACCCCACCCACCCACCCCCAAAAACACACAACATAAAGGGAAATGTTAATGCAGAGAAAATTAGTTAGCATTACTCTTTAAGAGATATTTTGAAAGGCTTAGTTAAATCAGTGTTTGAAGTAGTAGTGACCAATTTAACATTACTTTTAATGTGTTGTTTCCACACGGCGCTGGATCATTCCTGTTTCTGTGACTGGCCAGGTTAAAAAAAAATGACAGCATCCTAATAGTAATTCTGTGCCAGTATTTTTCGGTATTGAGGTCTTCGGATGAGCACAATAAACACCCTGTCACTAGGATCACTGTCTACACTAGGCCCTGTACTCCTGCTGGGTTGAAAAAACTAATGATCAAAGGGAAACCGCACATCATCTGGGCTTTCATACTATGCCTTGTACACCTTCTTTCAGATGACTTTCAGCATTCCTTGAAGGAACACCTCCCACAGACCTAGCCCTCAGGTGCCTTCAACCACCTACGAAGCTGTCCATGAATATTTGTTCTGCGTTTCTGCCAAAAAATAAAAAATAAATCCCCCCCACTTTTTTGCATTTCCTTCATTTGCAACGGGAATATAAAAGTTGTGCAAGTTAGAATGAGCATTTCTTTCAAACAAGTGTTTGTATCGAACTAGTGACAACATTTATAGATGCACATCAATAATATAAAATATAAGCAAAAGTGCTCAAAGGCTAGAAACTTTGTGTGTGTGTGTGCATGTGTGTGTGTGTGTGTGTGTGTGTGTGTGTGTGTGTGTTGAACAATCACTAAAGGCAGGAATGATTAAATTATGATTAAAAGAACATTGTTACATTACAATTGAAGAAGACACAGATATGAGAAGAAATATGTGCAGCAATACTAACAGGTCTAGGGTGTTAAGTTTTAAAAGTAACTTACTACACAGTGATGCCTTGAATTACGAATGCCTCGAATTATGAAAAACTTGAATTGTCAAGAGAAATCAGCCGGGAAACTCCAAATTACAAAAAAGTTGGGTTATTTTTTGAATAATTTAAAAATTAATGAATAGTTATTCAAGGAATTCATACCCCGACCCAGGAAAGCAGGAGAAGAGCTTCCCTCATTTGTTGGGTTGGCAGGAAAGCCCCTCAGTCAACTGGCAGCCCAGCTGTCAAGTTCACTTGGCTGTTGGATGTGATTTTTGACAGTTTGGTAGCCACAGTGCTTTTTGCTTCAGTGGGCAGATGTCAGCCAGGGGAGGGTCAGGCAGGTGGTGAAGTTGCTCCCCACCTGATCCTCCCCTGGCTGAGAATGTGGCATCCATTCTGCCTAATCTCAGCCAGGATACCTGCTCTTTGATCCTTGCTTTCTTGAAGTGTAGCACCCTAGCACCCCATCCGCCTCTCAGAGAGGCAGATGGGGTGCTACACTTTGATCCTTGCTTTCCTGAAGTGTGGATTGAGTGCTACACTTAAGGAAAGTAAGGATGGAAAGGCAGCACCCCATCCACCTCTCTGAGAAGTGGATCAGGTGCTATACTTCAGAAAAGCAAGGATTTCCTCAAAAGCCTGCATTTCGATCCAGGCTGAGATTTGACAGAACTGATCTTGGCTGCCCTGTTCTCATCTGGGAAGGATTGGGTGGGTGGTGACTTCACCATTCACCCAATCCTCCCCTGGCTGACATCTGCCCACTGAAGGAAAAAGCATTGTGGATGCTGTGCTGTCAAAATCACATCTGACAGATTGGCTGCTGGTTGACTGAGGGGCTTTCCCACAAGCTCAGCTATGTCGGGGCAGGCTTCCCATGGGAATGCATTGGAAGCCTATTGTAATCTTTTTCCCTTCAGAACTGATTGATCAGTTTTCAATGTGTTCCTATGGGAAACTGTGTTTTGAATTATGAAAATCTTGAATTAAAAAAGATTACTTTTCTGGTCACTCCGGCTGGCTTTATTATTATTATTGCCTCTATCTTGCAAGGAACTGTATTGTGAACAGATTCCCTTGTTGTTACTCTCTTTGTGCTTCTTGGCTTTTCCTTTTGGACTCCAAAAACAGCTTTTCCTTATCTACTTTGTCCACACCAGGTATGATTTTATAAACTTCAATCAGGTCACCTCTTAGGCACCATCGTTCAAGAGTGAAGAGGCCCAGCCTCAGATGGTAAAAAAGGTGTTCCAGTCCCCAAATCATTCTGGTTGCCCTCCTCTGCACTTTTCTCATTTCCATAATATCCTTCTGGAGGTATGCACACAATACTCCAGATGGGGCCTCACCATAGAATTATAAAGAGGCCTCACCATAGATTTATAAGCAGGCAATTTTTTTTCAGCCATCACCTCTGTAGCATGCTTCTCCCTCCTCCTTTCCCCCAGCTAAGGCTTGGCGATCGATAGCCCGGAGAAAGGAGGAGAGAGAAGCAGGCAATGAGAATTTTTTTCCAAGCAGCACCTCCGTCACATGCTTCCCTCCCCTCCTTTTCCCTGGTCTAACGATCACCAAGCCTTAGCAGGGGGAAGAAGGAGGGAGAGCAATTGATGGAGGTGCTGCTTGGAAAGAAAATCACATGCTTCCCTCTCCTCCTTTCCCCCAACTAAGGATAAATTAATGCATATCCACCTCTAACTATTCTCTACATCATGCTTTCCTCATAAAATGGCCATCAATCACAGGAACAAGGAATTGCTTCCCAGGAGTTCCATGATTGAGGTTTCCAGGAGAGCTTAAGAAGTTGGGCTTCTTACTGGCCCTTGAGCTGTTAATCCATCGCGTTGAGTTTCCTCATCCTTCTCTTTCTTTCATTTCGTACTGAGTGCTTTTTAACATTTTTTTTTTGCTTTTTAAATCCCAGTACAATAGGACCCCTGTATCCGCTGATTCAGTTATCCGTGGATTGAGGGGGGAAATAAATAAAAATTAATTATGTAGGGTGGCATGGCCCACAGTGGCTGTGCAGCCCAGGAGTGCCTCCCGCCAGCTCACCAGCCAGCTAGGCTATGGAGGAGGAGGCCACAGAGAGCCCACCCTGCCTGCCCACCCACCAGCTAGGCTAATGAGGAGGATGAGACCAAGGGCTGGGAAAGCCTGCCCTACCCCTGCTGCTGTGTTCATGCCTTTCCGCCCACCAGCTGGGCTGAGGAGGAGGAGGAGGAGGAAGAAGAGGAAGAGGAAGAGACTGCACAGCTGGGAGCCTGCACACTCCAGGGTTGCCCCTTGTCCCGGTGGTGGGAGGGATGGGGAGGACCCCCCCCAAGAGGGCACCAGGCACCAAAGGGTGAGGGGGTTGAAACTGAGCCCCTCTACTCTCTGAGACCCCCTCCCCTCCAGCCCTGGGGCTCTACAGCACAGCAGTGCTCAGGCACACGGAGTCCCCCTCCTTCTGGCATGAGTGGTCTCTTCTCGGGCAGGACAGCGCACCTTGTTGGGGCCAAACAGAGATGCCTGGGCAGCCCTTCCCTTCCCCACCTCCACCCGGGTGCAGCAGGTGCCACCGTTGTGGGCCGCGGGCTCACTCGGGAAGATGGCAGCTCATCTTTCTCTTGCTCCGGCATGGAGGAGACCCACCAAGGGTGGGAGCAGGTCCCTCCTCTGCCAGCGCAACCCCATCCCCCCACCCAACTCCAGCCCCCCCTCCTGCACCCAATGGTCAAGGAGCTGGAAGGGCTGGGCACTGCAGGCAACCAGGTGCGTCCAGGACTGGCCTGGCAGTGGTGGCTCTTCCTGGCCCCACAGTGGTCCGGAGGGAGGGAGGGCGGTCTCACCTTGCCAGGCACCCCTCGGAGGTGAGTGGTGGCCCTATCCCTGCTGCCACATTCGCACCTGTCCGCCCACCACCTGGGCTGAGGAGGAGGAGGAGGCTGCACTGGGAGAGACCTCCCGCCCACCTACAAGGTCAGCGCCATGGTGGGTTTCCCTGGGGTGTTAGCAGGCTCTGCCACTGTTTTCACCCTGGCACACTTGTATAAGAGTGTTCACTCTTATCCACGGATTTCATTATCCGTGGGGCACCTGGGAACCAATCCCCCACGGATACGGGGGTCCTACTGTACAACAAAGCTCTATTTGGGGTTTCAGTTCAATTTGAGTTTCATTGGTGGGGGCTTGCTTACTTTGGATTGGTTTGGAAAGTGACAAATAAACTTGTTTTTCATCAGACTCTGAATAATTTTTGGAACCCCAAGCACATCCCTGTTGATAATGTCTAAATAAATTCACCAAGGATACGTAGGCTACTTTTAAAAGTTTTGATGGGATCATTCTCTGGAAACTCCTGAGACAGAGAGGCAAGTTAAAGAATTATTCACAACCTACAGATCTCTTTCTACAAGAAAGCTCTCCAGGATAGTTGTGCTTAAGTCAAATCAACTTTCTCCAACAGGTCAAGTTTCTCCTGCTTTGCAGTTCAGATGATTTGCAAACCACCTCGAGACAACCCTATATCCACTGGGGCCTGGCTTTAATAATTTATGGCCCAGACACCTGTTACGAGCTCACTATCTTTTTAAAAGGATTAATTTAAAGGGAATTATTGACATAATACAACACATTCCCCCCCCCCCGTTCTGTTGATGAAAAAGCAAAATCTTAATTGAATGCTGGCTTCTAGCCACCAACTTGGGACAACTTCAAAAGCAACAGCTGGGGGAAGCATGTTTTTAGAATTTAATTGCCATCATATGTAAAGCACTTAGCTTTCAACTCCCCGTTCTCACGTCAGAAGGTACCTCCGTTTTGCAATAATGATTACAAAGAGAGTCAATTGTTGTGATGGGGAATACATTGCTTTTCTTGCTTTTGTTTCTCTGTGCACAGTTTCAGCGAGTGATACCAAGGTGGGTAAAGCCCTATTGCCAAGATGGTGAGATCAGTAGGATTCCACGCACAATTATATGGACAAAGATTGTCTCAAGTCCTCAGATTCAGTCTGGGATGAGAGTCGGAGACAGGGCTGAATCCATTTGGACTGATCTCATCCTGATCTGGTGATCTGATCCAGTTCCAAATTGAAATTCTGGATTCCAAATCCCCCACACATCCCTTTCATTTGCACTAGGAAATGAAAACAGCTGTAACTTTGGTTGTGTGTGGATGTGCATGATATTTAGAGATTCTAGAATGCCCTCTGAGAGGATGATTGCTGCCAAATTTGAGTCAAAAAGCTCTGGAGATAGATGCTGTTTGGGTTTTATTAAATGCATCTGCAATCTCTTTGTTGTTCACATAACAACATGAAAATTGACGTCATGCTAGCTATTTCTGAACTGATTTCCAAGAATTTTTATCTAGGTAGGTTGAGGGATGTTGGTTCTTGCCACATTGAAAATTTGGTTTGACAGACATAAAGTTTGTGCCTTGTCTGCACTACAATAGTGCTCCCAGTTTGTACTGGTACATATACACTAAGACCTGCTGGATGAAATCATGCTGCTTTGTTATTACAGATGGGCACAAAATGCCAAAATGGCATTGCGTTTCATTTCTTGCTTTGTTTTATTGTTTTGTTTCATTTGGTAGGAAATGAATTTTTTAAAAAAGTTTCTTTTTTTGTTTTGTTTCATTTTTCATTCTTTAAAAAATAATTTTTTTTTACAGGTGAGCAACTGGCTGGTGGGTGTTTTTTCTTTTCTTTCTTTTTTTACAAGTGCCAATCAGGGCCGATTTGCATTTATAAAAAAAAGCCTCATGCCGACAAACCCTGGTTGGCCCCTTTTTTTATAAGTGCTGATCAGCTGTAGTGCAGACCGATTGGCGCTTTTTTTAAAAAATGATTTTTTCACAGCTGACCAACCTGGCTTGGCGGTGTTGTATGGGCCAATCTGCGCTTAAAAAAAAAAACTCATGCCAACCAGCCCGGGTGCAGGCCCAGCTGGTTGGCACGTTTTTTACAAGTGCTGATCAGCTATAGAATAGAATAGAATAGAATAGAGTTTTATTGTCATTATGCATATGCAAAATATGCACAACGAAATTAGAGTGCTGTTCCACTACACACTCTAAGCATACAAAACACATAAAACATATAAAACACCATACAAAATATTAAAAACTCTTAAAATTGCTTACAAAATTTAAAACACTACTTAAAACTGATTAAGATAGTGCTAAAACTGTCGCATTTAGACCAATCAGCTAAAAACACACAGAAAAGCAACCATACAAAGTGGAACGAAGAGCACAGAGCCGCTGCGTGTGAACGCGCCGCCATCTTTCCCTGAGGGAAAGCTTGGTTGGAATCCTGCCCCTTCACAGGCACCTGTATTTTTAAAAAAGATTTTTTTTACAGCTGACCAGCCTGGCCAATCGGTGCTTTTTTTTAAAAAAAAACAAGCACCGATCAGCTGTCGTGCGGGCCAATTGGCACTTTAAAAAAAATTGTGCACACCAGCCTGCATGTGGGCCCGGCTGGTTGGTGCTTTTAAAAATTATTTATTTTGACAAGCACCGAGATTGGTGCTTGTCAAAATAAATAATAAACAAAAACAAAACGGAACAGAATGAAAATTTCTGTTTTGTTTTGTTTCATTTTTTAAAAGGACACTTCATTTTTCATTTCATTCTGTAACAAAACGCAAAACAAAAAAATGAAACAAAAAATCATTTCGTGCCCATCTCTATTTTTCATACATGCAGAAAGCTAGCCGACAACTGAAGAGTCACAGCTGGGATTCACAAGTCAGTGGGAAAGCATTGCCCCAGGAATTGTATGAGCAGCTTGTTAATTTCCAGACAAAAGTGACCAAGTGCTTTGCCATTAGTCTCCTGTATTCATAACCAAACAATTGGATAGACATGGGCACGAATTGGTGAAATTCTCATTTCCGTTTCCGTTACACCGTTACGCAACGGAAATGGTAACGACAATTAAGCCGTCAGAACTCGAACTCGAACCGAAAAAAGAAAAATTGGGTCTGATTTGTCATTGTCATTCATGGCATCGTGGCGATCGCGCGATGCCAAGCGGCACAGAAAAAAAGTTTTTTAAAAAAAACCCGATTCCCGGCCAAAAAAGCAGGCGAAAATATGCCTGCCTGAGTGAGGGCACCTACCAGAGGGGTGGTTTCTGGGGGGGGTCCCTGGCCTTTCCCCCTCTCCTGTCCTGGGCTGCTCTGGTAGGGGGCATCCTCGTCGTCTCTCCGTGCCATGTGGTGCAGGGGGATCCAAAATGGCAACCACAATATTTTTTTTGAAATCGTGGTCCAAAAACCCACCAAAGCACCACACAGAAACATGCAAAAATTAGGTATTTTAACTGCCTGAATGTTTACAGTAGCAGCAGTGGGTTTTTCTTGCAATAAACATCTATCTCCAATCCCATTTATTTTATTTCATTTTATTTTTATTTTTATTTTTTTTACACATGCGCAATATTGGGCTGGCCATGGGATGGGACCATGCAAATTTTTGGAGCCATTCCACCAATCGCATGGCCACTTGGCCAGGTTTTGACTGAGACTTCTGGGATGTGCCAGTCAGGCATAAAAAGCCCACTATAACCCTAGCCCTAGCCCTAACCCTAACCCTAACCCTAACCCATACGCCAGTACACTGTCCTTCTTAGTGGGTCAGAGGCACCCAGAGGTGCAGCCCACTAACTCACCCTAACCTTACCTGTAATAACCCAAAGCCTAGCCCTTCCCTAACCCCAACCCTAAGCCAGATCTGTACTCGCATTGCACTACACGCAAGTACACTGTCCTTCTTAGTGAGTCAGAGGGCGCCCAGGAGAGGCATTCTTCTCTCACCTCGCTCACCAGTCCAAAGTTCCAAAAAACTCTGTACGCCAGTATGCTGTCCTTCTTAGTAAGCTAGAGGCACCCAAAAGAGGGGTGCCTCTGCCGGTGCCACTTGGTATGCAATGGCTACACGGTCATGTACCCTTCCTTTTCCCTTTGTAGCGGGCCAGAGGAGGCATCCACCCCAGAGAGGTGCCTCCAGGAGCTTGCTAAATGCCTTCCCTTCGTAGCGGGCCAGAGGAGGCACCCACCCCAGAGAGGTGCCTCCAGGAGCCCGCTACCCTACCCCCCCTAAACCAGTACTAACGACAAATGACAAACGAAATGACAAATTTTTGAAAATTTTTGCGACAAATGGAAACGAGCCGAAACGGGCCGGCTCCGACACACGACAACTCAAAACGGTCATTTTTCCTGGTCGTGTCCATCTCTACAATTGGATTAAGTTCAGGCACTGTGTGTAACACAGAACGAACACACTCATCAACACCAAAGGAAATTAAAATTAAACATAACCTAAAAATCTGCCCAAAAGTTCCCCTTGAGGGACATGTAAAGATGTAAGGCAAATGCCACAGCCAAAAGTTTGACCAGAAAAATCTAGAAAGCCACAAAGAAACTAACTCAAATAAGTAGCAAATATAAACAATAAGGAAGGAGAATATCAGATTGGGGAGGAACCGAAGACTTGGAGGATGGAAGACTGGGTACTGATAAGATGAAAACAGGAGAGACGCAAGCTATAGTAAGCACAAAACTACCACTAAATCTCAATAAAGCTTTTTCACAAACTGTGACCAGCAAATGGTAGTGAGCTAATTATTTTCCCAATGATGGTAATAATGGATACATGTCACTACCCATCATATTAAAACTTGCATACAATAAACACAATTAATCAGATAAACAAATTAATAAGAAAGGCACAAAAAGCGGAAGGTTAAGCTCTTCAGATTAATAATACAACAGGTCTGAACATGAAACGACAGAGGGTTAAGTGCTTCAAGGTAAGCCACAATCACACTCATTGCAGCTGTTTCAATCATCCGCTGCTAACAGCTCAAGAATAGCTCAAGAACAAAGAGCTACATGAAAGGACTGAATATATAATTTCAGTGACATCTCAGTCCCTCACTGCAAGCACTGCGATTAGAAAGTACCAATGAGATTGTTTGTCCAAGATTGTAAACAGGAGTAATCAACTGTCAAAGAATATATTCTTGAAGGCTTTTACGGCCAGGATCTGATAGCTGTGAGTTTTTTGGGCTGTTTGGACGTGTTCTAGAAGTTTTTCCTCCTGATGCTTTGCCAGATTCTGTGGCTGGGATCTTCAGAGGGCAAGGAGCTCAGGGAGCTAGGGATCTCAGGGAACAGCCTTTCTTTTGGTGGCATACAGTCTGGCTGGCTTTCTTCTAAATATGGTTCAGAGTGGTCTAGATCTATTCTGAAACAGATTTAGACCCATCCATTCCACTTTGTGCTTCATCTAAGGGCTTGGCTACACAGCTCAACTGGAGAGGGCTGGAGTGGGCTGAATAGGGTCACTTCGGGTTGTGTCAGACTTGCAGTGGTTAAGAACATACATAAGAACATAAGAAGAGCCATGCTGGATCAGGCCAAAGGCCCATCTAGTCCAGCTTCCTGTATCTCACAGCGGCTCCACCAGATGCGTTTGGGAGCACATGAGACTAGATATCTGTCTCCTGATACCACTCCCCTGCATCTGGCCCTTGATGTACCCTGGTTTAAAGCCTGGAGATTACACATCTCCATCATGGTTTGTAACCTGTGATGGACTTTTCCTCCAGGAATCTGTCCAATCCCCTTTTGAAGGCATCCAGGCCAGATGCCATCACCACATCCTGTGGCAGGGAGTTCCATAGACTTACAACGTGCTGGGTGAAAAAATATTTTCTTTTGTCAGTTCTTACTCTCCCAGCCCTCAATTTGAGTGTATGTCCCCTAGTTCTGGCATTTTGGGAGAGAGAGAAGAGCTTCCCTCTATCCACTTTACTCATACCCTGCATTATTTTGTATGTCTCAATCATATCCTCCCTCAAGCGCCTTTTTTCCAGACTAAAGAGGCCCAAATGTTTTAGCCTTTCTTCATAAGGGAGGTGCCCCAGGCCAGTAATCATTTTAGTTGCTCTCTTCTGCACCTTTTCCAGTTCCACTATGTCTTTCTTGAGATGCGGTGACCAGAATTGTACACAATACTCCAGGTGGGGCCTTACTATTGTTTTGTATAAAGGCATTATAATGTTCACTGTTTTATTTTCAATCCCCTTTTTGATAATCCCTAGCATGGAATTGGCCTTCTTCACCGCTGCCACACATTGGGGAGACACCTTCATGGAGCTGTCCACCAACACACCAAGATCTCTTTCCTGATCCGTCACGGATAACTCAGAGTCCATGAGTTGATAGATGAAGTTTGGATTTTTTGCCCCAATATGCATTACTTTACATTTAGTTACATTAAAACGCATTTGCCATTTCTCAGCCCATTCCCCCAGTTTGGAGAGATCCTTCTGGAGCTCTTCACAATCTTCTCTGGTTTTTACCACACGGTTCTCAAACTTGGGCTCTCCAGATGTTCTTGGAGTAAAACTTCCAGAAGCCTTCATTACTGGCAGTGCTAGCTGGTATTTCTGGGAGCTATTGTCTAAGAAAACCTGAGGAACTAAGTTTGAGAACCACAGGTCTGGTTTGCCATTTGTTACAGTCCTTTCAACCATATGGCATATACATCTCAATTGACCTTGTTTGAATTGCCTTCCTGAAAACAAACAAAAATACACTTCCTTGCCCTTCTTCTCTTTACCTCCTTTTCGGAGGAAGTGTGTTGTTGTTGTTGTTGTTGTTGTTGTTGTTGTGGTTGTGGTTGTGGTTTAATCTAAATACTGTATCACATCAGTGTTGTCCTAATCGGCTTGCTTTAAAAAATCATTTTGCTACTTTCCTCTCCCCCTCCATGAATGACCAGAGTAAGTGTTTAATTGTTCAGTACCATTAATTGGCTATACCGCTGTTGGCTAATCTATGGCATGGGTGCTAGAGATGGGCACGAATTGAAAAAAATGGCATTTTGGTTTTTTGTTTTTTGTTGAGGGGTCCGTTTTGGTTTGCTTTCATTTTTTGTGAATTTTTGGAAAAAATGTTTTTGTTTTTTGTTTTTTGTTTTTCATTTTTACCCGCGTTTTGCGTGATTTTTAAAGCATTTCTGTGCACGGGCGTCCCCCAACACCCAAGACCAGAGGGAAAACACTTTAAAAATGATGCTGGCAGAGACACAGTATAGACTAGGTACGCAGGGAGGCTGCAAAGGCAGCGGCAGGCGTTGCCCAGGGTGTAAGGCAGCCGCAGAGTGACTGCACTGTGGGGCAGGGGAGGGTACTCACCGAGTGACTGCACTGTGGGGCAGGGGAGGGTACTCACCGAGAGGTACACACACACGCACACAGGGAGGCTGCAAGACTGAAGCTAGAGAGAAATCTCTTCTTTCTCTCCCCTAAGAGCCAGGCTGCAGCCGGCAGGAACACAGAGACACACACCTGCCTGGCTGGCCTAAAGTGAAAATAACGAGTCACAGAGACAGCAATGCCACCCTAACTCCCACCACAGATTGCAAGAAGAACGGGGGCTGTCAGAGCTTTTTATGCCCTCTGTGGCTGCCAGACCTGCCCAGTCTGCAACCTGGGCATGCTATTAGTTGAAGTTGTCCAAGAATTTACATGATCCCATCACATGGCTTGCATACATTTTATGGCTGGAATCCATTTTGTGTCAAAGGAAAAAGAAAAAACACATTGCAATGGGAGAAAGGCAAAAACAAAAGTTTTAAGGACCCCAACCCCCTGGTAGGTAATAATTTCAAATAATTATCACTGTGTTTTTATGGATGTCCAGGGCATTTTAATACCCAAGAAATCAATATTAGGCATCTGGGAGCCATTTTGGGTCCATGTCCCCTAACTCCCCTTAAAGGAAAAACATACAGCGATCTGAGAAAAGATATAAATGCACGTTTTAAGGACCCCAACCCCCCTGTTAGGTATTACCAGGCAGAATAAGTAATTATTGCTGGGTTTTTACGGATATTCAGAACGTTTTTTAACATTTAAAAACAGCTCATTTCATTGCGCGTCACCATTAACGAAAACAAAATGTAAAGAACCTAATTTTCATGGTTCTGTTCAGTTCGTTGCAATTTCATCACAATTTTTGTTATTCGTTTTGTTACGTAATGAAATGAATAACAAATAACGGAAATGAAAAAAGTTCATTTCGTGCTCATCTCTAATGGGTGTGAAAGGTGGCACTTGGAGCACTTTCTGTGAGCACCCAACATCACCCCTTAACAGCCACCTGTATTCAGGTTAAATTCCTGTATTGGCATTTTGTGAAAAATTAGTGGGTTTTGAATTGCAGTTTGAGCACTCAGTCTCTGAAGGGTTCACTATCACTGGGCTACACCATTTCCTAAGCCATTTAGCAATATTAGAAACCTAAATAAGAAGGACAAAACAAAACAAAAGACAAAAGACATGTGGCACCTTAAAGACTAACTTTCATATTTTAATGTAACATTTTGTGGACTACACATCCACTTCTTCAGACATATAGCAGCGGAATGAGGTCTATATGTCTGAAGAAGTGGATGTGTAGTCCACGAAATATTACATTAAAATATAAAAGTTAGCCTTTAAAGTGCCACATGGTTTTTGTGTTTTGTTTTGTTTTTCTTTGATTTTTGCCTGAAAGTCTTGAAAATACTAACACAGCTACCCTCTCTGAAACTTCTAAATAAGAAGGGAAATTTAAAGTAGTACACTTGGTTTTGGGTTGGTCCCAGTGATTGCAAATACCGGAAACAAAGCAAAATGTTCTGGTTCTACCTACACCTAAAGGACAGTAGTTCCTTATAGGGAGCCCAAATTTATGGTTGAGAACATTCTGGTGAGAAGCTGATTCACACTGGCACTTGCATTATCTGCTCACCAGTGAAAAGAACAAACCACAGTGAACCAAACAGCAGGACAAAAAGCCCATGTAGTCATCACTTCCCCCAGTCAATTCAAATTGGTCTATTTCAATTTGGTCTCCAATGAAAACTCTTCAGTGCCTGTTCAATCTGTGTGACCTTAAGTGCTTTTCTGATGGCATAAGGAACCCAAACTTCTTTTTTTATTTTCTCCTCATTTGACAATGTTGGAATCTATGTCTCTGCAGCACACAATGTAGTCCTCTTGAAATCTGTTCAGCCATCTGTCCCATTACATCTAAGGCGGTCTACTTTCCAATGAGAATGGAAGGGTAGCATTGTCAGGTACCTGTTTCTCAACTTAGAAGCCTCAAAATCAGTTGGAAAGGCCTTGAAATGTCTTCTGGTTCTACCCTCTGATAACTGAGGAAATCCTCTCCAGGGTTTAAGAATAATTAGATTAGAAAACTGTTTGGTCTTGGATTGGATAACGTCACATGAAGCGGGTTCATTGTTCAACCCCACCTCTTCCTCTCCCCAAGTACCAATTTTCCTTTCCAGCTACATAGAAAAGCAGGACAGGCATCCCTTCTCTCTTACATGTAGTATGCATTAGAAGGCAAATCAGCACTTCAATCAGCAGATCAGTTATCATCAGAATCTGTCCCTAGTCAAAAACATAGAAATTTAGGGAAGTGGAGCTGAAGAGATGGGAAGAGACACCCTTGGACTTCCCACAGGCTAGATTGCACAATTACAGCCCTACCTGGAGAGGAAATTCCTAACAATATTGATCCATGCTTTGGCAAATATAGGATTGACTACTGTGATGCTCTTTACATGGGGCTGCCTTTGAAGCTGATAGGTAACCTTAAGCAGGTGCAAAATGCAATGGTCATGTTCATTTCGAGAGCACAAAGATTTGATTACATCTCCATGATCCTGGCATGTCTGTGTTTGGCTCTCTGTATGATTTCAAACCAAGTTCAAAGTGCTAGTTTTAACCAATGAAGCTGTTAATACTTGGGGGCCTTGTTACCTGATGGAGCCTCTCTCCCTAAGACTTGCCTGGCCAGATCTTGTCTTTGTGGGTGGCCACCCTGAGAGACTTGAAACACCACCAGGAATTGGGACTTGGTGGTTGCCGCAACACTATGGTGGTGTTCAGAACACTATGGAATGTATTATATATGCTATGGCCTCTCCCTCCTGTCCTCCAGAAAACAAAAGATGTTTCCAAAGAGGCCTTTGGAAACATCTTACTCCTGTAATGTTGAGCCCACCAAAAAAAAATCTAGTGGCAACCTCTGATTCTTTGGCATCCATTCACGGTGTAATTTTCAATCTGCACCATGACAATTCTACAGTGTGAGAAGGAAAAATCTGCAGCCTCTATAAATTAGGCAAGTGAATTGCCATATTTGCATAATATTTTGGTTTCTGCGGACTGATCTGAAAACAAAGAATTTTCTTCTAACACAAGGCCATTTTGTAAGGAAGGAATGCCCAACCTTGCCCCTTATACACCCTGGATGGGAAATCCCTAGTGCTTTTTCACTCCCCATGCTTTCAAGAAGGGTATAAATTCAATCCATCTTCTCTGCCATGCATGGAAAAAGTCTTCCCTCCCTGTAACGGGAGATTTTCAGTTTGATTCATTTGGTGCCCAAATCCACTAGGTTTCTTCTACTTGATGACCTTCTGGAATATACTACATCCCTCTTTGTTAATGCCCACATGAGTAGAGATGGTCATGAAACGAATAAAAAATTCATTTCGTTATTTGTTACTCATTTCATTCCGTAACAAAATGAATAATGAACAGCCCCCTCAAAGAAAAACGAAACGAAATGAAATGAAATGAGGGCTCCCCGAAACAGAATGAACCAAACCAGCATTTTTCTGTTTCATGCCCACATCTACACATGAGTATTATGACTACAATGTTGGTAGCCTGCTCCCTCCAAAGGGAAAGCACATATTTACTTACCAGTATGTCTTTTTTCCTTCCCCTCTCTTGCTTGACAGCATTTGAACGATTGTTCAACAGGCCCCTGCCCTGTAGATGCGCAAAAGAAAGCTAACAAGGTGCTGTGAGCCAATGCAGTGAGAGTAGCGGGATATGCTAAGCATGAATAAAGGAGGTGAGCACCACAGGAGATATATAAATGGACTGGCAACCTTTTTAAAAGGTCACTAACTCTCTGTTATAAATTGATTCCAATCATTTCAACATGGCTTCACTGGTGTCAGGTAGAAGAGCAGCCTGAATTCTTTTGAGCAGAGAGAGGCCAGTGGTTGGTGTCATCTTCGTCTCTGCCCGTGGATATTTCGCACCCTGTATAGTTGATTAACTCAGACCAATTTCAAGAGATTCCTCACCTGCTCCAGCCCCAATAAATGTGCAGAATTTGACATTTTGTTTTATTGTGACCCATCCAGCATTTCAGAAGGCACTGATATTCAGGAGCACATAGACACACACACACACACACACACACACACACACACAGGTAGATAGATAGATAGATAGATAGATAGATAGATAGATAGATAGATAGATAGATAGATAGATAGATAGGATTCTCCTTAGCTGCTTATCTGTTCCTGGATAATGAAAGTTAAATACTTCTCAGGTATTTAGGATCTACACAGAGGGGAAATAAGGATTGCCTATATGATTCCATGTGTCTTCATTCTTTACCCTTATTCTTCCTTCTCTGTGTAGGCTCCCTGGAGTACACGGCCCCTTTCTACATACAGAGAACGCTCTCTGTTGCATTGGAGAGGGACTCTGCTAGCCTCAGACTTTCCTCCATATTTTTCATCACCATCCTATGCATGGAGAGCTTTCGCTCTCAAGGGGAGAGCCTCTGATACACATCAGGTGCACCAAAGCCTTGGTTGTCTTGGTTTCTGTGCCAGATGGAGAACTCTCATGATATGAATGAAAAAACTCTCCTTTTCAGGCACATGTTTATCTATGCAGAGAGGATGGCAGAACCATTTGTGCACTCCCTCTCCTCATGTGCAATAAGGCATTTCTTCCTCTTCCCAATGGGATGGAGAGAACCTTGTGCATGTATAGGTTCTAGCAAGAATTATGGATTAATGTGCCAAGGCAGGGCACTGTGGCTGCAACATCAGGTCCCCTTCCTTGAGATGGGCAGGAGGTAACCAGTTTATAGTGGATACTGCAGGATCAGGAGTAGGTGACCCAACATCTTCGAGAAGTTTGGGACCACAATTCCCAAAAATCCCAAGAGCATGGTGAAATAATCTGGAATTATGGGAGCTGTAGTAAACCACTGTCACAAAGCTGTACTCTGATTGGAGTTTGCAGTGTAAAGGGCTACAAGTCTCCTGCTCATACCATAGATCAAGAAAGGCTGTCTTTAGTTGGGCAGAGCTCACATTTGGGTGTCCCATTTGGTTTCCGCAAATAGAATCTCACGTGTTTCACTGAATGAAGAGGAGGAAAGGTATAGCTGATCTCAACCCACTGTTCTTGAAACTATGGTATATTTTGATTCACTAGCAAGTTGTTTGAAGAGTATCTGATGATCAAGGGCACTCTGCTCAGTACTCTCTCCTCTAATAATTCTCCTATTCCCTGACATGGCACTCAGGCAGGCCAGGCTGAGAAAGAGAAGTTAACCCAGTGGGCCCAATGGGATCCTGTCTGGGATCACTCAAATCCCAATCCAATGGCCTAACCACTGTCCCCCACTGGCTATCTTTTTTCTGTCTCAAATGCCAGCCAGTCTTGGACATCTACTGGATGTCCAAGTTAAAGTCACTATACTGCCAAGCAGGGCCGGCGCTTCCATTAAGGCGAACTAGGCAGTTGCCTAGGGTGCCAAAATAGCGAGAGGGCACTGGACAGCCTGCCACCCCCCGCCACCCCCCGCTGCTGGCCACCGCCGTCCGTCCCCCCACTGCCTGCTGCTGTTCATCGCTGTCCACCCATCGCTGCCCGCTGCTGCCCCCGTGCCCGCTGCCCACCCCCACACCCATTGCTGTCCCCCACCATCCGCCACCCCACCCCTGCCACCATCCTGGCCCCCACCGCCCCCTGCCCCGCCCACCCACCCCACTGCGCCTCGCCTAGGGTGCAAAAAAACCTAGCACCAGCCCTGCTGCCAAGTAAATTCTTGAAATACCTTCCCTATGATTTGCAAATGAAGGAAGCAGAATCGAGGAAAAGAACCACAAGCATATTTGTTCTAGCTTCTCAATGACATCTCCATACTACTGAATGGGAAATGTCATGCACAACTGAATCTATTACTTGTTGGCTAAGAATAAAATCACTTTTTATCTGAAAAAATACATTACAATGTCTTTACCTCAAGTATTAAGAAGGGCCTTTACTAGAGCCAGATTTGAATTGTTGGATTCCATGGTCAAATATGGGCGCTTTCACCACCTCCCTTATTACGACAGAACCTGTATTTGTGGATCCCTTTCTGTTGAAAATATTTCTCATATTTACTTCAATTGCCAATTATATCTGTCCATCAGGCTTGAATATCTATCCCCCTTTTTAGAAAGAACAGTCCATAGGGACCCAATTCACGGACTGCCGTATCTTCTTTCGGGCTCTAATGCGTGCAATGCATTGTTTGCAAAGTTGCCAAGTTTGTAATTAAAGCTGCAGCTTTAAGAACGCAATACATCGAACAAATTGGAGTATCCTATAAAGAAGATCTACATATATGACGTCTGTATATTCTGAATTTATATTGCAGGGTAACCTAGTGGATGGTGTTGCATGTAATTTAATGCATTTTATATTCTGTGTTTTCATTGGTTGATATGGTCATGGGACTAATCAATAAATTTACTTACTTACAGAACCAACTGCATGTAATTATACACATAATCTGGATCCACTCGTTTGGTTGAGCCATCTCAAGCATGTCATGTCAACGTGTAGGGGAAAAAAATAAAAGCATGTACTTCAGTCAGTCTCTACTTAGAAAATCAAATGGTGGTGTGGGACCACAAGCAAACCTCGCAAATCATGTAAAGATAGATTTCACATGGCATCTACGCATTTAGATGTTGTAGTGAATTCTGTCTGTCCGTTGACTTAAAACATTGTAATCATTGACCTGTCAAGCCTTTGAGAATCTGGCACCACTCTTGACTTCTGTTTATGACAGCTCCCAGGGAGTCATACTGAGAATTGCATCCTACAGCTTCAGCATGCAATTAGGAGTGACAAATGCATGTGTAGTTAATACAAACAGCATATGCATAGACTTTAATGAAGCATGACCCTGATTCGAACCACAGGCTTCCTGAACTGTGCTTGAAAGATTTGCTGAAGAAAAACTCAGATTGTGGGGAGCCGAGAGATCTTGTCCTAGCAAGGTTTTCCAGGATTTTGACTTACTCTTAGGATGATTCAAGGTAAACGTTCTCAAGTGATTTTAGAAGAGGTAGCCACATCAGTCTGTGCTAAAATAGCAGGCCAAATCAAAATCAAAGTACAAAATAAAGAAGACAAAAATGTTGTGGCATCCCTCACAGGTATGTATTGTGGGAATTAGACATGGGCACGACTCAGCGAAATTGTTGTTTCCATTTTTGGTTATCATTTCCATTACGTAACGGAAACAGTAACGATAATTAAGCCATCAGAACTCGAACTCGAACCGAGAAAAGAAAAATTTGGTCAGGTTTTTCGTTTCCGTTTGTGGCATTGCGGCGATCGTGCGATGCGAAGCACAGAAAAAAGTTTTCAAAAGTTTTTTTTAAAAAAACTGACTCCCGGCCAAAAAAGCAGGTGAAAATATGCCTGCCTGAGGCTTTGCCACCTACCAGAGGGGTGGTTTCTGGGGGTCCCTGGCCTTTCCCCCCCTCTTCTCCTGTCCTGGGCTGCTTGCACCAGGCTGGGGGAGGGTCATCCTCATCGTCTGTCTCTCGCTGCATGCCATGCGGTGGGAGAGATCCAAAATGGCGACCACAATTTTTCTTTTGAAATTGTGGTCAAAACACACACCAAATCACCACAGAAACATGTGAAATTTATTTATTTTAAATGCCTGAATTTTTATAGTAGCAGCAGTGGGTTTTTTATAGCAATAAAACGTGTTGATTTTATTTTATTTTATTTTATTATTTATTTTTTTAGATACATGGTGCCTAGAAAACAACTTGCATCTAAATATTACCAAGACAAAGGAGATGGTGCTGGACTTCCGGAGGAAGAGAGGAACCAGCCCCATTGTACATCCAGGGTGGCTGTGTGGAGAGAGTTTCTTCCTTTAAATTTCTAGGAGTTTACCTCAGTGAAGATCTCTCCTGGGGAATTAATACAACCAAAGTAGTCAGGAAGGCCCAGCAGAGACTGCATTTCCTCAAGGTCTTGCATAAGAACAAAGTGAAGCAACAACTGATTATCTCCTTTTACCGGTCCACAATTGAAAGCATCCCCACATATTGCATTACCGTTTGGTATGCTAGATTGACAGCTGCTGACAGGAATACATTACGGAGGGTGGTAAGCACAGCTCAGTATATCACGGGCTGTCCCCTGAGTGCACTGGACAACATCGCTAGGGATCGTTGCCTCAGGAGGGTTGGAAAAATTCTTAAGGATAACTCACACCCTGGTCAGCACCTCTTTACCTTGTTACCATCAGGCAGAAGATATCGCAGTATAGCCTGCCGTACCAACAGAATGAAGAACAGTTTTTATCCATGGGCTGTCAGACTGCTGAATGGGAAATAATCCCAGGACAAGTATAGAAGAACTGACCTGTGGGCTGGCGCATTCTGTGTCAAGTACACAGGGTGCAATAAGACTGAGTGGTTGCCAGTGGGATGGGGGTAGGATGGTGGTGGGGGTGGGCAAGGGAGACTCAGCTAATTTCATTGTGCACATGTTGTACATTGACAATAAAGGTATTATTATTATTATTTTATAGCAATAAAATGTTGTATTGATTTTATTTTATTTTATTTTATTTTTTATTTTTTTAGACCTGCCCATTTGGGCTGGGCATGGGATGGGACCATGCAAATTGTTTGAACCATTCCACCAATGGCATCACCAGGTTTTTGACTGATACTTCTGGATGTCTCGGAGGGCATAAAAAGCCGAGGCACCTTCAAGAAATCGCAGTCGGGTCGGTGTATGGATGCGGTTGAGGGAGGAGGGCTCGCTGCTGGTGCTGGTGTGATCCGATCGAGATTGAGGAGGGAGGCTGGAGGCTTTAGGATTTAAGTTAGGCAGGGAGGGAATTGAATTTAGAAAATAATTTCTTTGATTCCCTGCAGCTTTCTCTGCTGAAGGGAATAGCAGTTTATTCTTTATTTCTTCTCTGGCAGTTTGAGGATTTTTTTCTGATATTGGATAAAGTGGGAGGTTCGACTGGGAGTGGGAGGTGTGGATTTATTTTAAAAATATATTATATACTACCATTTATTTTCTATTTTCCCAACTTCAATTTGCTTGCACACACACACACATTTGGGGTGCAAGCCAAGAACAGAACATCTATCCTAAGTGATATCCTAACTGCCCACTCACCCGTCCGCCCGCGCCGCCACCCGCCTGCGGCCCGCGCCGCCACCTGCCCACTCGCCCGCTCACGGCTGCTGGCCGCCCATGCCCCCCCGCCACCACCGCCTGCCCGCACCTCCCCGTCCCGCCACCTTCCCCTCACCCCGCCCGCCACCTAGGGCGCAAAAACACCTAGCGCCGGCCCTGATTGCGGGACGCCCCTATGCTCTGGGAAGTCAAATCGCGCTAAATTGCAGTGGAAACGACAAATGACAAACGACAAACGGAAATGACAATTTTTTGAAAAATTTCGCAACAAATGGAAACGACCCAAAACGGACCCGTTCCGACAAACGAAAACTTGAAACGTCATTTTTTCTGGTCGTGCCCATGTCTAGTGGGAATCCATGAAAGGGCCTTCTCGACTGCTGCACCCAGTCTCTGGAACTTCCTCCCACTAGAGGCCAGGACTGCCTCATCTCTGTTGTCCTTCCAGAAACAGGCAAAGACCTTTGTCTTCCCTGAATGCTTTCCCTGAATGACGGACTACCATTTGTATTTTATATGAATCTATAGTTTCACATAGACTTTGTGTTGATGACTACTTATAACCATGTTGCTTTAATGTATTGTTGTCTATTAATGCTGTAAAATGTCCTTCAATTCCTTTTTCTCAAATACTTGAACTTGTCTTATTGTACTGGACTGTGTATTATCCCTCGTTACTGTAAACCGCCTTGGGGCCTTTTCCAAGGAGAAAGGCAGGGTAAAAATACTCTAAAATAAATTGGAATTGGAATGCAATTTATTGTCATTGTATAAATACAACGAGATTAAAAGTGCCATCCAGTCAGTCATTCACACAACCCAGCATAAAAATCCGAGACGTAAAATCTACAATTTAAGAACAAACCATCTATACACATACTCCAACATTCACATGCCGAACATCACTTACACAATAATAAATAAAGACTAACTGCTATATTTTAATGTGAGCTTTCATGAGTATGTCCACTTCCCCAGACATGAGTTCTGAAGTGACACCTCATGCACAGCATGATTGTGAGAACATGACATAAACTACAGACGTTCACCTAAATTTAATTCAATGTTCCACTAATAGAATATACCTCCTATCAGTTAGTCTAAACCACAAAATTCTGATTTCTTAGTGCTAAATTTGTGCACTATGTTCATCAAGAAGTCAGCACACATAACATAGTGTGCCTGTTTGTGTGGATGGGACAATGTATGAAACGAATCTTAAATGACAAATAATGAAGAAAGTACATTTGCTTGTCAATCCTATTGCAAACCCTTGAGTGCACACAACCCGGTGTGTGACAACAAGCACAAGGGATCTGGCAAGTTTTCCCCTCCAAATTCAAAGTCAGAATTTAAGCCTTCAGGACCAAGGACCAAGTCCAAGCCTGAGTCTTTGGCCCATGTCCCAAGTCATGAGTCACTTTCCCCCGCCCCCTGAGACCTGGTTCTCATGACTGGTATCCAAAGACTCTGGACTCCCCCCTGCCATGCACCCCCATGCTCTCTCTGACTGCTACCACCACTGTGCCACCTTCCAGGTCTGTGCAGACAATGGGCCTGTACGGAACCCAGGTAGATGGTGGGACTCAACAACATAAGTCAGAAAAAATATGTCTGTGTCACTGGAAAAAAAACCCATGAGTGTTGT
Source organism: Phrynocephalus guinanensis (assembly GCA_037367245.1). Classification (NCBI taxonomy): domain Eukaryota; kingdom Metazoa; phylum Chordata; class Lepidosauria; order Squamata; family Agamidae; genus Phrynocephalus; species Phrynocephalus guinanensis. Next base: position 93,036,998 of record CM074740.1, on the reverse strand, counting down.
CTGAGTTGATTCACCACTGCGACTTGTGTCAGACTTGACAGCAAGTTGCATGACTTGAGTCCCCATATCTAGCAATTGCCTTCTCTAATGTCTTGAATTGTGGTAGCTGGCCATGGAGATGTTGTGAGAAGGAGGCATCGAGTGGGCCGTCCCAGAAGCATGCTGACAAGGAAGGACAGGGAGAGATGAAGATACAGAAGGGGATAGAAACAGGGATTGCAGAAGGGAACAAGAAAAGGGAAGACTCAGGAAGATTGGAGGAAGGGATGGTTAAAACAAGGAAGGATGAAACGGAAGGTCTCTGGGCTGATGTCGAGGGAGAGGAAGTGGTCATTATTAGGGATTGGTTGGAGAAGGAACCAATCACTGAGCGAGAGGCAGGAGTACAAACAGATGAAGTGGCAGTTGGCATGGTTGGATCAGAGGAAGTCTGGGAGTGGGCCATAACGGTCACTCTGACATGGAGTGGGGGCAATCCTGGGACAACGAGGGGGAATATCTCCTACAGGGGACTGAGGGAGCCTCACCGATGGGTGCAACATCCATGCTGCAACATGCCCTGTCATGGGACGGGGAGTTTCCTAGAGCCGGCCACCCATATGCCCAGGTGTGGGAGACCCTGGTATTAGAACCTGTCAATGTTACCACAGGCACCAAAGTAAAAACAGTTATGTTAGAAATTCGCAAAGTTAATGTTGAAGACGAATGAAAGACAAAGCCATTTACTGTTAATTCACTGAATATAAGTTTATTAGAAAATACAACACCGTCGTCTGGTCATTCGGCCACAAGAGAGTCTGATCGGGTAGAAGAAAATGAACCCACTCACAGTTGTACACCAATTACACAAAGAGTTGGGATTCTGGGACTTAAGAGTCCAAAATAAGTAACCTTTCCAAGATCTGTGAATTATCTATGGATGGGATTTTTCTGGAGTATGAAAAACCTAATTATCCAGCTCTACCAAACACGTAAATGTGATGTACAGTACCTGGGAGAAAGGCCTTCATTAGAAGGCTTTGAGGCTTAACTAGGCCAAGCTCCACCCAACCTTACTGTTTGTACCCCAATGCCAGTTGAAAGCTTTCTTTCTAAGGGCACTTGAGCAAAGTCTGGTGGAGCAAACCTTCTAATTTTGTCCTTGTTCCCAGAATGAGTGAACACTGAGGTGTTCAACAGGTGCCTGTAAACTCAATAGAATGCCTTGAATGGAAAATTATGGCATTTGTAGTCCAGAAAATTAAAAAAACTCATCCCCTCATTCTATCTGGAGGTGTGGTAGAAAGTGATTGATCATACAGCTGTGCAGAGACTTCAGGGATATGCAACAGTCTTTGCTCTTGTGACCACACAGATGTCTGTAGGGTTATTTTTGTGTTAGTGCAGTTAAGTATCCCCATCTACCAAGAGTCAAATGTGATGGCCTAACTCAATAACCACTACTTCTATGTGATAATATAACTAAACCTGAACCTGCCTGAGCACCGCATGACTTGTGTCTAATTTCAAACAGATTCTCTGTTCAAGTTTAGCGAGGTCCTCAAATTAACTGAATCCCCAAAGGCTCTTCATGACCTTCTAAAGGAATTTTTACAGGCTAAGTTATCTCCTAAATATAATACCACCATCATATCTGATTAACTCATTGAACCAATAGGGGCATGAAAGTTGCTTTCTAATAGGTCATCGTCTGGCACCCTTCATCACACTCCTCTCTGTTTTCTAAAGTATGAAACATTCTCAGCTTGTAGACCAGAACTTCCAAGTATTTTTGGAAACCTTGATTCTGAACTTCAGCTTTTCTTCCACCCCCTTTTTCTCTTCTAGGAAAGGGCAAGAGCTTTATATCTGTTCATTTGGGGCAAGAATTTACCAAACATGGTAGATCTCTCCAGGTATGAGATACACTACATTTCAAGGGAGGGTAGATTGCAGGACAAATTAAAATTGACAGATTTGTCCATTCAGAGTCTGGAATATTACGTGTCCAATTCTAAAAATAATCTTATTGTAATCTTTGAATTGCAAAACTGGAAGAGACCCAAAAATTACCAAATCCAGTCTTTGACAAGGATGTGCACTGAGGAATCAAACTCCCAACCACCTAAAGCACTGAGCTATCCAGCAGTTTGAGGTCTAGCTTTGAAAGGCACACATGTCAAACCACATGAATGCTGAATTAGTGTTGCCAGCTCATCTTTAATATTTGTAGGGCAGGTAAGCACTCTATGTTCAATTCCATGTTGGGAATAGCTGTACCTGTTGGATTTGGCGAATGTAAATGAAGGAGAAGTTCATTTACACCTGGCTTTTCAGGGCTGCCTTCAGCAACTAGGAGGTGGAGCCTTTATTGGTTTTGCTCATCCATTTTTCTGTTTGCCGCCATCTTATATTTTATATTTGGTGGGGTTCTCTCTTTGGTTTAATCATGTGGTTCTATCTGTTCCTTATTTGTGTGTGTGTGTGTGTGTGTGTGTGTGTGTGTGTTCTATGCTGTGAACCACCCAGAGTTCCCTTGGGAAAGTCAGGCGGTCTACAAATATAAATACAAATAAATAAATAAATAAATAAATAAATAAATAAATAAATAAATAAATAAATAAATAAATATTTCAGCTTGTTTTTGAAAAATTTTCTCAGAACTGAAAGAACATAAGGTTTTGAAAATCCAAATAGAGAAGAAAGTTAAACATATCCACTTTTCTAACCTTCTTCTTTCCAGAAGAAGTAAGCTACAATCTACTACAATAACCAAGAAAAATCTCACCTTAAAAGATATAAAGGGGGATATTGTGGCTTGCTGTTAGTTTCTGCTTTTCATTTTTGGACACTAATTGGAGATGTTAATTCTGTTTGGTCAGATTCTGTTGTGCTGACCACTCTTTGTATACTCAGCTGAATGATCTCCAGTGCAACTGTGAGCACTGCCAACCTCACCAATGAGGATCCTGGCAGCTTCAGAGTCCTCAGGCAATAACTCCATTGGCTCCATGTTGCTGGTGTGACTAGAAACAGGTTTTACTGCAGTAAACCTTTCTTTACCAATATAGTGACCACCCATGGTCCCATCTGCAGAGTACTGAGTTTCCTGCACTACACCTTTGATTCCTGTTTCAGTTTGGGCTCTAGTTAAACTTCCGGGAGGGTTCCACAGTCCCGGTACGAAGAAACAAAGTCAAGAGTATTAGTGCTGGGACAGATCCTTCAGGGATTGTCAGTAGAGTCACTGAAGGGGAATCTGAGTGGACTGGTTTGCTCTTCCTGGAGCCTTTGATGCATCTCTGACTTATGTTTCTTTCCCCCAGCACCACAACTGTGTTGGAGTAGGTGCTGTTGCTCCGGTTGGACAACATGGACAACAGGAGTTTGAAGGTGGTGGTGGTCTCTCTAGCAGGCCAAGGATACACAAATATTTCCCTCAACTACTGGAAATTTCTCAGGGGCTTCTCATCAAGAGTCTTCATTCCAGTTGTATATCATCCTGGAGACACAGAAAAAAGGACATAAGAACATAAGAACATAAGAATGTAAGAAGAGCCATGCTGGATCAGGCCAAAGGCCCATCTATTCCAGCTTCCTGTATCTCACAATGGCCCCACCAGATGCGTCTGGGAGCGGACGAAACTAGATATTTGTCTCCTGATACCAATCCCCTGCATCTGGTCCTTGAAGTACCCTGGTTTTAAGCCTGGAAATGATACATCTCTGCATCATGGTTTGTAACCTGTGATGGACTTTTCCTCCAGGAATCTGTCCAATCCCCTTTTGAAGGCATCTAGGCCAGATCCCATCACCACATCCTGTGGCAGGGAGTTCCACAGAGTAATAACACGCTGGGTGAAAAATGTTATCCCTGGCTGCCAAATGTTCAAGTTCTCCCATCTTTGCTCGGAGGCTTTGAGCATTGGCGTAGAAACACCTGTAGAAGGGCTGCTTCTTTTTTCTTTCTCCCCCACAGCTTTTAATTCTAGTAGACAAACTACCACATCCCATTATTATCCCAGTGCTAATACGTACTATATCATCACTTGGTGGTTCTCCACCCTCTTTAACCTCTTCTGCTGTCCTCCAAAAGTCATTATCACGTGAGGTTTCTTCACCAGTCCTGGCCCCTCCTAAGGATACCTACTCTTCCTCCTCCTTCTCCTCTTTTTCCTTTCCTATTTTATCTCATATGGCAGGCCTCCTTCATCTTCCCCAGGGTGTTCCATCTCACCAAACTCTTCAATGGACTCTCCTCACATCCGTCCCCCACACTTTTAGATGCCCATAGATGTAAGAGGCAGCCAACCAGGTGTCACCCAGGCTGCCTCTGAAAAACAAACCCCAACAAACCAATTTGTGATTTGTTCAGGAAAAGACCTGAAGATTTTGATTCATGGACCTCAACAAACCATAGACCTAAATAAACAGCATTTTTGCTAGTTGATGCCTACCTCTAGTTGTGGACATCCTGGGTTCTAAACAGCTGAAGTTTAACCTCAGTGGGCAATCATTTTGTTCCACCTCATTGCCTCTTTGAAAAATAGTATTCTGGGGGGGGGGGAGATAAAGGACCAAACTGTATATGGGAGATGGTACTCTGCAGGTGCTCACTTGTAAAAAAAAATGCCTTGGGAGAACCAATCATTCTTCTCAGTCACATTAATCAACCTTCCTATATTTCAAAAATGTCCAGAACATATATCTCATTTATTTCTTCAAAAACCCAGTTGGTAAAGAACAAATGAGAAAGTGCAGTATCAGCTATGAACAGGCAATGAGCCTAAAGACGTTACAGATTCATCTTGAGTGGTACATATTTATGAAACTTCCAGCATTTGAACTTTTCAGATTGACTGAAATCTGCCACTGTATAAAATATAACCATGGAGAAATTTTTCTTTTATATTAGCACACAGTGAAATAAATCTTGACCCTGCAGAACTATGACACACCATGAAAAATGTTCCATTATGAAGACCTTGATCTTTACTAGAGATGTGAAAGTCTCCTTGTTTCAGTTTTGTTCAATTTATCTCTAGGCCACAAACTGCATTTTCTCTTATCCTTGTTTTACATCAAGTTGCAAGACATTGGTCAGAATTCACAGATGCTTGCATAACATGCTATAACTAAATGTGGCTAATTCACAAGGTGCTGGGTAATCTGCTCGGCTGTATAACTGAGATGCATCCTAGCACCTTCTTGATTAGTAGAGATGGGCACGAATTGGCGGAATTCCCGTTTCTGTTTCCGTTCCTCGTTTCCATTACAGAATGGAAACGGTAACGGGAATTACTCCGCCAGAACTCGAACTCGAACCGACTAAAGAATAATTGGGTCTGATTTGTCGTGGTCATTCCTGGCATCGCGGCGATCCCGCGATGCCAAGCGGCACAGAAAAAAAGTTTTTAAAAGTTTTTTAAAAAACCCGATTCCCAGCCAAAAAGCAGGCGGAAATATGCCTGCCGGAGTGAGGGCTCAGGGCACCTACAAGAGGGGTGGTTGACCCCCCCTCTCCTGTCCTGGGCTGCTCTGGTGGTGGTGGGGGGGAAATCCTCGTCGTAGTCGCTCACAACAAGCACCGGACTCGCCGCCAGCCGCAGCAATTCAAGCGGAAGCGGCACAGAAAAAAAGTTTTAAACTCCCCCCCATTCCCGGGTCAAAAAGCAGGCGAAAATATGCCTGCAGTGCAGAGTGCACCTACCAGAGGGGTGGTTTCGGGGGGGGTTCCCGGCCTCCCCCCCCTCCTGTCCTGGGCAGCCGGACTCGAGTCGCCATGCCATGTGGTGCGGGCAGGGGATCCAAAATGGGGCGGCGACCGCAATTTTTTTTTGAAATCGTGGTCCAAAAACACACAAGCACCACACAGAAACATGCGAAAATTGCTATTTTAAAACTGCCAGAATTTTTACAGTAGTAGCAGTGGGTTTTTCTTGCAACAAAATGTCTCCTCTTTCCTCTCTCCATTGATTTTATTTTATTTTATTTTAATTTATTTTATTTTATTACACCTGCGCAATGATGGGCTGGCCATGGGAGTGACCATGCAAATTTTTGGAGCCATTCCACCAATCGCATGGCCACTTGGCCAGGTTGACCACAGAGACTTCTGGGATGTGCCAACCGGGCATAAAAAGCCCACTAACCGTAGCCCGAACCCGAACCCTAACCCTAACCCTAACCCATACGCCAGTACACTGTCCTTCTAAGTGGGTCAGAGAGGCCCCCAGAGGTGCACCCCAATACTCACCCTAACCTCACCGGTAACTAGCCTAACCCTAGCCCTTGCGCTAACCCTGTTGCCTAAGCCAGATCTGTACTTGCATTGCACTACACGCAAGTACAATTCCCTTCTTAGTGAGACACAGCGGGTGCAGAGAGTCTGCCAGTCCGCCACTTGTGGCTTTGGGTGACTCCTGCAGTCTTGGCTCGGCCGGCAGCATGTGTGACATGCAAACCATGCCCCCGAGGCCTGACTGATGCAGGGAAGGAACCCCAAAAAGAGGGGTGCCTCTGCCAGTCTGCTGTGTCTCAGCGTGCAACTTGGTATGCAATCATATCCATATGGCTATGCATTCATGCCCTTTTGCAGCAGGTGAGAAGAGGAGACCCCCATGTATGAGGGGTCTCCAGGAGCCTGCTTTCTGTAGCGGGTGAGGATAGGAGGCACCCACCCCCCAAAAAAGAGGTGCCTCCAGGAGCCCGCTACCCCCCCAAACCAGTTTAATGACAGACGAAAAAACGAAAAATAAAACGACAAATTTTTGCGAAGTTTCACGAAAAACGGAAACGAGCCGACACAGGTCGCCTCCAACACACGACAACTCGAAAACGTCATTTTCCCTAGTCGTGCCCATCTCTATTGATTAGTTGTAATTAGCTGCAACCAGTTGCACAAACTCATGGAAACATTTTCTACAGCATAGGAAATAGAAAACATGGCTAGGATCAGTATTTCCTACAACATAGAAAATAGGCTATAGAAAATACTGGTCACAGCCATGTCCCCCCCCCCCAAGTGACATGGGTCGCTTCCTCAAGCAATTTTAGGGGCTCCTTTGAAATTTGGAAAACTTTGGGTTTCAGGGGGCTGAGATATTAAGGTCCAAAGCCTTTAAAGCCAATAATTGCTTGGCTGTGCAGAGAAGCAGTTATCAGCTTTAAAGAAGAAGAAGAAGAAGAAGAAGAAGAAGAAGAAGAAGAAGAAGAAGAAGAAGAAGAAGAAGAAGAAGAAGAAGAAGAAGAAGAAGAAGAAGAAGAAGAAGAAGAAGAAGAAGAAGAAGAAGAAGAAGAATTTCCTTACGACTTTCTGGTAGTTGCCGTTCCCCTGACAAGCAACCTCTTGCCCTAATCAATTTGTGGAAGGTGCAAAATGCTGCTTGTGTTGCAAAGGTAGCAAATATAAAAATGAATGCTTTGCAAAACAAGAAAGAAACTTAACCATCATCATCGCTCAGGTGCCCCACCTATGAGAAACAGATGGATTTTTCCTGGGGATGGATTTCCCCCCTCTCTCCTTAAACCACAGCCATGCAAATGAATTTAGGCTGAGATAGTTTGGGTTGTCCAAAGGAAAATTTGATTGGACCACCTCTAAAGCCATTGCTGATCCTGAAAATGGCTCAACTTCATTGCGTAATCAGACTCCGGAAGTGTCTTTTTTGGTGAATCCAAGGATGAGGAACTGTGGTTCACTTCTTACATCTTCTCTTAAAGCGTTTCTTCTGAACTCAGCCACTCAATATCTTGTTTCCCTTTAGATACTGCTTGAATTACTCATTCGGTGAAGAGGGTGTGAATTATGCTTCATTTCTCTAGCCATGATTATTAATATATTAGACAAGCATTTTGAAAACGAAGATAAAAGCCTTCTCCAAAGTTCTCATGTGGTCTTCTTTTTCAAAGCTAATGATCTGTGAATTCATTATGGAATCTCTCACCAATGGGTTGCCTGACCCAGTTTTCACCAATTGCCATCAGATGTTCATGTTGTTTGTTGAGGATCCTAGATCAGGGATTTGCAGGTTAATCCCCATTTGCTACGGTCATGTTTTGTTGCTGCTGGGTTGTCAGGTTACCATCCACGTGTTAAAACTGCAATCTAGGGCATGCAAATTCATGATAGCATCGGAGGAAACTCCAAGTTGGCTGTGGAGGTGCCCTTGAAAAGAATTTGTGGACCCCTAGTTATTATCTCTTGGTGTGGCTTCGGATCGCCACACCGAGAGACGCCAGTAAACCCTCTACTCAAAATCGGGTTTTCTTGGTGGCTGGTCCAACCCTCTGGAATCAGCTACCCAGTGCGATAAGGCTTGCTGAGTCTCTTCCAACATTTAAAAACATCTCAAAACATGACTGCTTAGATCTGTGAAGATTCTCAGTCATCCAGGTTCGTTTAACTGGGAGTTGAGTCATGGCTACTGGACTTCTTTTTTGAGAGATAGAAACGTTTCACTGTTCATCCAAACAGCTTCATCGGTCTGAATACAGCTAGTGCAAGAGACCTTCTTATAGTCAGCTTGACCTCTTGTCCCCTCGTCTGATTGGCTCATAAGATGAACAAAGCCTGAATAGGCTCGTTAGGGAGACATTAGTGTCCATGACATTAGTGTCCATGGTAAACAATGGCCTAAGGTGCTGAAACCCATCAAGAATGGGTCGTTAGCTGTGACCTGGTGGTGAAGGCTCCTTGATTTTTCCGGGTACTTTGGAAAGTACAGCCTGATAAGTAGCAGATAGACTATGCCGGAGCCCACCACCTCTGTTGAGGGAGGAATTTTCAGTGCTAACATGAATGGCTTCCCTTACTCCTCTCTCAAACCACCTCTCTTCTTTGTCTAATATGTGTACATCCTCATCTTTGAAAGAGTGGCCTTTTTCCTTCAAATGGAGGTGTACTGCTGATTCTGGTCCTGAGCTGTTACCTCTCCTATGTTGGGCCATTCTTCTGTTTAATGGCTGTTTAGTTTCTCCAATGTAGAGGTCTGAACACTCTTCACTGCATTGGACTGCATATACTATATTGCTCCTTTTATGGTTTGGTATCAGATCCTTTGGGTGGACAAGTCTCTGCCTTAGTGTGTTCATGGGTTTGAAATAAACAGGGATTGTGGTGTTTGCCAAAAATCCTTTTAAGCCTCTCCGACACTCCCGCCATATAGGGAATGACCAGGTTCTTCCATCGGGTCTGGGTCTCAGACTGATCCCTTGTTCTTCTGGGATGGCCCACTGCTTTGTTGAAGGCCCACCTTGGATATCCACAGGCCTTAAGTGCTGTCTTCAGGTGCCTGTCTTCCTTCTTCTTGGCTTCTGAGGAGGTGGGGATGCTCTCTGCTCTGTGGCTTAGGGTCCTGATGACTCCTAGTTTGTGTTGTAATGGATGGTGGGAGTCAAACAGTAAGTATTGATCTGTGTGGGTGGGTTTCCTGTAAACTTCTACTCCTAGGCCACGGTCAGGTCTGATGATGACTGCACAATCCAGGAAAGGCAGCCTGTTGTCTTGGGTGTCTTCCCTAGTGAACTTAATATTAGGATCCACTGCGTTAATGTGGTCTGTAAAGGCCTGTACTTCCTGCGTCTTTATTTTAACCCAGGTATCATCTACATACCTGAACCAGTGGGATGGTGTTGTCCCTGGGAAGGTGTCGAGTGCCTTCTTCTCCACTTCTTCCATGTATAGGTTTGCTACAATTGGTGACACTGGGGAACCCATGGCACAGCCATGCTTCTGTCTGTAGAAGTCCCCTCTGTACATGAAATATGTGGTGTTCAGACACAGGTCCAGGAGCAGGCCTATCTGGTCTGGGTTGAGGCGGCTTTTGGAGGTGAGGGTGCTGTCTTCTCTTAATCTTCTCTTTACCATTATTAGCGCATCAGTGGTGGGTATGCTGGTAAAGAGTGATGTAACATCAAAGGATACCATGGTTTCCTCTGTATCCAGTTTGAGCTCCCTGACTTTAGAAACAAACTCTTCTGAGTTGTGTACGTGGTGGTCCGTGTGTCCAACCAGTGGGGCTAGGATAGTTGCCAGGTATTTTGCGATGGTGTAAGTCACTGAATTTATACTGCTGACAATAGGTCTGAGGGGGATTCCTTGCTTGTGGATCTTGGGAAGTCCATAAAAGCAGGGGACTGTCTCTCCGGGATATAACTGGTGGTAGGTCACCCTGTCAATTGCGTTTTCCTGCTCCAAGAGTTTTAAGCATTCTATTACTTTCTTCCTGTAATTGCTGGTGGGGTCTCTTCTTAGTTTTTCATATGTGTTTTGATCATCTAAAAGTGTGATAACCTTCTCGTGGTAGTCCACAGTATTGAGGACGACAGTGCACCTTCCTTTGTCCGCAGGCAGAATTGTGATGCTCTCATCCCTGCTGAGGGATGTCACAGCACTTCTCTCTTGGCTGGTGAGGTTGGATGGTGGTGGTTGAGCACTGGACAGTGCAGCAGAGACTTTTATCCTGACTGCTTAGAGCCACCTTTGGCGACTGCTGAGGCTTTTGTTCTGTTTATTTGTAGTCTAATTGTCTGTTGCCACCATCCTTCTTTGCCGCTCTTAATTTTTATTTGTTATTGTTTTAGTTTTAGTGTTATTGGTTGATTGTTCACTGCCCAGATTTCCCTTGGGAAAATTGGGTGGTATACAAATGGAAATAATAAATAAATAAACTTATTTATTTATACAATTTATTTATTTTAATTATTTATACAATCTATATGTCGCCCACTACCCAAAGGTGAGGTGGAGTGAAAATGTGTGGGGGCCAACCATTCAGCCGCATTTGGGCCCCGGCCTGGACTTTGGACTGGACTCTAAGACATGCAAGGAGGCAGGGAGGATGCTACAGCAACGGAGCGAGGGGTGGGTATGATGGGCAGGTGGCTGGGGAAATGGACGGAGGCATGGAGGGCAAGCAAACCACAAAACAACTGCAAGCTGACATCTTCATCCAGTACAGGGAGGGGCCAGCTGGCAGGGATGTGTAACAGGCTGAACCGGCAGGGAGAAGAGGCTGCAGGCCACTTCAAATTTGAAAATGGGCCACATTTGGACCCTGGGCCTGACTTTGGACATGCCTGGTCTAGGATGATGGGAGGTGTAGCTGAAGAACAACCTATTCCCTACCTTTGTTCACTCTGGAGTTCCAGTGTAGATCCTTGGGGCTTTTTAGGGAGAAGGTAGGATGGAAGTATTTTAAATAAGTGTAAATAAATAACAGAATGTTGTGCTCTGCCAATGGAGACAGGATCGCTTGAAAGGACCCTGTTGAACAAGTGTTACAGCATAGAATCACAACTGTTCCACAACTGTTCCACAATTACTGTTGAATTGCAAGGAAGGGAACATCGATGATGAATTTGAATTGTTGAAAACTTGCAGAACCGATCCCAAACAGCAGCAGAACCTTTTAAATAAATAAGGAGTTTTAAACTGGTAACCAAGCAAGGGGGCATTTTCCCATTCCTATTTCATTTTGGAAGTACCTGAAGTATTGGCTGAACATGTTTGGAGACCACTTGGGATGCTTTGCACAGCACATCTAAGGTCATATAGCCATGATGATAACCAACTTCCGGTACCAGAAGAATCTACAAACAAGCAGGTTGAAACCAATTTGGAAGGTCTTCTTTACAGAAATCTATAGGTTGATAAATCTATATGTTTATCAAGAAAAGTCAATGAGTTTACCGGGCAGTTTCTAAGGGAGAGTCCATACACATCTTTCTTCTGGGCAACATTCAGAATCCTGGTTTGAATTAGGAAAATTCTAAGCTCCCACCGATCCGAGAGTTCACCCAATCACTTATTCGCTCCCCAGATCTCTCAGGTTTACCAAGAGTGACCTATGCAGCCATGTACATCTTTTTGAGTCTCATTTCCTTTGTCTTCTCCTTCCCTTTTCTGATGGAATAATGTGATTAGACATGGGCACGACTCGGCAAAATTGTCATTTCCGTTTTCGGTTATCGTTTCCGATACATAACGGAAACGGTAACAATAATTAAGCCGTCAGAACTCGAACTTGAACCGAAAAAAGAAAAATTTGGTCAGGTTTTTCGTTTCTGTTTGTGGCATTGCGGCGATCGCGCGATGGGAAGTACAGAAAAAGGTTTTAAAAGTTTTTTTTTAAAAAACCCCGACTCCCGTCCAAAAAAGCAGGCGAAAATATGCCTGCCTGAGGCTTTGCCACCTACCAGAGGGGTGGTTTCTGGGGGGTCCCCGGCCTTTCTCCCCCTCTTCTCCTGTCCTGGGCTGCTTGCACCAGGCTGGGGGGGGTCATCCTCGTCGTCTGTCTCGCTGCATGCCATGTGGTGGTGGGGATCCAAAATGGCGATCACAATTTTTCTTTTGAAATCGTGGTCAAAAAACACACCAAATCACCACAGAAACATGTGAAACTTATTTATTTTAAATGCCTGAATTTTTATAGTAGCAGCAGTGGGTTTTTTATAGCAATAAAACGTCGTATTGATTTTATTTTATTTTATTTTATTTTATTTTTTACTCTTTTATACCTGCCCATTTGGGCTGGGCATGGGATGGAACCATGCAAATTTTTTGAACCATTTCACCAATGGCATCGCCAGGTTTTTGACTGACACTTCTGGATGTCTCGGAGGGTATAAAAAGCCGAGACACCTTCCAGAAATCGCAGTTGGGTGTATGGATGTGGTTGAGGGAGGAGGGCTGGCTGCTGGTGCTGGTTTGATCCGATCGAGATTGAGGAGGGAGGCTGGAGGCTTTAGGATTTAAGTTAGGCAGGCAGGGAGGGAATTGAATTTAGAAAATAATTTCTTTGATTTCCTGCAGCTTTGTCTGCTGAAGGGAATAGCAGTTTATTCTTTATTTCTTCTCTGGCAGTTTGAGGATTTTTTCTGATATTGGATAAAGGGGGAGGTTCGACCGGGAGTGGGAGGTGTGGATTTATTTTAAAATATATTATATACTACCATTTATTTTCTATTTTCCCAACTTCAATTTGCTTGCACACACACACATTTGGGGTGCAAGCCAAGAACAGGACCTCTATCCTAAGTGATATCCTAACTGCCCACTCGCCCGTCCACCCGCACGGCCACCCTCCTGCGGCCCGCGCCGCCTCCCACCCACTCGCCCGCCCGCCGCCACCGCCCACCCATGGCCCCCCGCCACCACCGCCTGCCCGCACCTCCCCCCCGCCACCCGCCCCCCCGCCCACCGCCTAGGGCACAAAAACACCTAGCGCCGGCCCTGATTGCAGGACGCCCCTATGCTCTGGGAAGTCAAATTGCGCTAAATCGCGGTGGAAACAACAAATGACAAATGACAAACAGAAACGACAAATTTTTGAAAAATTTCGTGACAAATGGAAACGACCCGAAACGGACCTGTTCCGACAAATGAAAACTCGAAACGTCATTTTTTCTGGTTGTGCCCATGTCTAAATGTGATAGTTTACATTCCAATGTATAAATCTAAATTAGCTCAGACCTTGACCCATCAAGCTTGCAATTGTCTTTCCCATGACTGGGCCTGCTTCACCAGCAGGGATCTTCTTCAACCTTACTTAGAGATGCTTGCAAGCCTCTTTTACCAGAGTCTGGGCTTTGCTGTTAGACCCCTTGCTCTCATCGCAAAAAGCAAAGCATTGATAGCTGTCTTATATAGAATCATATCATCTGTCTGCCTAATCCAGTATTGTCAGCATTGGCTGGGAACATCTCCCCAGGGATTTAGACAGAAATATTGATGCTTCACAAGATTTTTGACTCAAGGTCTTCTTTGCGCCATCATGTGCTTTATCACTGAGCCATTCAGCCTCCATAAGGCTACTTTTTTGGGGGACAGCAGATTCAGTGCCCTCCCTAGCCAGAGAATTCTGGGAGCTATCATCTCAAAAAGCAATATTTCCAAGCTTTGGGAATAGGTGAGAATTTCATTTCATAAAATCCTTGAGAAGAGCTTCTCAAAAGAAAGCATTTCTTGCTAAATCAGATAGATAGAATTTCAGATTTTCTTTTAAAAAATGAATGTGGTAGGACCTCCAAAGTCACGTCCGTTATGTCAATGTTCATCTCAGCACTAGAGATGGTCATGACTCAAAAAAATGGTGTTTTGTTTGTCGTTTGTCGTTTAGGGGGTCCGTTTTGGTTCGTTTTTGTTTTTCGTGAATTTTTTGCAAAAAATTTCGTTTCCGTTTCATTAAGTAATGAAACAAAAAAATGAAAACGGAAATGAAAAATTGCTGTTTCGTTAGCCTTCATTACAGTTCAATGTATTTGCTGCAACAAAAACGAAACGCACGACAAAATTTCTGTTGTTTTGTTTCGTTTTGTTTCGTTTTGGAGACAAAATTCGTTTTTCATTTCATTATGTAACGAAACGAAAAAATGAAAACGAAAACGAAAAATTGCTCGTTTCGTGCCCATCTCTACTCAGCACTGAAGGACAATCCAAAAGAGGATGGGCAAATACTTCTTCCAGGTTCACATTTCGATTAGAATATTTGCTAAGATTAAAAAAAAAACGCTCCACAGGAAAAATATAATATTAGTAGACAAAATAACACAGGAGGACCTCAAGGTGACAGATTCCTCCCTTAAGGCCCAAATTTTGAGGTCTTAAATTATAAAAGTAGAATTACCATGTATTCAAACAAGTTAATGCTAAGATAACCACCTACTTTGATTTAATTTGCTTTACAGGAAGTTCCTCATCTTTATCATAATTAGGGCAGGATGTTACTGCTTGTCTTTTTCCATGTTTGCCATATCTTTAGCTACTGAATTCAGCTGATGTAACTGAATTATAATTCAGCTTATTTTTCTAGAATTCACCAACATATGCAAGTTTTTTCCTGTATGAAATGAGAACAACCTGAACACCAAGCAAAACAAGCATGAAAATTTGAAATGCACATTTACTTCTTATTCTTAATCGTAGGTCTCTCTATTAACCTCCAGATTCCATGCTGTAACTTTTGCAAGTCCAAAGGGACCAGGCCGTCTTAAATGAAATGTTTTCCAAATGTAAAATGAAAAGTAAAATGTAAAAACTGTTGCCTTGGCTAGCTGATTATGTTGTAAGCATTCCAGATTAGGCCTCTCTATCAATTACAAGCCACTGAACATACTTTAGCATCAAACAGAATGACAAAAAGCTACACCATAATGAGTAATGGTTAAGACCAATTGCTATTTAATTATGTAGATGACTTAACATCCTTCCATTGATGTTATCAGTATGTTTCAGCATGAAAGTTCCCCCACATTGCTTTGCTATGTGTTTCCCACACTAAATGACTTGGGGGGGGGATATGTATATGAATGTTTGCCCCTGACCATGCAGAAATTGCTGGAAAGAAGGTAAATGCCTTTATAACGTACAAATAATGTTCTTTTAGGCATCTTAGGTAAAGGTAAAGGTTCCCACTGCACATACGTGCTAGTCATGTCTGACTCTAGGGGCAGCAATCATCTCCATTTCAAAGACAAAGAGCCAGTGTTGTGCAAGTCCATGGCCACGTGGCCGGCATGGCCAAAGGCATTTTTGTGCATGGAACTCTGTTTACCTTCCTGCTTTTTATGGCAGTACCTATTTATCTATTTGCATTTACATCCTTTCAAACTGCTAGACTGGCAGGAGCTGGGGTTAACCGCAGGAACTCACGCCACTGCATGGCACCCGGGATTTGAACCGCAGAGCTGGGGACTTTGCAGCCAACAATTTCAGTGCTCTAGCCCACTGAGCCACCACACCCCTTAGTTTAAGCATCTTAGACAGAAGTAGATACTTTGGAAATAAGTGGGCTCTGCCCCCCTTAATCCAGCACCACTGCAGTTGTCCAGTTCTTGCCAGGTTTCAAAAGTTTGAATGCAATGTTAAATGAGATGGCAAGACAGGTATACTGAAGTTATGTCATGGAGGTAACATGGATATGCTGAAGTTGCATTGATGTAGGCAATTGATCCATCACTGTTAATAATCAACAGAAAAAAACTCTGCAGTGAAGTAGAAAACCTATAGGAACTATAAGGTCAAAGCTAGAGATGGGCACAAAATGAAAATATAGTGTTTCATTTTGTTTACTTTTGTTAGTAATATTTTTTTTCCAAAAGGAAATGAAACAAAACTAAAGGATGCAGAACTCTATGAGGAGGAGTTTCCTTGGACTCTTTCCTGGATGCTCCCCATTTGGAGCAGTTTGTGTTTTGGATGGTAAGGGGAAAGGTGGCGGGCTGCAGGGAGATTGCCACCGCCACCCAGCTTGTTTTGACAGCTGCAGCTGTTGGGAGTGGGTGCAGCTTTACTCCAACTGACAGATCTCACTGCAGCCCACTGACTTCACCGCTTGCCCTCTCAGCCCCCTGCTGTGTCAAGGAAGCTGCTGCTCCCCTCCCCACAGTTGGGTGGCAGCGATGAGTGGTGACCAGCAGCTTCTCTCTAGCCACTGGGTCTCGCTTCTGGTAACTGGCTGCAGCCGGAGCGATGGCTGGAGTACCCCCACCCCTCACCACCACCACTGTTGCCTGAAGTGAGATCCGTCAGCTGAAGTAAAGCCAGGACCCCGACAGCACAAGCTGTGAAAACCATCTGGGTGGCGGTGGTGATCTCACTGCAGCCCACCACCTTTCCCCTTACCATCCAAGAAACTGAACCCCAAAACCAATCCAAATTTGGGAGCTTCCAGTGAAGAATCCAGAGAAGCTCCCCCAGTTTGATTTCTGAGCCGAAAAAAGTGGTTCAGT
Organism: Phrynocephalus guinanensis; assembly: GCA_037367245.1. Classification (NCBI taxonomy): domain Eukaryota; kingdom Metazoa; phylum Chordata; class Lepidosauria; order Squamata; family Agamidae; genus Phrynocephalus; species Phrynocephalus guinanensis. Next base: position 93,020,288 of record CM074740.1, on the reverse strand, counting down.
TTGCTTTGGGCTGACATGATTTTTTCATTTCATTTCATAACAAATGTTATATAATGAAATTACAAAACAGAGTGTTGTTTTTTGTTCTGTGCCCATCTCTAGTCAGAGCTTCTGCCCGCTCAGAGCAGGGGGCATGCCTTGTTTCTACGCTGGAAAATATTTTTAAAATGGCTTCCAGGTAAAAACCTGCAAGTTGCCTGGCCAGACAGTTCCCAAAGGGGTGGACATATTAGTCTGCTACAGGAAAACAAAAGGTTTCATGGCATTTTAAAGATGAATATGTTTATTTGACATAAGCTTTTGTGGACTGTAGCTAGAATGAGATTTTCATATTAACCTGAGCGAAAACAAATACAAAAAGCATTTTATGTTCATATTCAATCATTGATTCCTGAAAGAAAGCCTCTGAAATATGAATCATTTGGTTAAATGAAAAGGAGAAACTAAGCATTTCACAATGTTTCATGTTCCCATCTTTTATCATCTTTCTTTCACCCCTTGTCTGTCAAATCACCCAGGAAATTTTTCTTATAGTAGTGTTGTAAATGTTAGGGAGTGTCCAGCAGGAATTTTTGAACTTCTAAAAGTTCCTGGATTGTTTGGAACCCAATAGAGTGATTTAGACCTATATTTACTATATTGTGTAGCTGATGTCTTCCCTCTTAGTCAACATAAGGCTGAGGGTTGAGCTTTGGGTCAAAACTCAGTCCTGCCTTTCTCCTGCTCTGTAGTCAGCTAACAGCAGAGAGAAGACACCAGGCTCGCCCTCAAAAACTTGGCATCAAAAAGTGTGTGGAAGAAAATGCACCTCTATCATTGTTGCTCCCTCCCTTTCTCTATGCTTTCACTCACCTCCTGCAAAAGGTTATCCACTCTGAGGAAAGACTCTAGTCTGTAGCAAACTAGTAACTGGTCTCCAAGTGCAGCTGCCCAAATCTTCCTCATGGTTCACAACCCAGCCCTCCCCAGATTGGAAGTCTTGACATGGGGCAGAAAGCAGGCAACCCTCTCCCCTCCAGAGGAGTAAGAAAAGTGTCAAAAGAGTTTTGAAGCCCCTACCAAACTTTTGGCTCAGCCAATCACAGTTGCCTTGAAGTGAAGCTGTGGATGCCTCCTCCTGAGGCTTGCTTTTTTGTGCATGCTTTGCCACAGGAAGACCAGTGACGATGATGATTCAGGTACTCACGTAAGGTTCTCCTGAGGAATTGGTCATGGAATCTGCAGGGGTGCTCTCTCCCCCCCCCCCGCCCCATTGCAGCCCTCTCTGTGTGCACTCAGCAATGGCAGAAGATGTAGCCTGGGCTCCTGCCAACCACTGAAAAAATAGGATGAAATGTTTAAGAAGTGTGGCCTTTTCCCTTGCATGGCCCTCCAGCTGGTTAAGCAAGTGTAGAGGATGGTGTGGGTCTAAGGCCATTACCCCATGTTAACTTTGGGCCTTTTTACACGACCCCTAAGATCCGCTGTCCACTTAAATTCGGACCAGAGATCTTAGGGGTTTGTCGCTCTTCCTCTGTCTTCCTCTGTCCCCACCCCCCTTGGCACTTCGTGGTTGCTGGCTGCCTGAGGGATGGAGAAAAAAGAAAGCAAAGACTGCCGGTTTACCTCCATTTTGTTCCGGACAGCATTCAGATCTCTTAAAGGGGCGGGGCGCAAAAAAAGAACAAACGGAAGCCAGGAGAGCCCCGCACTCACTATCCTTACACCGGATCAAATATTTGTCACCATAAAAGACCAGGTACAAGAAAACTGCTGTTTGGTCGTGCTAAAGTGGGCGGGGTCGCACTTAATTGTCTGCAAAGTCCGGAGCTGGTGGGTAAACATTTTTAAGGTCCGGACCTTGCAGCCATTTGCGGCAGAGCTTAGGGGTCGTGTATAAACGCCCTTTGTGCCACAACAAATTAAAATGTGCAATATATATTGTTGTGGTCACATGGTTTTGTTGCTGTTCCTGCATCCCCAAAGATGCACTTTATTGTTACATAAGTTCTGTGACCCCAGGAATGGGGTCCACATCAAAGTGTATTTTATTTCGTTTTCCCACTGCACTTTAAAAAAAAAAACTTTAAAAACTGATATTGGTATATCGATTTTCATTTGTCATTTGTCGAACTTTGAATACTCCTTTTTTGGCTTCTTTCCATGCATAGTGGTTTCTCGTACTGTGAATTTCCTGTCATGTGGCTGCTCCAAGTAGTGCCACTAGGTGGCCCTATGGCACCGGGACAGTTATGCTGCAGATTAAACGGTACCCCATGGTGTGCATACCGGTTTAAAAACTGCAACAGAACAGCAACAAGATTCCTCCATTCCGAGGGCAGGTACAAGGAAGATGTGCTGAGTTGTACTTTGGGGGGCGTGGTCACACTTTATTTTGCTTAAAGCGTGATGGACATGGGGGAACAATTTCCGCATCTCAGAGCACTTTCTAGAGCAACAAAGTGGACATGGAGTAACGGTATAAGTGATCAATTGCTTCCCTTCCTCACTACCCCCCACTTTGGAGGGGAGATGCTTGGAGCATGTTCCCAATTTTCTCACTTCCCAAAGATTTCCAAAACAGAGAAACTTCCCTCCCTGATCCCTGCTAGTCTCCTTTCAGCCCACACTGGAATCACCCCACATAAACTAATTCCAGCTAAAAGAAGATGAAGAAAAGGCTTTGAAAAATATGAGTAATCTCTCTGTGAGGGAACCATATAGCAATTTCAGTCATTTAAAACATCTTGGTTTAGGAAAGTCTTGGTTTGTTAGCTGTTGTTATTAGTTGTCTTGTGGATTGCTTTTGGATTGGCCATCTGTTGCCTTGCCACTGCTTTTTTGGAGTAGTTTTGGAGGATTCTTTTTCTGGCTATTTAATCATTAGGTCAGAAAAAACAACAAATGGGGGAATCTAAAATGAAATGACTTGAAGGAGGCATTATACAAAATGAAATAAATGAAAAACCGAAACAAATGTTTTACTATGCACATTCCTAAATTTAACCCAGTGCATTGAAAGAGGTGGGCCACAGTCCATGGAGGTTCAGCAAAATACAACCTATTAACCATAGGACTACCGTAAGATGCCTCGTTGTTTTAAGCAGACAGTGGTAACAATCTTAAGGTTGTTTTCACTGTTTTCTGGGCACCTGTCATACATTTGGGCATGCAACCAAATGCACAAGTGCCTGATCCAGATATGTCTGGGTATGTTACAGCTGAAACTTCCATAAATGACTGTATGGGCACTTTTACACAACCTCTAAAATCTTCTGACAACTTAAATTCGGACCAGAGATCGTGGGGTTTGTTCCTCTTCCTGGGTTCCCACTCTTTCGCACTTCATTGCTCCTGTCTGCAGTGAGGGGAGGGAGAAAAAAGGGAGAAAAGAATGCAGGTCGGAGCAGCCCCATACGGATTCCTGTCTCTTAAAGGGACGGCGGGGACAAAAAAAACAAACAGAAGGCAAGGGGAGCCCAGCATCCACAGCTTTACAATCTGCACCAGAATTTTTTTTACCTCCGGAGACCAGGTACTTGTAAAATGCGCTGGGGTGTGCTTAGGTGGGCATGGCCGTACTTTATTTTGTTTAAAGTCCACAGCTGGTGGGAAAACCATTTTAAGTTTCGCATCTGGGAGCCCTTTGCCTTGGATTTTAGGGGTCGTGTAAAAGCAGCCTATTCTGTCTAATGAAATGGTCCCCCTCAACTTTTTTTCATTCCCTAAAATTGACTGTGCATAAAGGACCTATTGCCACCTAAGAAGTTCCCTTATGCTTACTGAAATATTGGACAATCTTCTGGCAATCTACATTCATTTTGAATGTTGCTTTACTTTTAGACAGAATTGAGCTTTAGCCTCGGAATTTGAAAAATCCACTTCAAAAACTTCCCAAGTTTTATTGAAACTCTTCCCGCCACCCTTCTGAAAGCATCACAGGCTTTGCCTAATCCAGACTGTCCCGCTGCATCCATTTGTTTGCCACAATGATATTTATAACTCAATGGATTCTTTTGTTGCAAGCCAAATGGATAGAGTTAATGGCTGTACAAGGACATCCACCCCCCCCCCACACACATAAATATGTCTCCTTGATCAGGAACAAAGCAATTACGTTAGTGCGTGCCTATGCCCCTGTTTTATAGTTCTTTAAGATTTCCCTCTAAAGTACTCTGATTAGGTGCTCTCTCTCTCTTTGTCTTCCATCTCTTAGTTAATTTGACAGGTGAGGGTATTCTATAGTTCTTAGATTTTAGTAGGCGTCCTTTTCATAATAACGCTTTACTGATTTTGCTCCTAATCCTTTGGTAGCCTTTGAATCTTGATTACAAATGCACTATCAATTTCTTTTGAGTGTCTCTGCATTGTGCTCTCTGCAGGCGCGGTAATCTTTTCTCAATTAACACTTTGCAGAGATCAACCAAGATCAGAAGAATGTCTCATTCACTTTAGATTGAGGGGATATGGATTTGATAAAATTCCTTATTCAGCAGCAGCCCATCTATCTCCAACTTAGTATGTATTATCAAAACTAACAAATAAAATAAAATAAAATAAAATAAAAAGTGTATTGGCAGGCTGCCATTGTACTGCAAAGAGATGAACAGAAACGTGTTAAGGTAGCAGTTGCAATGCTTTAGGTTAGCAGCTGTGACTAGGAATGGGTGATAATTTTGTTTTGGGGTGGGGTGGTGAGGTTCATAGGACATTTCCAAAGCCAGTTACTGCATAAGGCAGATAGAAATAAAGTCAGATTTTATTCTTATTTTTTTAAAACCTGAATGTCGGGAAGCAGGAAAGTATAATAGATTGGGTTCTGAGTGTGTAGCACTTAAAAAATTGGAAGCTTAAAATTAGAGGTGATGGTACCCATGATGGTTGGAGACACAAAATTAGTATTGCATTGGGGGTGGGGGAGAGCAGAATTACTAGTGGCAGGCATGATCAAGGATATATAAACTACAGTACACAGTGCTGTGCATGCACACAGTGGCACAGAAGGAAGCATTCCCCTCCCCATGACACATACACTTTCCCCATCCTAGCCTAATTTGTAGAACAGTGTTGCTCATTTTTGCCAAGAACCTTGCTATAATAAGGCATCTTGTCATCCAGCAAATAATAGGTTAAAGGTATAGGTAGAGATGGGCACAAAACGACCATTTTTTCATTGCCGTTCTCCGTTATTCGTTCCGTTACATAACGGTATGAATAACGACCGTTGCGATGGGGCAGACTCGAACCGAACAGAACCAAGAAAATATTCTTTGGTTCTGTTTGTTTCCGTTACTGGCATTGCGCCGCTTGCACGATGAAATATGGAGCAGCGGGGGGAGCTGAGATGGGCCTGGGCCTGGCGGAGCCTCTTTGCCCCCTCTCCGCCGGAGCCGACGCGAGACCTTGCCAGTCTCACGAGAAGAGGAGGGATCCGAGCTCTTATGAGGGCTGGGCTCTGGGATCTCAACCTCTTCGTTGGCACTCGGTAGGCTTTGGAGGGGAGGATGTTGGAGCTCGGCTGCGCCTGGCACCATCTTGGCCACATGGCGAAGCAGCGACGGTGCAGCCGGCTTGGAAGCAGGAGCGGAGGGTGTCGTTGAAGCATGGGGGAAATGCAGCGGCACCCCCACACACACACAGGTTTCCTGGGTCTAGGCCCAGGTGGGTGCAGGGCGGCAGTCTGCTGGGGCGGCGGCTCCCATGGCAGAGTGGTTCCTGGGGAGAAGGGCCCCAGTTAGGGTGGTGCTGCGTGGGGTTCTGGGGTAGCGACCCGATGGGGGTGGCAGACAGCACAGCGGATCAGTCCTTGGGGAGGGGGCCCAAGGGAGGGCAGCACTCAGCGGTGCTCTGGGGGTGGCGGCCTTTTGTGGGTGGTGACCGGAGCAGCGCCTGGCTCAGGGAGGGCTCCCTGTGGCCACGGGATTACTTTCCCAGCAGGCTTTCCACCAGCCTGGCGGCGCCCGGCCCCGGGAGGGCTCCCCGTGGCTGCGAGACAGCTCTCCCAGGAGGCTTGCCCCAGCCCAGGGAGGGCTCCCTGCGGCCATGGGAACGCTCTCCCAGCCCACATGCCTCCGGCACCTGGCCCTGGGAGGGCTCCCTGCAGCCGCAACTTGTCGCACCCGAAAAACAAAGAAACGAAATGAAGCGGGCCCCGGGGGCCCTAAAAACAGAAACGGAATGAAGCAGGCCCCAGGGCCCAAATAACAAACACGAAACACCATTTTGGCATTTTGTGCCCATCTCTAGTTAAAAGCCATGACTCTAAGGAAATGGCCATGTGGTCCCAAGTAAACCAAGGCATCCTTCGCCAGGGCACAGCTCTTCAGCATTTGCGGTTTTGCTTCCATTCACTTTATATTTCTCCACAATATTTGAGACGATCCATCACTAGGACTCTGATACAGGGTGTTGGGAGGAGCTTGTGTTTCTAAAGGAAGCAGCCTGAGTACACTGGGATGAGGCAAAGGAGCTGGAGAACTAGGGCAGAACTAGGGCTGGTGTTTAACTTTTGTTGTTAAGCCAGGTTGGCTGAGAGACACTTGTGTTGCTCTAATAAACACTCTCCATGTCATCAAGGAGAGTCCATCCCTGCAAAGAGTCTAAACCAGGCATGTTCAAAGTCAGGCCCAGGAGCCAAATGTGGCCTGTTTTCAAATTTTGAGCAGCCCGCAGCCTCTTCTCCCTGCTAGCTCTGCCTGTCACACATCCCCGCTAGCTGACCCCTCCCCATACTGGATAGAGATGTCAGATTGCAGTTTTATAGTTTGTCTGCTCTCCCTTGTCTCCATCTGCCCCCCCCCCACCACCTGCCCAGCCTACCCACCCCTGGCTCCATTACTGCAGTGTCCTCCCCGCCTCCTTGCATGTCCTAGAGCAATATTGGCAAACCTGTGGCACTCGGAGCCCTTAACCTGAATACAGTTGGCTGGGCCCCTTCACAGCCACCTGAATTCAGGTTAAATTGCTGTATTGGCACTTTGCAAAAAAAAAAAATTAGTGGGTTTTGAATCACAGTTTGGGCACTCGGTCTCTAAAAGGTTTGCCATCACTGTCCTAGAGGCTTGTCTAAAGTCCGTCCTGAGGGCCAAATGCATCTGAATGGTTGGCCTCCACACATTTTCACCTCACCAAATCTGGACATCCCTGATCTAAGCATCATCACAGAGCAGGGTGAGGGAGCCATTCATAGTAATTTTCAATCCTTGTGCATTCAGAGTGTCCCTGCATTTAATTGTCCTGTGTGCACGTGATCTCCTCAACCTATTCTGTGTCAAGATGGAGGAGTCAAATGTGTGAGTTCACATTGTGCTTTCAGAGCATACCTGGAAACAACACACATGCACAGGCCAGGAGGTAGACAGGTTAGCTGGACTAGATGGGCCGTTGGCCTGATCCAGCATGGCTCTTCTTATGTTCTTATGTACTGCTTCCTACCAGCAAAGCTGGTCAACTGCCTCAGAGAGCATACATATGAAAAACTAAGAAGAGACCCCACCAGCAATTACAAGAAGAAAGTAATAGAATGCTTAAAACTCTTGGAGCAGGAAAACGCAATTGACAGGGTGACCTACCACCGGTTATATCCCGGAGAGACAGTCCCCTGCTTTTATGGACTTCCCAAGATCCACAAGCAAGGAATCCCCCTCAGACCTATTGTCAGCAGTATAAATTCAGTGACTTATAACATCGCAAAATACCTGGCAACTATCCTAGCCCCACTGGTTGGACACACGGACCACCACGTACACAAATCAGAAGAGTTTGTTTCTAAAGTCAGGGAACTCAAACTGGATACAGAGGAAACCATGGTATCCTTTGATGTTACATCACTCTTTACCAGCATACCCACCACTGATGCGCTAATAATGGTAAAGAGAAGATTAAGAGAAGACAGCACCCTCACCTCCAGAAGCCGCCTCAACCCAGACCAGATAGGCCTGCTCCTGGACCTGTGTCTGAACACCACATATTTCATGTACAGAGGGGACTTCTACAGACAGAAGCATGGCTGTGCCATGGGTTCCCCAGTGTCACCAATTGTAGCAAACCTATACATGGAAGAAGTGGAGAAGAAGGCACTCAACACCTTCCCAGGGACAACACCATCCCATTGGTTCAGGTATGTAGATGATACCTGGGTTAAAATAAAGATGCAGGAAGTACAGGCCTTTACAGACCACATCAACGCAGTGGATCCTAATATTAAGTTCACTAGGGAAGACACCCAAGACAACAGGCTGGCTTTCCTGGATTGTGCAGTCATCATCAGACCTGACCGTGGCCTAGGAGTAGAAGTTTACAGGAAACCCACCCACACAGATCAATACTTACTGTTTGACTCCCACCATCCATTACAACACAAACTAGGAGTCATCAGGACCCTAAGCCACAGAGCAGAGAGCATCCCCACCTCCTCAGAAGCCAAGAAGAAGGAAGACAGGCACCTGAAGACAGCACTTAAGGCCTGTGGATATCCAAGGTGGGCCTTCAACAAAGCAGTGGGCCATCCCAGAAGAACAAGGGATCAGTCTGAGACCCAGACCCGACGGAAGAACCTGGTCATTCCCTACATGGCGGGAGTGTCGGAGAAGCTTAAAAGGATTTTTGGCAAACACCACATCCCTGTTTATTTCAAACCCATGAACACACTAAGGCAGAGACTTGTCCACCCAAAGGATCCGATACCAAACCATAAAAGGAGCAATATAGTATATGCAGTCCAATGCAGTGAAGAGTGTTCAGACCTCTACATTGGAGAAACTAAACAGCCATTAAACAGAAGAATGGCCCAACATAGGAGAGGTAACAGCTCAGGACCAGAATCAGCAGTACACCTCCATTTGAAGGAAAAAGGCCTCTCTTTCAAAGATGAGGATGTACACATATTAGACAAAGAAGAGAGGTGGTTTGAGAGAGGAGTAAGGGAAGCCATTCATGTCAGCATTGAAAATCCCTCCCTCAACAGAGGTGGGGGGCTCCGGCATAGTCTAGCTGCTACTTACCAGGCTGTACTTTCCACAGTACCCAGGAAAATCAAGGAGCCTTCACCACCAGGTCACAGCTAACGACCCATTCTTGACAGCTAACGACCCATTCTTGATGGGTTTCAGCACCTTAGGCCATTGTTTACCTTAAGGCCATGGACACTAATGTCTCCCTAACGAGCCTATTCAGGCCTTGTTCATCTTATGAGCCAATCAGACAAGGGGACAAGAGGTCAAGCTGACTATAAGAAGGTCTCTTGCACTAGCTGTATTCAGACCGATGAAGCTGTTTGGATGAACAGCGAAACATTTCTATCTCTCAAAAAAGAAGTCCAGTAGCCATGACTCAACTCCCAGATAAACGCACCTGGATGACTGAGAATCTTCACAGATGCCTCAGAGAGCCTATACCTACAATGACATAAAGGACCTGTTTGTCCTGTTCAGGTCCCAATGTATGCAGCCATGTTGCTGGTGCTGAACTGGAGACTTTAGTTCTTACTTTTTAGTTCTGTTCCTCCACCACCCTTCACAAGCTCATCTAGTTACACCTTCATGGAAGATAGGTCTTCTTCACACTGGAAAGCACAATGCCTGTTGAATCTGGCCAATGCAGGTGGGTGGGGATTTCTATTCTGTTTACTTATAGGGACAACACAGACCAGTGTCCATTGCAGAGGGTGCAGAAAACTCTCTTTGTCTTGCTTACACTCAACAGTGTGCACATGCACACGCATGCACGCACGCACACGCGCGCGCACGCACACACACTATTTTTACCAATGCAACTCTGGAAAAGTGCTCAACTTATTCCAGAAATCTCTGTAAGTTTTCTCCTGTTGAAGCAGATTGCAGACTTTTTGTCCTTGATCAGGGAGACCTTTTAAGCAGCTTCAATCCGGCCTTCTTTGATTCTGCATGGAGAATGAGAGCAGTTTTAAGACCATGGTGTTACCTTTATCCATTTACATACATATACCCTCATTCTATTCATGATGCCGATCACATAAGTGACATTTCAGCACTGGTAAATTACCTTTCCCTTCGCTGAAACATCAGTGCGGACAATAGTCTGCCTACCCTTCTGGAAATGACAATCAATTCACAAAAGGGCATAGACCGGTCCCTTTGGTGAGGCATCTAGGGGGAAAGCAAACACGTAACTCCCCCCTCCCTTGTTGCTTAAACTTCCTTTACTGGGAATTAAAGCATTGACTTATGTCATGTCAGTTACCACTTGCGGTGGTTCCTAGCCTTGGGTCTCCAAATGTTCTCATGCTACCCCTCTTGACCAGTACTGTTAGTAGAGAAGGCTTCTAGGAGTTGTAGTCCAAGAACATCTGGGCACCCAGGATTAGGAGCCACTGTACTGTTAGAGGAACAGAAGCATAACATTTTCCTCACCAGCTAAATACACATGGTCCAATGCAAGCCAAATCCACACATGGTCTCCTGCTTAGGTGGAGTCAGAAAATGGAGTTCCCAATTAAATGGTTAAAACAGGGCTGGGGGGTCCAATCTACATCCTAATGCACTCCTTCCAAAATAGATCAGTCCAGAGTAATTTGTATCCTATCTGTTTTGAGTTCAAGTCTAGATCCAAATCAGTTTGTAAACCTACCATTGACTTAGACTGAAAAACCAAAATAGCTATAACCTTTTTCATTTTTGCAATGATGACCATGAAATGAGGAGAGAAACTAGACCTATACGTGTGTAGGGACAAGGAAGGAAATTAGAGACAGGCATGAATCAGAAAAAATGGCGATTCAAACAAATCTCAAAAAATGTTTACGGTTACACAGAGATGGGCACACAATAATGTTTCATTTTTTTGCTCGTTGCATTTTGTTTTGTTTCATAATTAATGAATTTTAATAGAATTTTTTTAAGGCAATGAAATGAAGTGAAACAATTCGGAGCTCAAGCAATCAAAACCAGCTGGGTGGCGGTGGTGAGAGCCAAAGAGCAGAGCAGGGAAATTCAAAACCTTTCCTCCAGCCGCCAGATCTCACTGCAGCCGCTTGCCTGAAGTGAGATCCAGTGGTTCCCTGGTTCAGTTTCCAGACAAAAAAAGTGGCTCAGTTCAGGCCAAAATAGATTCTTTCATTTTGTTTCATAATGAAACAATTTCTTATGTTACAAAATGACAAAACACTGTGTCACTTTTTGTTTTGTGCCCATCTCTATATTTTCCCTGTCACTAATTGATTCATAATTTCTTTTTTATTATTATTTAAACCCCTATAAAATAGTCTCCAAGACACCTTGAGACACCAAATTGGCAGGGAGCCTTCTCTACAAGCCCCACAAGTTTGGTGCAGTTTGGGTTCTGGAGATCTCTGCTGTGCTAATCGGGACATCTGAATGAGATCAACACCAGTGTCAGCAAGTGGATATTTCTCTCCTGAGAGCCTTCTCGACCTTAACTACTTGCCCAGCCACCTTTTTATGTTGGATAATAAATCTAACCCCAGGTTTAATTTCTACAGATATATATGTGTGCATCTTGTGTTCACTTCCAAATTGTAGCAGCCCTTAGAATTACTTAGAAGTCCTATTATTAGTAGATCTTAGGTCTTTCTGACAAATGGGTCAATGCTTTACTTAGTCAATCTATCTTCTGTAAGGTCTTTACTTCAGCTTTTCCTTGTACTATCTTTCTGATGCCCACCATATGATCCGTTGGGCTCAGTCATAGCCTGTAGTAGGAGTTCAGAGCTGATTTGCTATAGAACCCATTCATTGGTCAGTCCATAGTACCATAAAACTTCCCGTCAATACCACATTCCAAAAGAATCATTTATCCCCTTTCAGCTAGCTTCATTGTCCAACTTTTGCATTAGAAATACAGTGGTACCCTGACTTAAGAGCAGCTCAACTTAAGAGCAATTCGACTTAAAAGTGGAAAACTGTTGGCATTTTAATGGCTGCCTTACAAATTTTAGATATGGTCTGCTTGACTTACCTTTTTATTTTTTATTTTTTTTTATTTTTTTTAGATAGGTACACTGAATTAAGAGTAGTTTGACTTAAGAGCATGCATTTGGAACAGATTACATTCATAAGTTGAGGTACCACTGTATAATTTTCAGCTTGGTTTCCAGAGACACATCCATACTCTTAGGGATATCTGCTAGATCTTTCCAAAGTTCAATCTCCTTTTTATTTTTTGATTATTATCTCCCTTTTGGATTGACAATTTAACCAAAGTATAGGAAATACAGTAATCCCCCACCTATTGTAGGGGTTAGGAACCCAACTGACCCACAATAATGGAAAATCCGCAATATGCAGATGCTGGGTTGGGTTGGGACTGGGGGAGCACTCTGGGGCCACCTACACTTACCTGAGGCCTGGCGCTGCCCCGAACAGGCCTCCAACAGGCTTACCGGGCCTGTCAGAGGCCCCAGAAGTGGTTTCCAGTGATCCAGATGTCACTTCCAGTTTTTCGGAAGTAACTTCTAGTTCACTGAAAACCCCTTCTGGGGCCTTCAACAGGCCTGGGAAGCCCGTCGGAGGCCCTTTCAGGGCAGCGCCAGGCCTGGGGTATGTGCATGAGGCCTCAAATGGACCCAAGCAGCTTTCCCAAGAACCTTGTGTTTCATATACTGTGGTCCCACAATATACCAGGACCTCAGTATATGAACCGCAAAATGGTGGGGGACAACTGTATTCCATTTCCATGTCTTCAGTGTCCACACAAAATGGTATCTATTTCTTGTGCAATAATGGAGAGGAAACGGGCCAACTGTGAAGTGACAGCAGTGCATTTGGGGATACAAGACATAACATAATGTATTTCTCCATATGTGTAAAATAACATAGGAAACAGCCAAAGTGTGTTCAATACCGAGTACACGAGTAGATCTGCACTTGCATAAGAGAAGATTAGATCAGAACATAAAGAAAAATATATTGAAGTTTTGATGATAAAGGAAGACTCGTACAATGCCTCTGAGCAGAGGCTGAAAAGCTATTGAATGGAAATGGCCTATCTCTTCTGTAGTGAGTAGAAAGTTGGATTAGGTGCCTTACAAAGACCACTGTAACCCTATGATCCATAACATCTGAATGAATCATCACACTGCACAAATAAATCAGATTTGTTCTTTTGTACTTCTATGCACATAAATAGGCATATTTTAATTAATTATGTGCTGTGAAGAGGATTTTGACTTACGAAAACCCTGTCTGTGGTCTTCATCCAATCCAATTGGGGTTCAGGCCACCCCATGGTATGGAATCAGCATTGGTTGCCCTTCAGGATGACCTTTTGAGGGAGGCCGACAAGGGCAAATCATCCTTTGATACCGTTGATCACGGTATCCTCCTGGGGAGGCTCTCTGAGTTGGGAATTGGGGCAATGCTTTGCAGTGGTTCTGTTCCTTATTGGAGGACCGTCCCCAGAGAGTACAGCTGGAGGAGGTGACTTCCACCCCTTGGTCCCTCAATTATGGAGTGCCACAGGGGTCAGTCATCTCCCCTATGCTCTTCAAGATAGATTACTGTAACGCTCTCTACATGGGGCTTCCCTTGAACCTTTTTCGGTGACTGCAGTGGGTACAGAATGCGGCAGCCAGGTTGGTGGTTGGTGCGGGCAGGTTTGACCGCATCACCCCCATTCTGGCTCACCTGCACTGGTTGCCCGTTGCCTTCCGAATAAGATTCAAGGTGTTGGTTTTGGTTTACAAAACCCTCCATGGCCTGGGTCCTGATTATCTGGCAGAGCGTATCTCCCTATGATCAGAGCTGGCCCGACCCACCCGATCCTCTATGGCTCGCTTGCTCTGGGTTGCCACCCCTAAGCAGGCCCGTAGGGTGGCCACTCACAAACGGGCCTTCTCAGTGGCCGGCCCAGCACTTTGGAACTCATTGCCGAGCAAGGTACGCCAAGCTCCTTCACTGGCATCCTTTAGAAGAGCAGTTAAGTCCTGGCTATTCAGGGATGCCTTTGGCAATTGCTAGGGTTGTATCAAGGTTTTTTTTTTTCATTCCTTAGTTTTTACGCCTCTTACCTAGCAACTTGTACATTTTTAAATTGATGTCCTGTTTTTATCTTCTTGTGTGAACCGCCCAGAGTTCCATTTGGGAAATGGGAGTAGTATATAAATGCAAAAGTAAATAAATAAATAAATAAATATATGAGCCTGCTGGGGGAAGTCATCAGGAGGTATGGGGTTTCGTATCATCAGTACGCTGATGACATCCAGCTCTATATCTCCTTTTCCCTATCTTTCATCCCTGGATCGTTGCCTGGATGCTGTGCTCGAGCAGATTAGGGTGAATAGACTGAGGTTGAAACTGGGCAAGATGGAAGTTCTTGGGGGGGGGCAATGGGTGTTGGCGGCTTGGGAAGCTCCCTCAGTTTTGAAAAGCTGACTCTTCCCACGCAGGATGAGGTATGTAGTCTGGGTGGAATACTGGACCTGGCACTCGCCATGGAAGCCCAGTTTGCATCAGTCATCCGTTCTGCACAATCCCATCTCTGGGGGATCGCCCAGCTGCGTGCCTTCCTGGACCCCGGCACTCTCACTATGTTGGTACATGCATTCATAGTCTCAAGATTAAACTACTGTAGTGCACTCTGTATGGGGCTGCCTTGGAAGTTAATGTAGAGGCTCCAGCTAGTGCAGAATTCTGCAGCTAGACTAGTAATGGGTTTAAGGAGATACCATCATATCACCCCTTTGCTGACCACACTGCACTGTCTACCAATCCGCTACCACATTGACTTCAAGGTGTTAGTGCTGACATACAAAGCCCTAAACCAGACATGTCCAAACTTCAGCCCTCCTGATGTTTTGGACCACAGCTCCCAGAATTCTAAGCTTAGATTGCCAATGGCAAAGGACTGTGGGAGTAGCAGTCCAGAACATCTGGAGGGCTGAAGTTTGTACATGCCTGCCCTAAACGGTTTGGGACCTTGTTATCTGTCAGAATGGCTCCTACCATAGAATGTCACCCTTAACACTTGATCTTCTCAAGCAGGTCACTTGAGGGTGCCCACCCCTAAGGAGGCCCAGAAATCAATAATGAGGAACTTGGCTTTCTCGGTGGTGTCCCTTCGCTCTTAGAACCAGCTCCCTACCGAGATTTGTCTGGCCCCTAGGCTGTCAGTCTTCAAAAAGTATCTCAAGACTTAGCTATGTAGAAAGCCTTTCCCTGGTGATTAATCACTCTTTTCTGATTCACTGATCTCTAATCTGTCTTTTTGTTTTAGTTATTCCTCTATTCCTTGAGTGATTTTTATGATATTATTGTTGATTTAGTTTTGTTTATTAGCTGTATTTTTATTATATACTGTTTTGTTTTTTTGTTGTTTTATCTGTACACTGCCCAGAGTGGTCTTGTTGCTAGATGGTACAGTGTATAAGTCCAATAATAATAATAATAATAATAATAATAATAATAATAATAATAATAATAATAATAATAATGTAATCAGAAATGGGTAATCCCTTTTCCTTCTGATGGTGCCCTAGGACAGTGAAATCAGTAAAAATCCACAGAAGAAAAAGATGCATGCAGTCTATCATCCTGCAGTCATGATCCCACCAAAATTTAAAAAGAAACAGCAGAAAGCAATGTGTGTGTTTGCGTAGACTGGTAGTGTCAAGGCGAAGAAGACAGAGATGAACTGCGCACATGTCAAGTCAAGTCACGTCAAGCCCTAGAAATTCAACAGTTTGAGGTGAATGACATGAGGGTGCACTCTCTATTTCCATGCGCAAACTGGAATAACCATTGAATTTTTGTTTATGCAGGGAGAGATTCATGATAGGCTTCATGACCATTGCTACTGACCAGCGGTACTCTACTGCCTCACAAATCTGTACCCCTCCTCTTAAAGAAGGTATTCCTCTGCACCTAGTGGTAGAGCCAGCCTGGAGAGAAGAATCTGGAATTCTAACATTGAGGAAGATGTTTAGTTGAGGAGAATTTCAGAAACACCACTCATGTCACCTCAGATTTGCACTGATTTCTCTCCTTGGAAGGAGGAGGAGAGGTTGAAACACACGAACAAGTTGAAAAAGGCTGAAATCCTCTGTGTGTTTTATGAAACATGACTTCACAGTGCTCCCTTCTCTGGAAATGAACTAATAACCCTGAACCACTCATTGATAATGAAGAAGTATGGGCAGTTTTAAGCAGTATTTTGTAAGAAGTGCCCTTCTCAATCTTCCTGCTCTGGAGGTGTAATTAAAGCACTGATCCACTAGAGGCATGCCAGCCTCATCTTGACAGCTATAATACATCATTTTCCCTTCATTCTTTTAATTACTCTCTTTCTTTCTTCAGAAGACATCTTTAGCTGTGTAATGCAGCTGTAGGTCAAAGCACAGCAGTTTTTCAAAACAAATACTACCTCTGTAAACCTGGCAAGCTTGGCTGAATTGCAATCAGCACATTGTAAAGCTTTGAAGCTGACTTTCTGTATAGTTTGGAGGACTCAAGTGACATCTTAATTGAGCAAAAGAGTAGAGGAGGAAGAGGAGGAATGAAATCAGCAGAAGCTGTAAGAGGTCATAGAAGTCAGACCCGAGGCCATGAATCTGGGATCGGACAGACTCTTCATCTTTAATTCAGGAACCAGGATGACTTTTCACATTTTTGAAATTGATGGAACAGCTTTGAACCTCCACAAGTGAGAGGGATGAATGTTGTAGAAAAACATGGACTGAAGAAAGTTGAATTCAGCTGGGTGTTTAGTCTTCCTCAGTTGGCAATGAAGCATGTCAGAAGAGGAGAACGCCAGTACACTAGCTGCTTTATTTGTGCCAGGAGGGGCATTTTCTAGTAAATATCAAATGCTACTTTTCAAGATGTTCTTATTATGTTATTATGTAACAGTACTTAAAGAACTGTTGACAGGGATTTTCCAAATTTTAACTCTTTCTTACTGAGACTCTGTTATTTTCCCTCAAAAAATTATCAGAAAGAGATTGAAATGTAAGGGGTGTTGAACAAGTTCCTTATTCATCATTGTAACAAGTAACTAAAATTTGT
Source organism: Phrynocephalus guinanensis (assembly GCA_037367245.1). NCBI lineage: Eukaryota > Metazoa > Chordata > Lepidosauria > Squamata > Agamidae > Phrynocephalus > Phrynocephalus guinanensis. The sequence goes on along the minus strand of CM074740.1, from coordinate 93,003,315 downwards.
TACTATTATAATGACTAATGTGAATGGTTTTCCCTGGGGGGAAAAAACTAACTTCCCAAACTCTGGAAGTAGTTCCTGTTTGTTGCACAGGGCAACTAGAAAGCCAAAGCCAAGAAATTTCAATATTGTAGCTACGATAGTGGTGTGAGTCTTTAGATTTGTTTCAGTCAGCCATTCCCAAACTTCTAAGGATCTTGCCCTTCATATCCATTTCCAGGGAACGCTCACCCCCCACCTCTCAATTACCATCATCCAACCCCTTCTTAACAAACAATTCAATTTGTGATTTTAAATTCAAAGCAGACCTAGTTATTTCAAAAATAATTTTAAATTTTAAAAATAGTAGAGGTAGCGTAGATGCATAAGCTGCAAGTAGAGTAGAACCATAGAGATTTGGTAAGTCAACTGCTCTGTAAGTTCCATTGATCTCACGGGCTGGCTCCATTTGTGAGCCTTGTGGTGCTGTGGTTAAATGCCTGTACTAAACTGTGCTCACGACCTGGGGTTCAATCCCAGGTAGCCGTCTCATAGCTGACTGAGTCTTCCATCCTTCCAAGGTCATTAAAATGAGTACCCAGCCTGCTGCTGGGTGGGTGGGTGGGTGGGCAAAGTGTAGCCTGCATTAAATTGTAAACTGCCCAGAGATTGCTTGAAGCTCTATGGGATGGTATATAAGCAGAACACGTTTTTTGCTTTTAACATGCTAAGCAACAAGTTTCAACTGTAGTTTTTCTTGCCTCAGTTAACAGAAATGTAAGTTATCTTAAGAAACAAAATGAAATTAATGTGAAAGATAGCAACACTCTCACAGTGTCTATTCCACCGCCACCCTTGAAATTTATTGACTTCTCACTAGGGTCAATTTCAAAACCAGTGTGTCAGGTGCTGAGAAGAACTGAATGAACATATGAAAATAATGTTGAGTGGAACTGGGGAGCAACAAAGGTTGACCTAAGGGGAATCAGCGGTTTCGTTACTACCCTTAGCAGTCTGCCACTGAGGCAGTTGCCTCATGTTGACCAAAGGTAGGACCAACCCTGAAGGACTCTCACCTGAGGCAGTGGTCCAGCCGTTGACTTGCCTAGGGTTGCCTAGGTGGATGGTCAATGCTCATTGGTAACTTCATGGAGGATAGGGCTATCAATGGCTCCCATTATGGCACATAAATATTCCCTTCCCAGCATCAGAGACCACCAAATGTCAGATGCTAGGGTGCATGAGTGTGAGGGTCTTTCCCCCTCATGTTCTACTTACAGGCCTCCTATAAGCAACTGGTTTGTGACTGTGCCAGTGAAATATTCCAGTAAATAGTCCTTTGGTGTTTTGCTGTATCATTTAATACCTTGATAACAAGTCTCCTGAAACAAATACAGTTGTATTACCACATAGTGGGCGGATTTTTGTCTTGCATTCCGATTAAAAAAATAAGGCTGGCGATTATCCAGTTAAATAATAAGGAAGTAAATAAAGCACACAGAGAAGAAAGAGAATAAATGAGAACTGAGTAGGCTCAGTCTAGGAAAACTGCACTGATTACTAATCAGAAAATTATATTTTTTTAAAAATTGAGAGATGGGGAAAAATAATTGTATGGGTCTCTAATTTCTCAAAAGCTTAAACATTATACTATGGGAATTATATCCATTTCTTCTTAAAGGGCGATCATTGTCAGAGGACGAAATTACGAGATGATCACAATTTCATTTGTCCGTATAACGTTTAAGGTCTTCTGGTACTGAAGATATTATAATACTGATAATTATCTACTTTTTCCTCCCTGTTTTTCTATAATGCAGCACAGCATCCCATTATGTTTTACATAATTAGCAATATTCTTTGTATAATACAAATCTGACAAATCGGGCCTTAGAAGTTGTAGAGAGGCAGATAGGCTATTAAGGTTGGAAATTAATGATCTTCATAGGTCAGAAGCATTGTACAGATCATCATAAAATGTTTGCACTGAGATCACCAGGGTTTCATGCACTCATTAATATTTAAGAACATTTTATTTTCAGAAGGAAGGGGATCCATCAGGGACCATTTCTCATTATTTCACCTCTTCTCCCCACGCCCCCTTCACACATAGCCATTATGCCATTGGGAACCACTCTGCCATGAAGACATGGTATGTTAAAGGAAACTTGTACTTTAAGAAGGATGTAGAACAACTATTATCAAATTAGGAGTGGGAAAAGATGGTTAGCGGTAAATCTCTGTCTCTGCCTCAATCTCTTTTATTGTTGGAGAGTTAAACCGTGATTGAAACTTAGGGGAAATATATTGACAATGAAAGCTTCTGAACAACAAAATACATTATTTCCCAAAGTAATTAGTTACTGTTATAGTCATATTTTTTTAAAAAAAACTATTTATTTATTATTTTGATTTGTTATTTGAGTAGAGATTATGAGTTTTATTTCCGCCAGTTTTTCTTTTTGCTATCTTGCTTTAGTATTAGTATTATTATTCTGACTTTTTGCTAGTTTTTGCTAGTTTTTCCTTTTAACTTTGGGTTCCGCTGTTTGCTGTTCATTCTTTTTATGTACATTCTCTGGAACCAATTAGTACTTCTTTAAATTTTGAATTGTGATATCTTACATTTGTTAACCGCCTTGAGTTCCAATTTGGGAAAATCTGGCAGTATATAAATAAATAAATAAATAAATAAATAAATAAATAAATATTCCAAGTCATCCTTTTAAAAAGTAACTAAAATAGTTCCATTTTAGTTATTTTTGAAAATGAATACTACTCTGTGCTACAGATGACTTCCATTAATGACATCAACAGCCACCATTTTGTGAGGCCACACCACCACCACCATTATCTTAGAAGTGCAGAGCTGGAAAGGCCCTTGTGGGTCATCAGGTCCACCCCCTGCCAAAGAGGGTCTGTGGAGAACTTTAACTCCCAACCTCTGTAAAATGAGAGAGGGAAAAAGTGAAAAGTAGTTTAGAGTTACAATTATAGCACAAAAGGCATAAAATTATCCCTCGTTCAAGTACAATCCCAGTGGGAAACCTAAGTCTATCATATTGTTACATTATTATTGGGAAAGGGGATTGATTATAAATAACACCTTAATTCCAATCAGCTACTTCCAAACGGGACTCTCCCTCACTGAAGAACTACTGAGATGGACTGTAAAAGCACCAGTCAGGCATCATTCCTTCACCGAGCACAACAAAAATTGATGTTTGGACCGCGAGGTCAATGAGAACTCTGTGGTTCTATCAGTGGCAAAACATGGCAGACTGCGTCATAAGTAACTTCATTGTAACAATCCAGTTGCATGCAAAGAGGATCTTGACATGGTCCACCACATGTGGTTGATAGTAGTGACCAGTAAGAATGGGGGAGACAGATGTGATAATGATTCTAAGCAATGCAGTCAGAGGAAGAAGCATTTTATCATTGGAATTCCCAGGGCTTTGCTGAGCCTAAAGCCTGGATCAGCTCTGAAACACCAGCAAAGGGGATTCATCTCAAGACTAGAGATGGGCACAAATAAAAAAAATGATGTTTTGGTTTTTCATTTTTCGTTGTGGGTCTGTTTCGGTTCATTTTCATTTTTTGTGAATTTTTTGAAAAAAATTCATTTCATTTTTTTTTGCTTTTTGTTTTTACCTGCTTTTTGCGCGACTTAAAGCATTTCCGCACGCGGATGTCCCCCAATGCCCCAGAGCAGAGCGAAAACACTAAAAAAATGATGCTGGCAGAGACACAGTATAGACTAGGGAGGCTGCAAAGGCAGCAGCGGGTGTTGCCCAGGGCATAAGGCAGCCACAGAGTGACTGCACTGTGGGGCAGGGGAGGGGACTCACCGAGAGGTATGCACGCACACAGGGAGGCTGCAAGAGAAGTCTCTTCTTTCTCTCCCCTAAGAGCCAGGCTGCAGCCAGCAGGAACACAGAGAAGCACACCTGCCTGCCTGGCCTAAAGTGATGAGTTGCAGAGACAGCAATCCCACCCTAACTCCCACCGCAGACTGCAAGGAGGATGGGGGCTGCCAAAGCTTTTTATGCCCTCTGTGGCTGCCACACCTACCCAGTCTGCAACCTGGGCAGGCTATTGGTTGAAATTGTCCAAAAATTTACATGATCCCATCACATGGCTTGCATCCATCTTGTGGCTGGAATCCATTTTGTGTCATCCTTAAAGGGAAAAGAAAAAATACATCGCGATGGGAGAACGACAAAAACAAACGTTTTAAGGACCGCAACCCCCTTTTAGGTAATAATTTCAAATAATTATCATTACATTTTTACGGATGTCCAGGGCATTTTAATACCCAAGAAATCCATATTAGGCATCTGGGAGCCGTTTTGGGTCGATGTCCCCTAACTCCCCTTAAAGGAAAAAAAAATACAGCGATCTGAGAAAAGACATAAATGCACGTTTTAAGGACCCCAAACCCCCGGTAGGTATTATCAGGCAGAATAAATAATTATTGCTGGGTTTTTATGGATATTTAGGACATTTTTTAACATTTAAAAACAGCTCATTTCATTGCGCGTCACCATTAATGAAAACGAAATGTAACTAACCTAATTTTCGTGCTTCTGTTAGGTTTGTTCCAATTTCATCACAATTTTTGTTATTTGTTTCATAACAGAACGAATTTTTTCCATTTCGTGCCCATCTCTACTCAAGACTCTGGAACTGTTTACAATGAAGGAGAAAGCATTAAAGCTCTGTTGGCATGCAACTCAACACCATGGATGTAAACCAGCAGGCAGAGCTAATGGTGTTGAACCTGGAGTCTGGCAAGAAAGCAGACTTACCAAGCAGATAAATAAAATATTACTCTATAGAGATTTTTTTATTTTTTCTGCCTCAGTGTTCTCTTCCCTTTTAAGCAATTGTGCCATTAGATTTTCTTTTCCAAGATCAAACATCTCAGTATCTTCATTCCTGTTTGATTCCACCAGGCAGAGACAAGTCACTTCCTGTGTGTGATCTGCTTTTTTGTTTCCAACTTACTGCACGAGAAATAATGTGATGGGAGGTTCCTGAATGGCAGGGGGTTGGACTGGATGGCCCTTGAGGTCTCTAACAACTCTATGATTCTATGATTCTATGGCCGCAGCCCTACCAGCGTTTTCTGTGTAGTTTCATGGTGGCAAACTGTGCAGTAAAAGATCGCATGCTAACCGGGAAGAGAAGTAAATTCTGGTCCCAGCCGACCACACCCCTCGAACAGCAGTTTCAGCTAAGTTTCCTAAGCCACTGCCAGCGGCTGGGTTTAGAAACTTTGCTCGAAAATGCTTACTTATTTGCTTCTCTAACCACGACAGGACCCCGAAAATACGCAGTAAAATCTGTTGTTCCCTTTATCATCATGGAGGCTTGGAAACTAGAGCTGGAAAGAAGAAGAGAATGTGAAGTAGACAGGTAGAGACCGAACCAGAATACGAAAATATGATGCAGAAGAGAGGACACTAATTGCACATTATAAACCATGTGACCGCCCAAAAAATATGCAGGGAATTTAAATACGAAGGAAACTCTGTTAAGACTGTGACCTATTATGATTCTGTGATCTCCTGGAAACTTCTGAATTGGTTTTTCTCCTTTGCCTACCTACGTTCAAATGCAATCAGTATTAACCCTATTACATTTACTTTTTAATTACTGGTTTAATACAGCCTTAATCATATTTAGAGCAGGCCCACTGAAATCAATGGCAGTCATTTATAACTTTTCAATGGCTTAAAGTTCCCTTTATATTCGTGACTTTCCTCTTGGTATAACCTAAATTTGGATTCGACCCTATGTGCTTTAATCTTTTTTTTTTGTTTCACAAAGGTCATGCATACCTAGATCATTCCCTTTTTCTTCCTCTTTATTATATCATTACAGGGTTGATTAATCTTTACAATATTGAATTATGTAGAATTTTTAGGATGGAGATTTTCCCCCACATCTTTTCCTTCCAAGTGGAAATAAAACTATAGGAATTTATCATACTCTTATCCATGTATGTGGCATTAGAAATTTCACTGAGGAAGAAAAGGTAGCCCCTGTGTGACTTATTTGCTTCTCCAACCAGAAGAAAGAGGTGAGGCAGAGATATTGGATGAATAAGGGACACCATTTTAACTTATTGGAAGTAGTGGTGAGGCCAACATTCTGTGAGAATTAGAATTATAGGATCATAAAATCATAAAAGTGTAGAGCTGGAAGGGACGCCAAGGGTCATTGGATCCAACCCCTGACAAAGTAAGAAATATACAGCCAAAGCATTGCTGAGAGATGGCCATCCAACCTTTATTTAATAACCTCTAGTGAAGACATCCAAAATCAGCCACGTTACATAGAAGATGGAGCAAGTTTGGATTTTTTTGTGGCTCCAGAGGGCAGAGCCTACATTAACGGGGAAAGAGGTTTCACCCAAACTTTGGGAAGCAGAAAGTGCTATTCTGTAATGGAATGGACTGCCTAGAAAGGGGGTGGAGATGGCCTCTTTAGCTGTTGATTTCCTATGTCTGGGGAGATTCTTAGGTGTGATTATCTGGAGGTTGAGTCATGGCAACTGGATTTCTTTTCTTGTGAGATAAAAATGTACATGGATGAGTAGAGAAACTTTTCAGTCTCACAAGAAAAGAAGTCCAGTTGCCATGACTCAACTGTTGATTTCTTTTTTAATATAGGGATTGGACTTTATGACCATCGAGCTCCCTTCCTGCTCTACATCACATGATTCTGTGATCTAAGAAAGCTCCACCCCCATGGTTGAGCCAATGATCACCTTGCAACAACTTCAATAGTCTAACGGGGTAACGGTTGGTAGCAGTGCCTAATTTTGGGTAGCAACAGATTTACGGGCAGCATGGTCTATTATGTAGCCCTCTACATGCCTGGTATTTGTTAGGAAAATAACAATCTTGCATGCAGCCTAACACTGAGTTTCAGTGGGAGGAAGAAGCTTCCACAAACTGAGGTGTCTCCTGCAACTGACCAATTAGCAAAGTTCTTTTCCCTGCCAATGCTGGCAACTGCTGATATAGTGAACCATATATATATTAGGAAGGTTAGAGAAAATAAGTCAGCAAGAGTTATTTTGCCTCTTTATAAATCTATGGTGAGGCCCCATCTGGAGTATTGTGTACAATTCTGGTCACCATACCTCCAGAAGGATATTATGACAATGGAAAAAGTACAGAGGAGGGCAACCAGAATGATTCAGGGACTTGAACACCTTCCTTACCATCTGAGGTTGCAACAGCTGGGTCTCTTCACTCCTGAACAACAGTGCCTAAGAGATGACCTGATAGAAGTTCATGGGGTGGACAAAGTAGATAAGTAAAAACTATTTTCCCTATTGCACAACACTAGAACTAGGGGGCATTCCATGAAACTTTTGGGTGCTAGATCTCAAACAAAAAAGAGAAAGTTCTTTTTCACCCAGAGGATCACTGGTCTGTGGAGCTCCCTGCCAGAAGAAGTGTTGACAGCCTTGACAGCTTTAAGAAAGGATTAGACAAGTTCATGGAGAACAAGGGTATCAAAGGCTATCATTATGGATGCCTAAGGACAACCTCTGGGTTGGACATCCAACCCATTGGCATGATATCTCTCAATACCATTTTCAGGGATTCTTAAGGAGGTGAAGACATCTGCTTGGGAATACCCTGAAGCAAATGGTGAGCCACTGTGTGAGACAGAATGCTGTACTGGATGGGCTGTGGCCTGTTCCAGCAAGGCTGTACTTATGTTCTTATGTTCTTATAGGGATCTGTTTCCAGTGATCCCAGAGTGCAGTACACATAATAATGGGCTCATATTAGAGGAATTCAGATTAAGGCTGAATATCAGAAAAAAACTTGTTCATACTTAGAGCAATATGACAATGGAACTAATTATCGCTAGAGGGGGTGAGTGCTCCAACACTGGAGACATTCAATAGAAACTGAGCAATCATCTTTGAGATTTGCTTTGATTTGGATTCCAACAGTGAGCAGGGAGTTTGACTCAATGGCCTTATAAGACCCCTTCCAACTCAGCGATTCTATGGTTCTTCTTATCCTAGATCCACAATGGCCAAATCTCTACCCTGGCTCTGAAATCTGCTGTTTTGGAGTTGCCCACAATTTCCTACCATCTACCACCAGCAGAATCACTGCTGGCAAAAGCTTTTTGCTCTTATTGTTTCCTTGCAACAAAACTAGAATACTGGTAATAGCACATTTTCTTTCAATTCGTGGACTCATCTCTTTTGAAACCCTGGATCCATTCCAACTTCAGGATCTCAATCAGACAGCAAATCCTGGTTAAGACTTTTGTCACACTGTTATGTCCACCGCCTGAAGTGATCAGCAGACCTCCAAAAATTGCAGATCTTTTGAAGCGGAAGCTTTATTGCCTTAAAGCTTTTATGGTGCCCCCTCTGGAATATTTTAAGATTTAATACTATATAATACTTCCAGACATGATCTCTTTCCCCTTACTTTGAATTTTAGTTCTTTCCATTATCAGACAATCCCTTTGCTTCTATGGACTGTGGCGTGTGCTCTATTATTGTAAGGTATTTTATAATACTCTGTCACAAAGCAATAAAGTGTTTTTACTTTATTTATCCTTAACACTAAACATGATTTTTCCCCTTCCCCTTCTACATTGCCTTCATATTCGCCATGAGATTGATAAGGGCATTGCTAATTTATTGGGCATGGCATTATGGCACATAAAATTTGCAATTTAATAAAAGTATTTGGTAAAGGTGCCATTACATTTGCAGGGAGTTGTAAATGTTTCAAGCATTTGTTAAGTTTTACGAGTGACTTGGATTTCAGAGGAGTCCCATTGGCTGAAGGTGGCATTTCTCTTGAATAGGTTTCCTCCTTTCATGGAAAAGTTTTGGGCCAATACGGTTCTTCTACATGAGGACAAAGACTTAAAGACACAATTCTGCAAAGTAACAGATTTCAGTGACATTTCCATTTTGGTATTTTCCAAAAGATTTGGACAATTTATTTATTTATTTATTATTTATTTATTTGTTTCATTTATATACCGCACTATCTTCCTACAGGAACTCTAGGCGGTTTACAAGATAAAAACCTCAAGGTAAAAAACAGTATGATCAAAAAAGAGGGGAAATACCCTCGGCAGGATGGAGCAAGGACATACGAGGAAGAACAAAAAGAAAAAAGAAAAATGAAAGCAAAATAAACAGATTAAAATAAAATGGAAAATTAAATTAAAGGTCGCCATATGCCTCCTTGAAAAGCATAGTTTTCAAAGTCTTTCTGAAGGTGGGCAGGGACTGTGCAAGGCACAGCTCACTTGGTAGATGGTTCCACAACCCGGGGCCCACAACAGAGAAGGCACGGCTACGCGTGACCGACCTCCATGCCTCCCTAGGAGTGGCCACCCTAAGTGAGTGCGCCTGCGACATTTGGGTGGGCCTGGCCTCAGTTGACCTCTGGACGATACGCTCCAACAGCTATTCAGGACCCAAGCCATGGAGGGTTTTGAAAACCAAAACCAGGACCTTGAACCTTATCCGGAGAGCAACAGGTAGCCAATGCAGGCGAGCCAGAACTGGGGTGATGTGATCATATCTACGAGCACCCACCACCAGTCTGGCCGCCGCATTCTGCACCCGCTGGAGTCTCCGGACAAGGGTCAAGGGCAGCCCCACGTAGAGTGTGTTGCAGTAATCAATCCTTGAGATCACAAGGGGCTACACAACTGTCCTCATGGAGGACTTATCGAGATACAGATGGATCTGGGTGATCCTGCGGAGATGGAAACAAGCAACCTTGGAGACAGCCATTACCTGGGCTTTCAGGGAGAGGGCCGAATCCAAGACCATACCCAGATTCCTAGCCCTGTCCGTAGGCTGGAGGGAAACTCCCCCCAGACTAGGGAGGGGGCCATTGTACATAGATGAGGGCACCCCGAAGAACACAACTTTGGTCTTCTCCCAGTTCAACCTGAGCCTGTTGGATCTGGTCCCATTCCAAGACCGCCTCCAGGCAAAGATCGAGGGAGCATACTGCCTCCACTGCAGAGGTAGAAAAGGAGAGATAGAGCTGCGTATCATCAGCATACTGATGACAGCGAACTCTAAATCTCCTGATGATCTCAGCCAGCGGCTTCATATAGATGTTGAACAGCATGGGGGAGATTGCCAACCCCTGGGGCACCACACATAGGAGTGTCCAAAGGGCCCCCCCTGCTGGAACTGCTGAGTCCGGATGTCGAGGAAGGATCAGAGCCAGCAGAGCGCTGAGCCCCCGATTCCCGCCTTGGCGAGCCGGTCCAGCAGGATACCGTGGTCAATGGTATCAAAGGCCGCTGACAAATCAAGGAGGACTAACAGGGAGGAACACTCCCTGTCAGCCTCCCTGAGGAGTTCATCCTGCAGAGTGACCAGGGCAGTCTTGGTCCCATGAAACGGCCTGAACCTGGACTGGAATGGATCCAGAATATGATTTTCCTCCAGGTACGACTGAAGCCGGATGGCGGCCACCCTGTCAACAACCTTGCCCAGGAAGGGAGCAATGGCAATTGGGCAATAGTTGGCAAGATTGTTTTTTGTACAGTAGGACCCCAATATCCGCTAGGGAATGGTTCCAAGCCATCCCGTGGCTAATGAAAACCGTGGATAAGAGAGAACACCAAAATGTTCCCCCCAAAACTGCTGTTTTGTGGTGGTAGCTTGCTTTACAGCTGCTGTTTTGCAACAGTAGCTTGCTTTACAGCTGCTCTTTGTGACAGTAGTTTGCTTTGCAGCTGCTGAATTATTTATCCTCTGCCAACTGTGGATAACTGAATCAGTGGATAATGAATCAGTGGATACGGCGGTCCTACTGTACTTCAAAGTGTCTGTGGTTTCTTTTTTCTTGTGCCCTTTCCAATGTAATGCTCTGGTAATTTCAGCCTTTTAACTGCGTTAATTCAGCGAGTCTCTCTCTTTATGTGTGTTTAGGTGTGTCTACACTATAGCTGGCTGGATACCTCAGTGGCTTTGTTGTCTGGGTACAAAGCCAGATATTGGGAGTTTTATTCCTTGCAGTGCCTACCATGAATACAGCCAGCCTGCTTGGTCTTGGGCAAGCTGCACAATCCAAGGGCACCTCCAGAAAAAGGGAATGGTAAACCACTTCTGAGTTTTGTCTACCTGGAAAATTCTGAAAAATGTTGGCTATCACAGCTTCCACTTTGTCTTGTCTCCATCCTACAAATTCTGGGATTTATAATTTGATGAGATAAAGGACTCCTTAATATCTCGCTGACTTAAATAAACCATTGAGGACCACCATAAGTTGGAAGTGACTTGATGACCTTTAACAATATAAAAATTATAAGTTATGTGTAGAGATGTGCTATAACTGTCAGCTTGTTCCTCAGTTCCAAGTGATGTACTTCACAGTTCCCTGATTAATAATATACATCACATCACATTGAGTCAGGGTGGTATTGGCTAAAATGATGGCAGTGGTGACATCAGTTGTCTGTTAGGAGCCAAAGTAGCATCTTTGGCCATCAACAATCTGCACCAGAAGAGCTGGTGATGGCCACATATCTGAACGAATGGAAGGAAAATAAGGTTACCTGCAGCTATTTCTCATTTGAACCAAAAAGTTTGCAGGCTTCCCATTAGCACCTTTAGGGCTATCGTAGAAACAGAATGGTGGTCTAGACAGGTCTTGGGTCTCATTCAGCAACATGTAAAGATGGTCCACCCATATTCAGAGCCCCTTTCCAGGTCCCAAGGAAAATCCCAATTGAGTTTTCTTTTTCTGTCATAACTAGAGATGGGCACAAACCAAAAATATAGTGTTTCATTTAATTTGTCTGGGAGTTGAGTCATGGCTACTGGACTTCTTTTTTGAGAGATAGAAACGTTTCGCTGTTCATCCAAACAGCTTCATCGGTCTGAATACAGCTAGTGCAAGAGACCTTCTTATAGTCAGCTTGACTTCTTGTCCCCTTGTCTGATTGGTTCATAAGATGAACAAAGCCTGAATAGGCTCGTTAGGGAGACATTAGTGTCCATGGCCTTAAGGTAAACAATGGCCTAAGGTGCTGAAACCCATCAAGAATGGGTCGTTAGCTGTCAAGAATGGGTCGTTAGCTGTGACCTGGTGGTGAAGGCTCCTTGATTTGCCTGGGTACTGTGGAAAGTACAGCCTGATACGTAGCAGCTAGACTATGCCGGAGCCCCCCACCTCTGTTGAGGGAGGGATTTTCAATGCTGACATGAATGGCTTCCCTTACTCCTCTCTCAAACCACCTCTCTTCTTTGTCTAATATGTGTACATCCTCATCTTTGAAAGAGTGGCCTTTTTCCTTCAAATGGAGGTGTACTGCTGATTCTGGTCCTGAGCTGTTACCTCTCCTATGTTGGGCCATTCTTCTGTTTAATGGCTGTTTAGTTTCTCCAATGTAGAGGTCTGAACACTCTTCACTGCATTGGACTGCATATACTATATTGCTCCTTTTATGGTTTGGTATCGGATCGCAAAATACCTGGCAACTATCCTAGCCCCACTGGTTGGACACACGGACCACCACGTACACAACTCAGAAGAGTTTGTTTCTAAAGTCAGGGAGCTCAAACTGGATACAGAGGAAACCATGGTATCCTTTGATGTTACATCACTCTTTACCAGCATACCCACCACTGATGCGCTAATAATGGTAAAGAGAAGATTAAGAGAAGACAGCACCCTCACCTCCAGAAGCCGCCTCAACCCAGACCAGATAGGCCTGCTCCTGGACCTGTGTCTGAACACCACATATTTCATGTACAGAGGGGACTTCTACAGACAGAAGCATGGCTGTGCCATGGGTTCCCCAGTGTCACCAATTGTAGCAAACCTATACATGGAAGAAGTGGAGAAGAAGGCACTCAACACCTTCCCAGGGACAACACCATCCCATTGGTTCAGGTATGTAGATGATACCTGGGTTAAAATAAAGACGCAGGAAGTACAGGCCTTTACAGACCACATCAACGCAGTGGATCCTAATATTAAGTTCACTAGGGAAGACACCCAAGACAACAGGCTGGCTTTCCTGGATTGTGCAGTCATCATCAGACCTGACCGTGGCCTAGGAGTAGAAGTTTACAGGAAACCCACCCACACAGATCAATACTTACTGTTTGACTCCCACCATCCATTACAACACAAACTAGGAGTCATCAGGACCCTAAGCCACAGGGCAGAGAGCATCCCCACCTCCTCAGAAGCCAAGAAGAAGGAAGACAGGCACCTGAAGACAGCACTTAAGGCCTGTGGATATCCAAGGTGGGCCTTCAACAAAGCAGTGGGCCATCCCAGAAGAACAAGGGATCAGTCTGAGACCCAGACCCGACGGAAGAACCTGGTCATTCCCTACATGGCGGGAGTGTCGGAGAAGCTTAAAAGGATTTTTGGCAAACACCACATCCCTGTTTATTTCAAACCCATGAACACACTAAGGCAGAGACTTGTCCACCCAAAGGATCCGATACCAAACCATAAAAGGAGCAATATAGTATATGCAGTCCAATGCAGTGAAGAGTGTTCAGACCTCTACATTGGAGAAACTAAACAGCCATTAAACAGAAGAATGGCCCAACATAGGAGAGGTAACAGCTCAGGACCAGAATCAGCAGTACACCTCCATTTGAAGGAAAAAGGCCACTCTTTCAAAGATGAGGATGTACACATATTAGACAAAGAAGAGAGGTGGTTTGAGAGAGGAGTAAGGGAAGCCATTCATGTCAGCATTGAAAATCCCTCCCTCAACAGAGGTGGGGGGGCTCCGGCATAGTCTAGCTGCTACGTATCAGGCTGTACTTTCCACAGTACCCAGGCAAATCAAGGAGCCTTCACCACCAGGTCACAGCTAACGACCCATTCTTGACAGCTAACGACCCATTCTTGATGGGTTTCAGCACCTTAGGCCATTGTTTACCTTAAGGCCATGGACACTAATGTCTCCCTAACGAGCCTATTCAGGCTTTGTTCATCTTATGAACCAATCAGACAAGGGGACAAGAAGTCAAGCTGACTATAAGAAGGTCTCTTGCACTAGCTGTATTCAGACCGATGAAGCTGTTTGGATGAACAGCGAAACGTTTCTATCTCTCAAAAAAGAAGTCCAGTAGCCATGACTCAACTCCCAGATAAACGCACCTGGATGACTGAGAATCTTCACAGATTCATTTAATTTGTTTTTCTTTTCCCTTTGTTTTGTTATTAACAATTTTTAAATGAATTTTCAGAACAAAATGAAACAAAATAAAATGGTGTGTTATGCTATAAAATGGTTCCCCTGGGTCCTAAAGGCACCAAATTTGGTGGGTAGCTTCCTTGGACTGTTCCCTGTAATCCCTACGTATTTGGAAACATTTGGGGTTCAAGGGGCCAAGTTATTGCACTCCAAAAAAATTGCCTTTTTTATTGATGGCTGGTGTGCTACTTTTGAACACTTTGTGGGCTACTGTTAGTCCGTGGTCCACCTGTTGTGCAGGCCTGACGTAGGAAATCATATAACATCTTAGACATGACCTAGAAATGCTTGTCACTAGAAGAACTCAGCTGCTGAATTTTATCTTTTGGATTATAAATCTCAGACTAGGGAATTCTGGAAACTGCAATCCAGAAAAATGAAAAATCCAAATTCTGGAAGAACCAATTGTTTTAGAGAATGTGGGATAATGAGTCTACCTCTTTTCCCTGCAGCCTTTAGTTTTAAATAGTGCAGTAAAATCTTTATGGCAATCTACACAGCACAAGGCTTTCAGCTTGAGCTGAAGTCTCCTTGAAATAGTGGAAAGAAAAGGCAGTACTATACAGAATCAAGGTGAACATGGTTCTGCTCATTCAACCTAACAGAGTGCATCCACCCTGATTCTGGTTGTGATCAGATAACAAGCAAGTAGCCCTACCCCCTTAATAATGACTTGCCCCCTGGACACATGAGGGGAAATAATGAAAGAGAAAGTCACCAGGGAGGAGAAAGGAACGGATGAGTAAACCATGTGAAAGCAAAATGAGTTGGTAGATAAACTATGTCTGTGAAGATTCTCAGTCATCCAGGTGAATGTATCTGGAAGTTGAGTCATGGCGACTAGACTTCTTTTCTTGAGATATTAAAACATTTTGCTACTCATCCAAGCAGCTTCATCAGTCTGAGGAAAGTTAGTGGAGAGTCCTCCATATTATAGTTCACCTTCATTTCACATCACCCTGGTCTGAATAGGATCACAAGTTGGACAATGACCTGAATAGGCTCGTTAGTTGGACAATGCCTTAGGGTACATGAAAATCCCACCTGTGCATCCTTTCCCAACAGCCATTAAGCATGGGTTGTTAACTATGGTGGAGGTGTGAAGTGCTTCTGATTTGTCTGGGGATTGATGTAATGCCCACTTGATAAGTAGCAGACAGACTGTGTCTGAGTCCCCTGTTGAGAGAGGGGTTTTCAATACTCACATGAATGGCTTCCCTGGCCCCTTTCTCAAACTACCTATCTTCTCTGTCTAATATATGTACATCTTCATATTTGAATGGGTTCCCTTTGTCTTTCAAGTGGAGTTGTACTGCTGATTCTGGTCCTGAGCTGTTGCCCCTCCTATGTTGGGCCATCCTCCTGTTCAATTGCTGTTTAGTTTCTCCAATGTAGAGGTCTGCACACTCCTCACTGCATTGGACTGCATATGCTACATTGCTCCTCTCATGCTTTGGTATCAGGTCCTTTGGGTGGACGAGTCTCTGCTTTAGTGTGTTTGGGCGTTTGAAGTAAACAGGGACATGGTGTTTGCCAAAAAATCTTTTTAAGCTTTTCCGACACCCTACCCATGTAGGGAATGACCAGGTTCTTCCGTCAGCTCTGGGTCTCAGGCTGATCCATTGATCTTCTATGTCAGGACACTGCTTTGTTGAAGGCCCATTTTGGATATCCACAGGCCTTAAGCACTGTCTTCAGGTGTCTGTCTTCCTTCTTCTCGGCTTGTGAGAGAAACTATGGTACCTAATCAATGAATGTAATCCTTTTGTTCTTCACATTTTATTTTTATTTTTATAGAATAGTAGCAAAGCCTCTGACAAATATTGAAGCCACACCAAACTGACCTTTGACAGCCATGTTTTCAGGGAGATATGACCAGACAGAAACATGACAATGTTATGCCTGTTAGCATTGTCCCTTGTCATCTACCTTTGTTGGTACTGGGATACTTCAGGCCATTGAGAACCTCAGAGAGACTTGAAATCTCTTGAAATTTAACTTTCTGAAATCTGGGCTTGAGGCCTGCATGAATAAGAAACATGTCAGTTTATTAATGAAGAATGACCACTTCTCATCCCACATGGGGAAGAGGGAAATACATGACACATTAGCAGTGAAAGAACATGAGACAACCCAAATGCAAATATTGATAGCTGAGAAAGATAATTAAAGCTCTTGGGACGGTGATTATGAAAAGGCAGTGTGACAAGGTGCACGGATGTTGACACAATATATTTATATTGACAGAAAATGTCCAAGAAATCTTTCTTTTACAATAGAGCTGTCATGGTTTTTCCCCCTGTATGATACAAACATTTATTGACTTTGTGTAAGGAGAGCTGTTATAACTGTCTCATTGCCTTATTACTCAATGACACTTGGTTAAAGACATCATAGTCGCTACAATATAAGATCTGTGGTGGATAACTGCTGCACCACAGAGATATTCCAAGTTGCAAATGTATTTGAAGCAAGCAACATTTGAGAAAGTGAGGACATTAAGGGACAGAGAGATACAGAGAAATAGGTCCATGTCAACATATTGGCTGAAATTCTGTAGTTCAAGTACAGCTAGAATAGACCCATTGATTCAGTGGGATGTGGTTACATGCCTATACTGCAGCTAAAACGGTACTCATGAATTGGGGTTCAATCCCAGGTAGCCAGTTCATGGTTAACTCATCCTTCTATCCTTCTGAGGTCAGTAAAATGAGTACCCAGCTTGATAGGGAGTCAATATGTAGCACGCATAATTAAATTTTAATCCTTCCAGAGAGTGCTTTAAGCACTACGGGGGGGTGGTATATAAGCAGAACACTTTGCACTTTGGGTGAGTCAATTCCTCTGTAATTTCCATTGTTTCAAATGGGTGTACTCTAGTTGTGACTTACTCCAGTATAGTAACCCCCATCTTTGCTGTACTTGGGTTGTCCCTTACTGCTCAATATGTTTTCCATATTCATTCTGTTTGTCATTTATTAAAGCAAAAAGCAAAGTGTTCTGCTTTATATACCGCGCCATCACCACTTTAAGTAGTCTCTGGGTGGTTTACAGTTTTAATTACAGTATTGCAGGCTACACATCCCCCCCCCAAGCAAGCTGGGCACTCATTTTACCGACCTCAGAAGGATGGAAGGCTGAGTGAACCTTGAGCCAGCTACCTGGGATTGAACCCCAGGTCGTGAGCACAGTTTTAGCTGCAGTACAGACACTTAAACACTGCGCCACGGGGTTCTGTGATTAATTAGGGATGGGCACCAAACGAAAAAATAAACACTGTTTTGTTTTTTCGTTGGCTAGTGAAATTGAACAAAACAAGACTGGGAAATATAAAAATATTTTAGATAAATAAAATAACAAAAATACTTTGAAGGGCCAGAAGTTGAGATTCACTGCACTAGACTGTTCTCAACTATGAACACAGTTTCTCTGTGTGTCCAGAAGCCTTACTCATCATCTATATCACCCCACTCTCTTCCAAAACAGAAATTAGGTTGAACAAAATGGAACCCTGATACTTTTTCTTCTCCTTCTTCCTCACTTTCTTCCTATCTGTGATACCCATAATTCCTCCATGCAGGCACACCAGCACCAAAATTATAAATGAAAAAATATTGCACAGTTATCATTGCAAAAATTCGTATTCATACAATTAATAAAGAAATGCCACCTTTCTATAAATCTCTTAGGTTTGTATTCTGCATCAAGTAACTGTCCTTTATCCTTTTTTATAATATATAAATTTAGGGAAATATGCTTTAGCCCATAAGTACTTATACCAATTTGAGATAGAAGAGGAAGGGGAAAATTTGCATGTAGAAGCAATTACTTGTTTTGCAGCAATTAAGAAGCATGCAGCTAATTGCAGATCTTCTAGCTGAATATCTTTAATATACCCTAACTGAACCTTGATCTGTGTCCTACCCCATTATAACTTTTATAATTTTCAAAATCTTCAGCCAAAAATGATATGTTTTAGAGTGCAAAGAAAACATTTATAACAGATACGTGGCATCCAGGAGAAACTTTAGCTCAGCTTTACTTGATATGCATGCATTAATCCATTGCCTATCGCTGCAACAGCTCATGGCTACCTTCTCAAAGAGTCTTTATTTCTCCAGAACATTTTAGCGGTACCAGAATACTTTGACCCACCATGAACGATCTGGTTCCATATTAAGATATTGCTCCAAACAGGTTGAACACATCTATGCAATGCAACCAATAAGGTGCCATCTGAGTACTATACAGAACAGTGTGACTCTGTATCAGATTTGAATTTCTTCACAATGTGACCCTACAAAAATGCTATCAGACCACTGGTTCTTCCCCAGTCTAGATCTGCCTATTATGGCAACTGCATGCCCTCCTAAGACCTCCATTTTCTTAGTCCTATTGAGGTCTTTTAACGTAACCACTGCCCTGTGGCACAGTAGTTAAATACCTGTACTGCAGGTAAAACTGTGCTCACGACCTGGGGTTCAATCCCAGGTAGGAGGCTCAAGATTCACGCAGCCTTCCATCCTTCCGAGGTTGGTAAAATGAGTACCCAGCTTGCTGGGGGGGCGGGCAATGTGTAGCCTGCATAGTGTAATTTAAAAATCTGTAAATTGCCCAGAGACTACTTGAAGTGGTATGGGGCGGTATATAAGCAGAAGCAGAACACTTTAAGAGAATGGAATCTAAGACCTGCATAATATGATGCAGCACAAAAGTAGAGCAACTTTTGTGCTCTGAATATTTTGTACTAAACATATATCCCCTTATGATTCAACCTGCTCGCTGGGTCCAATAGTAGCAGACCAAAACATCTGGATGACCACACTGTGACATTCCAAAAAGTTATGCACCCCATGTGGTCTATTAACTTACTAAGTTGACAGTCAATGGTATTCCCTCAGCATATTGCCTAAACATAGTACATCCCTAAGAGCATACATTGAACCCATGGTTCATGCCCAGGAAATCAAAGAGGAAGGGCTTCAGCAACAGAGTTGGTTCCCCACATCCATGAGTTATTTCCAAAGATGGCAAGAAAGTATAATGTTAAACACAAACACACACAACATTAGGCAATGAACTTTAGAAATAAGTGTGATTGTGAACAATAATACCCCCGTCTGATGATATGCACAGATGAAATTGTTCTATAAATGGTGTTAAAGTGCCCCCCCCCAAAAAAACCCAGTGATTTTTGTCTTGGTTTTGTCAAATAGAGATATTCAAGTGTACACACGTTTCATCTTTTTAGCGATGGAAAGAGTGGGCTTTCTCCAGAGACAAAGAATCAGTGAAATAATGTGGTGGGTTAAACTAGGCAGAGGAAGCTCAAATAATTAGATAAAGTTAAAACACCCACACCCACATAACCTGGCACATGAGACGTTTTATACTCTCACTTTGTTCTACATTTTGGCAGACTCTGTTCATGACAGATTTTTGTGTTGGGGACGGAGGCCAACAATGACTCTTCCCCCTAATTAGGAGCTGAAGTTCTTTCACTTGTTGTGAACTCTATCCAACCACGGTAGGAGAAAGTTTATTTTGGATACATGTTTGGAGATACAGTGTGTGAGTGATTGAATGAGTGTGTGTGTGTGTGTGTGTGTGTGTGTGTGTGTGTGAGAGAGAGAGAGAGAGAGAGAGAGAGAGAGAGAGAGAGAGAACATGGTTGTAGAAATTAAAACCAAATGGGACAAACTGGAGGGCAAAACAACCTTGGTTTTAAGCTGAGAGCCAGTGAAACATGAATGGGACCCAAAGGGATAGCCACAGTCTCAAGCAGGGATCCAGCCCTCTTGCATGAGAGGTGCCTCCCTCTGCTTGGTTTGGCAAGTAAGTACTGGCATGCACTGTGGTAGCAGCAGCTTATTTAAATCATTTTCTGGAAGTTACTGGAACAAGAGAGAGGGAGGGAAGTAGGGAGGGAAGTAGGGAGGGAAGTATACTGAGGGTAGGAGATGGGGCCTTTAAGATGTAGGAGGAAAGCAGTAATTCGGATATTTATTTATTTATTTATTTATTTATTTATTTATTTATATACTTATATACCACCTGTCTTCAAATAGAACTCCGGGCGGTTTACAACAGTATACTAAAAATAAAAAATAGAAAACAGAAAACAGAAAACAGAACGTAAAACACAAAACAACAATAGACTTTAGAGATGGGCACGACTTAGCGGTATTCCCGTTTCCGTTTCCGTTACTCGTTTCCGTTACTCTACGGAAACGGTAACGGGAATCACTGCCCCAGACTTCGAGCTCGAACCGACGAACGAACAATTTGGTCTGATTTGTCGTGCTCGTTACTTGCATCGCGCAATGCCAAGCGGCACAGAAAAAAAGTTTTTAAAAGTAAAAAAAAAACCCGATTCCCGGCCCTAAAAGTAGGCGAAAACTGTCTGAGGGCACCTACCAGGCCAGAAGGGTGTTTTATTGGGGGGGGGGGTTCCCCGCCCCCCTCTCCTTGGCTATTGCTACTGCTGCGCTGCTGGTACCAGGCTGGGAGGGCGCATCCATTTGCCATGCAGTGCGGGGGATCCAAAATGGCGACCGCAATATTTTTTTTGAAATCGTTGCCCAAAACCCCACCAAAGCACCACAGAAACATGCGAAAATTAGCTATTTTAAATGCTTGAATTTTTACAGTAGCAGCAGTGGGTTTTTCTTGCAAAAAAAAGTCTCCGTTGATTTTATTTTATTATATTTTATTTTATTTTTTTACACCTGCACATTCGCAATGATGGGCTCGCCCATGGGAGTGGACCATGCAAAGTTTTGGAGCCATTCCACCAATCGCATGGCCAGGTTTTGCTGACTGTACCAGGCTGGGAGGGCGCATCCATTTGCCATGCGGTGGGGGGGGATCCAAAATGGCGACCGCAATATTTTTTTTGAAATTGTTGCCCAAAACCCCACCAAAGCACCACAGAAACATGCGGAAATTAGCTATTTTAAATGCTTCAATTTTTACAGTAGCAACAGTGGGTTTTTCTTGCAAAAAAAGTCTCCGTTTATTTTATTTTATTTTATTTTATTTTTTTACACCTGCGCATTCGCAATGATGGGCTCTCCCATGGGAGTAGACCATGCAAATTTTCCACCAATCGCATGGCCACTTGGCCAGGTTGACCACAGAGACTTCTGGGATGTGCCAATCGGGCATAAACAGCCCACTAATCATAGCCCAAACCCGAACCCTAAGCCTAACCCATACGCCAGTACACTGTCCTTCTAAGTGGGTCAGAGAGGCACCCAGATGCACCCCAATACTCACCGTAACCTCACCCGTAACTAGCCTAACCCTAGCCGTTGCGCTAAGCCGTCTTAACCCTAAGCCAGATCTACTTGCATTGCACTACATGCAAGTACGTGAGACACAGCGGGTGCAAAGAGTCTGCCAGTCCGTCACTTGTGGCTCTGGCTGACTCCTGCAGCTCCCTCCAGGAGCCCGCTACCCCCTCCCCAAACCAGTACTAACGACAACGAAAAACGAAAAAACGAACCGACTAATTTTTGCAAATTTTCGCGAAAAACGGAAACGAGCCGAAACGGAACCGGCCCGACTAACGACAACTCGAAAAAAATTTTTTCAAGTCGTGCCCATCTCTAATAGACTTCTACAACAAATTGGTAGGCAGCATAAGTTATAGGTCCAGAAAAGGAAAAAAAATTAAATTAAATTATATCAAACCTTACAGAATTTTGTCTCAAGCTAAAAGAGAGTATAAGTTCTTCTTCTTCTTCTTCTTCTTCTTCTTCTTCTTCTTCTTCTTCTTCTTCTTCTTCTTCTCCTCCTCCTCCTCCTCCTCCTCCTCCTCCTCCTCCTCCTCCTCCTTCTTCTTTCCATCAAAGCAAAAGAGAGGGTTGAGCCGCGTGGCCATCACAAAACACAAATGCAAAAATAGCCTACAAGTGATACCTTTATAGGCCACTAATAGAAATAAAAAGCATTGCAAGCTTTTGAGTGCAGAAAACATGCTTCTTCAAAGCAGGTCGGAAACATTCAAACATGGCAAGAGATGTGCTATGCCAGGTTATTCTTAATGTTCTTGGCTGGATGGCACAAAGTTAACAGCAGGCCGATATGAGGGCTGAGATGGGAGAGCAGATTCACACTAATTGGGACGATGCTGAACAGGTGGGTAGCATCCTCCCAAGCGTGAATCTCCTTGAATACATATGATTTGGTAAGGGGATTAACCCCGGATACTACCCTTTGCACTACAGTTCAGGTCTCCTTGGCAGGTTAAAATGTTAGTTGTTTGAAGTTAATTATTCTAAATAAACTCTGGCCCAATTTACCCAACATGCAGTTCTCTCGTCTCTTCATTTCCAGGGCTTTGGGGGGGGCAAAGAAATTTGGATGTCCTCCTGGCACTTGTCTTTCCTGTCCTTCCCTCCATCTAGAGCAGAGGATCTCCGGGTGTTCTTCGACTAAATCTCCCAGAAGCCTTCACCACTACCTGTGCTGACCAGGATTTCTGGGAGTTGTAGACCAACAACATCTGGGGACAAAAGGCTTTGAAGCACTGCCAGTGACTGTTTGACACCATGATGGGAACAATCGGTTGGGAATGTGCCTGTCCCCACGGCAATCTGTGTGTTCGATGCCAGAGAGGAGCCGGGCTGAATCCGAAATTCAACCAAATCAATTCACCTTTCTCTCATGTTTGCCACCTCCCCTACTATCTTATTTTATTTTATTTTCCTTGCTCTTTTATGTCACACCCATTGGTGCAAGGCACTATGCTGATGAACACTTAGCAATTGATAAAATCAGACAGAAATAACAATGCATCAAACAGAAACAAACGTAAAAACAAAAGAACAAATGAACTCAAGACATCACAAACAGAGATAATAGGGCAGGCAGCGTGTTCTCCAGTTTTCTCTCTCTGGATCTTATATTCTCTCAGCTCTAATTTACCAGTACTGGGAAGTTCTTGATATTAAATGAAAAGCAGGAGCATTTTTTTGACATTTACTTCCAGGCTGCCAAGAAGTTTCTGGCATACATCGCTGTTCACCAAGTTCCAAATGCCTTCCCCCAGCTTGTTTTGCCTTGTTGCTGTTTTGACATATACATTGGAAAAAAACAATTGGCTTGTGAAAGTGAGTGCTAACAAGTACTAGTCAAGGCAGAATCAGGTTTCTCGTAATCTTTACTTCGAAGGTACACTGGGGTTCTCAAAGGTTAATGAACCACTTGTGGTAGCACTTTCTCTCACACTTTAACTCTGCTTTATTCCTGATAGAACCATTAACTTCTCCACTCACCTTTCTACTTGCTACTATTACAGACATTCGGCCTACTAAAGCTTTCTATTGATTTTTACCAGGGCACTTTTATAAAATGTAGCTTTAAATACCTGTGGTTTTTCCATGGTCATCTAGCACCATATGTATAGACAAAGATTAATTTCACAAGGTTTCCCCTGCCTTCTCCTGTTTATTTTTTTAAAAATACATTTCTCAAGTCTCGTCACTCAGATGCACGAACAATAAATTTATCTCCAAATTTTTATCTCCCAAAATATTTACTTAGCTAGGATGCTTCTTAATCCTTTAAAAAGTGCAAGAGTGATACCAGCTTCCTTGCTGTGTTTTACCCAAGCTCAGTAAATAGAGGATGCCCTGTCCCCTTCAGCATAAACTAACTACTGGTCTTCTCTCTCTCTCTCTCTCTCTCTCTCTCTCTCTCTCTCTCTCTCTCTCTCTCTCTCTCTCTCTCTCTCTCTCTCTCCTTGCCTACTCTTGGCTCTGCTGCAGGCTAGGCTTATGCAGAAATAATTCTGCGGGTTTTTACAATTCCTGTGAGACAGATGTCTAGGATGTAGTCAATCAACCAGTTAATATAATCCAGCCATATACAATATGAATTCCACCGACACATCTTCAAATGCACAAATAATGGGGATGGGACAAGTTGGAATGTCTCTTAAAGGAAGCAGAGCAATTTGATCTTTGTGTCCTCAGTTAGGGCACAGATCCTATTGGGTCGCTACCACACACCCTCTACTATACATCTTAACAGGAGAAGGCCACATTTGGATTAAAAGAGAGTGAAGAAAGGCAATTTGGTGAAAACAATGCTGGCTCTGTGGATTTTTTTTGTGGGGTGTAAGAGTAAAGCTTCAGGGTTCCATGACACCAATTGAAGTCTGAGGGAATGGGTCTCCTTCGCCAAATAAAGGCATAAATCTCAGGGTAGCCAGAATTGGAAGAGGAGAAAGCAAAGCAAAGCAAAGTGTTCTGCTTATATACTGCCTCATACCACTTCCAGTAGTCTCTGGGTGGTTTACAGTTGAATTATAATATACAGGCTACACAATGCCCCCCTCCTCAGCAAGCTGGGTACTCATTTTAATGACCTGGGGAGGATGGAAGGCTGAGTAAACCTTGAGGCTGCTACCTAGGATTGTACCCCAGGTCGTGAGCACAGTTTTAGCTGCACTACAGGCATTTAACCACTGCGCCACATATCTGGTCCCAGGCTGCGTTTCTCTGTGAGTGAGTGTCTGCGTGTCTTCGTGATCTGAGTGAGGGTGTGTGTGTCTGAGTGTTTCTCTGTGCATGACTCTCTGTGAGCTGAGTGAGTATGAGTGTGTGTGCGTGTGTCTGAGTGAGCTGCCTGGGACCAAGAAGCCTTTATTGATAACAATAACACAATGAGAATGGACAGAGGAAATATGGTAATATCCCCATTGGCGGGGAGGGGGGATGCACCTTATCTCAGAGGAACATACTTAGCTAGTGGGGAGTTATTGATAAGGACAGAGGAAAGGAAGCTTTGGGCTCAGCCACAGGCCAGCTGTGCCCTGATATCCTGCCATTGTTTCTCTGGCCTCCTGACCTATGCCAGGTCAGTGTGAGCTTAACTGCACTGGGTTCCCTACTTGCTCTGAATGTGTTTGTCCAGGGTTCAGGCTGCCATGGTGCCCCCAGCTTATTTTGGGGTTCAGAGTCCGTTGGGGTATGGAATCCTCACACGTCTGCATGATGGAATGAAAGGGGAAACAAGGCTCTGGTCAAACTTGAAGCCAGTGGAACAATATGGACCAGCTACGAGGTCGAAGACTTTCAGCAGCAACAGTTGGAGGGCTCACCGTAGATCTTGGTGCTTTGGCAATATCTTAACATAGAACCACCTATTGATGGCATTAATGACTCATAAAATGGGGGTGGGTTTTTTTTTGAAGGGAAGTATCTTGACAATGAAAAGTGACTGTAATTGACTATTTCTCTTTGTTGTTTTCACGAGCTATAATGAAATGTTTGTCTCTATGCTTCTGATAAAAGAGGTGCAGAAGACCCCTGGCCTGCCTTATACCCCTTTGGAAACTCATTAGCCTGATCTGTGTCTGGTTCTATGGTGGTATTGGAAGACACGTATCGGGGGGGGAACAAGAGCTCCTGCCCCGGGGCACAGAGATCTAAGGGCGACATAAAATATACTCCTCTCATGAATCTGGAGGAACTGGCAGGGTTGAGAACACCCTGAGCTACACACACACACACACACACACAAGCCACCTCGGTTCAGTCTCCAGTTGAGCCAGCCTGCAGGGAGGAAAGGACGGGGACTGAGCTTTCCATCACCAACCCCCACCCCCCCACACACCCCCACTGCCTGTACATCACAGGAGCAAGAGGGCCATAGCGGGAGGGGGCAAGGTGGATCAGCATGTGTCCTCTGTTGCCTTCATTCATGGCTGGCCTTGACTCTTGCACGCGGGGCAGCTTGACACCCTGGATAAGACCCTTTGGCACAATAAGCCTGCTCTTCCTTCCCTCTTCCTCCCCAATTCTCCACTGCCCAGACACCACTCTCTCTTTTCCGTCCCCATCGACCACTCTTTGGAACCACACCAGTTTCAATTCCAAGCTGGTTATTCTCTCTTCTCCTCCCCTCCCTGGCAGGGGGTCTTCCTCACTCTCCTTCACTCACTAGCTTCCCGTGTGCATGCCTGAGGGGCCACACACGTGGCTAGAAGCTCGACCGCATCCAAGCTGGCGCACGCTCACGGGCTGCTGCCTCAAAGGTATTTTGTGTCACGCTTGTCTTGAGGGTTCCCCATCCCGTCTTCTTCAGCAAGAGTTTGGGGACATGCCATTTTTGTTATTCTGATGGAATTCAGAGTTCTGACCTATGGCTCTTCAAAGTTGTGGACTCTGTATATCCTCTCCCCTCCCACCCCCTGCACCCCAGTTTCCCCTCCCTCCTCCTGCACCCAGTTATTAAATTGAAAAACTGTAGTTGTGCTACAGAGGTGATGCTTGGGGGGATCACCTGCTTGGCACAATCCACATGCTGTGCGGTTTGCACAGGAGAGCATTGCCCAGGAGACCCCCGAAGAGGGCGTGAGAAAGAGGGACCATTCTCCCCTCCCACACTGTTCCCCCAGGATCGGGCACCCCTTGCTCAGTGGATGAGATGCTGTTGGGGGAAGGAGGGGGCGCAAAAACTGACTTTGTCCCCGGGTGAGCCAAACCCCAGCTAAGACACTGGGTATTGATGTATTTTGGCTTTTCTGTGAAAACCCCATACCTACATATGGGGAAACTCAGATAGCAACTTCAGGTCAGAGGCCACGTGTTTCATTTTTCTCTTTATTTTTATTTTCCTCCTTGTTTTTTCCAGCTTCCAGGAGCAACTTTCTAAGGAAAAGGGGAAAGGGGGCATCTTAAAAGGGCAATGTTCACCAAGCTCTTCTGATACTTCTTAGAAGAGCAATTTAGGAAGACTCTTCTTCTCTCCACTGTTTACACACTCTCAGATTCAGGTCCCCTTCTGATTCATGGACTAGAAATTAGTGAGTTTGGGGCCACAGCTTTCTGATAATTTAATCAATCACTTAATGATAATCTAATCATAAATTAATTGTACAGAAAGGAAGGCAAGGAAAGTTGATTTCTAAGGCAAAGACTTTCTCTTACTGATGCCTTCCCGTCTCCACTTGTAACTGCAATGTATGAATGTTGTATCTAAAATAGATCAGTTACAGGTCTTCCCATGGATGATGGAAACCATGGGTAAGAGAGAACACAGAAAAACCCTAACCAAAACTGCTGTTTTGTGACAGTAGCTTGCTTTAGGCCATAATAAGAACCTATGGTTAATAATTTATTTTCCAATTTTCCCTTCACTATGATGTAACTGCCACCAAGGTCTCTCATTTGATCTATCACTTCAAACTTTGAATTTCTCATGAAAATTATTGTGACTCCTTGGGGTTTGTTTGTTCCATTTGAAAAGAAATTGATCGCCTAACACTGAATGTTTAAATATCTATTTTTAATTCTTCTTCTGATGAGTCTCCTGTAGCAGCGATACATCTGCCCAAGCTTTGAATAGTCTTGATGACCCTGTATCTTTTAACTGGTGACCCTGAACCGGCTGCTGTTTTATAGCAGTAGCTTGCTTTACAGCTGCTGTTGGTGAAAGTAGCTTGTGCTGCAGCTGCTGTTGGTGAACGTAGCTTGCTTTGCAGCTGCTGAATTATTTATTTAAATTTTCCCTCTGCCAACCATGGATAACTGAATCCGTGGTTAATGAATCAGTGGATACGGGGGTCTTACTGTAAAAGCAATTGGTGGTGGTGGTAGGGTTGTTCCACCCCATTAATCCCTCTGGGCTCCTTGCTCACCCTACAGCAGGCATGTCCAAACTTCGGCCCTCCTGATGTTTTGGACCACAACTCCAGAATTCTAAGCTTAACTTGCCATTGACAAAGGACTGTGGGAGTTGTGGTCTAAAATATCTGGAGGGCTGAAGTTTGGACATGCCTGCCCTACAGTCACCCTTGGGAATACAAATACTCCTCATCTAGATCTTTTTACACATTCCTCTATGGACAGTTCTCATCCCTACTTCTCATGCTTCTCCGGGCATGGCTGCCTATATCTCAATGCCTACATTTTGGTGCTTTTTGTTCCCATATTTCCCAGTCCAGCTGAACAGTTTCATGACATAGCCAGTGTGCGTTTCTCCCTTTGTAATATTTAATGATTAATTTTAATCAGTTCTTTTCTGAGTTATGAAACGTTTGCTATCTTCCTTTTTATATGGCCATGTTACAGTGACACTGCTTACTAGTATACTAGTATATATTCAACTTGAAAAATGTTCCACAAGACAGCTGTTGTGAGTTTTTTTTGGGCTGTTTGGCTGTGTTCTGGAAGTTTTTCTTCTTGACATTTTTGCCAGACTCTGTGGCTGACATCTTCAGAGGGCAAGGAGCTTAAGGAACTAGGAGTTCTCTCTGTGTTCAGGGTATAGAGTGGCAAGTCACAAGATACTTTTTTCTAATAAAAGTACACAATCCAGAGTCCTAATGCACCATGTATTATAATGCACCCTTCTACTCTCTCCATGGGGTTCAGTGATCTCTGTAGAGAAAGGTGAACATGCAGAATAGTTAACATTTGCACAAACAGGCACAAATATCATTCCACATCTGCATGAGCAGAATGGATCCACTCTCTCACTTTCCACACCCTAGGAAAAGACCACAATGCAGAGTTTTCTCCAAATTGTCTCCCTTTTCCATTTCTCTAATGGACACCATTCTTTCCATACAATGTCACAGGTCCATTTTGAAGAAAGAGTGGTAGTCAACCCAGCAAGAACATAGCTCCCAGCTGATTCTTTTCCCCTTGCAAAGAAAAAAAAAATAGAGAGGAAGGAAATGGCGGTGTCCTTTTAATAGTGAGTGCCCTTGAATCTGATTAAATTGTCTCCGGCACCAGCTCTTCTTGGGATAGAGAGGGTACAGAATTTTAGATGACCATTTGCACAAAGCTCCATTGGGAACCATCCAAACCGACAATCCCCTACCATCTACCATTGCCTACCAGATCTCACCACTAGACTACGAGCTTTTTCCTAGCTTCAACCTCCAGTTTGTCCACTGGCACTGCTAGGTCCTATTCCCATTGCTACCCAGCAGTATCTCTCCAGCTTGCCAACAGATGATATTCTACCACATTAGAAGTACTGTCATTACATTTGACTTTGGAATGCCTAGATTGGAAATTTCTTAGCTTGAGATGGGCACGACTTAGCGGTATTCCCGTTTCCGTTTCCGTTACTCGTATCCATTACTCTACGGAAACGGTAACGGGAATTACTTCGCCAGAATTCGAGCTCGAACCGACGAACGAACAATTTGGTCTGATTTGTCGTGCTCGTTACTTGCATCGCAGCGATCGCGCAATGCCAAGCGGCACAGAAAAAAGTTTTTAAAAGTTAAAAAAAACCCGATTCCCGGCCCTAAAAGTAGGCGAAAACTGTCTGAGGGCACCTACCAGGCCAGAAGGGAGTTTTATTAGGGGGGGGTTCCCCGCCCCCCTCTCCTTGGCTATTGCTACTGCTGCGCTGCTGGTACCAGGCTTGGAGGGCGCATCCATTTGCCATGCAGTGCGGGGGATCCAAAATGGCGACCGCAAATTTTTTTTGAAATCGTTGCCCAAAACCCCAACAAAGCACCACAGAAACATGCGAAAATTAGCTATTTTAAATGCTTGAATTTTTACAGTAGCAGCAGTGGGTTTTTCTTGCAAAAAAAGTCTCCGTTGATTTTATTTTATTTTATTTTATTTTATTTTAATTTTTTACACCTGCACATTCGCAATGATGGGCTCGCCCATGGGAGTGGACCATGCAAATTTTCCACCAATCGCATGGCCACTTGGCCAGGTTGACCACAGAGACTTCTGGGATGTGCCAATCGGGCATAAACAGCCCACTAATCGTAGCCCAAACCCGAACCCTAAACCTAAGCCTAACCCATACGCCAGTACACTGTCCTTCTAAGTGGGTCAGAGAGGCACCCAGAGGTGCACCCCAATACTCACCCTGACCTCACCCGTAACTAGCCTAACCCTAGCCCTTGCGCTAACCCGTCTTAACCCTAAGCCAGATCTACTTGCATTGCACTACATGCAAGTACGTGAGACACAGTGGGTGCAAAGAGTCTGCCAGTCCGTCACTTGTGGCTCTGTCTGACTCCTGCAGCTCCCTCCAGGAGCCCGCTACCCCCCCAACCAGTACTAACGACAACGAAAAAACGAAAAAATGAACCGACTAATTTTTGCGAAATTTCGCGAAAAACGGAAACAAACCGAAACGGACTGCCTCCGACACACGACAACTCGAAAATGTCATTTTCCCTAGTCGTGCCCATCTCTATTCTTAGCTCACTAAAAACATGTTGCTGAGTTTACAATAGTGTAAAATAGTGGCCCTATTCTCTCTCTCTCTCTCTCTCTCTCTCTCTCTCTCTCTCTCTCTCACTCACTCACTCACTCACTCTCTCTCTCTCACACACACACACACATCGCCAAAGTGTGAAAGAAATCTGCTTTTGTTCCCTGCTATCAATCAATGGCTATCACCCCTGTAAATTAATTACAATAAAATACCTCAAAAGAGCATTGAACTGGCTGACAGTAATACATCAGCTAATAATCAATGGTGAGCAGAAAGCAAATGGCCAAACATAAGACAACCTTCCACAATTATGGAATGTTTAAAATATCTTTACCCATTGATGCAACAGAGACTGAGGGGATGAGATGCAAAGATGGCAACACGCTAGCTAGAAACCTTCACAGGGTTTACAAAATGATGCCCTTCTTCTTTGGAGCTTTATTCATTATTAATCAAAGGGAGTAAATTATTAATAAAAATGTGTTCATTAATTTTGGGAAGTTTGGATCAAGATCTGGATTCTGGCACGGGCCAATGCTTTGTAATGAGATGTTCTCATACACCCACAGAAATGGAAAGCTCGTGAAAGAGTAAACATGCAACAATCTTTAGCCAGAAAATAATGAGTTCCCTGCATGATGATCCAGTTTATGTGCCAGCTTTTAGAAGATGGAATACATGGAGGTTGAACAGAAGTCAGAGAGACTTCACAGAGCCTCTGTGGTGAATGAGATGACATATAAGTGTTTTCTTTTCTTTATATGTGTTGATTGGTCTGGTGGATAATATGTTAATATAACTGTTACTTGAACTTTCACCGTCCCATGCCTCCACTTGCATTTCTCCAAGCTTCTAACCATGACAAAGATATGTTACAGAAAAAAGAAATAAATCTAAGAAGTGCATACAATGAGTACTGATAGATTTTGGTGGTTCTCTCAAGAAATTGCCACGCAAGGGATTAGTTTATTCAGTTTATTAGACAGATATAAGGACAGGTATAGGAGCACAGAGTTATAAGCTATACATAGTTATAGAAGACAAGTATCACACAAGACAAACAACATATAACCAAGGTATTAGTGGGAGCTCCATCTCAGCATAATCTGGGTCATAGACCCGAGACTCTGCTACCCTCTCCCAGAGTGGTCTCCTTTTTTATATCTTTCTGTAACCGCAGCTTACGTATTTCGTGCGTATGTCATGCGTAATCATACCTGGTAAGTTATCATAATTCTTGGAAATGGCTTTTGTTTATTCTTTAGTTCGAGATTGTTTTCCCATTGCTTGCGTGTTTGCTGTTAACAAAATGGCGCTTTTGGTGCCATAAGATGGTTCCCACACATCTGTGTCGTCTTCGCTTCCCAGTTGGCTCTTATCTCGGTTAACCACAAATATCTTCTACACTCTACAGGCTGGCATCTACGTTTTTTTCTATTTTGTGTTTCTGCCAGCATGACCTAATACCCACAGTTGGGTTTAACACTTTATAATAGTTCTCAGCTTTATTCTCATATTTATTAATTCTATTAATTCTTATCAGTCCCTCATTTTCTCTTCGCGTAAGTTAAAAAAACTAAATAAAAAGACTATTCTTGAACTAACTCTGAAAAACTCTGAAAAGTTAAGGAGTATAATATACATTAGCTTAAGCCTTATGTCTGCTGGATGATTTAAGATCTTCCAACGGCTACTTACTTTAACTGCGTTGCTTAAAGAGTGTCTAAAAGGTGCTTTAACATGTTCTGTTTGCCGTGGTCTGTTTTCTAGTCATTGATTCGTAAATGCAAGTGTTTTCTGTCTCTTGTTCAGTAGAATTGTCACCAGCATCTATGTTGCGAATGAGTGAGGGAACCTCACTATTCTGGCTGGTAATTGATGCTGTATATTGTGATGTATCTATTTCCATATCTGGTTCAGTAGGATGAACATCCTCCTTCACTGCTTTTTCCATGTGGAAGGAAGCATCCATCCATAGCTGATTCACTGGAGTAGAAGTGTTGCATACTTTGGCTATAATGATTTTAATGCACAGCCAAAGGAGGCCTATAAGTAGGGCTAAGCCAGTGATGGTTACAAAAATTCTGAGTATCCATCCACCAATGTCTGTAGGTAACTCTGTAAATAGCTGCTCAAACCTAGTTCCAATTGAGGCCTCTGAGTCTTTGCGGTATTTATCTACTGCTTGTTTTATGCGTGCTATATTGTGTGTCAGAGGTTGTGTTCCATCTGGGATGTATACACAACATGTATGGCCACCAACAAGGGCGCATACGCCTCCACTCTTAGCTAAAATTGTGTCTAAAGCAATTCTATTTTGTAAGACTACATCTCTCATGGCACCCAATTCTTTTGAGATAATGTTAAAAGAATCAGTGGTACTATTAATGAAAGTGTCAAGTATAGTAGCAAATTTTCTACATTGGTCCCATAGCATGTAGATACCAGCAGGAGGAAATACAACTCCCCAAAATTTGTCCCAACCACTTTCAAGAACCGTGGATCTCCTGGATCTGTGGTGCCAATTGGTGGGGGTGTCATATCGGGTAAATCGCCAAAATCTATCAGTGGTGCATTTGGCCGAGACGGGGGTTCTCTTGAGGCTGCCCTCCCTTTGAGGTGCACCTGCTTTAGGCTCCCGACAAGGACCTCAAGGCCTCAATTTCTTCCTGCTCCTTCTCTGAGTGTCTCCACTTCAGCTGTGGTAAGTAAAACAATAATAATACTTTCATTTCTTTAGAGAACAGGCGAATACCTCGATTTGAATCGTTATATAACCATTGTAAATAGTTATTGTAAATAGATATTGTAAATATACATTGTAAACAGTCTATGTGACTGCCGTAATTACGCTGTGTGCGGTAACTGGCTGTGTGCCAAGAATTGACTGTCTGTGTGACTACAAAAAAAAATTGGGTTAAAATTTGAAAATCTGTGTGACTACAAAGAAATTTGGTCAAACTTTGATCTGGTACCATATAAAGTTAAACAAACTGTGTGCCAAGAAAGGAAAACTAAAGCCTAGTGATTTGTTTTGTTAAACCATGAACATTTAAATCGAGGTATACTGTTTAAACCAGCAGCTGGCTATTGACAAAACACTTTCTGCTTAACACTCCTTTTGCTCAGTAATTCCTTCTACATCCACTAATTGGCTGTTTTATACCTAAATGACACCAAATTTGAACAGATACTCTCATGAGACACCTCTTCATGACTGTCTCAGTGAAGACCTAAATCTAGACTTTCTTTTTGAAGAAACTCTGGCAGATTTTGATTTAGACTCACTCGATGAATTTCTGACCACTGAGCAGCCGCCTCCTGACCTTCCCTTTGCTGACGAATCAGATTCAGAAGAAATAGAAATAGGGGCTGATATTGACAATCTAATTGAAAGCTTATCAGACAGCTCGGAGGAAGAATATATTTGGGTAAACCCCACGCTAGATAACAGTGCTGTCTGGCCTTGCTTTCACCCAGAAAGCTGCTCGTGTGAACAGTGCATTGAAAACCTTCTTGAAGACACATATAATACCGTCTTCTTGAACCCCAGAACATGGCTGACAACTCTCCAGAGACAGATCCCTTCTCTTTCAATGTGCCCTCCTCAACCCCAACCCGAAACCCAACCGCATTAACAACCTCTGCTAACAATTTCGTTAACAACTACCCCCGTCCTCCTTCTCCTCCCTACCCACCTCCCCCGGTTCCTCCCCGAGCCCCAATAAGAAGAAGGAGAAGCTCTGCGATGCAATCATCCACTCCCTACCAAACCCCCGCTCCCTATCAGTTTCCTTTTTATGTTCCCTGCACACCCACCCCCTCCCCATACCACGTTCCATGCTCAAACAGGTCACGAATGCCCACTGCAATTCCCTCACAAAGCCCCAATGCAGATCACTCAGATTCCCCACGGATACCCATTTTGAGAAGGCTCTTGACAGATCCCCCTCAAGATCAGCCTCCTGCTGAACCAGAGAGACGATCACGAAATCCTCGTGAGCCATATGTGTTAATGACCCATAATATAGACCATTTTCGCTTTTTAATTATGTTAAGCCTCCTATTGGAAGCCGTGGACAATTCCAGGAATTAAACTCAAACGGAAAGCATAGGTGCAGTTTTTTTCCAACTACCCCTTCCCCCCCTTAACAGCTTTCTCCAAAAAAAAAAAAAAAAAAAAAACCTCTGAAACTGTCTAATAGAAATATTTACGGTTGTAGCCAAGCTCCCCGGTTAAGCAGATAGTGTGATTTATTTTGTCTTTCTGACCGTAGTCTCATTTTCTCAGCCATCTCAAGGGCGATGCTGTTTTGCTTTACAAAAAAAAATTCTGTTTGCCATGATCTTGTTTTAAATACCTGCTCTTAAGAGCCTCGAAATCAGTTTATATCTTTTTGTGATAATTCGTTCAGCAAAGTCACCATTAATACCATTAATACTAAGAGAAGTTTTTTTGTCCTTTACAGTGATTGAGGATAGGATGTACGCCCCTGTATGCCCCCACTGTCGGGGAAAACAGAGGCATGCCTCTCCTAGAACGAAGTCTTGTGTAGCCTAGAGGCAGTTATATTTGTGCAGTCCAGTTGGAATATAAACATCTTGCTCTAAGATTTGACGGGAAAAGAGTTTAGGGACATTTTTATAGAACTGTTAGAGAATTTACGTTGTTTTGGGGTTCTGTGTGATAATTTATTAGGTAATTAAGGACAGGAATTCTCTTCCTGTTCCTGCATAGGGTTTCATAATTCATAATTCTGCTGTGGAAACTGGAAATAAACTTAGAACTATTCCAAACACTCTCTCATTCCATCTGCGCACATATATGTGTGTTGTCTAAGGCTGCTATTCATGTTGTGTCTAAAAAACGCCCGGTGTGTCTTTTGTCCTCCAAATATTGTGTTGTCTAACATTTGTGTTGCCCCTTGTAATAGAATAAAAATTAGATGTCACTGAAATTTAAACCCATGACAATTTAACTCTTGAATGAACACTGATCCATGATATATAAATATTATTCTGTAATGAATTAGATCTTGATATTTAACAATAATGCTATGTTGCTAATTTGAATTTAGACTGAGAGAAAAAAAAGCCTATGTGAAAGAAAGAAAAAGTGGTTACGACAATGAATGAAAAATAGAAAGAGATATTTCAAAAAATATATAAAGGGGGTTGTATACAGAAAAGTGTTATTGAGATTTAAGTGTTAAGTGAGCTTTATAGGAAGGAAAAATATATGGGGCATATGTAAAGTTGCAGTAGGTCTGCGTAAGTAAAAGAAAAATATGGTGTTGAGTAATGTTGTGTTTTTTTGATAAACTTTTAAGTAGGAAGACAAGTTGGCAAGATACCATGAATTGTTAAAAATATATATCAAACCAGCTTTCAATTTGCTTAAAAAAATGTGTTTAGGGGAAAACAGCATTGCTTGATTGGCACAGCAGCAAGCAATCAGCTTTTCCATTAGATATGGGAACCTATTCTGCATTTACCTATAAAACATCTTGCTTGTTTCTGTTTTGTGTCCACAGCCAGATGTGTTCATGTTTAGACATGAGACATATCTGAATGCCACCATAAAATGTTAATTCACTTAGAAAATATGTTAAGTTAAAATATTATTTAGTAGATTTGAAATTAACACCCTTTTCATCCTATCTGCTGCTTGTCTGTTTTGCTCTGTGCTTTGAATCTGTCTTAGCTAGCTCACTGTAATTTTAATCAATTGTCCAATCCCATACCATCAATCAGTGTTGTTTTATCAAAAAAAAAATAATACTTGATGTGAGAATTTGTGTACTTAAATTTGGACTACAGTTAAGAAAATTTGCTTAACATAATTTCATTTGGAACAAACTGATTCCTTTGTGCAAGGTACCACTGTAATTTCCTTGTTATATTCTGAGACAAACTTCCTCTGACTGCTAAAAGAAAATGGTAGTTTAAAAGAAAATGGTAGTTCAAATACCCTGTTTTTAGTGTTTCAAATAAGGTTTCAGAAATTAGGCTTCAGAGAATTTTAAAGTGTAAATCTTGCTTTGACCCCACTGTGCACTGTGAAAAGATCTGTTTATACAGCTTTCTCTGTGCTAGCTATCTTTTCTTAGTGGTTTGAAAAGTGGGGAATAGCTATGTTATATATATACAATTAAAGCAAGATAGACGAGAAATGAGTACATCTTAATCTAACAACTTATTTTAGTCACTAAACAGACACCTCCGGCCATCATATCGGGTAAATCGCCATTGCTTGCCTGTTTGTTTAGGATCACAGTTAGATATGCCCAGTTCAGACATAATACATATCATTTATTTCTCACAAACATTAATCTACTTAATGTATTTTTACATTAGGTAAAGGACCAAGCTACAGATACGGAGAAGTGTTATTGTTACGGCTTGTTGAATGCTTATTAAATAATTTTCTTTCCTCCCGTATTTCTCTTTCCAAATGTTGTTTAGGCCATAAGAACTTGGTTGCGTATAACACCATTAGTCTATGTTTTACTATTGTATCATTTCTGTATTGTTCCCAATCGAAAAGTTACCCAAAATTATTAAGAAATCACATTAGTAAAGCATAACGAATTGGTGCTCACAGAATCTCCCCCCCCACACACACTCATTTTTACTTGCTGTTGTCTAATTGCCCTATTGCACAAATAATGCTCTTTGGAATGTAAAAAGAGGGCCTCACGCCGTTAACATGAGATGTTTTGGGAAGGGTTTTGTAAGATTCCTTGAACCATATTCTGATACTAAGGTCTTGAAATGAAAAGCATTTTTCCTGGTATGTTTCAGACTGAAAGGCAAAAATGAAAGGAGAGAGGAAAAGAGGAGATCTAAAACATGAGAGGCATAGACTCAACAAAGTAAACCACGGTCTCAAATTTGTAACTGCTGAGCAAAACTCTCAATAACAAAATAACACAATAAAGGTTTATAGTTCCATAAGCTAGATGCAAAATAACAGACCAACGACACATTTAAAGGCGAGGTTTGACTGTCTAATATGGTAAATAATAACAGCTTGTATTTCCAAAACATTTTCTGCTTGTGTTACTTCCAAAACATTCCCACTTAGCAACAATGTAAGTTGTGGGGCAGAATCAGTTATCGTATTCCCCGTCCAGAACAAATCAAGTGTCTGCCTTATTCTGTACAGCTAAATGCTCAATTTTAGAAAGAAAAGGCCCCCACCCTTTTCCTCTGAAGCCCTTCCTTATCAGACAGTCAAGGACTCTTGCCGCTTCTGTTGCAGAGTGTTTAATTAAGGCCCGAACCAGAAGACAAGTATACAAGCAGACAGGATTTTACAAGACAAAGAATGTTAGATAAAATAACATGCAACAATTTTCTGATGCGACAATCCTTGCATCAGGAAAGATGTGAATGCTCTAATAAGATGTGATCCTTCCACAATGCAATTCAACTCCTTTCTCTGCAAAAGATAAAGACTCCTTATGCAAAAGATGAAGGTTCCTTATGACCCTCATAGATTCATTGATGCTCTGCTTTAATTTCAGGCAAGCTGGTTAAAATATGGGACAACTCTCTTCTAAGCAAGCCAGAACACCTGACAAGGGAACACCGGCGTGGTACGTTTACACCACTCACGGTCCAAAAGCCTGCCGTTATCTGGAAGAATGGCACGTGCTTACTGCCAAGAAACCCAACTTAAGATTCCCGCTTTGTGGAAGCTTTGATAAACATAAGGTAGATTACTTAAAAACCTGTCTGGAACGGAAGGGGGGCCATTTGGAGTCAGGTCACTGGCCGACCTTTATCATATGGCTTACAGAAATGGAGAAAAGACATAGGGAATCCCACACCAAATCTCTGAAAGCATCAAAAATAAAAGCTGAACAATCCATTGCTGCACTAAAGAAACAAATTTCTCAAATGCCTACTGAATTATATCCACAGGTGACAGTGCCCCCTCCCACTGAAGATGACAGAGACCTCTTATTAGATATCCCTTACCGACCAAGCAGGCCATCAGCCCCTCCTGGCCCAGCACCAAGCCCTTCAGTGCCCCCTCCCCCTTATGTTTCACCACAACAGCCCCCACCTTCTACCTTAGCACAAACTTTGCAGCCAAAACAGGCACCACCAACAGCTGCCACTCATATGCCCCCACCCTCCACGGCCCCTGCAGTGTCTGTAACAACTCCTGTGCCCTCCCCCTCTCTGTCCCCCCCCTTCCCTTTCCCTTCAGGACTCTATGTCACCAAATACTGCTCAGGTGATTCCTGATTCCTCTCAGTTCATAGCCACACTTGACCGCTATGAGTCCACCCTTCGAAATATTAGAGAAACAGACCCAACAAAACACACTCAGGCTGCAGCCTCCTCTTCCACACTCCCTGTGTCCCCAGCACAGTCAGACCTCATCTCAGCAATTGACCGCTGTGATGCTCTCCTTCGAGAAATTATGGAAACAAATCAAACAATACTCAACCAGAGTGCAGCCTCCTCCACACTCCCTGTGTCTCCAACACAGTCAGAACTTATTTCGGCACTTGACCTCAGAATCAATATACGGCAGCTCCGACATAGACCGCCACCTACTTCGACTCCCAATGGTATGGAATTGGGGGGGCCCTCCAGACGTAAGCTTGATCTGGACCGGAACAGCAGTGGTCTCTTCCCTTTAAGGGCAATGCCAGGTTCTGTAGAACGATTGGAGGATGGAACTGAAAGGCCGAAAATTATTAATATCCATGTCCCATGGTCACAAACTGAAATTCGAACAATGGCTCAAAATTTCCCCAGCATCCGCTCAGATCCATTAAAATTCCAAGAGGAATTACAATCACTAACTGAAGCCTATAACCCTAACTGGGTAGATTTGCAGCAGCTGATGCGAGCTGTATGTCCTAAAGAAGTGTGGGAAAGACTTAAACAAGAAGCTGAATGGCCTTCAGCAGAACCTTCCCCCACTGAGCTCTCTGATAAGCGGCAACGCTTAATAACAGCCATTCCAGTCGTATGTCCTAAAAAGCCTGACTGGGTTAAGATCCGTGCTTGTAAACAAAAGGAATCAGAAACTCCTGCTGAATACATGGACCGTCTCAGGACGGCATTTGAACAACATTCTGGGATCCAAAACCCTTTTGAAAGCGCCAAAGATGCAGTAGTCACTTTTTACGTTCAAGGTCTGTTACCAAAAATATCAACATCCATCCAGTCAAATGTGGTTGGCTGGAAGGCGAAAAACCCTGTAGAAATTATAGAGGTGGCAGATCATTTTGCCTCCTCATTTGCAAAAACAAAGACAGATGTAGAAGCCAAACTGATGGCTTTGCAGCTTCGTGCTCTGGAGCAACCCCCGGCTCCTAGACCACGACCTTTTTCACCCCGTCCATATCATAATCGTCCTCTCCCAACACCCCCAGGGCCCTCCCCACCCCATCAATCCTGTTATTTTTGCAGAGAAAAGGGACACCTAGTGGCAGCCTGCCCATACAAATCAACACAATCAGATGTTCCACCAGCCCCCCCTCTTCCCCAAACTAGAGACACTCTACCACGTAGAGCTGATTACTCCCATAGACAAGATTCCAATGGCCCTCACCGGCGATATCCTATACAAAGAGCCGGACAATATGCCTCACTTCCTGAGACAACTGACAACACTCCTCAGGAACTCATCTTTTAGGATAGCCCGGTGCCTGCAATTTCATCCAATCCTCTCATAGTTCCTCTGTCAGCTTCTGAACCTATTATCACTTGTAAAGTTGGAAACGCTGAAGTTCCTTTTCTTGTAGACACAGGTGCAGCAAAATCTACTATCAAATCAGAGGATTACCCACACTTGCCCAAATCTAACAAAATTATAAATGCTGTGGGCATCTCTAATCAGGTGGTACCACACCCAGTATCCTCCCCTTTACCTGTTAAAATAGGCCCACTGTCTACTGAACATGCCTTCCTTCTAAGTCCATGCTCTCCAGTTAATTTATTAGGCCGAGACCTACTTTGCAAACTCCAATGTGTAATTTACTGCCAGCCTGATGGTATTTATTTGGAATTCCCTAAACAGATGGAACCAGAGGTCCTGGCTTTGCTTCACATCTCAACCTTAGATGAAAATCCTCCTACCCCCACAACAGATGATTTGGATGGCCAGCGAACCCACCTTTTAGCACAAGCCCCAGATGCACTTTGGGCCTCACATGCTAATGATGTGGGCCTAGTCAAATCTGCCTCACCAATTAAAGTCCAGCTGGATCCCACAAAGCCATTGCCTAGAATCCCACAATACCCACTTTCAAAAGATGCCATTGAAGGAATTAGACCTGTTATAACAGCCCTAGTAGAACAAGGAATTCTTGTTCCAACACGCAGCCCATGCAATACTCCTATCTTACCTGTCCCAAAACGTACCGCTTCTGGGGAAACCCATTGGCGTTTTGTACAGGATTTAAGATACCTGAACAAAGCAGTGATCCCCTCCTTCCCCATAGTTCCCAATCCAGCAATTATTTTATCTAACATTCCTTCTGATGCTCAGTACTTTACTGTTATAGATTTGTCAAATGCCTTTTTTACCATTCCTATACACCCCGACAGCCAGCCTCTTTTTGCCTTTGAGTTTGATGGGGTCCATTTAACCTGGGCGAGAATCCCACAAGGTTTCTCCGAGAGTCCCTGCATCTTTGCACAAACCATCCGACGCGACTTGGCGGACATTGAATTCCCAGGAGGCTCTACGTTAATAACTTATGTAGATGACCTACTATTGGCTTCTAAGTCAGCAGAAGCATGCCTTCAAGATTCTTTGGTCCTTTTCTGCATTCTGGCCAAAAAAGGATACAAAGCTAATCGATCCAAGCTGCAGCTTTGTCAAAATCAGGTCACATATCTGGGAACTTCAATCTCTGCTGGGTCTCGCTCACTTCTACCTTCTAGAGTTGAGGCGATTCTCAAATGCCCAAAACCCACAACTCATAAGCAAATGCGTGCATTCTTAGGAATGGCTAATTTTTGCAGACAGTGGATTGCAAATTTTTCTGCCCTAACATATCACCTTCAACTGCTCATCCGCCAAGATATGCCAGAGCCCATACTATGGACACAGGAAGCAGAAGAAGCATTCTCTTCCATTAAGAGAGCCCTGACTACCACACCAGCCCTGGGGCTCCCTGATTACACCAAACCTTTCACATTATTCTGTCATGAACGCGACAATTTTGCCCAAGGCGTTCTGACGCAGACCCATGGATCCAGCCCAAGGCCAGTTGCTTATTTTTCAGCTGCCTTGGACCCAGTAGCTACTGGTTTCCCACCATGTCTGAAAGCT
The DNA here is from genome assembly GCA_037367245.1 of Phrynocephalus guinanensis. Classification (NCBI taxonomy): domain Eukaryota; kingdom Metazoa; phylum Chordata; class Lepidosauria; order Squamata; family Agamidae; genus Phrynocephalus; species Phrynocephalus guinanensis. The sequence continues at coordinate 92,961,554 of CM074740.1, read as the reverse complement.
GTTGCTGCAGCAGCCAGACTGGTAGAATCATCTGCCAGCATAGTTTTGGGACATTCCCTTATTGTGACAGCACCCCATGCTGTAGCCACACTTCTAACAAGAAGCTCTTCTCAATATCTCTCTGGAGCTCGAATAACAAAATATGAAGCCTTATTAATGTCCTCTAACATTACACTCAAACGCTGTCCGCCGCTAAACCCAGCCTCTCTTCTTCCTACTCCTACAGATGGTGAGTCACATGACTGTGAACTTGTGTGTGCGTCTCTATCTAAACCACGTGCTGATCTCTGTGATGTTCCTCTGACTAACCCAGATCTTGTTTTGTTTTGTGATGGTTCCTGTTACAGAACAGGGACTGGTGAATTAGTCTGTGGATACGCTGTCTGCTCTCTATATGATGTCCTAGACTCTGGCTCACTACCTGGAGTCCGCTCTGCTCAGGTAGCTGAGCTTGTCGCTTTGACAGCAGCCTGCCACTTAGCTGCTGGCAAAATGGCTACCATTTACACTGATTCACGCTATGCATTTGGCGTTGCTCATGATTTTGGACAATTATGGAAACAACGGGGATTCCTGACTTCACATGGAACCCCCATAAAAAATGCTAAATTTGTAGCCGCACTCTTAGATGCTGTCTCTTTACCCTCACAACTAGCCATTGTGAAATGTATGGCTCATCAGAGCACTCACATGGATGAAATTGCTGTTGGAAATGCTCTAGCAGACAATGCCGCAAAAAGATCTGCCCTAGAGGCACCGGGCAAAGCTGTTCAATTGTTGGCATTGTCCAAAACTAAATTGAAACCTGTCGATCTTACAAATCTCCTTGAACATTATCAACAAGCTCCTCAATCTGAAAAACAAGTTTGGATAGAAGCTGGTTGTTTACAAGACTCCAGTGGAGTGTGGCGATGTCCCTCAGGACGACCTGTCGCCCCACACTCATTGTTGACATACCTGGTTCGCCTCCAGCATGGCCCTAGTCATGTTGGACGCGCTGGAATTGCCTCAAGTATTTCTAAGACATGGTTTGCCCCAGGCTTGGGGCCAGCCGCTCGCCAGATTATTTCAACCTGTTCTATTTGTTTACAACACAATGCTGGAAGACCGGCCCAGGTCACGAAAGCCGCTTTTCCAGCTCCTTGGGGACCTTTTGTACAATTCAATCCCTATACAGAGTACCCTTGTTACTATACTGGTTCCCTACTATATCTATCATCTAAAAGAACAGGACACCCCACTATCAATCAACTGACACCCTCTAAAGTAACTCTGAATGCACTGGGTATTATGAGTTTCAATGTATGCTGTATTGAAAATGGGGGAAACTGTGATTATACCAATTGTAATTTCACAGGATCTTTTGGATCTAAGAAAATAAGACCTCCTTACTTTTCACAGGAAAACACAAATACAAGGTTTGGACAAATCTTGTTCAATTTGCGAAATTGGCATAATGGGATAATGGCCCACGATGGTCATTACTTCATCTGTGGCAACAAAGCATATAAATTCTTGCCCCCACGATGGGAAGGCACATGCTATATTGGAGTCATTGTGCCAGGGATACTCCCAATAGACACCCCCACCAATTGGCACCACAGATCCAGGAGATCCACGGTTCTTGAAAGTGGTTGGGACAAATTTTGGGGAGTTGTATTTCCTCCTGCTGGTATCTACATGCTATGGGACCAATGTAGAAAATTTGCTACTATACTTGACACTTTCATTAATAGTACCATTGGTGGTTCAGTGGTAGAATTCTCGCCTGCCACGCGGGAGGCCCGGGTTCGATTCCCGGCCAATGCACCACTGATAGATTTTGGTGGTTCTCTCAAGAAATTGCCACGCAAGGGATTAGTTTATTCAGTTTATTAGACAGATATAAGGACAGGTATAGGAGCACAGAGTTATAAGCTATACATAGTTATAGAAGACAAGTATCACACAAGACAAACAACATATAACCAAGGTATTAGTGGGAGCTCCATCTCAGCATAATCTGGGTCATAGACCCGAGACTCTGCTACCCTCTCCCAGAGTGGTCTCCTTTTTTATATCTTTCTGTAACCGCAGCTTACGTATTTCGTGCGTATGTCATGCGTAATCATACCTGGTAAGTTATCATAATTCTTGGAAATGGCTTTTGTTTATTCTTTAGTTCGAGATTGTTTTCCCATTGCTTGCGTGTTTGCTGTTAACAAAATGGCGCTTTTGGTGCCATAAGATGGTTCCCACACATCTGTGTCGTCTTCGCTTCCCAGTTGGCTCTTATCTCGGTTAACCACAAATATCTTCTACACTCTACAGGCTGGCATCTACGTTTTTTCTATTTTGTGTTTCTGCCAGCATGACCTAATACCCACAGTTGGGTTTAACACTTTATAATAGTTCTCAGCTTTATTCTCATATTTATTAATTCTATTAATTCTTATCAGTACCTTAACAAAATAGACCCTATCTGCATTTTATATCTCTGTAGAACATTGATTGAGAGTTTAGGCTTCAGACCTTATGTTAGCTAGGGTTGTAGGAATCAAAACCTATGTTGAAGGAATTACAACTCCCTGTGGGAAAAGGTCATGACTCAGAGACCCGAGCAAGCAGCAGGAAGTCTTGCTATCTCTAATTGCGTGGGGATGCCCCAATGAGAGAGACGAGATTTCCTTGCTTAGCCTGTAAACAGGATATCAGTGGGCATCCTCTCTCCCAAACAGATCAACAGGACCTGGCTGTACGTCTGGCACTCTTGATAAGCCCACGAACAATGAACAAAGGGTCTACAGGAAGTCTCTTTCTGTCAATGGTTATCCACCCCCTTCTCTGTTGCCGACTGAATGAATGATCAATAAAAAGGCTGGGTGCCCTGTGAGTGTGAGGACACTCCACTCAGAGAACTTTCGTGTGTGTCTGCTTCACCTCTACACTATGTTGGCTAAGGCTGCCATCTATCACCACTAAGTGAGCTACAGCTGCATATGTGCAAGATTTGGAACTCTCTTCAAGTGAGGTACAATAGTTCAGCCCTTTTGATAGGCAATAACAATCCCCCTGACTGGTTAAAACCAAATGAAAGTTGTGTAGGCACTTGATTTCTGTCTTTGTCAGACTGACACAGAGCAGTAGTTTTGATTGCCCTGACATTCACAGAGCTCATCAAAGCAATGAGCAAGCATTGGAAAAATATTATGCATTTCTTGATTCACATTGATCTCAGAAAAAGGAAAACCAAATATATTAAGCTTGGTTCTTGAGCCATTTATTTTCTTTAATGATTACCCTTGCAAAATAATGCCATCCTTTTGCAAATCAATGGTATTTATTATAAGACTACGATAGTTTCCTGCAAATATATCACAGAGGCGAAAACAATTAAGTGCGAAGAAGTATTTAAGTTAATGAAGGCTGTGTGTACAAGAGCTAATGGCTCCAAATAGTCAACAAATTAAAATTGGAATCCAGAATCTTAACTACTGCAGATACTGAATTATGGAAGATGGTTCCTGAAACAGTTTATTTACTGTGTGTTTGTTTGACACTTTTATATTCTACCCTTCCTCCAAGGGGAAGATGCAAAAACCAAAACTAGAAATGGAATAAAAGAGACAGGGGAAGGATCCAACAGCTATGGATTAAAACTATTTATATACTAGTTCTCGTGGCGCAGTGGTTAAATGCCTGTACTGCAGGTAAAACTGTGCTCACGACCTGGGGTTCAATCCCAGGTAGCAGGCTCAAGGTTCACTCAGCCTTCCATCCTTCTGAAGTCAGTAAAATGAGTACCCAGCTTGCGGGGGGGGGGCAATTTGTAGCCTGCATACTGTAATGAAACTGTAAACCGCCCAGAGACTACTTAAAGTGGTATGGGGCAGTATATAAGCAGAACACATTGCTTTAAGACAGAAGGTGGGAAACTGGCGGATGTGCAGAGTAGAGATGGGCACAAAACGAGTGAATTTTCGTTTTTGTTTTCGTTTTTGTTTCGTTACGCAACGAAAATGAAACGAAATTTTAAAAAAATGAAAACGAAAACGAAACGACCAAATTTGCCGTGTTTTTCGTTTTCATTGCAGCAGATGCATTGAACTAAAAAGAATGCTAACGAAACAGCAATTTTTCGTTTTTGTTTTCATTTTTTCGTTTCATTACCTAACAAAACGAAAATGAATTTTTTTGCAATAAACGTCATGAAAACGAAAACGAACTGAAATGGACCCCTAAACAACCAAACGGCAAACGAAACACCATTTTTTTGAGTCGTGCCCATCTCTAGTGCAGAGTGTACAGAGGTGGAGACATAAATATGTGTTTGATGGACAGAGAATGTCCAACCCATCTTCAAATATTGAGCAGAAAATTCATCTCAGATCTTCCAAGATTAAAAGTATGATCACACACTTCCTCTACCGCTGATTTCTGTGCTGAAGCACCATCGAAAAAGACTATTGCCCTCTCTGTTCACTTGTCCATGTTGCCTCGACCGCAGTGCTAAGCAGAAGCATTTTCTTGCTTCGACTTGTCTAGACTAGAGCAATCAATTACCTACTTATCTAGCTGTAGACAGCAGTTCCCACCATTCAGTCCATCCAGACACCTTCACAAAGGTGTGAAGAGCTTTCTAAGCTTTCTAAGCATGTTTGTGGGTGACAGCTTCCATGGCAGCATCTCCCAAATGGTGGGAACACTTCTGTCAAGAGAAAACACACTGGTTGCTTCCTTCATGTTTTTCCAGTGAAATGCAAACTTGCTTTCATTCAGGGAGCATTTAGCAACAGACATGTGGCTGAAGAACAGGCTCTTAACAGTAGTAAGACCTGTACTTAGCAAAAGATGGTTCTGACATTGTCTTTAGTCCTGTGAGGAATTTAGTAATAACAGCTTGAAGCAAAAATAAAAAGCAGCCCCTGTTCTTTATAAGCCTAACATGCAGAAATATCTTGAATGTAGCCACTGTTGAGAATTCCTTGGCCTCCCACTTGGGGCTAGGACAATTTTTTGAGTTGCAGCTTCCTTGAGTCCACCTTGGAGCTTCCCCCAGATGCCATCACAGCTGCCTCTGCCTCTTCTCCTCCTGCACAAGCGGGTGTTTGGGGACAGGGAATGTGCACCTAGGCACAGTCAGGTTGTTAGGCCCCATCCCAGCCAGCATACAGGAAGAACCCCCAACCATGGAGAGGGAGACCGAGCCATCAGCAGTGAAGGGTGAGAGTGTTCTGTGGTGCCACTGGCTGAACTTGATGGCACCACTGGGCCCTGCACAGCATGCTTTAGGAACGACTGGGATGGCATACCAGTGAAACATAACCCCTAGTCAAAAGACTGGCTGCCATGCACCTACAGCAAAATGTTTCGGTCCAGAGATAGTGTCTAGATCATGGGAAGTGATAGTACCACTCTATTCTGCTCTGGTCAGACCCCATCTGTAGTACTGTGTCCAGTTCTGTGCACCTCACTTTAAAAAGGATGTTGACAACCTTGAGTGGGTACAGAGGAGATTGAGCAGGATGATTGAGGGTCTGGAAGAAATATCTTACAAGGAACAGCTTAGGGAATGGGATGTTTAGCCTTACAAAAAGAAGACTGAGATGGGATATGATAGCTATGTTTAAATATTTGAAAGGATGCCATATTGAAGAGGAAACAGGTTTGTTTCCCATGGCTTTAGAGACTAGGACTCAGGGCAATGGTTTCAAACTATAGGAAGAGGGATACAATTTGAACATTAGGAAGAACTTCTTGACAGAGCTGTTTGGCAGTGGAATATGCTGCCACGAAGGGTGGTGGAGTCTCCTTCTTTGGAGGTTTTTAAGCAGAGGCTGGATGGCCACCTGTCGGAAATATTGTGATGGGGTTCCTGCATGACAGGGGGTTGGACTAGATGGCCCTTGAGGTCTCTTCCAACTCTATGATTCTATGATTCTATGATTCTATGCTCTGTCTCTCCCCACCTCCCACAAAACGCTTGTATCTTAGGCCTTTCTTCCCCTCTTAAGATGGAAAGGATGCTCTCAAGACTCCCCTCGCCCTTTTCCCCAAGTAATATGGGACACCGCTTCAAGACAGTGAGTTTTAAAACTCATTGGGGGTTTCCAATGGTACGTTGGATGATACAATTTCCTTCTGAAAAGAGACTGCTGCTGCCGCTTTCCCCAAGCTAGGAAAGTCAATCTTCAAAGGGGTCTCGTTGTTCCTGTCAATCGTTGTGTCAAGAACTTGATACAGAAGACATTCCCTTACCTCAGCAAATAACTAGAATCTATACCTTTCAAATACATAGCAAGATAAAACATTCCCCTGCCTTATAAAAAAAAAATCTCGACTGCAGGAAGGCTTTTAATCAATAAAAACTCCTGTTTTGATCTACAGGCTGCTCTGCACGATCATGAACATTTTTGCATAGATCGAGCGCTTTCTAATCATACATCAGAATTAAGTGTGGGCTGGAATAAGTTCATTAAAGCAAGAAAGGCAAGCTCTAATGATATAATCATGCCATTCAGTAACGAACCTGCCCGTGGTAGGCAAAATGAGGACTTCCCAAACTCCTCTGATCAAAGAAGTTGAGGCGTTCAGTATTGGAGAATTAAGGTTTAATTTGAATTTTCTTATCATCTGACATACAAGGCGATTCTGTAGTAGGGTGTTAGGTTCCGAGCAGCCGTAACTAATTTAAAATATCCATTCATAATGAAGAAGAGCCAAGGTTTTGTTTTGTTTTGTTTAATCTTCCCTGCCTATCTCCCTGATTTCTATTTTAAAAATATATCTATTTATATAGAATATATCTATTTATATTCTATTTATATAGAATAAAATATATCTTTATTGGCCAAAGTGAAAAGGCTTTAGAATAATAACCTGAAACAAAAATTAAAAGTGAACATTCCTTTCTCTCAGACCTAGGCCCTACTGGGACAAAGTCACTAACAATGTCTATCTAACAAGAGTCTATCTTTCAGATTCAGCTTAAGGTATGCCTGTTGGGGATCTTTGTTGGTTCAGTGATTGCAGATGACTTTTAGTTGCTCTAATGAGAGAGAGACCTCTTGTGTTACTATATGAAAAAGAACTATTTATTTAACTAGAAGGGAAGGGTACATGAGAGGTTTCCTAACAATAACTATTCTAACAACCATCTTGCTAAGCCAGGAACATGCTTCTCTTCTCTCTAAGAATACAAGGCACAAACACTAACTGGACTTCTACCAGAACATTCCAAGTGGTGTGATCTCAACAACCAATCGGCTTCGCTCTTCACATTAAATCCAGCCCATAATACTCTACATTCACATTAACCCTGTAATGGCTGAAATGTAAATCTTGCTAAATATTCCAACAATGCCCAAGTCTACAGTACTGTTTCAAGACAGGTAAGGGCAGTTTTGCCATTGTGGCAAAGGCATACCACTCAGTTGTACAACACTGAAAATCAAATCTTGGGGAGGGAGGATACATGAAGGAGTATTCAAGAATTTTCTTCCCACTCATAAGGCAAGCATACACATGCTAAGGGTACCTAGTACTATCCATAGTGCAGGGTTTCTTGGAAATTCAGTTGCCCCCTTTGCAGACAAGAGGCAGGCATAGAACAATAAGAGTTTTATATCTAGACGTGAAACAAAACCCATATGCCCTTCGATAGGAAGCTGAATTTGATGACTTTTGAGGGTCAACTGAGACCTTTCTATTTGACCAGACCTACCTTTGATATGTCACCAATACCATTTAATTAATGGCCTTATTGGTTCTCCAGGTTTTTATTGCTTTACCCTGTTCCTGTTCGTTATTGAGGATTTAAAGACTTGAGTTGTGTTATTGCTTCATCGTTGTGTAAGCTATCCAGTGACTTTTTTAAAACAGATGTTGTTAGTATTTAAAATATCTAGGGGAAACACTTGCAAGAAACAGTGCAGATCATTGACAATAAATTGATAAACTCAAGAAAAATAAGGCTATTGGATAAAATGGTTCATAGCAACAAGCAAGATTTTTCATTGATGCAAAGGATGTCCTCTTAAAGAAACCATATGCTTGAGCCTACAGGCAGTAATGCCCTCATCAGTAAGCATTTCTGAAAGACCAATTGAATTAGCATTAAATTAATTCAGCACAAGCAGAACAGTATCATTAAGTACCTGGTAGATGTAATTCCTGGGGTAGGAAATGGCAAGCCACCCCAGTATCCCTGCCAAGAACATTACATGGACAGAGACAAAAGGCTAAAAGATATGACTATGGAAGATGAGCCCCTCAGGTCGGAAGGCGTCCAACATTCTACTGAGGAAGAGCGGAGGACAAGTACAAGTAGCTCCAGAGCTAATGAAGTGGCTGGGCGAAAGCTGAAAGGACACTCAGCTACAGACGTGCCTGGAAGAGAAAAAACAAAGTCCAATACTGCAAAGAAATATACTGCATAGGAACCTGGAATGTGAGATCTATGAACCAGGGTAAGCTGGATGTGGTCAAACGTGAGATGGGAAGAATAAACATTGACATCTTGGGCATCAGCAAACTTAAATGGACAGGAATTGGTGAATTCAGTTAGAAATCAACCCCAAATGTTCACTGGAAGGACAGATTTTGAAGCTGAGGCTCCAGTACTTTGGCCACCTCATGAGGAGAGAGGACTCCTTGGGAAAGTCCCTGATGTTGGGAAAGATTGAAGGCAAAAGGAGAAGAAAACAGCAGAGAATGAGATGGTTGGATGGTGTCATCGATGCAACCAATATGGATTTGACAAAACTCTGGGAGGCATTGGAAGATATGAAGGCCTCACGAGCTCTGGTCCATGGGGTCACAAAGAGTCGGACATGACTGAACAACAACAAAGTGTAACTCTGAACATACATGCAGATACCCCTTGTTCCTTTGCCAGAGGATAGACAATGTTCTCCAATCCACTACACCAGCACCTCACTGACCACAATAGGACATGAGCAGAAGCACAAGGCACTGCACTTGGAGCATGGAATATCTGTGTTGAGCAAGGCCACATCCCATTACAAAGAGAGAACAAACCTAATGCAGCAGCACAGATGTATTTGAATGCCCAAAGACCATGGGCACAGTATTCAAGATGAGGCCTAACCAGTGCCAAATAGAGGGGAACTTGTACCTCACTGGATTTGGTGACTGTACTTCTGTTACTGTTGGCTCATGTTCAGCTTGTGATCTATGGTGATTCCAAGGTCCTTCTCACTTGGAGTATTTGTGAGCCAGTTTCTGTCTCATGGCTGAAAGCCTAGAAAAGGATATAAAACTGAGTTCTACCTTATTTCTACCATCACACTTAAAATACTACCATGAAATTCAAGAGTGGCTGTATGCACACAACTATTAGTTCAATATTACCTTGGCTTTGTCAATATACTTTGAAAACTTGGGCTTCTGAAATAAGAGCTTTGGTTTTCCCATTAGAAGAAAATGCTGCATCAGGGTTTCTGTAGAAATCAAGTTTAGATCATTTTCTAGGTTTTCAGCCACTGGCCATAAACTGGCTCATGAATACTACAAGTGAGAACTACAGCAACTTTATTATCAGCAGAAAATATTTGATTCCATTTCAGAGAAGCCAGTGCATAGGGCAGGTAGAGAAAAGTTGTGGCACTGTTTCATCCCTGAATGGATGCAGTGGTATACTCACAACATTCTAAGTTTTTACGCTGTTGAAAAGAGGAATAACCACTCTGGAAAGTATTATTCATTAAAATCCATTTCTATGTCTCACAGGAAGTGCTTGATGGGGAACCTTTAAGCTGCACCTTTGTGTTTGCAAATGATGTTGGCAGCCAGCCATTATTCATTCATTCATTCATTCATTCATTCATTCATTCATTCATTCATTCTATTTTTATACCACCCGTCTTCCGAAGGAACTCCTGGCAGTTTACAATAAGTTAAAAGGAAACAGAAAACACAACAAGGAAGACCATACAAAAATGAAGAAAGACATCGGCAAGAGGCATAAAAGAACAAAAAATAAATTAAATTAAATTAAATTAAATTAAATTAAATTAAATTAAATTAAAGGCCTCCAAATGCCTCCCGGTAAAGCAAAGTTTTAAGTGCTTTTTTTGAAGGCGGGGAGGGACTGTGCAAGGTGCAACTCACTAGGGAGATTGTTCCAGAGCGAGGGGCCAGCCACAGAGAAGGCGCGATTGCGGGTTAGCGATTTCCGCGCCTCCCTGGGCATGGCCACTCAGAGCGAGAGTACCTGTGACATTCTTGTGGGACAGGCCTCAGTTGACATTTATTTATTTATTTATTTATTTATTTATTTATTTATTTATTTATTTATTTATTTATTTATTTATTTGTTTGTTTGTTTGTTTGTTTGTTTTGTTTGTTTATATACCACCTGTTTTCCCAGAGGAACTCCAGGCGGTTAACAATGGCAATAAACAAGAACAAATATCAAACACACAATACAACAGACAACAAAGGGGAAAAAATAAAATAAACAAGAATAATATAGAGAGGTCCTGGTGGGTCTTCTTGTGTCTAAGTTAAGACAAGAAGCATCTTCAGGAAGAGGAAATAAGAACGCCAAAGAGTATCAATCTACACATCAACTAATAAAATGACAACCTGCTGGTGGGGAACCAGCTTGTTACCATGAGCCCCAACGCTAATACAGATTGCTTAATAGTCATGTTGGGACTCCACCCCCAACAATGCTTAAACTTAAGAGACTTCACTTAATTCCCAGCTGGAATCGTTCATTTCAGGCACTGAAATTCACTACCATCATAGGTGGTTCTTGAAATTGCCCCAAATATTCTCCAGTTCAGCTGAGTACAAAATAGCGCTCTCAGTGGGAGCATATTTTTCTCTACATTTTTGTGGGTGTTTTTTTGTTTCAGCTTTACAGCTGTACTGAGTTTTTCCTTATTCCTGCTTAATTTCACTTAACTAAAGATCATGTAATGCATGGGATGATGGTGTAATTGAATGCAGTTGAGGGAGAAGGAGAGTTATAACTAAAAAAAAAAATCAAATCCTCACATGAACACTAAGAGGGGGTGGGATTTTCAACATTAATTTACAGAGCTGTGGGATGCCGACATCCAAATATATATCATTTTTGCTCCTCAAAGTTATGTTTTCTTGCAGAATTCACTCACAACTTTGGTGAGATACCTGGCTGGAAAACAGTACATGTGAAAGGGACCTGGGAGTCTTGGTGGACCACAAATTGAACATGAGTCAGCAGTGTGATGCGGCAGGCAGGAAAGCCAATGTGATTCTTGGTTACATCAATAGAGGCATAGTGTCTAGATCAAGGGAAGTGATAGTACCACTGTATTCTGCTGTGGGCAGACCCCACCTGGAGTACTATGTCCAGTTCTGTGTGCCTCAATTTAAAAAGGATGTTGGCAACCTCAAGCGGGTGCAGAGGAGGGCGACCAGGATGGTTTAGGGTCTGGAGGAAATGTCTTATGAGGAATGGCTTAGGGAACTGGGGATGTTTAGCCTTTCAAAAAGAAGGCTGAGGGGGGATATGATAGCTATGTTTAAATATTTGAAAGGATGTCATATTGAAGAGGGAGCTGGTTTGTTTTCCATGGCTTCAGAGACTAGGACTTGGGGCAAAGGTTTCAAACTGCAGGAAAAGAGATTTCCATTTGAACATTAGGAAGAACTTCATGACGGTTAGAGCTGTTCGGCAGTAGAATATGCTGCCAGGGAGGGTGGTGGAGTCTCCTTCTTTGGAGGTTTTTAAGCAGAGGCTGGGTGGGCATCTGTCGGAAATACTGTGATTGTTCCTGCATGGCAGGGGGTTGGACTGGATGGTCCTTGAGGTCTCTTCCAACTCTATGATTCTATGAGATGCAAGAGAGGGACAAGTCAGTGGCTGATTCCCAGGCCATAAATTGCACTGCTTCAAGAACCTAGACTGACCCACTCCTTCATATCTTTCCATAACCAGGCAATGAACTTTCTTTTCAGGCAGGCTTTTAATAAATAATTGGAGGTTTGTTAATGGTTATTTTAAAAAAATCAGTTTTAATTGCTATTTTAGATTGTCAAGTTTTAATTGTGAGCTACCTTGAATCCTTTAAGGGGAGAAAGGTGGCATAAAGATAAGTTAATTGTTTATTTGGAACGATCTTGATGGCATATAACAACATAAATGGTGCACACCCACTCTTCAAATTTCAGGGTGTTTTTTATTGTTGTTGTTGTTGTTGTTGTTGTTGTTTGCTTTGCATCTAATTGTGATCCTTTCGAGATATGTGAAATAGTTAAGGATTGGTTTCATTAGCTTCACACCCCAAGTGAAGCTCCATGGCTGAACAGGGATCTGAACCCAGGTCTCCCGAATTGTAGTCTGTCATCCTATCAGCTACACCAGTGCAGGTATCTTGGAGTGTTTATAACCACTATGATAATCCAAGATCTTAAAGAGACTTTAAGAATATTGGAGAGAGCTTTGAGTTTTGCTTCCTACCAATTTCAGGTCATTTCTGTCCCGTTTATTATGAAATGTATGAATTTTGACAAGTACTTATTGAAACGAAACTAAAATCTCAACCAACTGCACAGGTCAAATTCAATCAGTGTAGCCATTTGCAATATGTTGTATCAGCCTGCGATGATGTAGCTCTTTTGAAGAGCCCCGTGGCGCAGTGGTTAAATGCCTGTACTACAGGCAAAACTGTGCTCACGACCAGCGGTTCAATCCCAGGTAGCAGGCTCATGGTTGACTCAGCCTTCCATACTTCCAAGGTCAGTAAAATGAGTACCCAGCTTGCTGGGGGAGGGGGGCAATGTGTAGCCTGCATTACTGTAATTAAAAACTGTAAACCGCCCAGAGACTACTTGAAGTGGTATGGGGCGGTATATATAAGCAGAACATTTTAAAAGAATTTTCATGTCAAAAATGACTAAAGAAAATGGTGGCACTCCTGATTTGGCATGGTTGAGTACACAGAGATTCAAAAGCAACTTTTAAGTTAAATTTTCAGTGGTGTCTGCCCGGCAGGCTAAATTGGACAATTCTTTATCTCATATTCATTCTGCCCCCCACCCCACCTCAGGTCTCAAGTCCTTTTTATCAAATTAATAAAGAAATTTGAGAATTTAGAACAGTCCTGATCAAAAACTAAATCAGATTATATTGCCGCCAAATAACTAAAAGTGGGTTGACTATTTCAGCAGGGCAGTTGCTTGGTTGATTTATATCACACTAGGTAATACAATACAAGTTCTTTAATTGGTGCTGTATAGGGATGGGTATGAAATGGAAAAATTCATTTTGTTTCATTTCATCCCCCCATGATTTGTTTTGTTTCATTAGAAATGATTTTTTTTAAAAAATGTAGAAAATGAACAAGTAATGAACTGATTCATTACTCTATAAAAGGGTCCCCTGAGTTCTAGAGCCACCAAATTTGGTGGGTATCTTACTTGGACTCTCCCCTTTAAGCCCTCCAAATTTGGAGATATTTGGGTTTCAGGGGATGGGTTATTCAACTTCAAAGTGGGTGCCCCCTGGAAAAAAACCATTTCTAATTGCAATGTTATGTGCTTGAAAATAGTGATCCCAGGCAGCAAGCAGTGTGGAAATTACAGAGTGGAAATGTGGTGGTGTCTGGACCTGCCAGACACACGGGAGAAGGCTCTGGGGCTCGGGAGAAGAACAACACAGGAGACAGCAACCTTTTTTCAAGTGGTACCAGAGCTCCTTTTTTTTTTAACCTCAGGTCCCCTTTTTTCTTCTTCTCTTAACTGCCACCTCAAGTGGCAAAGCTTTAACCAATCACGTGCGTACACACTTCTTGCAGCAACAAGCTAGCCAATCATATTGCAGAGCACAAACATAGTTATATAACCTGTCATATAAGCACGACTATCATGCACCACACACATCCCCACATGTCCCCTTTCTATTTTATATTGTTTTGACTGAACCATGCTTATTTCCTGCGAACCGTCATTTGATCCCAATAATAGCAGGTATCTGGCCAGCTCTCCAAGGTGTAGTACACAGCTGGTGTCAGTAGGTTGTCTTCGTCACTCCGACTCAAAGACAGAGCGACACATGGTCAGTGGGGAGGAAACACATTGAATCATGCAACACTAATGTAAAACACTAACATAAACATGCAACTGCTAATATAAAATAGAAAAGGAAACATCAAAACAACCTGAGCCCCACACTACGGGGAATGCCAGTAACCCATATATGTCATTATATTGAGGTTTTCACCCAGGGTCAGCGTCCTTTTTCTTGGGGTGAAAAGGACGAACGCAACGAGCAGGTATCCAAGCGGTCCTGTCGTCCAGAGAAACAGCAGCATATCCCCTACCCCAGGTGATCAGCGGAACAGGGCCCCTCCAGGTAGGGTCCGGTGGTTGTCTAAAGGTGACCAAAGGTCTAGGCAACGGTTCCTCTACCCGGAAGTGCGCCTCCACTGGGGTATGGGACCTATTATGAGGTGTAAGCAGAAAATTAAGTGTAAAAAGAACTTTGGCCACAACAGTAGGAACATCTGCCAGTAATATCCCTTTCCCCCCTGTCTGTTTATGTAACAAGGTTTTAAATGTAAGGTGAGCACGCTCCACGATAGCTTGCCCCGTGCTATTGAATGGGATCCCATGCTTCAATTTAATACCCCAAGAGTTGCAAAAGTGAGAAAAGGTTGCTGATACATAAGAGGGACCATTGTCCGTCTTGATGACCTCAGGTTTGCCCATAACGGAAAAGCAATGCATGGTATGCTGGATGACATGCTTTGCTTTTTTGCCCTTAAGTGGAGTGGCCCAAATAAACCCAGAACAGGTATCCACTGTGACATGTAATTTAGATAAAGGGCTAAAAGCAGGAATATAAGTAATGTCCATTTGCCAGACTTGATTGGCAATTGTACCACGGGGATTGACCGCATCAAATGGAATACTGTTCACAGGAGATCTGGCACAAACAGGACAGGCGCTGACGATGTCTCTGGCATCGTGCATCGGGATACGAAACCTCTTGTGCAACACGGTCTCAGGTAAATGCAACATCTGATGAGCTTCCAAGGCGGAATCCAGTACCGCAGCACACACCGGAGAAGGAAAGGAAGCTATATAATGAAGAGCGCCATCGGCCTTGGAGTTGCCTTCCGAGAGTGAGCCTGGAAGATTGGAGTGTGACCTAATGTGGGCGACAAAGTAAGGATGCCTGCGGGAGGAAAGTTCCTGCTGAAGATGACAAAACAGAGACATTAAATCATCATCAATAGCTGGTGTTATATATGCATTATGAAGGGAGAGAAGAGCTCTGTAAACATACTGAGTGTCAACAATGATATTGAAAGAGGAAGCTTGAAAAAGTTGGAAGGCCAACGTTACGGCCGCCAACTCAGAGCGTTGTGCAGACAATTGCTCCGAAGTGAATTTGACCTGCCATCATCCAGTAGCATCCTGCCAGGTTACCACCCCCGATGTTTACTGCCATCAGTAAAGACAGTGACCACAGATGGAATTGGTTGTTGAGATAGCATATGTTGGAAGGAATAAGTAACCCCCAGAACGAGGGACAACCAGGGGTCCTTCGGTAAGTTGTAAATAAAAGATCCAGTGAAGCCGACCAAGGCCACCTGAAAAGCGGGGCTGGTGGAGAACAGCTGCTCTGCCTGTTCCCGGGAGAAAGGAACGTAAAGCTCTCTCACATCTTGGCCACTCAACTGCAGGCAACGTCGTCGTCCCTTTTGGATTATATCTGAAGTAGAATCCACAATTGAATATAAATTGCGTGGAGGTGTACTCGGCAGGTGAAGCCATTCGACGATAGCTTCATAGCTGATGATGGTAAAGGTGCATAAAGGATGGCTGTGGGCAACTCAGGCGTAGGAAGAACTGCCAAGGATAGATGGATGCAAGTAAAGGAGAGGCGGTCCACCGCCGTCTGAAGAAGGGCTGAGTTCACAGCTTCTAAGGCAGTTTCCATCTCATGAGTGACAGAGCTAATGTCCACAGGATGTTTCGCACCTTTAAGGCTATGGAACAAGGGTGCTAACTGACCTGTAGTCAGTTGCAGAAAAGGACGGACCCAATTGATGTTCCCAAGGATCTGTTGTAGTTTGACAAGTGTCAGCTTGGATGGTAAGACAATCTGTGGTAGGGCAGGTGCAGAAGTAGTTTCCAACAACAGGTGTCCTAAGTACTGATAAGGAGAATGGCGTTGGACTTTCTCTGGAGCAACACAGAGTCCTCGGGAGGTCAAAGCGTCAACCAGTTGGCCAAGTATCCGGTCGCTGACTGTGGGAGCAGCCAACAAAATGTCGTCCATATAATGATACAGTAATGCCTGAGGATAGGTGTCCCGGAACTGTTTCAAAGCAGAGGCAACAAAAAGTTGACACATGGTTGGGCTATTAGCCATTCCTTGGGGAAGAGTCTTCCATTCGTAGCACCGTGTCAGTCCAATGTTGTTGATGACAGGAAGTGTGAATGCAAAATGTTTGCTATCCTCTGGATGGAGCGGAATGCTGAAAAAACAGTCCTTGAGATCAATAACGACTAGCTGCCATTCTCGCGGAATCATATTTGGATTAGGGAGCCCCATTTGGAGTGCTCCCATCAACTCCATCTGTACATTCACGTGGCACAGATCCTGAAGGAGCCTCCACTTCCCTGGCTTCTTTTGAATAACAAAGATGGGAGTGTTCCATGAGGACGTAGAAGGTTGGACATGTCCAAGCTCCAGTTGTTCTTGAACAAGGGCCTCCGCCGTGCGGAGCTTATGTTCTGGTAGCGGCCATTGATCCACCCAGACAGGAGGTCCAGGCAACCAAGTGATTTTTCCCGCCGCAACAGGTGGTATGACAGAGGCCCCTACTAAAAATTTGTATGAAGTTCTGCAGTTCCTTGAGCCAATAGATCACATCCCCAAAGGGAACATGGGACATCCAGAATATGAGGTTGGAGACGAAGAGTGTTCCCAGAAGGTGATGCAAATACGACCGGCTTTGCTGCCCGTTTTGCTAAAGAGGTACCTCCCACACCATGTACAGATGGACTGGACATGGTAGGCCAACCAGGAGGCCAGTCCTTAGTTGCTATGATCGTCAGGTCGGCCCCCGTGTCCAGTAATCCTGTGACAGAATGACCGGCCATGTCGAGTCTCAAGGAGGGACGCTCTTGAGGGGTAATAAAATAGACCGGAAAAACTCCAGGAGCGGAGGATGTCAGAAGGACGGCCTCTGTTCTAATGAAGATCACATAGGCGACGACATCTCCCCTGCGGATGACATCTGGTCACATAGCTCGAACACACAGGTACATATAATCCGCCCGGGGGTCAGTAATAACAGCAGGAACCACATAGATGCTCTTGAGAGCCGCCCCTGGATGGGGCATAACAATTCCGATGGTGCCTTCGGGCATTGCTAACTGCAAGCGGACCTTAACATTGAACACTAAACCAGGTTGCAAAAGGGGCACAGTTTCTTCTGAGCGCAAGAGCATAGCTGGTGGTGGGACAGTATGTATATGACAAGATGACACTTGATCTATGGAGGCATTATTGAAGGCACAGGTGTGGTCATCGGGAGGGAGTTGCCCTATTTTTTCTCCGGGGCCGGGGCACGGCCCGTCATCCCGTTTCCCGGCTCGGGGTGTTTCTGGGCAGGGCCAGCCATGCCCCCGGGGCAGGATCGACACTGAGAAGCCCAATGAAAACCTTTCTTGCACACAGGGCACTTAGTAGGTGGCACTTGGGGGCGGCGATCATTCTGCGAACAGGCAGAACGAAGATGGCCCATTTTGTTGCATTTAAAACAGCACCTTTCCTCTCCGCCATTTTGGGGCGCGGCTCCCTGTGCCAGCATAACGGTGGCATTAGCGGCTGCAAAAATCTGACCTTTATGAGTTTGAGTCCCCACATTTTGACAAACCCGGACCATTTTAGTGAGATCAGTGCTAACATCAGTGTAAATGGGTGCCAATGCTGCTTTGCAATCCGCATTAGCATTCTCATAAGCTAATTGCTTCAAAATAAGCCGTCTCACCTCCTCATTGTCAATTTGCCTTTCCGCCGCTGTAATGAGCCTGTTCACAAATTCGCCATAAGATTCCTTGGGTCCCTGGCGTATAGAGGAAAAGGTGCTCGCTGTTATCTCGCCCTTCTCCGGGATTTTTGCCCAAGCCCGCAAAATCAATGTGCCAATTGTTTGCAAGATGGCATCTGTTAGAGCGAGCTGAGTTGTTGGAAGGGCGAACTGGCCCTGACCCATCCACTGATCAAAATTGATGACAGCAGCTCCAGCGCCTTGCGCGGCAATGTGATCCACTGTGACTTGAGTCCAAGCTTGAAGAAAAATCAGGTTGTCTGAGGGGGACAACACAGCTTGGGCTAAGAAACGCCAGTCGTAGGGTAACATAGAATAGACATAAAGAGAATAACATAAGCATTGCCCTGGTGAAGGGTGCATGAGGACCATTTTCTCTTACGCTGGCCGCAAAATCTTTAACCACCTTATAAGTCAATCCCTGAAAGCGGTCAGGCACGGCAGGTTGGCCGTCCTGTGCAGGGGTGCCTCGAAGTACTGGAAAGGCGGCAACATCCCCTTCTAACGCCATACGGATCGGAGAAATATAGGGCACAGCCGTTTGTGGCGAAAGAAGTGTGGAGGCATAAGCGGGGGGGGGGCTGGAGCAGAATCCGGTAAAGCCGGGGGTGAAAATTCCAACTGGTTGTGTTTAATCGGGAGAACCTCTGGTAAAGCATTTGAGCTTCCCGGGTTCTTAGGCGAAGGAACACAGCCTTTGGGCGGCAAAATTTGTGGCAGAGGGGGAAGACCTGCAGTCGCCTCAATATGGCCCGCCCAATAAATATTGGCTGGAGTTAGGCCACTCAAACAAGACCGGATCTTGCACCAGGTGAAAAGGTGAGTGGGGGTAACTTTTGGATGGCCTTGCAAATTAGCTAACACACGCATCCAGTCCTTTAAATCAAAGGTGCCTTCATGAGGAAGCCAAGGACAATAGTCATCTATAGTTTTAACAAGATCAATGACGTCTTGGCGGGAACAATTATGACCATTCCGATTTAAAAGCTTATGCAGTTCCCTGACATAAGTCTCCTGTTCTACTGAGAGTCCCGAACCCATCTTGGATATCAATAGGAAAGGAAAAGAGGGAGTCGCTCACGTAGTTCTGTCGAGCGGAATGAATATCAGGTGCCTGGAGACCACAAACCGGTCGGTGAGGACTGAATGGGAAATGGCGACGAATCAAACAATATCACGTTGGGGTCACCACTTGTGGTGGTGTCTGGACCTGCCAGACACACAGGAGAAGGCTCTGGGGCTCGGGAGAAGAACAACACAGGAGACAGCAACCTTTTTTCAAGTGGTACCAGAGCTCCTTTTTTTTTTACCTCAGGTCCCCTTTTTCTTCTTCTCTTAACTGCCACCTCAAGTGGCAAAGCTTTAACCAATCACATGCGTACACACTTCTTGCAGCAACAAGCTAGCCAATCATATTGCAGAGCACAAACATAGTTATATAACCTGTCATATAAGCACGGGTATCATGCACCACACACATCCCCACATGGAAATTATTGAAGGCTTTGGGGAGTTGTAGTCCAAGAACTTTTGGGTGCCATGTTTGAGAACCACTGCCTTATTAGAAGACAACTGGAGCTGTTCACCCCCCTGGTGCTGAATGGGGGAAGGAACTATTGATGGTGGTGATCCAAGATGACCAGTTGTAGCTACTACTATTCCACCCACTTCTTTAAAATAACACCCTTTATTCCTTCAATTAGGTAAACCCAAATAACAAAAGGTTATTTTTAAAAAAATTAGATATCTCATTCTCTCTGTGTATGTGGGGGAGGGAGGGTTGAGAGAGAGAGAGAGAGAGAGAGAGAGAGAGAGAGAGAGAGAGAGAGAGAGAGAGAGAGAGAGAGAGAGAGAGAGAGAGAGAGATTAGGCAATGAAACCAAAACTCTCGCATTATTTAATAAATAGTTTCCTCTGTTACTGGATACATGTATCAAGGATAGGATAACTTGGGTTGTTGTCATGATTTTTTTTTACTTTTGTACCTTTTCTATCCTCTCTGCCTTCCCTACAAGATTACAACTTTACCTCCCTAGTCCTCTTTCCCCATTATGACATAATTAGTGTGGCATTAAATATGGAGGAAATTTTGTAACTACCAGTTGTTCCGTAGTCATGGTTACATTGGAGATTTATGCCGAACAACCCCTATCCAGGCACGCACAAGCAGTTAGTGGGAACAGCAGTAGGGTTTGCGTGTGCAGGTGTGCTGACATTGGGGTTTGCCAAAAAAGGGGGGGAGGTGAGGTTAAGGACATGAAAAAGTATGAGGCTAGAGAATAGGAGAGAGGGAGGAAAAGGGAAAGGCACAATGAGAGAAGGAACCGGGTTTGGGGGCGGGGAGGAAGCAGCAGATTGGAAGGGAGAATATTCAGTGACATTTAAGGTGCTAATATCCAGAAGTCAACCTTTAATTTGACAGCTTTTAGTGCTAGTTAATTTTGCTCATCCAGACGAGGTGTAGGAAATTTGCAGTACCTTTAAATTATCACGTTTTTCCACAGTGCCTCGGGCCTAGGTGGAATACCTGAACAAAACTTCTGTAATTCCACTAACACCACTCACCATTCTCTCTTTCTCTCTCTCCTCCTCCTCCTCCTCCTCCTCCTCCTCTCCCCCCCCCCCTCATCCCCCAGGTTAGCTGAAGTAAAACTTTTGTTCCCTTTCACAGGCAATTAATCTTTCGCTAATTGAAGCCCGAATGCTGCCGGATGGCTCTTGCCGGGGCCTGTAAATCTCATTTAGCCAAGTGGATTCCAGGCACACGCTGTACCTAATGATGTGACAGGTGGGCTGCACGGCAAGACAGCAGCCTCAGAAAAGTTGATTCTCATTAGGCCCACGGAATCCCGCAGTCAGTTTTTATGATGGCTGAAAAACACTAATCGCATCTGTTTGCTACTGGGGCGGAGTAAAGAGAAGGGGGAGAAATGGGAAGGAGGGGTTTGCTAGAGAAACACAAGAGATCAGGATGTGGCTGGGGAGGGTGAGGGTGAGGGGGTGGGAAGGGGAGAACGCCAGGCTTCCTTTATTTCAAGAGTTAACATCCTTGACTCTTGCCCAAAAAAACAGCAGGCCTGCCTCCCACCACGAGATCAACATTCATTCTGCTGACTCCTACCGGGTGCCACCTTCCCCCTCCCAATTAACTGGCAGGGCCAGGGAGAAGCGAAGAGGCCTTGTGTTGGATGAACCAATTATTTTGAAGGGTATTAAGTCATCAGATTTACTTTTATCTTGATTGCATTGTGGAAATCGTGCATAATTAATGGTGGGAGCTTATTAGGAAAATGATTAGGCAAATTACACAGGTGTCGGATGCATTTTTTATGATAAATTTGCTAGAACAATCCTGCAATTCCATCTGTTCGGCTTGTATCAGAATGTCACTCTGGAAGAAATTAATGGTGCAGAGTTACACCAAGTTACTGGCAGCCTTGACTGCAGAGATTGATGGTGTTTTTCACCCCTTTTTTCCCTTCTGTTCTTTCTTCTCCAAAGATAAAGTTAAAATCATCTGGCAACGTCTTGATCAGTGCTGTGATATCGTTCAATAAATCACATATTTAAGCTTGATTTTTTGCAAAAATAATACCAATAATTGCAATGGCATCTATTATTATTATTATTATTATTATTATTATTATTATTATTATTATTATTATTATTATTATTATTATTATTATCACACAGCAGACAAGATAACTACACTGGATTTTGTATTACAAATCACTAGTCGAATGCTTCCCAAGAGTTTAGGACTATGTGATGCATCAAAAATTGTGCAAGCAGATCCCAGTAAGGTGGCTTTCTGCAGCTGACTGATGGTGACTTTGTCAACTCCAATTTTTTCTAAATACTTGCTTAGCTCTTTAGCACTGCACCCAGCATGCCAATTTCCACTGGAACCACCTGTACTGGTTTATGCTAGAGTCTCTGAAGTTCAATTTTCAGATCCTGATATCGGGTAATTTTTTTCAAGTTGTTTCTTGGTGACTCTACTATCACCCTGGTATAGCAACTTTGATGATCCTCACTTTTTTCTTCTCCACAATCACAATATCTGGGGTATTATGCTCCAAAACCCTGTCTGTCTGTATTTGGAAGTCCCAAAGTAATTTTGCATGCTCATTTTCCATCACCTTTTCAGGCTTATGATCCCACCAGTTCTTTGCTACGGGCAGATGATAGTTGTGACACAAATTCCAGTGGACCATTTGAGCAACTACACATGGAAAAGCCTTCTCTGTGTTTGCTCCCAGGCTTTGGAACTCCCTCCTGCTGGAGGCCAGGACTGCCCCATCTCTGTTGTCTTTCTGGAAGCAGGCAATGACTGTCCTCTTCAGGCAAGCTTTCCCTGAGTGAGGGACTACCTACTATGTGACTTTTATATGGATTACCATACATGACTGTATTGACTGATTTCATAAGAACACCAGTGTTTCCATGTTTACTTTCCACCCCACATAATGGAATTTTTTCTTTTGCCATGCTCTTTATAGCTTTAATGTTACCTTTTAATATTCTAAGATGCCCTTCTAATTCCCTATTCTTAATTTGAATATGTCTTAAATGTTATTTATTTATTTATTTATTTATTTATTTATTTATTTATTTATTTATATTTTTATCCCTCCTTTCTCCTTGGAAAGGGACCCAAGGCGGCTTACAGTAATGAGGAATAATGTACAGTTCAGTACAATTAAGACATGTTCAAGTATTGAGAACAGGGAATTGAGGAACACCTTACAGCATTATAAGACAACATTACATTAAAGGTACAAGAGAAACTGAGCAGTTAAAAGGAGAGTAAAATTCTGTGTAAAATTATGAGTGATGGAAACTAACATTGAAAATATAGTGTCACTGTCAATGTAATCATGCAAGGTTATAAGTGGTTATAAACACAAAGTCTATGTAGTCCTATAGATTCATATGAAAGACACATAATAGGTAGTCCATCACTCATTATTTCCAAGGAGAAAGGTGGGGTAAGAATATTCAAAATGGTGATAATAAAATGATAGATTTTTATAGCCAAGATTTCCAGGACCTAAGACAGAGTTAGTAGCTTTGTAGCATGTGTCTGCCTTGACAATATCCTCCAGTTTTCCTAACTGAAACTGATGCCATGAAACCTGACTCAACAGTGTATTGGACATAAGGAGTTGTGGTCATGAAGGATACATTCAATCTTTGATCTAAAATGGACTACCAGTTATGGTAGCTACAATTCTCTATACTTATTTGCAACATTTGTATTTTTTCAATATTTGTAAGGCTGTGGGCAACTCAGAAGAGTTCGTTAGAGGTCACATTGATAAAATTGGCATTATATTTCCTTTTTACCACCTTAATTGCAATATTTGCTGGACATCTCCCAGACTGCAGCCGGATTGCATTCTGCCTGAGCTTTCCTCCATCTGTTTTCTAGCTGTCTTCTTAGGGCCTTTTCACACGACCCTTAAGATCCACTGGCCACTTAAATTCGGACCAGAGATCTTAGGGGTTTGTCGCTGTTCCTGCGTTCCCACCCCCTCCGCACTCCTGGCTGCGTGAGGGGAGGGAGAAAAAAAAGGAAGAAAAGAATGCCGCTCACCTCCGTTCTGCCATCCCGGCACTGCATTCAGATCTCTTAAAGGGGCAGGGGGCAAAAAAAGAACAAACAGAAGCAAGGAGAGCTGGGCAGTCACTACGTTATATCCGCATCAGGAATTTTCACCTCCAGAGAGCAGGTACCTGAAAAGTGCGCTGGGACGCGCTTAGGTGGGCGTGGTCGCACTTAATTATCTGTAAACTCCGGAGCTGGTGGGGAAACAATTTTAAGCTCCGGAGCTGGGAGCCATTTGCGGCAGAGTTTAAGGGTCGTGTACAAAGGGCCTTAGTTGCTTCTTCATCCTCTGCTATTCCATAAACCAAAGTGAGAGTCAAGTGCTGCAAAAAGGATGGTGTTGAAAAGTGATTGTGTCTACTGCTGAAGTCACTTCTAAAAACCTGTGGATGACTTGGACTACCACACAAACTTCACCCAGATCATCCAGAAAACCTCAAGGACATTATGGAAACTAATTGGATCCTTCAGTCTTTGGGGACAGGCCATCCTAAAAGGGGCACTAAGGGGCACAGTCTAAAACTCATGTGGTGATTTGACCATGACAAGGAAGAAAACTCAAGGCTTTGCACATTCAGATCACCTTTTCTTTGCATAGACATGAATAAAAAGTCCATGGTGTGACCTGCCACAAGTGTAGGGATCCATGACATGTTAGGATAGGTCCATGGACATCATGGAGTCCATGAACTCCCGGACCAACCTGGCAACCTGTATCTCCACATGGATGATAATATGGCCTCCATACTGACTAGCAGCTGTGGTCCTGTCCTCCAGTATAATTTCTTGCACAAAAGGACAGGAAACATAAAAATAAGACAATGGATGTTGTCTTGGGATTTGCAAACCCATTTTAACACCACCCCAAATTAGAACTGCATCACAATATCTTGTGTTGTTGTTCAGTCATTAAGTTGTGTCTGACTCATTGTGACCCCATGGAAAAGAGCATGCCAGGCCCTCCTGTCTTCCACTGCCTCCAAGAGACTGGTCAAGTCCATGTTGGTTGCATCATTGACACCGTACAACTAGACATGGGCACGACTTGGCGAAATTCTCGTTTCCGTTTCCATTCCTCGTTTCCGTTACGCAATGGAAACGGAAACGACAATTACTCTGCCAGAACTCGAACTCGAACCGAAAAAAGAAAAATTGGGTCTGATTTGTCGTTGTTGTTCCTGGCATCGCGCGGCGATCGCACGATGCCAAGCACAAGCGGCACAGAAAAAAAGTTTTGAAAATAAAAAAAACCCGATTCCCGGCCAAAAAAGCAGGCGAAAATATGCCTGCCTGAGTGAGGGCACCTACCAGAGGCATGGTTTCTGGGGGGGGGGCTCCCCGGCCTCCCTCCCTCTCCTGTCCTGGGCTGCTCTGGTGGGGGGCATCCTCATCATCTCGCCAAGTCGCCAACTCGCCATGCCATGCGGTGCGGGCGAGGGATTCAAAATGGGGCGACCGCAATATTTATTTTGAAATCGTGGTCCAAAAACACACCAAAGCACCACAGAAACATGTGAAAATAGCTATTTTAAAACTGCCTGAATTTTTACAGTAGCAGCAGTGGGTTTTTCTTGCAACAAAATGTCTCCATCGATTTTTTTTTGATTTTTTTTTATTTTTTTTTACACCTGCACATGGGAGTGGACCATGCAAATTTTTGGAGCCATTCCACCAATTGCATGGCCACTTGACCAGGTTTTGACCAAGACTTCTAGAATGTGCCAGTCGGACATAAAAAGCCCACTAACCCTAGCCCGAACCCGAACCCTAACCCTAACCCTAACCCTAACCCATACGCCAGTACACTGTCCTTCTTAGTGGGTCAGAGAGGCACCCAGAGGTGCACCCCACTAACTCACCCTAACCTTACCCGTAACCCTAAGCCTAGCCCTTGCGCTAACCCTAACCCTAAGCCAGATCTGTGTACTCGCATTGCACTACAGCAAGTACACTTCCCTTCTTAGTGAGCCAGAGGGTGCCCATAGGGGTCCTCTCTCACTTTGTTCCTCACTCCTCCCCATCCCCAGCCCAAGTGCACCATATGCCAGGCAATGAGTCACAGAGGCACCCGAAAGAGAGGTGCCTCTGCCTGCCACTGCAACTTGGTATGCATATCCAATTGGCTATGCATACCCTTTTGTAGTGGGCCAGAGGAGGCACCCACCCCAGAGAGGTGCCTCCAGGAGCCCACTTTCCCTTCATAGCGGGCCAGAGGAGGCACCCACCCCAGAGAGGTGCCTCCAGGAGCCCGCTACCCCGCCCCAAACCAGTACTAACAACAGACGAAAAAACAACAAATGAAATGACAAATTTTTGAAAATTTTTGCGACAAACAGAAACGAGCCGAAACGGGCCGGCTCCGACACACGACAACTCAAAACGTAATTTTTCCTGGTCGTGCCCATCTCTACGTACAACCATATATAAGTATATAAGTCTAATAAACCAACAACAACAACAACAACAACAACAACAACAACAACAACAACAACAACAACAACAACAATAATAATAATAATAATAATAATAATAATAATAATAATAATAATAATAATAATAATAATAATAATAATAATAATAAATCTCACTCTCTCACCCCTTCTCCTTTTGCCTTCAAACTTTTCTAAGGAGTCCTCTCGCCTCATGAGATGGAAAAAAATATTGTATCCTCACTTTCAAAATCTGTCAGGGTTGATTTCTTTCTGGATGGATAAATTTGATCTAGGGATGGGCACCTTATGAAAAATGGCATGCTGTTTCATCGTGTCATAAGGTTTTGAATCGTTTCAAAGTAAAACAAAATGCCAGCCAGCATTTTGTTACAAAATGAAACAAAACCTCATTTTCCCTCTCTAAAATGAAACAATCCATTCTAGAAGAAATGGCAGGGGAGCTTCCTCAAGCTCTCCCCTGTAGCCCCCTCAAAATTTGACAAGGTTTGGTTTTCAGGGAACTGAGTTATTAATCTCCATATAGGGTGCGGTGGTACGTAGTTGAAGGAGTGTGTTTGGTGCACTTTGCCAATAAAGGGTTGAGTTACAGCTTCCCCTCTCTCTTGTTAAAGGATGCTGAACACACTCCTCACACCCCCTTTGGAGCTTAATAATTCTTTTTCATGAAACCCAAACCTTTTCAAATTTCAGGGGGTTACCTAAAATCGCTTGCTTCCCTGGGAGCATTTCATTTCATTCTGGTTCATTTCATAATAAAACTACTTTAAAATTCATTTTGTAATGAAACCAAACTACTCTAAAAAAAACCCAAAATGAAACGCTATATTTTCATTTTCTGCCCATCCCTAATTTGATTTCCTTGTAGTCCAGGGGACTCTCAAAAGTCTCTTCCAGCACCACAGCTCAAAAATGACACTTCTACAGTGATCAATCTTCGTTATGGTCCAGTTCTCACCTTCGTACATCACTACTGGAAAAACCATAGCTTTGACTATCCGGACCTTTGTCAGCAAAGTGATGTCTCTGCTTTTTAAGATGCTGCCTAAGCATCTTAAAAAGATATACTACTATATCTAGTAGCTATGAATTCTATAGTTTAACTTTAGCTTGTGTGAAGCAGTGTTTCCTTTTGTCTGTCCTGGCTTCCCAACCTTTCAGCTTCAGCTGAGAAAGGGCTTTCACACAGATCAGGGGGACAAATGCACACTTGGAATTTTGAAACAGGAAATATCCCAGAGATGGAGAGAGGGGATGGAGCATTTTTTTACCCCAAAGAATCATCAAGAAACAGCAGCATTGCAAGTTTAAGTTTCAGAATCTCTAACAAATCCAGTAGCTAAGGTTCCATTTGGCTTTTTGTATTGGACTGGAAAGAGGATGATGATGATGAAATAAGTAACATATTGGCTGAGAGAGTGCAGGTGGATGATCACAAAGCACTGGCAAAAGCCCCCAAGAATATTTCTTGAGAAAGACCAGGAGAAATGAATCCACATAGTTGCACATATCCCATTAATGTGACACTTGTTCAGAGGTGCACCAGCAAATCTTTCTCTGTCTTAAATCCTGGTTTCATTTCAGGAGGCCCCTGAGCCAATAAACAGCTCAGGCTGTGCCTAAGCAAGCAGTTTGACAACCTCACGTTCGCATCCTAACAGGAAGTGATAGTTGAATTGTTAAGCAACACAGACACACATATAGCGCTACAATTTATTTTAATGTAATGCTGCCCCCTTGTGCTTTTGTATACAGGAAAGTTGTGTCAACAGTAAAGTACCTATTTTAAGAGGGAGTGATGAGGCAGTGAATTCCTAATTCTGTTCAGCTTCTTCTGGCTATTTAGCTCTCTTTTGTGGCTTTGCGATGTTTGTTTTTTAAAAAAATACTCTCTACAAACAGGAAACACAGCTGGGAAAATTGTCCACAGCTTTAGATTTATGAAGATGCATGTGGCATCGTGTCCAGTATGGGTTTTAAACACATTGGATGAAATCAAGAAGTACTTGACTAGGCATTAAATCAGTGGGGATCTGATGAGTCAACTCCACCATATGCTCCATTGATTCAATGGCCCAACTCTAGTTGTGGCTGATGCCTGGATTTCAGCCATTGTCTTCATCAAGTAGAGAGAAGTATAATCTGAAGTCCTCAAACAAACAAACAAACCACACAGATTCTCATGTCACTGAAAGTCAGTTGAAATGTTGTGGTCTGAATTCAAAGGGATTCCAAAGACATTCTGTAATGCATCCTACCATGCAATATGTCTGTGAAGATTCTCAGTCATCCAGGTGAGTTTATCTGGAAGTTGAGTCATGGCAACTGGGCTCAAGAAAAAGAAGTCCAGTTGTCATGACTCAACTTCCAGATCCTATCATGCACTTGCATCTTGTGACACATCCTACCATGCATCTACGTACATCCTCTTTGAAGGTATCGGGCAGCCCACCATTGGCTGTGCTTACCTTCTCAGTATTGTTCCAGATTTAGTATTGGTGCTGCCCAGGTAAGCACAACCGCTCACTGATTCCTAGAAGCCTTCAAGATAATCTACATTTGCAACAAAGTCATGCAGTGTGGGGCGGTACAGCACTAGTCAACAATTGGGGGCTCATATGTGAACACATATATAGAACCATGCTAAGTCAAATGAAGGTTCCATCTCCCTGTAGCGACCAGCAGGATGGCTTTGGCTGCCCCATGTGTACGGCAAGAAGCTGATAACTTTTCTCCACTATTTTTCCATAGCAATTGATTTTAGTGCCTAATGCCTCTATATCACAAAGTCTCGTGTAACTAACATAAGTAGTTTAGCCGCCATTGTTAGCCTTTTGGCCCATAATCTGGAGGCCAACATCACTTGTTGGTCTAGCATTGACAAAAGGGCATCAAGAGCCATTGTAGTGGTTGCTAGCCTCCATTATGCAACCTCCACAATGGATGGTAGAAGATGGAGAATTAAAGCCAATATGGATTTAAAAAGAGATAGAGAGGGAGCATAGAGTCTTCAGGGAAAAATCTGGAAATCCAGGGTGACACAAGAAGAATTCTCAGAAATCCTGTCAAGAAGATGCAAAGTTGCTTTGAAGTTCCTGTTTTGTCCTACTGCTTCTTGAATACAGAGATTCCACTTTTGGGAATTCAATGCCAGTTCTCTGCATACATGTATATTGCTTCCATGACTAGAAAAACCCAAATGTATTATCTTGGAAGTTAAGGAGATATCTAATTCTATAAAATGAAATATACTCATTTTTTGCACCAAATGCTCTGAAAGTGCACAAATTATTTGATTTATTTTGGTCACATTGCTCAGTTTTTTTACAGGCGTAGAATTTGTGTTGCCAGGCTGCAGAATTTTATTTTCTCTCCGTGTGTGTCCCTTTGTAAATGTGTGTGTGCATGTACTCAGCAGAGCCTTAAGTGATGATTTCTCTACTTTCCTCCTTAACTCGAGAAAGTCACCCCTCTTTTTTAAGTTATAAGTTTCAGGCATGCACTACTACTGAGAGAAAAGTAATTTGTTGCAATCATTTTTAATTATAGTTATTCTTAATTATCTTTGCTGTATGTTTAAACATTAAAATACAAACAGAGCTGCCACAGCACAGATGGCTCTCGCCTGCAATGCAGGCTGTCAACTTTCATTTGAACGCTACCGTCTTGTTTTCCTCACAATTATAACTTCAAGCAACAACGTGACTTTCCCACCAGTGTTCTACTGCTGCTTCAAGGATGTCATCCTTACCACATAATCCTTTGATTTCCACTGCCAAAACCACAACACAGTTGACAGAAACGGTTTTATCAGCTACTGGCTCAAATTTTGCCATTGTTCCCACGTACAGCTGAGTGGAAACCTTAGTAGAGTCAATTCACAGCCTGTTGAGAAAAACAGAACATTCTGTCAAGCTTGACTTAATAAAATGATTTACCTGCTGGTACTCTCAGAAGCTGTCTGGATAGCTCAGTGGGTTGGAACACAGGGATCAGGGCTTAAATTGCCCACTCTACACCCCAAAGTGTGAGCTAAATTGTGTGCAGTCCTGGAATATCACCAAAAAAAGGGGAACCATTCATGAGTATTCCATCCCTAGACAACCTGAACATGAGAAGGGTCAACATAAACCACAGTTGTGTTGATGACACATTATTGCTTTTGCTGTGCAACTAAAAATGCACACATAAAGAGCCAAATAAGCAAGTGGAGGGCAAACTGAGGAAAGATTGTTTCTAACATACGCTGTTAGCTGGCAGTTCTCTTTGTTGGAATCTTCATAATTTCACCCTCTGAAAGATGGAGAATTTCAATCCCTTCTGAGGAGAACAGTCAGTAATCACCACCACCAAACAACAATCGCATGTACCACTGAGGTAAAGATTTTGAGGTGCAACTTTATTCAGCCACACTGTTTGAAGAAAATATGTATTTCATCTCCGTTCTTTCCATTGTTCCTCTTTTAGACCACTTCTTTCTCTACCATAAATTGAGCATTTGCTTTTGTTTGTTTGTTTGTTTGTTTGTTTAGAATTAGCTCAGCAGAAATTTTTCATGGAAGAAAATTCCCAGCCCCAGTATCAACACTGACAAACTGTTTGGAGAATTTTGAGAAACCATATTCCTTCAGTTTCTGCTCTAGAAATGGCTAAGTGAAATTTTATCTCCGGATATGGTCAGAAAGCTTATGATGACACAGCTGTACTAAACTTAAGTTACTTGGCAATCCTATGTATGTTTACAAAAAAGTAAATCCCACTGGGATGAAATGGGTTGTGGACTGAGGATAACCTTGAAGCACGCTGACAAAAACACCATTGTACCTTGATGATGATGCCTAGGGTTCCTTCAAAGCAAAACTTTGCATCATCTGCTTGAAGTTACACTGCATCATGGCCCAGGTTTTATTAAAATGTCTAGATCAGTTGTTCAGGCAACTTCTGAGGTACCATCAGAAACAGAAAAAAAGGAAGCCTTAAGCAGCGGTGGTGAATCTTTGGCACTCCAGATGTTTTGGACCATGATTTCCACAGTCCTTTGTCACTGGCAATACAGGCTTGGAATTCTGTGACTTGTGGTCCAAAACATCTGGAGTGCCGAAGGTACACCACCACTGCCTTAAGCCAACTTCCAGGGTCGGGGTGGTAACAGTCACAGAAGGGCAGAAATGGATGCATGCGAATGTATTTATGACTCATAGATTTTTGCGAATTATTTAGAAGAGTTTGTCTATTTACTTCCTTATAGACTGTAGAGTCAGGAGCATGTTCTTGTCTTGCCTTTTTAAAGCATGCTTCTAATCTGATCAGAATAGTGTCATAAAACAGCATACTTTAGACTGAATAGGCTCATCAGAGGCCAAGGACGCCACATGCATACAATTGATTTCATTATTTCTCTCCAAACAGCTGCAGTATTGCAGGAGAGGGGAAAGGAAAAAAGAGAATTCAAGCACAGATCCATGGGTGCCAAACAATGTGCTAGATGTCATTCATAAAACATAAGAGGTCACCCCAGCTTTGCCAGGAAAAGTCCCAGGCAGTTGCCAAATTATATTGCTATTCAACGCATAGAACCTCCCTCCACACAACAGAATCATGAAGCAGTGTGTTTGGCCATTTTGATGCATGCCAGAGGTAAAATCCTTTGCAGTTTAAAGTTGCCAAGTCCAAATTGGTTGCTGTCATTTCATGCGAAATGCAAATCATAGTTGAGGGATACAGACACCCCTGTGTGTTGTCAGAGAGAAAGGCTATCTCAGCAAAGCACCTTGACTATCCCCCAGGCCTGTGGAGAGATCTCAACTCTGGTATAAAGCCAACCTTGCAAAGCAGGGAGAGAGTTCTTAGCAGCTTTTTGCAATTTGTGCAAACTGTTAATGTGAAGCTGCTAGAACACACACATAAAGGGTGGGGGTGGGGGACAAGCTGTTTGATCATAGAGACACAAGCAACCCATCCGATACGATCTGAAGAGAAACCAGAGTATACCCATCCAAAGGTGTTACTTTTACCAGTTCATGCAACAAAACAACTATTCCTACATTTGTCAATGTGGCAATTCTGGAAACAGGGAAAGATCTTTCTCTTCAGGCAAGCTTTCCCTGAATGATGGTCTACTTATTATGTGTCTTTTACTGTACAGTGGTGCCTCAGCTTATGAATTTAATCCATTCTGAATGCATGCTCTTAAGTCGAACTATTCATAAGTCGGGATAGCTATCAAAAAATTGAAAAAATAAGTTAAAAAATGAAAAAAAATGTAAGTCGAGCAGACCATGTCTAAAATTTGTAAGGCGGCAGTTAAAACGCCAACAGTTTTCCGCTCTTAAGTCTAATTGCTCTTAAGTCGAGCTGCTCTTAAGTCAGGGTACCACTCTATATGAATCTACCATACATGATCACAAAGTAGACTTTGTGTTCATAAGCACTTATAATAATCTTGTGTGATTGCATTGACACTATGTTTTCAATGTTAGTTTCCATACTCATAACTTTTATAAGGAATTTTTCCTCTCTCTTTAACTGCTCACCTTCTCTTGTAGCTTTAGTGTTGTCTTTTAATGCTAAGATGTCCCTCAATTCCTTGTGCTCAAACTTGAATACTGTATGTCTTAATTGTCCTGGACTTCATGTCATCCCTCATTGCTGTAAACTGCCTTGGGTCCTTTTCCAAGGAGAAAGGCAGGGTAAAATACTTATGCTAAGTCTGGTGGCGCAGTGGTTAAATGCCTGTACTGCAGGTAAAACTGTGCTCAGGACCTGGGGTTCAATCCCAGGTAGCCGGCTCATGGTTGTCTCAGCCTTCCATCCTCCTGAGGTCGGTAAAATGAGCACCCAGCTTACTGAGGGGGGGGGGGGCAATGTGTAGCCTGCATACTGTAATTAAAACTGTAAACTGCCCAGAGACTACTTGAAGTGGTATGGGGAAGTATATAAGCAGACCACTTTGCTTTGCCCTTTGCTATGGTGGAGTCTCCTTCTTTGGAAGTGTTTAAGCAGAGGCTGGATGGCCATCTGTCAGAAATACTATGATGGGGGTTCCTGCATGGCAGGGGGTTGGACTGGATGGCCCTTGAGGTCTCTTCCAAGTTAGGATTCTATGATTCCTCTGGACAGTAAGTCCCAGGCTCACGCAACAACTAAGTAGGCTGGAAAATTCTGACTATTGTTGTCTCCTTCCCTCAAACAGTAACTAATTAACTAAAATAAGACAATTTTAGGTTCTGGGTCTTGGTCCAAAACATGGGAGGGGGGCACAATACAGAACCTGCCACTGGAAGCCAAGTTTGTGATTTGCCTCTGAAAGCGACAGGGGAAATTGCATTTCCTGTTGCCACAAAGCCAGTCCTTAGCTGTTTAATTTTATTGTCAACCCAAAATAATTAAGCAATTGATCAAAAGCAAGCAGCAGATTTAGAGTGCCTCGTTGTACTCTCACAAGACCTATTGCAACTAAGAAAAATCATTAACATATTTACCAACTGCAAATTGAGCACGAGCTTTGCCAGATCTCACCCACTCACCCCAACTGCAACACAATGCTTAGGAACAACGGCATCCTGTTTTCTCAGTTTTCATACAGCTGAACCTTACTAAATACAGGGTTATATTATTCAAATGTCACTTCATAGCAGTACGAAGAATGCCAGGATTCATGAACTTTTGTAAAGTTATTTTTCTTGGACTCACACCCACCGAGTGACCATGGTAGTTAGAATATTCTGGAAGTTGGAGAGATACAGGTCAGAATCTTCGGGCGTATTTCGAGGGGATCTCACCTGCTTCCTGCTCATCCTAAAAGTTAGCAGCTTTGTAGGTGCAAGGGATTGTGTGGCGTTATAGAGCTGCCATGGCAAACACATACACCACTGGATTTGAGTGCCCTAAAATAAACTTTCTGTTGTGCATTATATACTTGTCACAGGTCAGTGCGATATTGTGGATAGAGTGTCCAGCTACTACTCAGACAACCTGGATTCGAATTTGCATGTGGCCATGGAAACTCAAGCAGGATGGAAATTGTACATCATCCCTTCAACATCTTGCAAACCTCTAAAAGCCTGCTAGAGTTATCATAAGCTGGAAGATGTCAGTGTTTTAAACCTTGTTGGCTTGGTCCTGAGGAAGTTCCAGTTGTGATGAACATTTGGACAAATGGGCAGTGCTGAGCAATGGTTAGACTACTGGACCAGGGAAATCCTAGTGATTCAAACACTATTCAGCCAGAAAACTCACTGTGACCTTGGACTGAGCAGTCGCTTTCCAATTTGCGCTAAATGCCTTTGGAGTAAGAAAGTAAAGTGGCATGCATACCATGGTGGGAATTTGTTTCAGGAGAGGCGAGATATTGATGCATTCACACAATAAATACAAAGGACAGGATGGCTGAAATTGTGTTGCTTAGTGCAATGGTGCATTTCGGTGACCACTGATTGTGATTGTTTTTGTAGCTGTTATTATATTTGTTTATCTATGTTTGTTTGCCTGCTTGTTTGCCCGCCTTCTTGCCATGTCACAATTATCCATGTTGTTTTGTTTTTATTGTGCTGATTTTTCTTTTGCATTTGTATTTTGTACCTTATATTTATTTGTTGTATACTGCCCAGAGTTCCCTTTGGGAAAGTTGCTGTGGCTAACAAACAAACAAACAAATAAATAAATAAATAAATTGCACCAGAGTAGGTTCATTTAGTCAGTGGTGACATGGTTTGTCGACTCCTTGGAGTCGAGAATCTATTGACTCATTGGGTCAAGGAGTTTATTGACTCTTTGGGCCTCCTCCAATTTGAACGTACTGTGCTAAACAACAGGATTTCAGCCTATATGTTGATGGTGATGTTATTAGAGCCTTACTCAGGCATTCACAAAAGAGTAAACCAAAAGAACTGGAGCATCCAATGAAGTTAGTGAGTCAGAAGAGAATGAGTCTCAGGATGCTTATGCAGAGATATTTTTTGTGTGGAAAAGATGCCCAGCGCATTTTGGCTGGGGGAAAAAAGCCTTTTTCAGGGGCTGTACTTCACGCGAAAAGTTACACAGAGATATCTCAAAAGGTAAATAAACACCATTCCTACTTTTTCAAACGAAACACATTGGGCATCTTTTCAAATAAAAAAAAATCTCTGCATTAGCATCCTGAGACTCAGTCCATTCACAAAAGAGTGACTTTCAAATAATAAGCAGGAGGAGGTCCAGCCCAGGCCCTTACCAGTTGATGTCTCCACTGAAGAGGAGACAATCTGTAACAGATGGATCCTTTCCAACCTGCCAGGAACACTGATTTTTGGGTCCCCCCCCCCACTTCTTGAGGGAATCACATTTATGGTGGAAGCCTTCCGCTTCAGACAGTCTTTCTCCTGTAGAGACAGAGTCTGATAGCAGGCAGGGGTAGAACCTCTCCCAGCTGCCAAAGCCAAGTTGACCCTTTTATGAATGTCTGAAAAGGACTAATATAATTGTATTCTAATGAGAGCCACATGAACAACCTTTTCCATTCCTCCTTATAGGTTTGGAAATAGAATGCTCCCTAGATGTTGAGGGACTCCAACCACTCTCCACCTTAGCCATAGCAGCGAAAGGTGAGGAAAGCTTGGATTCAAAACAAGTCACAAAACTAGACTTCATCAATACTTAATCTAGAGAGATACAAAGAGAAAAACATGGTGGACATCAACTACAACAGCACTTCCCAACTTTGGGTCTCCAGATGTTCTTGGATTGCAGCTCTCAGAAATCCTGGCCAGCACAGCTAGTGGTGAAGGCTTCTGGGTGTTGTAATCCAAGAGTATTTGGGGACACAAGGTTAGGAACCACTGAGGTAGAGAGTTCTAAGGATACACCTAGGTTAGACCACCAATGTTCCTCCTTTACACATCTGACATATACACAGAGACAAAATCACACATTGTACATCCTTCAGCTAGTATGCAGATATTTGTAGGGGACAATTTGACTTAACACTACAACATCAAAATTTTTGAATAGATTTTATTAATTTATTGTTGTGGTGTTTCAAATGAAAACATCACACCATCAAAGAGCACTCACTTTAA
Source organism: Phrynocephalus guinanensis (assembly GCA_037367245.1). NCBI lineage: Eukaryota > Metazoa > Chordata > Lepidosauria > Squamata > Agamidae > Phrynocephalus > Phrynocephalus guinanensis. Next base: position 92,925,379 of record CM074740.1, on the reverse strand, counting down.
CAAAAAAACCCAAACATATGACACATTTAATAAGAAATATTAGTATTAGTATTAGAAGAAAATATTTGCACTTTATTTGAAATAAAGCAAAGGAACTACACTGCATAGATCTCTTTTATTTTTACTATTTTTCTGAGTCACTGGTGTTGCTGCAAAATCTTTTTCAAGAACAGATGGCAGTTTTTTAATTTTTTTCTCCCTCTTTCTTTAATGCACTTGACCCAGTGTGTACTTTTTGGGATAATAATCCAAGCCTTATTAAGGGGGGAAAGAGAGGGAAAGCAGATTTTTAAAAAACGTTCCTCTTCAACCACTTAAATTCAATTTTCTATTGCTAAGCAGAATCAGACATTTTTGTAAACACAGCACAGTGTATAGAATTGTACGACTCCAGAGGGCACCTGAAGTGGCCTGCTTTACAATACCATTTCAGGTTTTTCCCTTTAATTGCCAAAGCCATTGTAGAACAGAAGGGATGGAAGGTGCCTTATAAACCAGCCAGTCCAGCCTAGAACCTATAAAAATTACTTTCCTTGTTCACACAACGTGTAAGCACCTCCAACTAGCATATCAGGTGCTAATAAGGGGGTTATAGGCCGTTAAAGTTCCAAAGCCCCATAATTTCTTCAATGTCTGTAGTGGAAACATTGGCAGGCAAAACACATGTTCTGTCTCAGCTGCATTGGAAGGACCTTCCATTGCCCCCCCACTCGGAATGACGAGACGAGGCAGTAAGTGGGGGTAACTGGGCCACACTTTATTAACATGGAAAACATTAACCACAACAACAACCGAAAAGGGGGGGTCTGGCATCGGCAGAAGGTTGGAACCCCGGGGTCGTCCGAGACCCCTCCAACCAGGCAGCATTGGGCGAGAACGACCCCCGGGTGGTGCGGTCAGCCGACGGCACCCGCCCGGGCCAGTCGCAGTTATCCCCCTCCCTGCGATGCGTAGCATCAATCTGGGTTATCCCCCCAGCGCAGGGAGGCGTCCCCTTGTACCCACCAGGGCACTGTGACCTCCTGATCGGGAGTGCCCTGGTTATCGGGTACTTGGGGACAGATGTTAAATACTCACCACTGCCCTAGCCAGCTTCCCCCGCCAGTGTGACCAATAAACCTTGGTGACCAACCTACTGCCCTGGTACTAGTGTGGGATAGGCGAAAAATCCCCGCTCTCAACAGCCAATCAGAGAGCGGGTCAAAAATTCCTATCCGGCCCCCTCAGGCGACCAGCTACGCTCACACTAGTCCATAAAGGGTGGGCGGGTGGGGAACGCCGCTCGAAATGGCTGCTGTGGAGGGGTGGGAGCCGCCCTCTTAAAGGGCGCTCCTCCCCCTCCCTTCTGGACGCAGAGAGCGTCCTGCCCGTCTCGCGCCTCCTCGCGAGAGGGCAAATCGGCTCCGCCGGGCGGAAGCACCGCTGCGGAGCCAGCATTGCCCCCCCACTCGGAATGACGAGACGAGGCAGTAAGTGGGGGTAACTGGGCCACACTTTATTAACATGGAAAACATTAACCACAACAACAACCCAAAAGGGGGGGGGTCTGGCATCGGCAGAAGGTTGGAACCCCGGGGTCGTCCGAGACCCCTCCAACCAGGCAGCATTGGGCGAGAACGACCCCCGGGTGGTGCGGTCAGCCGACGGCACCCGCCCGGGCCAGTCGCAGTTATCCCCCTCCCTGCGATGCGTAGCATCAATCTGGGTTATCCCCCCAGCGCAGGGAGGCGTCCCCTTGCACCCACCAGGGCACTGTGACCTCCTGATCGGGAGTGCCCTGGTTATCGGGTACTTGGGGACAGATGTTAAATACTCACCACTGCCCTAGCCAGCTTCCACCGCCACAACCGCGGGCCTAGCCGTGCTATGGCCCCGGGCACCCATCCAACAAAGCCAGCTCAGCTTCCAGACCCCCCCGGATATCCCTCAGGAACAGCTCTGTACCCGCGTCTGTCAAATGGACTCCATCTGAGCGATACAGCTCCGCCCTGTTTACATTGAAATCAGCGTGGCCCACCACTGATCCGAAGTCCCGGCGCACCGCCCGGCAGACCTCCTTATTTACCCCCCTCCGGGAGCGATTCAACTTTTGGGGATCGCAGGCGGCACGCCAGCGTTGACGGGGTATAATTGTGGACCACACCACCCTGCATGCCGGATATGCGGCCTTCCATGTGGCCAAGTCTCTCAAAATGTCAAGTATCAGAGACTTGCCCGTCTGCTCCGTCAAGTCATTGCCCCCCAAATGAATTAGCATGATGTCCGGGGGGCTACCCACCGCCGCGGTCATGGCCGTCTGAAGAAATTCCTGCCACCTCCTGCCCCGCCTCCCCCACCACTCCACTGTGGCGGCATTGCCAAGCCCCAAATTAGGACCCCAGCTGGTCCTGCGGGCAAACCGCTCGGCCCAGTACACGTAGCTGTGGCCGATAAATACCACTCTTGCACGGGCGGCTCGGCGATGCAGTCCTGGAGAGATATAAGCAAGAGGTTAGAATGCCGGGAGCGGCCGCACGTACCGCTTGTAACAGTGGGAGGCCCACCTGCCCAGCCGGCAGATTGCGCCCTTATCGTAACCAAGCGCCGCGGCCGTGGAGGCGGCGCCAATCCGAAAGGAGTGGGTACCAAATTTCAACGCTCCCAGTCCCATATCTTGGAGCACTCGTCCCGTCAACTGCCCAAACTGGAACTTCGTCAGGGGCCTCCCATTACTATGCTGGAAAAGATAACCCTCGGCCGATCCTCTCAAATCCAAATACGATTCGAGCGCCCTTAAAGGGCAAATGTCAGCCCTGGAACAGGGTCCCAATACGATAGTCGCCCCCCGTCCCCCCTGATCTGTCTTGGATCTGTTGATGCGCACCGTCAGCTGACTTTGCCCCAAGGAGACGTCAGTGACCCGCAGGGCCCTAAAAGAGCCGTCCCGGTGGCTGGCTGCCACAAGCTCACTTATCCGCAGGGCCCCAAAAAAGGCCAGGAGGGAGGCGGCCCTGAATAAGGCGGCCTCAAAGACATCACGGCACAGCAGGGGCCAACGAGCGCACATCTCCGCCAAAATCTGGGGCGTGACAGGAAAGCGTGGGTCCTGTGCCCTGCCACGCTCCCTGGCCCAGCCCGCAATCATGCCCCTCACTCTAAAATCCCCGGTCAGGTCCCTATAACCCTGAAGCTTGGAGAAGAATGCTAGGGCAGCCAGCTTTCCCTGCATGGAGCTGGGGGCCAACCCCTTCCTGTGTAAGTGTACCAGGAAGCGCTGAAGATGTTCAACCGGGAGAGGCCACTGATGGTCCATGCCCTGCTCAGTCCGAAATGAAGTGAACTCCTCCATTACTGCCGTGTATCCCCTCCGAGTCCTGGGAGCGACCGAGAGGCAGAGAGCTCGGTCGGCCTCAGCTCGCCAACCCGCCATACCTCTTCCGGGATCTCCACAGGATGGGGGGCCGCTCCTGGGGCCAGGGCCCGGAAACGCTCGGCCTGTCGGCGGGACAAAGCGTCAGCTATTTCATTATTGACCCCCGGGACATGGCGGGCATGCATGACTATGTTATATTGCAGGGACCTCAAGGTCAAAGACCTCACCAGTTGCATCACCCTGTTTGAGCGGGACGTGAGGTTGTTGATTACGTGGACCACTGCCATGTTGTCGCACCAGAAGCGCACAACGGAGTTGGCCCAGGGCTCGGACCAAATGTAGAGGGCGACCCAAATGGGAAACAATTCCAAAAAGGTGAGGTCACGGGTGGTGCCATCCGTGTGCCAAACTAGGGGCCAGGAACCACTACACCAGGAATCCTTCCAGAAGATGCCAAACCCTATGCCCCCCGCCGCATCGGTCTGGACCTGAAACTGGGCCTCCAGCCGGAGCTCGTCCCTCCAGAATGAAATCCCATTAAACCCGTCCAGGAAGATCCGCCACACTGCCAAATCTTCCTTCATGCCCACCGTGACCCGTGTCCTGTGTGTTGGCCTGCGCAGGCCCGCCGTGGCCGCACAAAGGCGGCGGAGGAAGGCCCTGCCGGGGGCGACCACCCTACACGCGAAGTTAAGGTGGCCAGCCAATTCCTGCAGCTCCCGTAGAGAGATTTTACGGCGGGCCTGGGCCTCCCGGACCCGCTCCCTGAGGGCCACCAACTTGTCCCGCGGGAGGCGGCACGCCTGAGCGCAAGTGTCAATCTCTATGCCCAGGAAGGTGATTATCGGCAGTGGGCCCTCTGTTTTTTCCTCGGCTAGCGGCAAGCCAAGCTCGCTGGCCAGTGTCCTAAAGCTTTCCAGGAGGAACCGGCACCTGCCCGTTCCGGCGGGCCCGCAAAAGAGGTAGTCGTCCAGATAATGGGCCGTGCTGGAAAGGCCCATGACCTGGCGGAGACGCCATTCCACAAATGAACTGAACCTTTCGAACACAGCACAAGAAACCGAACAACCGAACGGCAGCGCACGGTCCATAAAAAATTGATTCCGGAACTGGAAACCGAGTAGCTCGAAATCCTCGGGGTGTACTGGGAGAAGGCGAAAGGCCGACTTAATGTCGCATTTCGCCATCTCTGCGGCCACCCCGCAGGTGCGTACCATGCGGACCGCCGCATCAAAAGACATGTATTTAACCGAGCACAGCTCGTGTGGTATGCCGTCGTTGACTGAGGACCCGGAGGGATGGGATAGGTGGTGTATGAGTCTGAACTCCCCCGGGGCTTTCTTGGGAACCAGACCCAGTGGTGACACCCGGAGGTTTGGTACGGGGGGCGTCTGGAACGGCCCCAGGACCCTGCCCTCCTGTACTTCCTTTAGGATCTTTTCCTCCACTACACCCTCCAAGCCCTCCAGGGACCGCAGGTTCCGGGAGTACACTGGCTCCCTCACCCCTTCAAACGGTATCCGGAAACCCAACGTAAACCCTTGAACCAGGAACTCAGCTGCGACCGGGTCCGGGTACCTGGACGCCCATCGCCGCAGAACCGCCAGCCTAATTGGGCTGGGGCCCTTTTGCAGGGGAGTTATCGCCGGGTCCATATTTTTTGGGGCCCGACGGGTCCCTGACCCTTCCTTGAGGAGGACGGGCTCGGCTACAATTGGTGGCCGGGTGCTGTGCGCCGCAGACAGAACATTCATGTTTGAATCGGCAGGGCTTCCTGTTACAGGTGCCCTGCCCGTTGTAGTCCCAACAGACCAGCCGGACTTGAACCGACTGGCCCGCCGAGGCGCGGGCAGATGTGTTAGCCGTTCCCTTCCTGATCAGGTGCCCGCTGTCGTATCTCTCTCCCAGCGCCGGCCTGACGGGGGTCATAAATTGCAGCCAAATTGGTGGGAGGGGCTCATCCCATCTAATAAGGGGGTCTAGGGCTGCTCTACGACGAAATTCTTCGTCGTACTGCAGCCACGTATGCGCCGGGAAATCGACGAAGGCCCGGTAAATGATGTCCATGTACTTCAACATGGACTGGGCCCTCCAGGGATGAGCCTGCAAAGACAGGGACATATAGATCATATATGCCGGAAGCCACGTTGCCCATGAGCGTTCCGGCTTCTTCCTGAGCCTCCGGTCCCTATCCTGAGGGTCCTCCTTTTCGAGCTCCTTGTTATCCAACACCCTATTTAGGAGGCTAAAGATATCTAAGAACTCCCCCCTCCATATTTTTTCCTTGGTCGCCTGGGCAAGATGGTGCCCAAAAGGAGACGCATAGCCCCCATAGGGGATTGCACCTGACGGCACCCCGGCAAATCCTGAAACCAGGCCATGGTAGGGCCAGGGAGGGGTGCCCGTGACCGGGTGCCCGGGTGCGGGCCAGGCGGGCGATTGGCCATGCGGCCACCCCTGCGCGACGGGCGTCATCGATGAGGGCCACATACTACCGGCCCCGAACTGCAGGGACGGCTGAGCCGGGGCCGGCGGACCCTGTGGTGGCCGGGCTGTTGGCGGGGATGTGGACACCCCGCCCCAGGGTGACACCAGGCCGGACGCGGCCGCTGTACCCGTGGGCGGCTGCGTAGTCCAGCAGGTGGGTGCCGCCATGCCCCCCCCACCGTGGGAACCGTCCACGGCCAAGCGACTGTGTGCGCTGGGTCGGGCGCGCAAGCCAACTCACTCGTCGACGGGGTCTCCGCAGGGGCTGCCACAGGGTCTGTCTGGTCCTCACTGTCCATCTCAGCAGTGTCCTCCAAGGGTCCGGCCTGGCGCTGCTGCGAATGTCGCGGGCGCTTCGCGGGGCCCGGGGCCTGGCTGGCCGCCGCCCGAGGCGTCTCTGCCTCCTCCAGGACTGCAAAGCGAGCCGACAGGTTATCAGCGAGCCCGCGGAGCTGCGCTCGCTTCCGGGCCTTGGAGGGCCTTGAGCCGGCCCTGGGTTGCGGCCCTGGGCCAGCCTGTTGGCCCTCTACCCCCTTGGCAGCCTCCAAAGCCAGCAGGCGCGACGCCAGCTGCAGCCATATAGGCCAGCTCTCCTCGTCCGAGGAGCTGGCAGGAGTGCGGCCTGCTGACCGGGGCCCCTTCGCTGGCTTCTTGCCCTTACTGGGCCCTGTACCCTTCTTAGGGGGCATTGAAATGAAAAGGTGCTCCCTGGGGCTCAGGCCCCTTGCCACTCCCTAACGCTGGCGTAGGCCTAGGGGGGCGTGCCAGCCCGGGCCCAGAGTAAGCCTGGTCTGGGACTCCCAGGGGTCAGCTCTAGCTGGGGGGAGCAGGCACCAGCCGCCCTGCAGACCACCCGTAGCAGGGAGTGCAATCAATCCTGGGTCAGGGAGGTGCCCACCAGCCACCCCCACGGGCCACCCCTCTGTCCCGGGGATGGAGTTGGAACCACGGGCGGAGGCCGCGGGCGAGGCCCGGGCGGCCGAGGAATGGTGGAGGAGGGAGGGGAGCCACAGACCGTTTCCCCCCCGCCGCAGATCGCGTGATCCCCACCCAACCGGCGTGCCGCCCCACCCCCGGTGCTCCCCCCAACCCACGTCCGTCTGCTGCTAGAGAAGGGGCCCGCGGCCCAAGTCTGCTCACGTGGGGGGGAGGGCCGATGCCACTACCCCCCAGTCCGCCGCTCCGTCGGCTCGGTGCCACCCCCGCCTGGGGTCCTCCTCGTGGCCGCCCACCTCGGACGGCCCCACGGCAAGCGGGTCGCGCTAGGCCCCTTCGCGGCAGTTGCCGCTACCGCGGCCCAGCTGGGCCCGGTCGCGCGGTCGGGTGAGGGCGAGCGCCGCGCTCCCACGGCTCGTCCCGGCCTCCGTGCCGGGCTGCCGCCACCGCTGCCGCGCGCAGGTGCGCGGCCACTCCCGCCGGGCAAGCAGGCCCCGCGCCAGTCAGGGCCTGCTCCCGGCCCGGGTCCTGCGCTGCCGCTCTGTCGCCCCCCAAAATGGCGGGCGGCACAAACGGCGGCGCTCACAGGCGTTCGGCAGCTCCGACTCCGCCGAACGCCGCTCGAAATGGCTGCTGTGGAGGGGTGGGAGCCGCCCTCTTAAAGGGCGCTCCTCCCCCTCCCTTCTGGACGCAGAGAGCATCCTGCCCGTCTCGCGCCTCCTCGCGAGAGGGCAAATCGGCTCCGCCGTGCGGAAGCACCGCTGCGGAGCCAGCATTCTCAACCATGGTGCTATCCTGCCAGTATCTGCCTCCACGGAGAGCTGAGAAAGACAAAGATGGTGGCTCCTGGCTCCCAGATTCTCAAATGGTGGTTTGGGGCATGTGTATGTGTGTGTTGTTCCACTGAGTCAGAACTGAGGTCTAGCAACACTAAGAGGGCCTTCAAGTTAAGTGAGATATTTAAGAAGCAGCTTTATCAGATGCACTCCTTGAGTCTGCTTCCAAGGCTGAGCAGGGATTTGAACCCGGTTCTCCGGGGTCATAGTCTGTCACTCCATCCACTACCCCACAGTGGTTTATAATTTTAGTTTATCCTAATGAGACAAAACAAAGAAACATGTCTGTTTCCATCTCTCTGATGGTCAGCTTGTCTTGAGAACCTCAAAGCCATGGCAGAACAGAAAAATTCTCAACAGTATCCTATTGCATTTCCATTAAGGTGAAAGTCCCCTCCAGTCCCACTGACACAGGTTAGTGTTGCCACTGGCAAGTGAGGGACAGGTTTCCTTCTGGATGATCACTGTTTGTGCAATGACGGCATTTGTATAAGGAGTAGAGATCAGCACGAAACAAAAAAATGGTGTTTCGGTTTTTCGTTTGTCGTTGAGAGGTCTGTTTCTGTTCGTTTCTGTTTGTCGGGAACTTTTTGAAAAATTTCGTTACCGTTTTTCATTTGTCATTTCTACCCGCTTTTTGCATGATTTTTAAAGCATTTCCGTGCGCAGGCATCCCCCAGCGCCCCAGACCAGAGGGAAAACACTAAAAAAAATAGATGCTGGCAGAGACACAGTATAGACTAGGTATGCAGGGAGGCTGCAAAGGCAGCGGTGGGCGTTGCCCAGGGTGCAAGGCAGCTGCAGAGTGACTGCACTGCGGGGCAAGGGAGGGTACTCACCGAGAGGTACGCAGGATGCACACACACAGGGAGGCTGCAGGACTGAAGCTAGAGTCGCAGAGACAGCAATCCCACCCTAACTCCCACCAGAGACTGCAAGGAGGACGGGGGCGGTCAGACCTTTTTATGCCATCTGTGGCTGCCAGACCTGCCCGCCCAGTCTGCAACCTGGGCATGCTATTGGTTGAAAATGATGCCATCACATGGCTTCCCTCCATTTTGTGGCTGGTGCCACATGCATTTTAAAGGGAAAAGAAAAATACATCGCAATGGGAGAAGACAAAAACAAACATTTTAAGGACCCCAACCCCCCTGGTAGGTATTATCAGACAATATAAATAATTATCGCTGCGTTTTTACGGATGTCCAGGGCGTTTTTTTAACATTTAAAACAGCTCATTTCATTGTGCGTCACCATTAACGGAAACGAAACGTAACGACCACAATTTTCGTGTTTCTGTTCGTTTCGTTGCATTTTCATCACAATTTTCATTTGTCATTTCGTTACGTAACGGAAACGACAAACGGTAACGGAAACGAAAAAATGTTCATTCCGTGCCCATCTCTAATAAGGAGCATGAGCCCATATTTTGGTGAAACCTTTGGCTCAGCAAAAGCGTGACCAAATGCTGGCCTCTTAAATTGTTTTAGTATAAGGTTTTTATTGTTGTTTTAATTATTTATTGTTGTTTGATGTTTTTAACTGTTTTAATTCCTTGATTGTAAGCTGCCCAGAGACCTTTGGGTAGTGGGTGGCATATAAGTTGTAAAAAAAATAAAAAAAATTGTTACTCGTGGCGCAGTGGTTAAATGCCTGTACTGCAGGTAAAACTGTGCTCACGACCTGGGTTCAATCCCCGGTAGCAGGCTCAAGGTTCACTCAGCCTTCCATCCTTCCGAGGTCGGTAAAATGAGTACCCAGCTTGCTGGGGGGGGGGCAATGTGTAGCCTGCACACTGTAATTAAATTTCCCCAGGGAAAATTCTGGCAGATTCTGCCCAGAAACCTAAGTCTACAGACTGGCTTTCTGATGATTTGCCTCTGTGTCTTCCTTCTCTGGCCTGATTCTACTTTCATAAACCAGGAGGCTGCTATGTTGCTGCCTGAGAGTCATAGATTGTGTAGGAGCCAAAGTTCTTTGGGAGGTACCCTCTCTAGAGCAGAGAAGAACAAAACAAAACAATGCAAACTGAAGTTGTGGTATATGTGTACAGTAAACCCCCACCTATTGCAGGGGTTAGGGACCTGACCCGACTCGCAATAATTAAAACTCTGCAATATGTGGATGCTGGTCAAGTCGGGACTGGGTGGGCTCTTTTGGGGGCTCTTGTACTTACCCCAGGCCTGGTGCTGCCCCAAACCAGCCTGCAGGGGGCTTTCCAATCCCCCAGAGGCTCCAAAAGTGCTTTCTAGTGATCTGGAGGTCACTTCTGGTTTACGGGAAGTCACTCCCGGTTTGCAGGGAAGCACTTCTGGGGCCTCTGACGGGCCTGGGAAGGCCTTTCCTCCTTACCCCAGGGGGCCTTTATTTCATATACTGCGGACCCGCAATATACCGGGACCGCAGGATATGAACTGCAAAAGGGCAGGGAACAACTGTACTGATATTACACTACGGTGATTGGCCTCATTCGAGACAATGATGAATCTGCCTTTAGGCAAGAGATTGAACAACTAGTTTTATGGTGTACTCAAAATAATCTTGAATTAAACACATGCAAAACTGTTGAAATGGTGGTGGATTTTAGGAGGACTCGTTCTATACAGCCACCTCTTATGATATCAAATACCTTAGTGTCAATAGTGGAGTCCTTTAAATTTTTAGGTACTATTATATCTCAAGATTTAAAATGGTCATCTAATATTGAAAGTATTATTAAGAAAGCACAACAAAGAATGTTTTTTCTGCGTCAACATAGGAAGTTCACACTGCCAAAAGAACTGTTGATTCAATTCTATAGAGGTGTTATTGAATCTATTATCTGTTCCTCTATAACTGTCTGGTTTAGTTCTGCGACTAAGCATGACAGATATAGACTTCAAAGGATAATTGGAACTGCAGAAAAAATTATTGCTACTAATTTGCCATCTATTGTGGATTTGTATACCACACAAGCTAAAAAGAGGGTCATGAAAATATATACAGATTCCACACATCCTGGACATAACCTGTTTCAATTGTTACCCTCAGGGCGACGTTTTAGGGCATTGCACACTAGGACAACTAGATATAAAGATAGTTTCTTTCCAAGTGCTATCAAACTGTTGAATAATTAATTTTTACTTTTCTTCTTCCTTTTTAAATAATAGGTTATATTGTATTATTGTACTGTGTTTTTATTGTTGACTGTATGATTCTTATATTTCCGTTTATATAGAGAGAGCATATTTTACCAAAACAAATTCTGGGTGTGTCCAACCACACTTGGCCAATAAAAGTATTCTGATTCTGATTCTGATATTCCCCCATAACACTTAACGATCTCTCTGGGAGGATTACAATTTAATTATGCAGGCTACACATTGCCCACCCATCAACAAGCTGAGAGGCTCAATAGGGGGCGTGGGGGGGGATGGAAGGCTGAGCCAATTTTGAAACAGCTACCTTCCCAGACCTGAACCAAAATCATGAGCAGAGTTTCCTCTGCAGTACTGCAGTTTAACAAGTACACCACGAGGTTCCATGAGCCTACTGGACAGCAAGATTACAACTCTGAATACTGCAATTTAACCACTATTTAACACAGCAAGGTTACAACTGCCAGCATCTTCTGCACCGAGGAGGGGCACCGCCACTGGTCGGTCACAGGGGGCATAGCTGACTGATGATTGGCACGGATCCTCCCATGGAGGATCATGGGAGTTGTAGTTTTACCATACATTGTTTTGGCCCAGAATGCACAGCAGGTCTGACCAGCATTGTCAGTGGTAAAAAGATTTGGGGAATTCTAATCCAAAACATCTAAAAAGCCAGAGGTTTCACACCGCTGCTCTACACAGAAACCAGCTTCTGAAAAAAGTACAAGGAAGACCAGAGCATAGTCCAGTTTGGATCTTCGTGTCTTCTTTCCTTCCTTTGGAACAAAGTTCCACATAACTTTGGGTAGGAATTATACTCATTAAGCCCAGGGTAAAGGAGAGTACAAGCCCTTCTAGGCAAGAAAGGAAGGGAGAAAAAATGCCTCTGCGAAAGAGTCATCCTTCGTCTCTTAAACAAATTTTATAGTTTTCCCAGAAAAAGTTCCAATTAAGCAACATTAATATGTGAAGAAAAATTAAAGATTATAAATGTCACGCACATCTGCAGAGATGTAGCCAGATGTTGCTGTAGATTGACTCATTTAAACACTTGGGATCTCCCTGCTGAGTGAATATGATGTTTCCATTAAAAAGATATTTTGCTTTTCAGAATATATAAATACATCCGTCAACCCACTCTGCAATATGATTGCAAGAAAAATACCAGTTCTGTGTGGTTTCTTCATTAAAAGGGAACAGATAAGGTAAAAACAAAACAATCCAGAAATGTTAGTGTGGTTTATTCTCTCCTTTTGGGCATCCAGTCCTTTTCAGATATGCTTTCTTGTCAACTTTTATAAAAACTACGATGTTAAATGAGAGTGGGGGACTCATCTAGCCTCTGAATATCTCTTAGCCATGGAAACACACCAGGACATTGCATTACACTAAGTCGGGGGTGTCCAAACATTTTGCAAGGAGGGCCAGATTTGGTGAGGTGAAAATGTGTGTGTGGGGGGGGGAGACCATTCAGCCACATTTGGCCCCCGGGATGAACATTGGACAAGTCTCTATAACACGCAAGGAGGTGGGGAGGATTTTGCAGCAATGGAGCTTGGGTGGGTAGGCTATGCAGGTGGTGGGGGGATGGACAGAGGCAGGGAGGGCAGGCAAACCATAAAGTTGCAAGCTAACACTTCCATCCGGTATGGGGAGGGGCCAGTTGGCGAGGATGTGTGACAGGCTGAGCCAGTGGGGAGAAGAAACCATGGGCCACTCAGAATTTGAAAACAGGTTACATTTGGCCCCTGGGCCTGACTTTGGACATGCCTGCACTAAGACATTATGAAAAAACACAATGGTGGATAGTTGGAGCAACTCAGCTGTTGTTGCCATGAATGCTGGTGGCAAGGTGAGATAGAAGGGGACATCACTGCAGACACTTTGCTTATTTCTTCTGGAACCAAAGGGACAGCTGACACATAACTAAAGACTACAAATTCCAGTTCAAAGTTCACACCCAAGGCATTTTGGAGGGTCTGTAGTTCAGGAGAGACATTTTCCTCTGCCAGCTTCTGAAACGGACAACCAACCAACAGGCTGGAAACCAAGCAAGAAAAAGTACAAAGGAAACAGAAAGAAAAGTTGAACAATGAGGGGGGAGGAGTACAAATGCACAATTACAAGAGGGGGGATACTTGGCGCAGTAATACTACGAATGAGAAAGATATTGGAATTGTGGTGAGCAAAAAGCTGAAGATGTGATATGGCTGCAAAAAGGGCAAATGCTATTGTAGGATGCATGACCAGAAGTATAATCTCCAGATCTCATGAGGTACTAGTTCCCCTCTCGTCAGCACTGGTTGTGCCTCATCTTGAGCACTGTGTCCAGTTCTGGACGTTGCGCTTCAAGAAGGATGCTGAGAGACTGGAACAAGTTCAGAAGAGGGCAAGAAGACGAAGAAAGACCAAAAGAGCTGCTCAGGTTTAGCCCTGAGAAAATAAGACTGAGGGGAGATACGATAGCAATTTTCAAAATACTTGAAAGGTAGTCATACAGGGTAGGGCCTGGATCTGTTCTCATTCATCCCAGAATGCAGGACACATAATTAGAGATGGACATGAAATGCAAAAATGGTGTTTCATTTCATTTTGTTTTTCATTTCATTTCATTTCTTTTCGTTTCATTTCATTGGAAATTGTTTTTTAAATCGTTTTGTTTTTCGTTTGTTTCATTTTTGGTTTTTTAAATCTATTTTTGACACTACTTAAATGGCACACGGGGCCCTGATGGCTGCCCCCTCATCACCAATTAGCTGGTGCGTAGAGCCCTGCCGGGTGCCCCCCCCCCAAGTGCTGATCAGCTGACATGTCAAAAAAGTTTTAAAAGCCTGCGCTTTCCCCCACCTGATCAAGTGCATTGGGGGAAATGGTGCGGACTTCAAAAAAAAAATCACACCAAAGCAAGCACCAATAAACTGGTGGTGGGGCTTTAGCGGCAAAAAATTTTTTTTAAAAGCCCACACTTCCTTCCAATGCGCCTGATTGGGGTGAGGATGGGCTTTTAAACTTTGTTTTTAAAACAAATTTTAAAGGCCCGCGCTTTCCCCCACCCGATCAGGCACATTGGGGGAAATGGGGTGGGCTTTTAAAACTTTTTTTTTTTTGCTGCCAGATCAAGGGCTGATCAGCTGGTATATAGGGCTTCGGCAGCCAAAAAAAAAAGTTTAGAAACCCTGCACCATTCCCCCACCCGGTCGGCCCCTTTGGATAGGGGGGAATGATGCAGGGTTTTTAAAGCACTTTCCCATAGGAATGTGTTGCTTCAATGCATTCCTATGGGGAAACAAAAAAAAAAAGAAATGGAAAAAACTGACATTTTTAATTTTGTTTCGTTTTTCTTTAAAGTGGCAGTTCATTTTTTGTTTCATTAGGGAACAAAACAAAAAATGACAAACAAAACAAAAAATCATTTTGTGTCCATCTCTTCACATAATAATGGGCTCAAGCTACAGGTATCCAGATTCAAGCTGAATGCCAGGCAAAACACATATGTTAGAGCAGTGTGACAATGGAACCAAGTCCCTCAGGAGGTGGGAAGCACTCCAACACGAGAGGCAGTCAAGATATTATTGGACGGATCTGCTTTAATTTGTATTCTTGCCTTGAGCAAGGGGCTGGATTCAATGGCCCCTTTCAACTCAGTTATTCTATGGTTCTAGAGTAACTAACTCTTTGCTCCTTTTTGAGTAACTCCCAGATCATTTGCACAATGTAGATATGTCTCCTCTCAGCACATGTGCATGTTGTCATTCCATGGACTCTTCCCAGCATTCAGCGGCAATAAGCTAGTTTCTTGGGTCCCAATCATTTGCCCTGTGTCACGGCTAAAAAAGGTTAATACACCTGTCACGTGCCAGTGCTCTGTATCGAGGGGTTATTACTCACTCATTGGCAAAACTGGATGGATGACAGGGGGCCGCAGGGGAAAAAAGAGAGAGAAAGAGTTATTAAGGCATTAAAAGTATCGACTAATAAAGGAAGATTAACAACCTGGTCCTGCAGGCACACCTTCCTTATGATTGCCACAGAAACTAGTAAGGGCTCCTTCTCATGCTCTTGTTTTTTTCTGCCTCTTCTACATTTGCCCCTGCAGTTTATTATCCTAGCACCACTGGGACATGCATACTAGGCAGCCCAGAAGGCCAAGCAGATGGTGTTGCGATAAGAGATCCGGTATTGCAAATGGCTAGGGGTTGTTTGACGGCGGAACGGGCTGCCTCATGAGGTGGTACGTTTTCCCCAAGAGTGCAAAAATTACTTGGTTTTAAATTTCAACTTCTAGACTCCTCCTGCCTTCTTCCATGTTCAGATGCAATTCAGTAAAGCAACATTTCCAATATATTGGGGTTTTCTTGGGAGGTATTTAAACATAGGGAAAATGACCATGTATCAAGGCTTCCATATTTGCAGAATCCCTGTTGTTATGTGCCATCATGTCGTCTCCCTCTCATGGCAGCCATATGAAAGAATTATCTCCAAGGGGTACTTTCTTCAATTCTCCTTGTCAGCTTTTGCAAACTGAAACCTGTGGGAATCACTCCATTTGGCCTTCCTCTTTTCCTTTTGGCATCTACTTTTCCCAGCTGGGAGTTGAGTCATGGCTACTGGACTTCTTTTTTGAGAGACAGAAACGTTTCGCTGTTCATCCAAACAGCTTCATCGGTCTGAATACAGCTAGTGCAAGAGACCTTCTTATAGTCAGCTTGACCTCTTGTCCCCTTGTCTGATTGGCTCATAAGATGAACAAAGCCTGAATAGGCTCGTTAGGGAGACATTAGTGTCCATGGCCTTAAGGTAAACAATGGCCTAAGGTGCTGAAACCCATCAAGAATGGGTCGTTAGCTGTCAAGAATGGGTCGTTAGCTGTGACCTGGTGGTGAAGGCTCCTTGATTTGCCTGGGTACTGTGGAAAGTACAGCCTGATAAGTAGCAGCTAGACTATGCCGGAGCCCCTCACCTCTGTTGAGGGAGGGATTTTCAATGCTGACATGAATGGCTTCCTTTACTCCTCTCTCAAACCACCTCTCTTCTTTGTCTAATATGTGTACATCCTCATCTTTGAAAGAGTGGCCTTTTTCCTTCAAATGGAGGTGTACTGCTGATTCTGGTCCTGAGCTGTTACCTCTCCTATGTTGGGCCATTCTTCTGTTTAATGGCTGTTTAGTTTCTCCAATGTAGAGGTCTGAACACTCTTCACTGCATTGGACTGCATATACTATATTGCTCCTTTTATGGTTTGGTATCGGATCCTTTGGGTGGACAAGTCTCTGCCTTAGTGTGTTCATGGGTTTGAAATAAACAGGGATGTGGTGTTTGCCAAAAATCCTTTTAAGCTTCTCCGACACTCCCGCCATGTAGGGAATGACCAGGTTCTTCCGTCGGGTCTGGGTCTCAGACTGATCCCTTGTTCTTCTGGGATGGCCCACTGCTTTGTTGAAGGCCCACCTTGGATATCCACAGGCCTTAAGTGCTGTCTTCAGGTGCCTGTCTTCCTTCTTCTTGGCTTCTGAGGAGGTGGGGATGCTCTCTGCTCTGTGGCTTAGGGTCCTGATGACTCCTAGTTTGTGTTGTAATGGATGGTGGGAGTCAAACAGTAAGTATTGATCTGTGCGGGTGGGTTTCCTGTAAACTTCTACTCCTAGGCCACGGTCAGGTCTGATGATGACTGCACAATCCAGGAAAGCCAGCCTGTTGTCTTGGGTGTCTTCCCTAGTGAACTTAATATTAGGATCCACTGCGTTGATGTGGTCTGTAAAGGCCTGTACTTCCTGCGTCTTTATTTTAACCCAGGTATCATCTACATACCTGAACCAATGGGATGGTGTTGTCCCTGGGAAGGTGTTGAGTGCCTTCTTCTCCACTTCTTCCATGTATAGGTTTGCTACAATTGGTGACACTGGGGAACCCATGGCACAGCCATGCTTCTGTCTGTAGAAGTCCCCTCTGTACATGAAATATGTGGTGTTCAGACACAGGTCCAGGAGCAGCAAGAGAAGACAGCACCCTCACCTCCAGAAGCCGCCTCAACCCAGACCAGATAGGCCTGCTCCTGGATTGGCTCTCCTCACCCTTGCTAATCATGAGAGCTGAGTGATCTTCCATCTTCAGAAGAAATCAGCTGATAATCTTCAGAAGAAATCAGTTGATACACATTCTAAAAGAGCTGCCTATTAACTTCTAGACATCCTTCAAGATGTTGCCATTCAGCTTCAGAGTTCCAAATAAACTGAGACCCAACTATCCAAAAGTGCTTGTGTTCTGGTATCAACTGCACCTACTCTAAGATCTGTTGTGGATGCCTTTTCCAAGTGAATCTTCACTGCAATAAGGAAAGTTGCTATTTTGGACTGTAGTCATTATGCACTGTCAGGTCACTTCTAGCTTTTGGTGCCGCAGTGAATTCATAACCTCCAAAAGGCTGTGTCATCAACATCCTTGCTTCGGTCTTGCAAACTTAAGCTTGTACCTTCCTTTATTGAGTCAACCTATCCCATGTTGAGTCCACCTCTTAAGAACATAAGAACATAAGAAGAGCCATGCTGGATCAGGCCAAAGGCCCATCTAGTCCAGCTTCCTCTATCTCACAGTGGCTCCACCAGATGTGTCTGGGAGCGCACGAGACTGGATATCTGTCTCCTGATACCACTCCCCTGCATCTGGCCCTTGAAGTACCCCGGGTTTAAGCCTGGAGATGACACATATCTCCATCATGGTTTGTGATGGACTTTTTCTCCAGGAATCTGTCCAATCCCCTTTTGAAGGCATTCAGGCCAGATGCCTTCACCATATCCTGTGGCAGGGAGTTCCACAGGCTAACAACACGCTGGGAGAAAAAATATTTTCTTTTGTCTGTTCTTACTCTCCCAGCCCTCAACATTTCCCAGCATTATTGTTTTTCCCCAGCGCTCTTTCTTTCTCCTGATATGGTCAATATGGTACCCTCCATTTAGTCATTTTAGTTTCCTGTGAACAGTTCAGCATTGATTTCATTTACTGCCTTTGGAGGTGATAGTGGTGGTGGGGTTCAGATCCAGAACACCACCACCACCACCCAGACTGCATGATTGCCCGCCTGAGCTCCCATTTATCTCAGAAGGAAGATGGAGAGGAGTGAAGAAGGAACCATTGAAATCTGAAGCCAGGAGGTCACCTGCCTAAAACACCAAGTGAATGAATCTGTCTGGTTCCACTTCCCACATGTCTACTCCAGTGTTCAGGCAGGAAATCTGTGATGTTACAGGGTATATCTGGAGCAGTGATTCTCAACCTGTGGGTCCCCAGGTGTTCCTGGACTGCAACTCCCAGAAGCCTCCACCACTCGCTGTGCTGGAAAGGATTTCTGGGAGTTGCAGTTCAGGAACATCTGGGGACCCACAGGTTGAGAACCACTGATCTAGAGACTCCCCCAATGTCAACTGCCCTATGGGTGGTTGATAGTGTCTGGGATCAGCCCACAACCACAAACAGTTCCCTCAACCCAGCTTTAATAATCATTTTCAGCCAGGCTGTGAACAGAATTTCTGGGCAGACCCCCTTTCAACCAAATTGTTCTGCAACAACAAGCAAAAGATCAAATAGGAACTGTGGCTTACGCTCCGATGGAGCTTTGCAGGAGTCAAGTGGTGAAATTCAGGGTGAGAGAGAAAAACGAGGAGAATATTTAGCAATACGGCTCAGGGGCATTTACACACAATTCCTAGTGAGTGTGCTTAGTGAAGTGCTCATCATTCGGACTCTGATGCCAGTAAACAAATTAGCAGGGCTCCTTCCTGCAGTCCCTCTTGGTCAATGTAGCACAGCGAGAACGGTAGGTCTTGCTTCCATCATGGCCAGCTTGACACTTTTTTCCTGCAGAAGCATGTTATTAACTTGCTGCATAAGGATGGCTTTTATGGGAATGGCAGGAACATGAGGTTAATGCCGAGAGAGGGGAAAGCATTAATAAATGACGAGACAGAGGGGGTGGAAGGTTCCAAAAAAGGCGCAGGAGAGAATTATAACAGAAACCTGAGCCGGGCGACTGGTTAGCCAGTGGGAGACAGGGAGCGGAGAGAGAGAGAGGAGCTGTAGCCAGACTCAAGTGCCGAGTTTATGCTATCCTCTCCTAGACAGACATCCTGTATCACTTGCGCGCCTGACGGTTGGGGCCATTGATAACAATATGAGACCTTGGAGCTAAATGGAGTCAAGCACTTTTGAAGTCATTCATGGAGAGCTGGAGTCAGGCTGTCTGTCCATTCAGATCCATGAAGCCAGCACCTAAGGTTTAATTGGGACAAGGGACCTGCGGCTGCAAATATATCGCTGTATTGGCATATCATATCGACTTTCTGATAATGTTCTAAGGCCAGCCGGGGAAGAAGGAGAAAGTGCCATTGGGTACGTATGGTGGCATCAATTCTCCGCCAGACGCATCCATTGAATTTATATATTACCTCCAGCGGCCTACTTAAAATCTATCACTCTGTTCCCTCTAGAGCAGAGACTCACCGTTTAAGTAATTGCAAATACAAATGAATTTTAAATGGGTTTAGCAAGCTTTAGATTAAAAAAACATATATGTGAACTGGGTTGTTTTTAAACCCTCTCAGTTATTTAGAAATCTAACTAAGACATGTTCATGTTTTCTTCAGCTCTGGTGCCTGCGGCCTCAGTAAACTAAAAATAACAAGCATCAATGAAACACGTAAGAGAGAAAAGGGGTGCATTTAAAGGTCAAGCTAATAGAAAGCTGTCAGCAATGAGAACACTGTAATCCTGACTTGATTATATGTGTTTACAAGGTTCAAAAATTCTATCCTCATAATGGCCGATAGACAACCCGGCATTCATCAGTTGTTGGGTGCTGCCCTTCCCAGAATCTCCAGCAAGGAGATCTGGAGATTCTGTAGCCAGACAGAATGGGAATTGCAATGGAAAACATACAAACACCTGCTATGTGGGTGTAGATTGAGAGGCAAAAAGGTCTTTATCCCTACATTATTCTCACAGTCTCTGTACGTGTTCAAGGAGCTTCTTACCTTTGCTAAACTTTCTTTTGGAAACAAAAGGGTAATAGCTAGACATGGGGGTGAACAGAAAAATGAATCATGTTTTCTGATGAATTTCTCCAATTCATCAAAATTCTTTTATCTGTATTTGCCACAAACTGAGTCATATTCGTTTGAATATGAATTCAAGGATTTTAGCGATTTTTGATTTGTTAATTCATCTGCAATTAAAATGCCCCCCGAGGAACTTAGAGAGACACAAATTGGAGCAAGGCACCCTTTCATGCTACTCTACAACACTTCCATGTCTGATGAAGATTGGCTTTTTGATGTCTAGGTTATGCAGCTCCAAATAAGCCTCAGAAAGTTCTCCCCTGGTGCCCAGAGACTCCAAACTTGCAGATAATTTCCCTCTCAATCTCCTCTACATTCCCTTCAAGTTTAGTGCAGATTGAGTTTCCCCAACTCAGTTTCTAAAGGACCCTTTTCCTGGGGGGGGGGCACACTTTGTGGGTGTATAACTCAAATATCTAAAACTCAATCTTCACCAGAGTTAGAAGGATTGTAGAGGAGAGTTTTTAGAAGTGTCTCTACAAGTTTGGTGTTTCTAGGTTCCTGAGCAGCACTTTCCTCTTTGTGGGTACATTTATCTTTTACTTATTTTAGAGTATTTTTACCCCACCTTTCTCCTTAGAAAAGGACTCAAGTCGGCTTACAGTAATGAGGGATAATATACAGTTCGGTACAATTAAGACATGTTCGAGTATTGAGAACAAAGAATTGATGAACATCTTACAGCATTAAAAGACAACATTACATTAAAGCTACAAGAAAATGTAAGCAGTTAAAAGGAGAGTAAAATTCCATGTAAAGTTTTGAGTGATGGAAACTAACATTGAAAACATAGTGTCAATGTAATCACACAAGGTTATAAGTGGTTATAGATACAAAGTCTATATGATCCTATAGATTCATGTGAAAGACAAATAATAGGTAGTCCATTCTTCAGGGAAAGCTTGCTTGAAGAGAAAGGTCTTTGCCAGTTTTTGGAAGGACAACAGAGATGAGGCAGTCCTGGCCTCTAGTGGGAGGGAGTTCCAGAGTCTAGATTTTGTCAGTTGCAAAAGGCAAAGGTCCAACACACATGGACACATAAATCCATCCAAATACCTTGCACATGTTCTTGAATGAAATGGAAAATCATCCAGAGAAATTAGAACAGACAGTGCTCTGGACATGTCTTCAGAATGATCTGATAATGCAGTGGTGGAAGATTCTGATAAATGCAAGTGGCTTTATGCCCACTATGCCTTGCAAATAAACCACAATGAGGGTCAACTGTTTCCTTTGGGCTTGTGAATAATTGGCCCCAAACTGCCTGGAAAGGGACAATGCAATGGAAGTCGAAAAGCACTGACAAAACTTCCTTTAAAGTAGGGTTGATGGTGGGCATCCACAAGTGTTCAGAGCATTTCTCAAAAGTGCATCTCCAGTTGTGTTCTAATTATCTCCCAGAGGACTGCCCTTTTCAAAAGTCTAACAGAGCCCTCAAGAGTCAGTTCAGTGAGAGAGAACACTCAGGAATAATCCTGTCCCCAACCTGGACAATTCCATTTCTCACTGATTAACCAGGTTTTCTACTAGTGCACCAAAACAGTCCTATGGGACCCTCCCAAGCCATCTGAAAATGACTTGGATAAGAGCTTTGTTAAACTGCTGTACTGAAGACAAAATTGTGCTCACGACTTAGGGTTGAATCCCAGATCGATGGCTTGTGTTTGGCTCAGCCTCTGTCTTTCCAAGGTCAGTAAATTGAGTACCAGCTTGCTGGGGGAGGAGGGGGGAACTAGTCTGCATGATTAAACTGTAAACTGCCCCAAGAGTGCTTTAATCAGCACACTTTGATACATTAGGTATCAAGAGGTAGACCATCTTAATGTCTTGGCCAAAAGGAAAACCTTTGTTAATAAAACACCAGGAAGTGATATAACTTTTTGATTCCAATGTAAAGTTCCTGCTAGAAGTTTCCACTGGAAGTCTCTATTTTTTTCAAGTTTGAATGACTTAAATGACCTGAGAGAAGCACATTTGCCTACAATTTGTCTGTTTTTGAAAACTGGTTGCAAGGGGCGCAAGTAGTTAGTCTTACCTAGAGTGCAAAAAGCTCTGGCACCAGTCCTGGGATAGAGGTGGGGACCGAGGAAGGAAGGAAGGAAGGAAGGAAGGAAGGAAGGAAGGAAGGAAGGAAGGGACACTCTTTTCCCTCTCACAAAATACCAGAACTAGGGGACATACACTCAAATTGAGGGCTGGGAGAGTAAGAACAGACAAAAGAAAATATTTTTTCACCCAGTGTGTTGTTAGTCTATGGAACTCCCTGCCACAGAATGTGGTGATGGCATCTGGCCTGGGTGCCTTCAAAAGGGGATTGGACAGATTCCTGGAGGAAAAGTCCATCCAGACTAGAGATGGGCATGAATGGAAAAAATTGTGTTTTGGTTTTTTGTTTTTCATTGAGGGGTCCATTTCGGTTCATTTTCATTTTTTTGCGAATTTTTGAAAAAAATTCATTTTCATTTATTCGTTTTTTCATTTTCCTTTCCCCCGCTTTTTGCACGATTTTAAAAGCATTTCCGTGTGCGGGTGTCCCCCAACGCCCCAGACCAGATGGAAAACACTAAAAAAAATTGATGCTGGCAGAGACACAGTATAGACTAGGTACGCAGGGAGGCGGCAAAGGCGGCGGTGGGTGTTGCCCAGGGTGCAAGGCAGCCTCACAGTGACTGCACTGCGGGGCAGGGGAGGGTACTCACCTAGAGGTACGCACACATGCACACAGGGAGGCTGCAGGACTGAAGCTAGAGAGAAATCTCTTCTTTCTCTCCCCTAAGAGCCAGGCTGCAGCTGGCAGGAACACAGAGACACACACCTGCCTGTCTGGCCTAAAGTGAAAATAACAAGTCGCAGAGACAGCAATCCCACCCTAACTCCCACCAGAGACTGCAAGGAGGACGGGGGCTGCCAGAGCTTTTTATGCCCTCTGTGGCTGCCAGACCTGCTCAGTCTGCAACCTGGGCATGCTATTGGTTGAAGTTGTCCAAGAATTTACATGATCCCATCACATGGCTTGCCTCCATTTTGTAGCTGGCATCATCCATTTTGTCATCCTTAAAGGAAAAAGAAAAATACATTGTGATGGTAGAAGACAAAAACAAACGTTTTAAGGACCCCAACCCCCGTAGGTATTATCAGACAGTATAAATAATTATCGCTGCATTTTTATGGATGTCCACGGCGTTTTTTAACATTTAAAACAGCTCATTTCATCGTTCGTCGCCATTAACGAAAAACGAAATGTAACAAACCTAATTTTCGTGGTTCTGTTCCAATTTCATCACAATATTCGTTATTCATTTCATTACATAACAAAATGAATAACAAATAACGGAAACAAAAAAGTTCATTTCGTGCCCATCTCTAATCACAGGTTACAAACCATGATGGCTATGTGTAATCTCCAGGCTTAAAACCGGGGTACTTCAAGGGCCAGATGCAGGGGAGTGGTATCAGGAGACAGATATCTAGTCTCATGCGCTCCCAGATGCATCTGGTGGGGCCACTGTGAGATACAGGAAGCTAGACTAGATGGGCCTTTGGCCTGATCCAGCATGGCTCTTCTTATGTTCTTATGTTCCTGTGTAAGGAAGGAAGGAGACTGTGGGCTGAAATTTAGATTGTACTATATCTCCATGTAGTTAACTGGTTCTGAATCAACCTCTGTCCTCTTTGTGATCACAAACTCAATTGGAAGACAGAATGCGAATAAAACCAGAGCAAAATGTCCTTGTGCTCGCACCTTGAGTCTGGGCTTCTCTGGAAGAAATAAGGCCTTGCATGATGCAAAAGTGGACCACTCCTTTTTTAAAAAATGTGACACCTCTCCAGGCACCTGGCAAACACCCTGAGGAGGGCAACCTCCTTCCCCGATTTGGATCCCAGTGATTTAAATGCAGTCATCCAGCTGCAAGCCCACCTACCTCCTATTAGCAGCTTGTTTGACAAAACAAATTCAGAGTGTACAGCCAGAGTCGCAGGGAACCGTGCCAGTAAGAATGATAGAAAATCATGTCTGGAAGATAAATGGATCATTAAAGGGGAAGCACTTGAATTTTCATTACAGATCACTGCACAATCACTAAAGGTTTCTGAACTTGTCCAGCTTGTTGATCTGCCCGCTCCTCCTCCCACCGACGATTAGGCCTCATATCCATATTTTCGCATACCTTTTTGAAAACCGATATATTTCATCTGCTGAAGGCAATCATTAAAAGCTTTTTGTAACTATTGGAATTCATGAATTTTGATTCGCATCAGCCTGAACAGCAGCAAGAAGAAGTAATAATGTGATCATCATACCAAATGATTCAAGGAGCGGCGTGCCATAAATGATGATACTTTGGGCCACGGAGGGCGGGGGAAGGACGTTGTAGGTTTGAACTGGATCCTGATGGCGTGCAAAAGTCTCCCCCTGGATTCTCTGACAACAAACTGGGGGAAACCCAGGGCACAATCTGGCCAAAGTCAAGCAGCCCCATCACTTTAAGTGAGACAGAGTTTAATTAAGACTCAGGTCGGTAGAAGTACAGGTAAAGACACCCCATGGTGCTGAAGTTTCATTCACCAAATTAACTTCAGTTCTCGTATATATTTTAGAACTATACAGCTGGACGGGACTCCTTTGGCCCTGCAGCCAGATCTCTAAACCACTGAGCTATATTACCATCTTTATTTCTATTAAAGTCTTTGGTGGATGATAGAATTTAAGTTTCCTAGGATCATAAGCCTCTAAACTGTTTTCTTTACAATTATTTATAATCTCTGTAATTTATATAATAATCTCTTTCTCTCTCTCTGTCACACACACACACACACACACACACACACACCTTTCCCCATGAATCCACCCAGGCAGTGAACTTCAAGAGACGAGTGCCTGTTATCTGGATGGATACCCATTTCAGTGATTCTGAAGATTCTCAGTCAGCCAGGTGAGTTTATCTAGAAGTTGAATCATGGGAACTGGACTTTTTTGAGAGAGAGAGAGAGAGAGAGAGAGAGAGAGAGAGAGAGAGAGAGAGAGAGAGAGAGAGAGAGAGAGAGAGAGAGAGAGAGAGAGATTGAAAGGCTTTGCTGCTCATCCACAGTTTTGTCAGTCTGAGGGAAAACTAATTGCAAGTCCTCCATTTTATAGCTGTTGTGAATTTTTGGGCTGTTTGTCCGTATTCTAGAAGTTTTTCTTCCTGCCGTTTTGCCAGAATCTGTGGCCGGCATCTTCAGAGGCGAAGGAGCTCAGGGAACTAGGTGTTCTCTCTGTGCTCTGGGCCCCAGAGCACAGAGAGAACTGTTCTGGTGCTGAAACCCATTAAGTATGGGTTGTTAGCTCAGGCCTTGGTGGTGGAGGCATGAAGTACTTTTTGAATTGTGTGGGTATTGTTGAAATCACTGCCTGATAAGTGGCAGATAGACTGTGCCTGAGCCCACCACCTCAGTTGAGAGACCTTAGGCCATTGTTCACCTAAAGGCCTATTGAGACTATTGTCCACCTAATGGGCCACCTAATTCGTTAGGTAACGAAACAAAAAAACCTAAACGAAAATGAAAAATTGCTGTTTCGTTAGCATTCTTTTTAGTTCGATGCATCTGCTGCAACGAAAACGAAAAACACAGCAAATTTGGTCATTTCGTTTTCATTTTCGTTTTGTTTTTTAAAAAATTTGTTTCATTTTTGTTGCATAACGAAATGAAAAAATGAAAACGAAAATGAAAAATCACTCATTTCGTGCCCATCTCTAGTCAGCACCTTGAATTTTGCCCAATAGCTGGTTGGTAGCCAGTGGAGCTGCTTTAACAGGGTTGTAATGTGATTTCTGTACCCCACCGCAGTCAGCAATCTGGCTGCTGCCTTTTGGACCCGTTGGAGTTTCCTGAGACTTTTCATCAGTAGCCCCACATAGAGCGCATTACAGTAGTAGTATAGGATGAGTCCAAGAGCACCCCCAAGCTGCGTATCTCTTTTTTCAATTGGAAGGTGACCCCATCCAGTACAGGTTGCATCCCTATCCCTTGTTCTCCCTTCCAAATGACCAGGAGCACCTCTGTCTTGTCTGTTTCATTTTGTCTAGTTTCATTTTGTTCACTTTAGTTTCATTTTGTTCAACTAGCTTTCCTCAGACTGACAAAGCTGTTTGGATGAGCAGTGAAATGTTTCAATCTCTCAAAAAAAGAAGTCCAATTGCCATGACTCAACTTCCAGATTTCGATTGTGTACAGAGAATGACTTAAGTTTGTAAATTAAAAATACAAACAAGCAGGTGAGACGTTTAACAGCCCAACAAGGCTCAAGAAATGTTTGTGTGGTCTTTTAGCGTAAAAAGAAGAGGGAAAAAGTTAAAATGTCACTGCTACTCCAACAGCCGGGCCTGGAATTAGACGGATAATTTGCCAGTTCTTGCCTTCAGTAACTCATAGGGGACACAAGTGGGAGCCCTCTCTGTGGCAGCTCCCAGACTGCAGAATGCTCTCCTTCAAGAGATCAGCCTCTTCCCCCCGCCCTTTTATCCTCCTGCCAAGAGCTGAAGATCCATCTTTTCAAGGTGGCTTTTCAGAATTGAGTCCTGCATGCGGATTTTCAGCTCAGTTTCTTTTTAAAGTTCTCAACATTTTTATTAGTTAATGTATTTCAATTATGATTACGTTCTAACAATTTATTGCATTTTCAATTTTGCTTGTGCTAACTTTTGGGAGTTGCCTTGAGCCTCTCATCAGGAGAAAGGGTGCCCTGAAAATGCCACTGAATCAGCAAAGTAATACAAGTGTATCTATATGTGCATGCACACATATATGAACTTACACGAGTACTGTGAATTATACATATATATCAGGGTTGGGAAACCTTTTTCCAAAAGCCCACTTGCAAGTCTCTCAAAGGCTGCTTCTGTGGCTTCTGCTGCATCTTATCATCAATGCACAAATATTTTCAGCAAGAGCAACCCCACGGTTGCCAACATCATTACCTCAAGCACACTGCCAAAAAGTAACATGTACAACATATACATGAAATTAGGTGATGATGGCGCCAGCTGAATATCTGGTTAACAGGAAGCTGGACTAGATGGGTCTTTGGCCTGATCCAGCATGGCTCTTCTTATGTTCTTATGTTCTTATCCAATGGGTATGGAGAGTGCCAGTGTTCCAAGAGGTTTCCGTTCTTCCGAGGGTTCCCCATATGCATGCAAAGGGTATAACTGTAATGGCATGGGTGGGAGGGTGTGGAATCCATTCCAGGTTTTCTCCTGCCTTTAACAGGAACTGTCCAAGGTCCTGAAACCTATCCACCAAACTAGGTGTTCCACTTTAGGTTTTGCACTTTTTGTTCCATGAAATATCAGGATAAAAGCCCAAGTGCAACATCATACCCTCGACAGGTATGATGTACATGTGTGCCTGCACGCATGGAGAACATGCCTGTTAAAATAAGCTCACCTGACTGTCAACAGCATCCCCTCCACCTGAATGCCACTGGCCTAGATTGCCATGAAATGGGTTCAGAGAAGTTCAGAGAAGATAGGGGCTTCTCCGTGGTTATTAATCATTGTGGCTGTACGGAGTCAGTTCAGAGGCAGTGTGCTGCTCAATATCGGTTGTATCTGGTAGGGAACCGCTGGCAGTGCTCAGCCATGATTTGGGACTAGATCCACCCAGACTCATCTTACATTCGCGGCATTCCTTCTGTGTTGGGTATTTGACCCAAGAGAGGTTTCTAGCCAGCATCTTGAAAAAGACGGTTGCACGTACATTGCAATGCAATTAAAACTTACTGTATTAAGACCCCTGATAATACCTCTGCAGAAGAGATCCTCCCAGGAGATAGCTCGCTTCTGTTCATGTTTACTACGAGCATTCTCTATTAGCTTTCCATCTTGTCTCCCAAACATGCCAGGCAGAGAAGTGAAGCTCAGATAGGAATACATGTTGTCAGCAAGCTGATATCCACTCCTTTTGATGGACATCTGAATAGGATAGAGACTTGATAAACTACCCTCCAAAGGTGGGAAGGGGAGGGTGAAGAAGAAGAAGAAGAAAAATCAAGGAGTCTGATAAACAAGTAGAATCCAGCTCAGTTCAGAAGTATGAGCGTGTGTTTAAACTGGGAGAGGATGGGAGCCTTTTTGATCCTGAAAAATCAAAGTGGCGAGGATTGTGTGTATGTTTCTTGATCTTAGGACTCCAAGAATAAATTTGAGAACTTCTTTTAATTAATGACACAGGACCAGTTTCGAAGTTCCCGAGGACACACCAATGCCAGCCACAAATCTGCATCCATGGGAGCAATATAAAACTTACTCCGGGGGTAATCCATGGAGCTCACATAGAGCATTCTTCCACTATGTTTCCATGTTCAAGCAGATTTATCGCAACACAACATAGGCCTCATGGCAAAGTATGCATACCTTGCATGTATAAGATTCCAGTTTGGGACCTTAAATATATCCTGTTCAAGGACATCAAGTGGCAAGCCTGGAGAAATCCATCGTCTGATGTCTTGGTATAGTGCGCCTCCAGTGGTCTGCCTCAACACAAGGTACATGAATGTTGAAGGGTGACATTTGGTCTTAACTCCTAGCTGGCCTTTTGTCTCTTCATTCACCTCAGACAGCTGCCTGTGGTCACGACCGTTGATGAGAATTTAAGAGGCCAAAACAGCAGTCCATTAGCTAGGAGCAATGGTGGTAGCTTGAGTTCCTCTCCACCCAGAGGTGAAGGTAGACCCAATGGACGTGAAATTAGAAAAGTAAAAGCCAGGAGCCAGATGTTAAAAAGATTCCCACAATTATCTGGAACTCTAAGACACACTGTTCACTGGAACAGCATTTGGAAGACTTCTACTGGAACCTTGAGCAGTCTTGCTTGTTCCTGCTGCAAAATTCCATCTCCTCTCCATTGTTATTTAACAACTGTATAAGACTGCTGGAGGGAGTCAAACTGAGGTTTAGAGCAAGATGTCATCAAAATGGAGATGACACCCTATACTTTGCCTGCTGCCTCAAAACCAAGAAAGCTTGTACAGGTACTGCAATGGATTTTGGAGGCAGGAATAAATGAAGACCATGTGCTACTCTGGCCTGAGTCTTACTATTCAACAAAGAGGCCAGTCAATAGGCATTCAGAATTCCACACACATTCAAACATACCATACTGTTGGCTTCTATCTGCATAGTACATATTAGACATGGGCACGACTTGGCGAAATTGTCGTTTCCGTTTTCGGTTATCGTTTCCGTTACGTAACGGAAACGGTAAAGATAATTAAGCCATCAGAACTCGAACTCGAACCGAAAAAAGAAAAATTTGGTTGGGTTTTCATTTCCGTTTGTGGCATCGCAGCGATCGTGCGATGTGAAGCACAGAAAAAGTTTTAAAAGTTTTTTGAAAAAAACCCCGACTCCCAGCCAAAAAAGCAGGCGAAAATATGCCTGCCTGAGGCTTTGCCACCTACCAGAGGGGTGATTTCTGGGGGGGGGCAGCCTTTCCCCCCCCTCTTCTCCTGTCCTGGGCTGCTTGCACCAGGCGGGGGGTCATCCTCGTCGTCTGTCTCACTGCATGCCATGCGGTGGGGGGGGATCCAAAATGGCGACCACAATTTTTCTTTTGAAATCATGGTAAAAAAACACACCAAATCACCACAGAAACATGTGAAATTTATTTATTTTAAATGCCTGAATTTTTATAGTAGCAGCAGTGGTTTTTTTTTATAGCAATAAAATGTCGTATTGATTTTGTTTTATTTTATTTTATTATTATTTTTAGACCTACCCATTTGGGCTGGGCATGGGATGGGACCATGCAAATGTTTGAACCATTCCACCAATGGCATCGCTAGGTTTTTGACTGACACTTCTGGATGCCGGCACCTTCCAGAAATCGCAGTGGGGTGTATGGATGTGGTTGAGGGAGGAGCGCTGGCTGCTGGTGCTGGTGTGATCTAATCGAGATTGAGGTGGGAGGCTGGAGGCTTTAGGATTTAAGTTAGGTAGGCAGGCAGGGAGGGAATTGAATTTAGAAAATAATTTCTTTGATTCCCTGCAGCTTTGTCTGCTGAAGGGAATAGCAGTTTATTCTTTATTTCTTCTCTGGCAGTTTGTGAGGATTTTTTTCTGATATTGGATAAAGGGGGAAGTTTGACAGGGAGTGGGAGGTGTGGATTTATTTTAAATATATATTATATACTACCATTTATTTTCTATTTTCCCAACTTCAATTTGCTTGTGCACACACACATTTGGGGTGCAAGCCAAGAACAGAACCTCTGTCCTTCCTAAGTGATATCCTAACTGCCCACTCGCCCGTCCGCGCATGCCGCCACCCGCCTGCGGCTGCCACCCACCCATGGCCCCCCGCCACCGCCACCCGCCCGCACCTCCCCCCACCCCCCACCCCACCCGCCACCTAGGGCACAAAAACACCTAGCACTGGCCCTGATTGCGGGATGCCCCTATGCTCCGGGAAGTCAAATCGTGCTAAATTGCAGTGGAAACGACAAACGACAAGCGGAAACGACAAATTTTTGAAAAATTTCGCGGCAAACAGAAACGAGCCGAAACGGACCCGTTCCGACAAACGAAAACTAGAAACGTCATTTTTTCTGGTCGTGCCCATGTCTAGTACATATGTATGTAAACACAGAGACACAGAACAAATGATGTACATTTACTTAGTTACATTTATCCATTTCTTTATTTCTTTATTAGGTGATGAACAATGGACAGATTAAAAATGATTAAAGACAGGTTTAAACAATAACTTTTAAAAAGCAGGCACAGATCATGGTCTTTGAAAGATGGTTTTAAAACATTATCCAGAAGCCATCACAAACCCCACCATTATTATAGCTCTTACTTTCTCACAACATCTATTCTTTCTGAAGAAAAGAAGCAGAGGTAGATGCAGAGACCTAGATCAAGGCCGAGTTAGATGTATGGGGAAGAAAAACAAGCTTTCCTTTTGTACTGTCCAACAATTCACCAAGCCTCTTTCATCTATATCATTGGCAATATAAAGGGGCAGTGCATCAGCTGAATCCATGCTCCATGTCACTTAGGAAAGTGGTTCCGAGAATAGCTAGGAGGTTTTTACACTATCACCTCTGCCGAGTCGGTATGTCCACCACTTGCGAGCCTGTGTTTACACTCCAGTCTGCATTTTTAATTCCAAACTTTGTTTCTGGCACAATCAGTCTTTCCATCCCGTCGAGCCAGAGCATTATGACTAGAGATGGGTGTTTCATTTCTGAAGGGGTCCATTCGGAACTGGGAGCCACCCTCTGGAATGAAATCAACCACTGACTTACCTTCCTTTGGGTCTTGCAGGGTGGAACTCCAAAGAGGAAGCAGCCTTCGGCACGCCAACTTTCCTTCTCCCTGGCGCTGGCCAATTAGACAGGGAGGCGGGATGATGCATGTCCTTGCACAGCTCATGATTGGCGAGCACCAGGGAGAAGGAAAGATGACATGTCGGAGGCTGCTTCCTGATTGGAGTTTTGCTCCACGTGACCCAAAGGAAGGTAAGTCAGTGGTTGGTTTTGTTCCGGAGGGTGGGTCCCAGTCCCGAACGGCAGCTGTGCTGCTGTGCTTTGTTTCAGAACCGGACCCCTTCTGAAATGAAACACCCACCTCTGTGAAAGATGCAAACGGAATACAAAGCTCTGAGCAAAGTTGCATGTTCACAACACTGTCTCAAGTGCTGACTGTCAGATTCAGTAGTTTAGAAAGGATCATTTGCCACTAGAGATGGGGACGAGTAGAAAACAAATAATGATATTCAACAAAATCACTGATTCACTGAATATTAATCCCTTCATATTTGCCTAGTCCAGAGCCCCCAGTGAATATAAGGGGATGAATATTTCCTTGTTTTTATTCATCTCTTCCCCCCCTTTACAGTCAGTCTGGGGGGCGGGGCTTGGGTTTTTTTCTTTTGTTGTTTTTTTAAAGCCCCAATGGACTGACAGACCGATTTGTGGTTTGTCAGTTGCCAGGGTCAAATTCATGATTTGTTACCTCAGACAAACCACGAATCAGGACAAACTACCATTTTGGCAGTCTGACTCAATCTCTATATTGCTATTTTGCTCCTCAGGAAACACTGAGCCATTCCTTATTCTTCTGACTCTATGGTTAACTCATTTATCCTAGCATAGTTGGTAGCCAAAAATGGAATTCAAAGAATTTCTTCAGCACATTTCACCCATTTTCTTTTTCTTTCAGGGAACAGCCAAGGTACTGGGTGGCAGTGACAGACATAAAGATAAGGTGGGATAAAACAGGTGTGAACAAAATAAGAAAGATAAATGCGCTTTAGGTGTTCATCTCACAAATCCACTTTCTCGTTTGCTGCAACAGAAACACAAAGCAACCACAGCCTACAAAGACACTGTAATGAGTGATACCGATGCTTGAATTTATTTACTACTGCAAAGCAAGGCAGCAACGGAGCTTCATGAAAAGGCTGACATAATAACTCTTGTGCAATACTGCATATGAGCTTTGAAAAGTCTTTAAAATGGTAAAGGGACCAATTTCATTCTGCGTATTTAATCTACAGCAAATCAGCATGTGTTTCTGAGTATCCAAGGCTTTGAGGAATGGGAGGGCAGAGAGACAACCATCACCCAATGATGTCAAAAGACAGGTTTCATAATAATTAGCTTATATTTTAGGTAAGCTCTCTAGGAGACAGATGATTAGGAATGCAAAAGAATCGTTCAGCACGGAGCATTCATATGAATAGACCCTTGTGTTGTCTTAAATTCAGTCAAACACCATTGAATTTATAAGGACGCTAACTGAACTTTCAAAGTAGGCGAGATATTTGGGGAATGGTTTTTACCAGAAATGAGGATTCAAGATAAGGAACTTGCTGTCCAGCTGGACTTGGGACACAATAGCAAATCAACTCAGATTTGACTTGATCCCCCCCCCCCCAAATGATTCAAACTTGACTCACAACTCAGAACCTTCCCTTTGTCCTGGGGAAAAAGTCATTTTTAATAAAAACTTGGATTTGAGGCTTAGGATCCAAAAACCTTCCAGCATCCCTGTTTAGAGATGGGCATGAAACGCCAAAACGGTGTTTCATTTCATTATTTGTGCCCTGGGAGCCCGTTATTCGGGCAGCTGCAGGGAGCCCTCACGGGACCGGGCGCCGCTGGAGACGCCGGCCAAGCCAGCCAGGAGAGCAGTCCCACAGCCACTGGAGTGGCGGAGATCCCTGGACAGGGGGTTGCAATCCCACCTCCGCATGCGGCCCTCTCTGGACCGCAGCCCTCTCTGGACCGCCCTCTGCCATGAGTGCATGTCAGCCAGGCTGGCTGTCATGCACCCGCAGTGCAGATCCCTGGAGAGAGGGCCACGATCCCGCCTCTGTGTGTGGAGGTGAGAGCACGGCCCTCTCTTGGCCACCCTCCGCTGCAAGTGCATGACAGCCAGGATGGAGATCCCTGGAGATGGGGCCGCGATCCCCCTCCATGTGCGGAGGCGAGACCATGGCCCTCTCTCGGCTGCCCTCCGCCGCGGATGCATGACAGCCGGGCTAGCTGTCATGCACCCACAGTGGAGATCCCTGGAGAGGGGGCCATGATCCTGCCTCTGCATGTGGAGGTGAGACAGCGGCCCTCCCTGGGCCACCCTCTGCCATGAGTGCATGACAGACGGGCTGGCTGCCATGCACCCGCGGTGGAGATCCCTGGAGAGGGGACTGTGATCCCCATGGGTGTGCGGAGGCGAGACCGTGGCCCTCTCTGGACTGCCCTCCACCGCAGGGAGGTGACAGCCGAGCCGGTTGTCACCTTCCCGTGGTGGAGATCCCTTCAGAAAGGGCTGCAGGCTCAGCTCCATTTACAGAGCCGAGACCACGGTCCTCTCTTGACTGCCCTCTGCTGCAGGCAGGTGATAGCCGTGCGGGCTGTCATCTGCCCATGGGGAAGATCCCTTTAGAGAGAGCCCCAGTCCCACCTCCGCTTGCGGAGGTGAGAACGGGGCTCTATCTAGATAGTCCTCCCCCCATGGGTGATGACAGCCGGGCTATCATTGCCAGCGAGGAAGAACGAAATGACCCTAACCGAACCAATTTCTTTCCTGTTCGGTTCATTTCATTCTTAAATTACTCTGTGTTTCGTTATTCGTTTTGTTACCTAACAAAACAAATAACGAATAACAGAATGAAATTTTGTTTTGTTTTGTGTCCATCTCTATCCTTGTTTTTTTTATCAATGCTGCTTATAAGAAGAGCCATGCTGGATCAGGCCAAAGGCCCATCTAGTCCAGCTTCCTGTATCTCACAGTGGCCCCACCAAATGCCTATGGGAGCGCACAAAACTAGATGTCTGTCTCAGGGTACCACTCCCCTGCATCTGGCCCTTGAAGTACCCTGGTTTTAAGCCTGGAGATTACACATCTCCATCATGGTTTGTAACCTCACCCCCCGTGACTCTACATGTCCAAATGGGGGCATGAAGGCAGGTTTCCTGAATCCTAGTCTGACACACTATTCACTACATCACACTGGGTGAACATACACGGGGAATGTGAATGGGGACAGGGTGGGGGGATTTCTCCATCGTATAATTTCTGTGCAGCCTTTTTCTGAAGATACTCCGGTCCTTGTGAGTGATCTTACATCTACCCTGAAATAAAAACAAGAAGTGATTTTTTTTTTTCTTATTGTAGTTTATGCTGCTCCAAAACACGGTGACATCATGGCTTAATGGAGGTTTATTCTAGTTGACATTGTTAGGGCTTTCTATTTTGTTTGTGTTACTTTGTGGTTTTTATATGTACAGAGTTCGGGTTAGTGTTCTGCTTATACAGTGCCCAGAATAGTGCTGTGCACTAATGGGGTGATCTTTAAATAAATAAATAAATATGCAATTTGCACAATTTGCACAAAAATGTTGTTTTGCACAAAAAGACATATCATGCTTAGGATGATGTAATAGACCACCCATTACTCATATTTTAATGGTCTAACAACCACAAAAATTTAAAATCATAGTTTTAAATTTTGTGTCTTTATTTGTGTGTAGTGGATAGAGTAATGGACTCAGGAGGCCTGCATTTGAAGAGCTTCTCAGTAATGGAAACTCATTGGGGAACTGCAGATTTTGAAACCACTTCTTAACTACCTCATGTACCTGGAAGACCCTATTATGACCGCTATGTCAGTCCTGACTTAACACAAAGGATGCATGCATAAACAGAATGACCAGACTGGATTTAGGAATCTGGGAGTTGGGAGCCATTATCTTCCTGTTTCCCATTCTTCCATGGAGGCACATACTGGGAGTGTGTCACTTCTTAAATATCTCATTTACTTTGAAAGCCCCGTTAAGGCCACCATAAGTCAGTTCTAACTTGGCTGAATATATAATAGCAAGTTACACAAAAATCGGTCTTCCAAAGCAGCAAATTTTCTCCAAGATTGACTCCAAGGCCTCTTGTCGTCTTTGCAACAGGGTGAGTACCTCTACTTATGAGTTTAATCCATTCTGAATGCATGCTCATAAGTCAAACAACTCATAAGTAGAGCAGCCATATCTAAAATAAATAAATTAATAAAAAATAAAAAATAAAAATAATTGTAAGTAGAGCAGACCACATCTAAAATTTGTAAGGCAGCAGTTAATACACCAATGGTTTTCTGCTCTTAAGTGGAATTGCTTGTAAGTAGAGCTGCTCATATGTAGAGGTACCATTGTATAGTGATAAAATTCATTTGGACCTGTCTTATTTTGAAGGTCACTATCATCACTGGATAAAACTAGTGGGTAGGTCCAAACTAAGCTGTAGGCTGTTCTTGGAGCTGAGTCAGAGGCAAGAGGCAAGAAAGCACACAAGGACCAGAATCAGAACAAGCCAACCATATGATCTCTGAAATAGTTTTAATCCTAAACTCTGGTTACACAAGGTTTATGAAACATGTACACCAAACTGTGTTAGTTTTAGCAGTTCCTCACAAGAGTATTCAATTAAAGGCATTAAACCAGCAGAATCAGACAGACCTAGCACAACGTGTTCTACTTGCTAAACAAAAAAATACTAACACTCCCAAAATATCGTAGCCATCATGACAATTGTTGAGGTCTTCCAAGAGTCTTCGTTCAAAAAAAATCACTTTTCACATCTCTATCCACTCCGCATAGGGAAATAAATTAGAACTGCATTTATTTACTCTCTTCACCTAGTGCATGCATTTTAAAAGAAATGTTGTATAATTTACATATTTTCCCTATTGACTAAAGTGCCTTTTTTGTCTATTTTCAGCTATGCACATTTTAGCCATTTTCATTTTGAATGGTGGACTTTGCTTTCTGTGCACTTTGTTTTTTCAAAGCAGCCGGTGAGCCTTTAAGGTGAAATGCATTTCTTTTTTTAACGAGTATTGGGAGATGTGAAGATGGCACTTGTGTCAAGATGGCCAAATCTAAGTGGGTTTTTTCTTCCCACCGCTAGCAGGCAGGAGTGCTTGTGGTTGCAGCCATGAGCTCCTGAATACACCAAATATCAATGGATTGTGATTTGTTTGTCTGGACTACTGCTAGCACCAGTCTTCTCTTGCCGGATTTTGACTGTTTTGGCTGTTTGATGTGCTATGTTTATTTTATCTTTACTATTTTTGTACCTTTATGGTATTATTATTATTATTATTATTATTATTATTATTATTATTATTATTATTATTATTATTATTATTATTATTATTATTATTATTATTAGACATGGGCACGACTTGGCGAAATTCTCGTTTCCATTTCCGTTCCTCGTTTCCGTTATGCAACGGAAATGGTAATGACAATTAAGCCGTCAGAACTCGAACTTGAATCAATAAAAGAAAAATTGGGTCTGATTTGTCGTTGTCGTTCATGGCATCGCGGCGATCGCGCGATGCCAAGCGGCACAGAAAAAAAGTTTTTAAAAAAAACTGATTCCTGACCAAAAAAGCAGACGAAAATGTGCCTGCCTTAGTGAGGGCACCTACCAGAGGGGTGGTTTCTGGGGGGGGGGGTCCCCGGCCTCCCCCCCTCTCCTGTCCTGGGCAGCTCTGGTGGGGGCATTCTCGTCGTCTCGCCATACCATGCGGTGCGGGGTGATCCAAAATGGCGACCGCAATATTTTTTTTGAAATTGTGGTCCAAAAACCCACCAAAGCACCACACAGAAACATGCGAAAATTAGGTATTTTAACTGCCTGAATTTTTACAGTAGCAGCAGTGGGTTTTTCTTGCAATAAAAGTCTGTCTCCAATCCCATTGATTTTATTTTATTTTATTTTTATTTTTTTACACCTGCGCAATGATGGGCTGGCCATGGGATGGGACCATGCAAATTTTTGGAGCCATTCCACCAATCGCATGGCCACTTGGCCAGGTTTTGACTGAGACTTCTGGGATGTGCCAGTCTGGCATAAAAAGCCCACTATAACCCTAGCCCTAACCCTAACCCTAACCCTAACCCATACGCCAGTACACTGTCCTTAGTGGGTCAGAGGCACCCAGAGGTGCAGCCCACTAACTCACCCTAACCTTACCCGTAATAACCCTAAGCCTAGCCCTTGCCCTAACCCCAACCCTAAGCCAGATCTGTACTCGCATTGCACTACACGCAAGTACACTGTCCTTCGCCAGTATGCTGTCCTTCTTAGTGAGCTAGAGGCACCCAAAAGAGAGGTGCCTCTGCCAGTGCCACTTGGTATGCAATGGCTATACGGTCATGTACCCTTCCTTTTCCCTTTGTAGTGGGCCAGAGGAGGCATCCACCCCAGAGAGGTGCCTCCAGGAGCCTGCTAAATGCCTTCCCTTCGTAGCGGGCCAGAGGAGGCACCCACCCCAGAGAGGTGCCTCCAGGAGCCCGCTACCCTACCCCCCTAAACCAGTACTAACAACAGACGACAAATGAAATGACACATTTTTGAAAAATTTCGCGACAAACGAAAACGAGCCAAAACGGGCCGGCTCCAACACACGACAACTTGAAACGTCATTTTTCCTGGTCGTGCCTATCTCTTTATTATTATTATTATTATTATTATTATTATTATTATTATTATTATTATTATTATTATTATTATTATTATTATTATTATTATTATTATTATTATTATTTATTTATTTATTTATTTATTTATTTATTTATTTATTTATTTATACAACTTATATGCCGCCCACTACCCAAAGGTCTCTGGGCGGCTTACAATCAAGGAATTAAAACAGTTAAAAACATCAAACAACAATAAATAATTAAAACAACAATAAAAACCTTATACTAAAACATCAGACTAAAATTGCCATCAGAAGACCCACAATCTAAATTGTATCAATTAAAAAACTTCTGGAACAGGAAGGTTTTTACCTGGCACCGAAATGTCATCAGTGTTGGCGCCAGGCGGATCTCACTTGGGAGGGCATTCCATAGCTTGGGGGCAGCTGCCGAGAAGGCCCTGTGTCTGCAAGCCATCCCTCTTACCTCCTTGAGGAATGGCTCTGTCAGGAGGGCCCCCTGGCTTGATCTTAATTGCCGGGTAGGTTCATATGGAAGGAGGCGGTCCTTCAGGTATCCAGGTCCTAAGCCATTTAGGGCTTTATATGTCAAAACAAGCACTTTGAATTGGGCTCGGGCAGCAACTGGTAACCAAAGTAGGCTACGTAAAATCGGTGTGATGTGATCTCTGGCGGCCCCACCACTCACCAGCCACACGGCACGATTCTGAACCAGTTGCAATCGCCGGACCGTCTTCAAAGGCAGCCCCACGTGGAGCGCATTGCAGTAATCAATACGGGATGTTACCAGTGCATGCGTAACTGTTATGAGGCTCCGTTCATCCAGGTAGGGGCGTAGCTGATATATTTTCCGCAGCTGGAGAAAGGCACCCCTGGCCACCGAGTCCACCTGGGCTTCCAGAGTTAGACCGGGGTCCAGGAGCACCCCCAAGCTGTGGACCCTGTCCCTTAGGGGGAGTGCAACCCCGTCCAGAACAGGGAAGTGGCCCTCTAACTTGTCTGGCGAAGCACCCACTAACAGCACTTCCGTCTTGTCTGGATTGAGTTTCAATTTGTTAACCCTCATCCAGTCCATTATCTGGCCCAGACACGAGTTCAGCACAGAAACCGCCTCACCTGGACCTGGGGGGGAAAACGAGAGGTAGAGCTGAGTATCATCACCATATTGCTGAGTCCTCAGCCCAAACCTCCTGATGACCTCTCCCAGTGGTTCCATGTAAATGTTGAACAGCATGGGAGACAGTATAGAGCCCTGAGGAACCCCATGACATAAATGCCACGGGGCAGAGCAACTGTCCCCCAGCACCACCTTCTGCA
The DNA here is from genome assembly GCA_037367245.1 of Phrynocephalus guinanensis. Taxonomy (NCBI): domain Eukaryota; kingdom Metazoa; phylum Chordata; class Lepidosauria; order Squamata; family Agamidae; genus Phrynocephalus; species Phrynocephalus guinanensis. Next base: position 92,886,213 of record CM074740.1, on the reverse strand, counting down.
CACGGTCAGCCAGGAAGGAATGGAACCACCGCAAAGTGGTGCCTCCGACTCCCAACCTGGCCAGCCTATCCAGAAGGACACCATGGTCGATGGTGTCGAAAGCCGCTGAGAGGTCCAGGAGTATCAACAGGGTTGCACTCCCCCTGTCTCTCTCCCGGCAGAGGTCATCATACCAAGGCAGTCTCTGTACCAAAACCCAGTCTGAAACCAGATTGAAATGGATCCAGAAAATCCATTTCATCCAGCAGTGCCTGGAGTTGCCCGGCCACCACCCACTCCAACACCTTGCCCAAATAAGGGAGGTTCGCTACTGGACGGTAGTTAACCACCAGCCCTGGGTCCAGGTTAGGTTTTTTAAGGAGTGGCCTAATTACTGCCTCTTTTAAGGCAGCAGGGACCACTCCCTCTCTTAATGAGGCGTTTACAGCTTCCTGGACCCAGGTGCGAACTCCCCTGGCAGATCTTTCAATTAGCCAAGAAGGGCAAGGGTCGAGTGGCGTAGTGGTAGCACGGACAGATCCAAGCACCCTGTCCACATCCTCGGGTCTCAATAATTGAAACTCATCCAATAATACTAGACCTAAGCACGGCACACTGGACACATCCCTTGATTCTGCACCAATAGTGGAGTCCAATTCCCTGCGAATCTGAGCAATTTTTTCCTCAAAGTGGACAGCAAACTCATCACAGCGGGCTGCTGAGTGGTCCAGAACCTCCATCCTTATTTCTCAGTTGAAGAAGGTCCCGGACAACCCGAAACAGCTCTGCTGGACGGCACTCTGAAGAAGCAATACGGTTTGTGAAATATTGCCTTTTCGCAAACCGTATCGCCACGGAATAGGCCCGATAATGGGCTCTAAGCCGTGTTCGATTGGACTCACAGTGATATTTTCTCCACTTGCGCTCCAGCCGTCTCCCCTCCTGCTTCATTGCCTGCAGCTCAGATGTATACCAAGGAGCTGTCTGGGCTCTGCGTAAGGGGAGAGGGCGCTTAGGTGCAATCGTGTCAACCGCCCGGGACATTTCCCTATTCCACAGGGTGACCTGAGCTTCGACAGGAGTGCCGACCATATCAGATGGATAATCCCCCAGAGCTTTCAGGAAACCATCTGGATCCATTAGTCTCCGAAGGCAGATCATCTGAATAGATCCCCCACCCTTGCAGAGGGTAGAAGAAGCTAATAGCCTAAACTTGACCAGAAAGTGGTCTGGCCATGACAATGGAATTAGAACCAACCCCTCCACATCCAGACCACCATCCTCCAATCCCGTTGAGAAGACCAGGTCTAAAGTATGGCCCTTCTCATGCGTTGGGCCGTTGACATATTGAGACAGCCCCATGGTTGTCATGGCGGCCATGAAGTCCTGAGCTGCCCCATTCAAGGCTGCCTCAGCATGGATGTTGAGGTCCCCCAGTACCAACAGCCTGGGGGTCCGCAACACCAGGTCCGAGACAACCTCCGTCAGCTCAGGCAGGGAGACTGTTGGTATGCAGCAGGGTGGGCGGTACACCAGCAGAATCCCCAATCTGTCTCGTGAGCCCAACACACAGTACAGGCCCTCCAGGCCTCCTCCCAAGGGGACAGGAAGTCTGGTCAAGGAGATAGAACTCCGATAGACTATAGCAACTCCCCCTCCCCGACCCTTCAAGCGACACTGGTGCTGGACCGAGTACCCAGGTGGGCATAGCTGGGAGAAGGGAACACCACCCTCCTCTCCCACCCAGGTCTCGGTAATACATGCCAAGTCGGCACCCTCATCCAGAATGACATCATGGATGAGGGCGGTCTTATTTTGTACCGACCTGGCATTCAACAACAGCACCGTGTGGCTTGTGGGCTCGCTGATATGGTCACCTGATTCCTTCTGGCTAGGGGTGGAACCAGAAGAGGGGATAGATGTGAGGTATCTAAACTCTCTTCTCCTAGGCGGGCATGTTCCACTCCTACCACCATACCTTCCCCTACCCAGCACAATTCCAATGGCTGCCCCATCCATTGCCCTCCCCCCTTCCTGTTCCCTTAGTTCTATTGTGGGTCCTATCTCTTATACTTGATGGCAACAGGGACTCCTATTATTATTATTATTATTATTATTATTATTATTATTATTATTATTATTATTATTATTATTATTATTATTATTATTATTATTATGGAGTATGTCTGGGGTTTCTAGGTTTGGACAGTTGTTGTTTTCTTTTTGCAATGTGTTGTACACCGCCCTGAGTTCCTGTGGGAAAATCGGGCGGTTAATAAGTATAAAAATAAATAAATCCATAATTTCAAAAAACAAAAAAACAAAGCTGTGCTTACCCTGCTGGGAATTTGATGGAAGACGACTACAGAATATCAGATAAGATGAAGAAAAGAATCCTAACCCCATCAGCTGGGCAGTTGCATTGCATTTGTATTGGCAAAACTACATGTTCTGTCATTCATGACATATGAAGCCAAGGCTTCACTTAGATCCATAGGCAGGCCTTGTCACAGGCACAATTTAGTTGACAAACAGAGGAGAATCCCCATGGAGTCTGAATACATGGGTGAGTGAAGAGCTGCTAATGCCACTTATGGTGGTAGCTTGACTTTGCCCACTGACAGAAATAGCATTGAAGTATCATTTTGGCTAGGATCAAGGATGTCACATTGAAGAAGGGACTGGTTTGTTTTCCAGGGCTTCAGAGACTAGGATGCGGGGCAATGGTCTCAAACTACAGGAAAAGAGATTCAATTTAAACATTAGGAAGAATTTCATGACAGAGCTGTTCGGCAGTGGAATATGCTGCCACGGAGGGTGGTGGAGTCTCCTTCTTTGGAGGTTTTCAAGCAGAGGCTGGATGGCCATCTGTCAGGAGTCCTGTGATGTGGGTCCCTGCATGACAGGGGGTTGGACTAGATGGCACTTGAGGTCTCTTCCAACTCTATGATTCTATGATTCTATGATTCTAAGTGTGTAACTCAGACCACACGTCTTCTGAACAGTTTTTATCCCAGAGCTATAATTGCACTAAATAATGAACTTAAGGACCACCAGCAGTGAGCACTTGGACAGTATTACCTAGCCTGTTGTGTAGATGCTTGTGTTTTTAGGGGTGGGGGGTGGGGGGGAGTGTTCAGGGATTTTTTATGTGTGTGAGAGTGTTTGCGGATTTGTGTGTGTGTGTGTGTGTGTGTGTGTGTGTGTGTGTGTGTGTGTGTGTGTGTGTGTGTTGAATCTGGTCTCTGGCTGTCTGAAATTTCATTGTATGTGTATACTGTGTGTGTGTGTGTGTGTGTGTGTTGTATCGTTACAGTCGTGACCGACTCTACGTGTATATACACACAATGACAATAAATTATTATTATTATTAATGTTCTTAATTCACTTGAATTACAAACAACCATAATTTAATTACAAACAACAACACCCCTGCCCGAATTCGGGCTGCACTTCCATAGGATACCATTTCTTTCCAACTGGTAGGACCACCAATTTGACTTTTGCTTCTTCTTTTTTAATCTGATGTGATATCACATTTGATTGTCTAGCTTTCTGACACAAACGGCCAATACGTTGCATTTGTATGCCTCATCCAATGCAAAAGTAAATATCTACAGTGGTCACCAGGTGACTTCTGTCTACATCAGTGGCTCCAGACTTGAGTAACCAAGGTGTTCTTGGACTGTAACAGAAGCCTTCACCACTCCCTCTGCTGCCCAGGCTTTCTGGGAGTTGCAGAACAAGGACACATGGGCAAACCAAGGTTGGGAATCACTGGGCTACATATATTGACCTGTAGACCAGTAGTTCTGGTCTACATGACAATATAAAATGATATGTGGTCACCTCCATTTTCCATTCATAAACCTGAAATCTCCATTTTATGAGAAAGTCCTAGAACAGGCATGTCCAAACTTTGGCCCTCCAGATGTTTTGGACCACAACTCCCATAGTCCTTTGCCATTGGAAATACGGGTCTGGTGCTTGTGGGTCAGTACCGGGGCCCATGTTCCAGATCTTTTATTATTATTATTTTATTATATCTTTATTGTTGTTTTTTACTGGCAACCATGTGGCCGCCTACCAGCTGTAGGGCAGACGGCCAGCTTTTTTTTTTCCTGTACGCCCCCTCCCTGCAGCCAGGAGGACCAGACCAGAAAGGACCAGCACCAGGTAGGGGACAGCGACGAATGAAAAGAACTGAAATAAAATGGAAATTTCCGTTTCATTTCATTTTGTTTCTCTTAGAGGGGGCAGTTTGTTATTCGTTTTGTTACATAACAAAATGAATAACAAATAACGACATGAACCAAAAGTTCATTTCGTGCCCACCTCTAATGACAGCCTTTCAAGTATTTGAAAAAGAGCTGTAGTCCAATAATGTTTGGGGACTCAAGGTTGGGCACCACTGTCCTACATGGAAATGCCTGATCACCAAAACGGCATCTCTGCCAAGTGGCTACCTGGTATTTCCCTGAGGATTTGTGAATGGATCGTCATCCGGGTGAACCGTTATTGTGAAAACAAATAAACAGCATTAACACACTGAATGGGGGAAGGATTTTTGTCTCCTCATTTTATCATGCTGCCATATGCTTCAACTTACTTTATAATTTGAGAGAGAGAAAATATTTGCCACTACCGAATACCGTCTCTAACCACAGTGGCTGCAGAATCAGAGATGCTATTCTGGCTTCAACTACTCCCTGCGGCTGATGGACTTCTCTTTCCAAAGTAGGACACTTCTATCTGATGGCATTAAGCATGACCCCCCCCCCACACACACACTGCATTTCCAGCACACGATATCCTGAAGGACAACGGCTCATTTCATTTCTTATCAAGAAATCAGGCAGATCCGTCATATTTCCTGAATCAAATGACATTTTCAGGAAAATTCATTTGAACCCAAAATGAGGTTTCCTCTCCACAGACTCCAATTAGTTTAAAAATGGGTTTTCCCTGATGAAAATTCTTGAAATAACTGAGCTGTGTAAGGGGGGGTGGAATCAATACATCTATATATGTATATAGATATATATGTACACATGCAACCAAGATACCCTGTCAAGCTTAATCATAACGCTAATAATAACGCTTTAATTTTGGCCATCAGATTTAAAAATAAAATTAATGCTCCTGTAGCCTTTCTTAAAAAAATTAATATTCTGTCTTTTTCTCTGTCTTCACCACCATATCTGTGACAGTGACTATTCCAGCAAGATGCTCATTTTCTTCCTAAATACAGAAAATTAACTGCATATCTGTTGATCTTCTTACGTGACCCTTTCCTCTCTACATGTATGTCCAAGGCTGTTTTTTCCTCAGGAGAAAGCCGGGGGGGGGGGGAATCTTACCGTCTTGTCCTTCCAGTAGGTCTAATTAATTTTTTTCCTCTGGAATATGAGAGGAGCCTTTCCCTTCTTCTACTCTGTCTTCTCACTTATTTACGGTAAATCACCTGGGATTCATACACCACATTTTACTTACATAGATAGATAGATAGATAGATAGATAGATAGATAGATAGATAGATAGATAGATAGATAGATAGATAGATAGATAGATAGATAGATAGATAGATAGATAGATAGATAGATAGATAGATAGATAGATAGATAGATAGATAGAGTCAGAAGGAGGTAGACAAATGATAGAGGCAAAGGTGTAAGGGAAGAAAGAGAGTTATTTTAAAAAGAAGGAATCTGATAAACGCAGCTTGGGACTGTAAAAACTGCAGGCATAAAATATAGGAATGAACCAAACAAGATCGATCAAACACAACACATGTAACAAAAACATTACTGGGAATGTTTAAGATTTTAACTTCACTGTGCAATGGGGCTTCAGGACAATTTCCTCTTGCCCCACATTCTTTACAGGGCCCCAATTCTTTCAGCGGTTTTAAAAGAATTTGTTGCTTGAAACATATTGATTTCTTGTCCATGACTTTGGTGACAAGACGGGGCAAGTGACAGGAAGTTTACATGATTCATTCTTGTTCCAACCACCCAAAAATGGATTCCTTCTGCCAAGTTAGAGAAAGGGAGAACAGGCTTGGCCTCTTGCATCAGGATCTTAGAGTGCTATCCTAAGACCTCAAAAAACAAAACAAAAAAACCACACTTCTTAGTTCCTGAAAAGCTGCCTCTAAAAACACAACATCACTGGCAGCCAGCTTTTATGAAACAATCCCTGGACCACACTCCCTGAACCGTAGTTTCCTGAAACAACCTCTCTCTCTCTCTCTCTCTCTCTCTCTCTCTCTCTCTCTCTCTCTCTCTCTCTCTCTGTGTGTGTGTGTGTGTGTGTGTGTGTGTGTGTGTGTGTCTCAGTTAGGAGGTACCTTTTTAAATGAATCAACAAAGATGGAGACCCCAAAAAGCCACTTCTTACCCATTTATTTCCCATGAACGGAGTCAGCCTGCTTTAAAAAAAATGGACAGGGATCTTCCTTGTTCAGTGTATTTTTTAAATGGTGAGACCCAGAAGGGGGTGCCAAGAGCAAAGGAGCAAATGAGGGGGGAGAGTGTGAGAGAGAGAGCAAACCAGAGGGAGTGAGAGAAGGAGGGAGGGAGGAGTGTGATGTCTGTGAGAGAGGGAAAGTGTGAGTGAGTGTCTGTGTGCGTGATAGTGAGGGGGGAGTATGTGACAGAGCAAGAGAGACAGGGAGAGAGGAACCGAGAAAGCAAGGGGCTGGGAGGAAAAGGAAAAAGAATATATTTTTTCTGAGCTCACCTCCCATCCCAAATTTTCCTTCCCTCTTGCTGCTGCAGCGGTGGCAGTGGCGGCTGGCTTTTCTCTGTGTGTTCATTGGGACAATGGAAGCGCTCCTTCTATCACATGATCATGGCAGGGGCAAAGGCGCCGTTTTAAAAAGTGGCTCTTCTGGGACGTGGGATAGAGCTCTTACTTAATTTCCCTGAAATGTTTTATATTTCTGACAAGCAGCTCTTCCAAATAATAAACTGCCCCTGGTAACTAAAACTTACCATTGATCACTTCTGAGATAAACTAAAACTTTTTCGAAGGTTTTTGTTTTTAACATGAAGTACTGTTAGTAAGATAATGACCTTTGAACTGCAGAGCTGAAAGGGAATTTCTGGATCATCCCTTACGGTAAATCACCTGGGATTCATACACCGCATTTTACTTACTTATAAAGTACAGATTTAATTCAAACATTAAGAAGAACTTTATGACAGAGCTCTTCAGCAGTGGAATATGCTGCCACAAAGGAGGGTGGCGGAGTCTCCTTCTCTGGAGGTTTTTAAGCAGAGGCTGGATGGCCATCTGTCGGAAGTACTTTGATGGGTGATCCTGCATGGCAGGAGATTGGGCTGGATGGCCCTTAAGGTCTCTTCCAACTCTATGAGTTTATGCTCAGCCCATCTCAAGGAGGCAGAGTGGGGAACTGAACTCCCAACCTCTGGTAAAGACATGTGTGTGGGGGGGTTGTGTCATTACAGTCGTGACCAACTGTTTGTGACCCCATGTCCATGGAGTTTTCTTGGCAGGCATACTGGAGTGGTTTGCCACTTCCTACTCCAGGCACCTACAGCACCTGGTATTCCCTGGTGGTTGCCCATCCAAGTACTGTACTAACCAGGGCCGACCCTGCTTAGCTTCCAAAATCAAGCAAAATTGGATGTGCTTAGGTAAATACATAGGTGCAAAATAAACAACCACCAAGCATATCTAAATCAAATTCTATTTTTCTGTATCTTGTTTTAAGGGTCTTTTGCATGTCCTCTTAATTTATCCTAAGCCAGTTTTCTCTTTCTTTCTTTCTTTCTTTCTTTCTTTCTTTCTTTCTTTCTTTCTTTCTTTCTTTCTTTCTTTCTTTCTTTCTTCCTTCCTTTCTTTGTCTCTCTTCTCTCTTGCTTTCCCTCTTCAACCTCTCTCTCCCCCACCCCCTTAAGCTGAATGAGGAGGCTTGGGAAATTAAACATGAACCTGGCCTATTAAACCAGCTGTTGCCTGTCTCTGCTTGTGTGTCTACATACAGACAGAGGGAGGGTGAAGAAGGCAAGGAAAGAGAGACAGAAGAAGAAGAAGAAGAAGAAGAAGAAGAAGAAGAAGAAGAAGAAGAAGAAGAAGAAGAAGAAGAAGAAGAAGAAGAAGAAGAAGAAGAAGAGGTGGGCCTCTTTGCTTCAATAGCTATCGACTGCACTCCTGGGGTCACCAGGGACCATGCACTGCTGCGGCCCTTCTGAGGGAATCGCTGGCCCGTGTGTACACAAGCAGGGAGCGTGCCTGCTGAGAGATGGCTTTGCCTTTCCCCAGCACCCCTCTCCCTTGTGGGAGCCAAAGGCCAGAGGAGAGCCTTGAAGGAGACGAGCAATTAGCCTCTGAAGGTCATGCAAAGGTGTTTTTGCTGCTCCAATGGTGGTGGTGGTGGCGGCGGTGGCGGTGGTCGTCCTTCTCTTCCTTGCTCTCCGTCCTCTCATCCATCCCTTTCTTTTCACTACAGCTCAGCTGCTGCTTCTTCCTCCTCCTCCTCCTCCTCCTCCTCCTCCTCCTCCTCCTCCTCCTCCTCCTCCTCCCCACTCACTGCCCAAGCACCAAACTAAATCTGAGGAATCCATTCAATTAAATCTCTCCCAGCTCCACCTGGCTCCTGAGTGGAAAGGTTAGTAGAGGAGGCTAGGAGGGGTGGGGAGAGACAGAGGAGGGCTCGCTTCTGATGGTGCCGGCTACTTGCCTGGCCTTGGACACAGGCACGCTTCGTTTTCCCTCCCTCCAGCCCTGCCTTCCCCCTCCCCTCCCTCCCCTCCCCTCCCCTTTTTTCTTCTTTAATGATACCCAATGGTCAATCACTCCCCAGCAGTACGAGAGATGCCCCGAAGCATCATTGTGGTCGGGAGCGATCGATCAGGCTCCTTTTAAAAAAGATGATAATGATAACCCGTGGACATAATGTCAGCGAGTTAGCTGTGCCTCATGGAGGCCGCTCACCTCTCTGTCTTCCAGGGCCTACAAGAAGCTTGGAGGGGCCAGAGAAAGCCGTTCCCACCCCCCATTGTGCCCACTTAGCCCTGCCTTAAAGACAGCTAATTAGACCAAGAGCTTCTCACTCTGTTTACACTGGTGGGGTGTGGGGAGGGTGCCCATGGTAGAAAAATGTGGTTAAGGATGATGTGTGTATAACACAGAGAGGAGGGAGACTATAACAGTACCTATGATTTTTTTTAAAAATAACACAGAACAACATTATCTGTCTTACAGTACCCTTCCAAAATCCACAAAAGGCCAATAACTTTATTAGGATAACTCTCTGCCCACTCTCAGCCACCCACCCGTCTGGTAAAAAACTCAGTGCAATTTTTTTTTGTCATCACCAAATCTTTCCCATTGTACAAGGTGTCGTAGAGATGAGGAGTGGAAGGTAGAAAGGTGGGGACACAAAACAACAACAAAAGCAAATCCAGATCTCCTCTTCAAGTCTTTCTGCCCCTACCCATGGAGAGGAAACAGCAACTTGACTGTATCAAGACATAACTGCTGAACTAGTCCGGAAGTTGAGTTGTAGCAACTGGACTTCTTTTCTTGTGAGATTGAAACATCTCGCTATTCATCCAAGTAGCTTCATCAATCTGAGGGAAGTTGGTGTGAAGCTTCCAATTTATAGCTCACCTTGGTTTCCCATCACCTTGGTCTGAATAGGCTCATTAGGTGGACAGCGGCCAGGTTGTTTTCAGCATACAAGGCTGAGATTAAAACTCTTCTCTGTCACTAATGGTCCATTCCACAGCATCCTATATTGCAGGATATCCCAAAATAAAATAATGGGGTCTGAAGGATACAGAACACTCTTCCTCACATGTTCCTAAAGCACCTGCCGCTATCTGCCTTAGCACCAGTGTGACTTTTACATTACAAAGCTGATGAATTCTGTCTTCTGAGAGATGCTAGAATAAAAGGGATAGAAATGGTGACATTGCTGTAAAGCAAAGCCAAATGTTCTTTCTCCTAAATCCCTCCAACTTCAGGCTAAATTGGGAGACTTTCTGCTGTTTCATAAATACCTAGCAGCCATTCCATCAGGCTGCATATCAGAGGGAGAAAGGAGAAGCAGTGTGATCCCACCACAACTGCTGCTGGTGAAACACCAGCTGGTTCCATCCATCCATCCATTATCATCCAGCAGCCGCCATAGTTACCTAAACTATCTTATCCATCTTGTCATTGTAAGAACTGTACACTAAACCTTCTTCCTCCCTCAATTTACCTCATTCCGGGATAGGTAATGTACCCCTGACCCTATTCTGCCGCTCTGCATCTTGCAACAACCTCCCCTGACACACCTAGTAATCCCTACTCTCCCTCACAACCTTTTATTCAGAATGGGCAGCTGCTTCCCTCCAAGAAGCATGCTTGGCATCTCTACCCCATATTTTCCATGGGTAGGTATTTGTTTCCCTCTGTCTTAGGCTCAAGCAGTAGTACTCATACCTCTCCCCAAACCAAAAGTGGAATTCTGGTCAGTTCTAGCTCTCAAAAACAGGAACTCCTGGCTTTAAAACATATCTAGAGAGCATCATGAATGGAGTTACTAATTGTGCTCTTGAGAGACTGTGATCGGCCATTTTGAATAATCCATATTGAGGAATGTGGGGCTACAGAAGACCTCCAAAGGCCAGTGGGTTTCAGAGGTTGCTCTCAGACCTTCAATTTGCCTTGTTTTTTTCTGTCTTAATTTTTGAGCATACGCCACAGGAAAGGAACTGCTGCAATGTAGCTTTGTTAGGCATTCAGGGAATATTTTTGCCTAAGGTAGGAAAAGGAAAATCCTTTGCAGAAATATTAATAGTGATACTTATCAAACGTGCTCATCCTACTACCAATTTGACTAAAATGAGAAGGATTTCCCGCCAATGCTGCCTTCACTCTTATGTTAAAATTTGTTTGTTTGTTTGCTTGCTTCATTTTTATACCGCCCATCTTCCAGACTGGAACTCTGGGCGGTTTACAGGTTGATTTTAGATGGTCTGTCTGTCTGTCTGTCTGTCTGTCTGTCTGTCTGTCTGTCTGTCTGTCTGTGTCGGGGAGTGGGGGGCTTCTTTTTTCCAGTCCAGTCAATCCAACACAAATACCTTCTGTGCCCCTTCCAACAGCCTGTATTTTCCATTGTCATTTTATTTTCTGCATCATTTGATGAACAAAGCTTCTATTTGCCTTCACTCCCATTAAACTATTTGATGGTGCCTTTTATTTGGTGTTATAATTGGGAAAGCAATCATGTGATAAATGCATGGTTGTTGTGAAATAAAACAAGCAATGATGAGAACACCCAGATCATATCACTTGAAGAGAGCAGCACCCCTGCCTGGAAATGGAGGCACTTTTACTCAGGACTTCTTTTTCTCTTGAGATCCTCTATATGTTACATGTCTTTCTAGAACTGTAAGCAGAGATAGGGGCAAAGAGCTTTCTCATGATTCATACTAAATCACCCATGTGGCACCCTTGGTGCAACATATGCCTTCTCCTCTCTCCCCCAGTTGGCTGGCCCACTCACCTTACTTGGTGCACTTCTAAGAACATAAGAACATAAGAAGAGCCATGCTGGATCAGGCCAAAGGCCCATCTAGTCCAGCTTCCTGTGTCTCACAGTGGCCCCACCAGATGCATCTGGGAGCGCACGAAACTTGATATCTGTCTCCTGATACCACTCCCCTGTAACCTGTGATGGACTTTTCCTCTAGGAATCCAGGCCAGATACCATCACCACATCCTGTGGCAGGGGGTTCCACAGACTAACAACGTGCTTGCTGAAAAAATATTTTCTTTTGTCTGTTCTTACTCTCCAGCCCTCAATTTGAGGGCATGTCCTCTAGTTCTGGTATTTTGTGAGAGGGAGAAGAGTGTCCCTCTATCCACTTTACTAATGCCCTGCATATACTGGTGTCTTGCTTCTCCAGTGGTGCACCAACATGGACTGGAGCTCAACCGAACCCACCCATCCCCACCTCCTCAGGCAGGCAACCCCTTTGACAAGTAAGCAGGATGGATATTTCCCTTGCACAGCCAACAAGTGATTCAGGTTCCCATTGTGCCACAAAACTCAAAAAGTAACTTTGGGTGGTTCAATTGGTTCTTCCTCATGGACGGGTACTTCATGTCCATTCTCGTCCCGGGAGGAAGTTCGTTGCATGTTGATTTCGGTCGTGGTCACGTGGTCTTCTTGTGGTTCTGTCCCTGCTCCCATGTACACACAGGCGTGATGGATGATACCGGCATGACTGTTACTGCACGTCCTCATTCTGTGATGAGATGTGAAAATCCATGCCTTTGTTCTCCGTTGTTTTTTTCAGACCAACGTTCCGTTTTTCGATGTTTCGATTCTCCGAAGCCTTGCCTTCAATGCATTACGGAGCTAAGTTTGAGGCATTTGTCTTTTAATCTCTCTGCACTGTGTTGCTGACTCCATAGGGAATGTACTGGCAAATGGCACTTCGCATTCCTGCCACTAGATGGAGAATGGCACGTTGTGTGATGAGCCTTACCACACGGGCACTTGTCTCGGAATGAGAAGCATGATGAGCAGATTCCTGAGGCCAAGGAGGGGAATCTCTCATCCTGCTTAAATCACAGTTTAGGGGGCATGGTCGGGATGAACTCCCCTTGTCCCACAATGGACGTGCAGTTAGATTACTTTGTACCGGTCCTAAGTGTGACCGCGAACAGAGATGAGATGGACGTGAAGTATCAGCCATGGGCTGCTGTAAGGAAAGGTTGAGGGAGGAGGAGGAGTCCATTTGAGAACACTGGAGACAACATGGGATGCTTAGCTCAGCGGTTTAGGTCTCTGGTTACAGACCTAGAGGTTGGGAGTTCAGTTCCCCACTGTACCTTCAAAACAGTGGCTGGACTTCATGATCTAAACACAATAGACACTATTTCTTTGGAGAACTTCCCCATAGCCTTTTTGACTAAAGCAGGGGGGAGAAATAATCCCACACAAGTTTCTCAGAATTACCTCTTGTGAATGTCAAGATTTGTTTCCCTCCAAGTTTTTTTTTAAATGTTGAATATTCTGCCCAAACAGTTAATGCAGACTGTGACTAATGTAGAAATATAACTGCATTTAATATTTTATTTATTGATTTCTACTGCAATGGAGTCTAGTATCTGATGGTGTTCCTATGTTAGCTACCAAATGTTACTTGAGCAATGACATTCAGTACAAAATGCCTGCCTGCCAACGTTAAGACAAATACGTGTCAACAAGACTAAAGCATTCTTAGAAATATAGCCAAAATATAGACAATTGCCAGGGTGAACAGGGTGGCTAGAATGTTACTTTGCTACTTTGAAAATACTGGTGGTACTGGACTAATACAACTCATGAGAGGACTCTGGGCCAGTAAATATCTCTCAGCCAGACCTATCTCACAAGATAAATTACATGGGGAAGTCCTAAATGTCACCTTGATCTTATAAAAATACAAAAGAGCAATTTCTTGGAAGTCAGCCTGAATATCACACAGTCTTATTCCCACAGAAGGTAGCCTCAGTTCCTTTGTAAACAAGAGCCGCGGTCCTACCAGCGTTTTCTGTGTAGTTTCCTGGCAGTGAACTGCGTAGTAAAAGATTGTGTGCTAACTGGGAAGAGAAGTAAATTCTGGTCCCGTCTGACCACACCCCTGGAATTCAGATCAGGGTGACAAGAGGTCAAAGCTGACTATAAGATGGAGTACTTGCACTAGCTGTATTCAGACCGATGAAGCTGTTTGGATGAACAGCGAAACGTTTCTATCACTCAAAAAAAGAAGTCCAGTAGCCATGACTCAACTTCCAGATAAACTCACCTGGATGACTGAGAATCTTCAAAGACACCCTGGAACAGCCGTTTCAGCGAAGTTTCCTAAACCACCACCAGGGGCTGGATTTAGAAACTTTGCTCAAAAATGCTTACTTATTTTCTTCTGTAACCCCAACAGGACCCTGAAAATATGCAGTAAAATCCGTTGTTCCCCTTTAACACCACGGAGTCTTGGAAACTAGAGCCGGATAGAAAGACAAAATGCGAAGTAGACAGGTAGAGACCGAACCAGAATATGAAAATATGACGCAGAAGAGAGGACACTAATTGCACATTAAGAACCACGTGACCGCCTGAAAACAAATATGCAGGAAATTTATATACGCAGAAAACTCTGGTAAGACCGCAGCCAAGGGGACTCCAATAACTTGTATTTATCTTCTACCAGTTTTAACATAGGCACAAAGGTCTTCTTCAGTGGGATTGGGTTCTGTCTCAAGTCTGCAGGAGATGGTCTCCCATTTAACCACCAAAATGAATTCCCATTTGCCCACCCTGGCCAGCAGTCCAAGAATACCTCACTGACCCTAAATTGGGAGCCACTTTTTTAGATGATCAAGGAGTCAAAATAGGAAGAATTTTTATCTGATCGTAGCAACAGCTCTTCTTTACTTGTGTTTTGCTTGGCTTGACTTCTCAGCATCCGGCCAAGGAGGGCTTCGTATTGGTAGCTGTTTAGCTGCTTCTTTTTACAAAACTATTCAGGAACTTTTAGTGGCTTCTTTTGACACAACTATTGAGAAAGTTCGGCTATATTCAAATCCCCTTACGGATGACTTTGGGTTTTAAACAGACAAGCTTCTAAAATGCAAAGGATGGAAGCAGTCCGATGATGTACAACTCTGACCTTTTCTCTATTAAATAGAAACAAATGGGCCTTCATGTGATGCATCACTGATCACCCGTAAACGGCGCGTTGTATTTCTAAATGCTGTCACGCAACAGTTCTGGAAGGCTCCTTGGTGGAATTAAAAACCTCTGCCAATATCTTATTCAGTCCATATGGCTAATTGTGTTAAGGGGTTTTGCTACTCTAGCTGACTCCCAACACATCACACATCCGGCTGTGTGACCAATCAGGCAAGTCGTACAAGACCAAGTACGTATGGAGCTTGCTAGAATAGATAGCTTAGATGATCACTCTTCTGCAGTCACATAATGGACATTCTCTACATTGGAGAAACTAAATAGCCATTAAACAGGAGGATGGTCCAACATAGGACAGGTAACAACTCAGGACCAGAATCAGCAGTACACTTCTACTTGAAGGACAAAGGGTACTCATTCAAAGATGAGGATGTACACATGTTAGACGGAGAAGATACGTGGTTTGAGTGAGAAGTCAGGGAAGCCATTCATGTGAGTATTGAAAACCCCTATCTCACCAGAGGTAGGGGGCTCAGGCACAATCTATCTGCTACTTATCTGGCAGTGATTTCAACACTCCCCAGATAAATTAAAAATACTTCACACCTCCCACCACCAAGGCCAAAGCCAATGACTCATAGTTTATTGTTGTGAAGGTTGTAAAGGTGGGACTTCCACACACTTTGGGCTGTTCACCTAATGAGCCTGTTTTCCACCTGACAAGCCTATTCAGGCCATTGTTCATCTTATGAGCCTATTTTAGACCAGGGTGACATGAGGTCAAAGTGAACTATAAAATGGAGGACTCACAACTAGCTTTCCTCAGACTGACGAGGCTGTTTGGATGAGCAGCAAAATGTTTCAATCTCTCAAGAAAAAAGTCCAGTTGCCAAGACTCAACTTCCAGATAAACTCACCTGGATGGCTGAGAATCTTCACAGACATAAAAGATATTGATCCTCATTCACAGTGTTATACATCTTACTTCTCTTCTGGGCTCCAGAAGGAGACAGAGATCAGCAATCCCTTCTCATTCCTCTTTTACCCCAAATGATTTGTTCAGAGTGGGTGACAGCTAGTTCTCAAGCACACAAAAAATAAAGGTGTGATTTGTAAATTCACCGACAAATTTTATTTTACTATTATCCACAAGACATCCCACCTCTACTGCTGGCCTGTGGTCACTGATCTCAAACTCAAATCTCTTAGACTTTAAAAAGCAGGTTTTAAGGGATTGCACTGTTGAAAAGTAAATGAAGTATTATCAAAAAGAAACTTTTCCAAGCAACCTATTCCTTTGACAAAGACTTAGATTTGAACTTGGTCATCCCCCCCCCCCCCGGACTGTATTTCTTAAAAAACAGAGTAGAGTAATGTAGCACCAGCAGCTCTGGCAAGGCAACATATATCTATATATATCTATATATATATATACACCTGTTTGGAAACACAACTGCTGAATAAAAAGGAGGCCCAGCAGAATTGCTTGTAATGCTTCCAGAGCTGATACATGAAGAGGCAATCCCATAATTCAGACTCTGATTACACCCTTAAGAAATCATGTTGAATTTCCCCACAGGTAAGCATCTCAACAAATTGTCATGAGTATGATGAAGGCCGATCACAGCTGTAATGCAAAGAGTTATACAGCAGATAACGTCCTGGATATATCAACAGCTTCATCTAGATATGTTATACACACTCTCTTTCCACAGAAGAAGCTCCGGTTTCTATTACAAACACTTATCAGTTATATCACAATACACACAATAAGTCTGTGGGGGTGTTGGTGGGGGTGGAATGCTACTACAAGGAAGTTGTTAGATAGTAACCAGCCTATAAAATACTTCACTTCACAGTTACAAATATGGCCTTCAGGCAAGTGGATTTATGAACTCGGCTCTTTGTGTAAACCTGAGCTGGTCCTGGGCAGTATTTCGAGAGGGTAGATTGAGTCACCCATCTTGTAAGTTTCAAATCCTGTGTGATTACTGCAAACTTATAACGAGCAATTCTGGCAGCCAGGGCAATCAATATCATTGCCCACCCACTCTTTGCTGACATATGGGCATAAACTCACACATACACAAACGAGAAAAAGAAGGGAAGTACATTGTGCTTCTTACCAGAGACAGATTTACTCCCCCCCACCCAGAAAAGGTAGGTCAGTGAATTTTCATTCATTCATTCATTCATTTTACCCACAATGATCTTATCTTGCCCACCTAAATCACATTATTTATTAGTTATAATGGCTTTAAACTGTACTCTGATTCATGTGTTCTGGTTGGTATGCTTTTCTTTGTTTGTACTGTTACTGTCGATTGTGAATGTTGTAAACCAACCAGAGTGACTTCATCATCAGATGGGCAATACAGAAGTCAAACAAAGGCCCTTTGTACACGACCCCTAAACTCCGCCGCAAATGGCTCCCAGCTCCGGCGCTTAAAATTGGTTCCCCACCAGCTCCGGAGTTTACAGATAATTAAGTGCAACCACACCCACCAAAGCGTGTCCCAGCGCACTTTTCAGGTACCTGCTCTCTGGAGGTGAAAACTCCGGATGCGGATATAACGTAGTGACTGCCCGGCTCTCCTTGCTTCTGTTTGTTCTTTTTTTGCCCCCCCCTGCCTCTTTTAGAGATCTGAATGCAGTGCCGGGATGGCAGAACGGAGGTGAGCGGCATTCTTTTCTTCCTTTTTTTCTCCCTCCCCTCACGCAGCCAGCAGCCAGGGGTGCGGAGGGGGTGGGAACGCAGGAACAGTGACAAACCTCTAAGATCTCTGGTCTGAATTTAAGTGGCCAGCGGATCTTAGGGGTTGTGTGTAAAGGCCCAAAGAAACATATTACAATTTTATTGTAATTTTGATGTTTTAATTGTTTATTTTGATTGTGAGCCGCCCAGACACCTTTGGGTAGTGGACGGCATACAAGCTATATAAATAAATCTATCAATAATTATTTTTCACCTGCCTCTTCTCTTAAAAATGATCAAAGGCAGCTTACAACAATTACAACATTTAAGTTAGTAACAATGAGTATTCCATACTGGAGATGAGGATGAACAGAAAAATCATGTTTTCTGCCAGATTTGGCCAAGTCATCAACATTAATTGAGCCCACCTCTGATGAATATGAATCGATGAATTTTAGCAACTTCTGATTTGCTGATTTGTTGGTCCATAAAATGGCCCTTGAGGCACCTAGAGACACCAAATTTGGAGATAAGCATCCCCTGCCTTTCCTCTACATTCCCTACAAGTTTGGTGGCAATTGGATTGTTGATGTCCTGTGCTCCCCCAATAAAGTCTCTTCCCCCCAGGTATATAGAGGAGGAGGAGGAGGAGGAGGAAGAGGAGGAGGAGGAGGAGGAGGAGGAGGAGGAGGGAGGAGGGAGGGAGGGAGGGAGGGAGGGAGGAAGGAAGGAAGGAAGGAAGGAAGGAAGGAAGGAAGGAAGGAAGGAAGGAAGGAAGGAAGGAAGGAAAAGAAAAAACACGAAAGACAGGAAAGACAGGAAAAAACCCAGAATCTAATGTGCTTCCACACATCATGAGCAGATAAGACTCACTAGAAAGACAGTGATGCAGAGAAAAGGTAAAGGCAGTAGAAAAAGAGGAGGATGCAACATGAGAGAGATCCACTCAATAAAGAAGCCACACCCTTGAATTTTCAAGAGCTGAACAAAAAGAGTGGTTCATTATAGGCCTTTTTGGACCTCATGAATTTGTTGTTTGTTCCACCAGCACCCAAAGGAAGCCTGAATGGGCGGGGTGTTGCCCCAGCATTCCCCCATAGAAACCTGCTGGTGGTTACAAAGGCTGCTATCCCAGTGTGTCAGAAAATGCCCATAGTGGATTATCTGGTGGCAAGTGGGTGCTGAGGCAGCTGTGTGATAAGGAATGGCAGTGCCCCCTTGTTAATTTACAGCCACAATGTAATGGTGGCATTGTCCTTTCACTGAAGGAACCAGATTGCAGTATCTTGGCACTTGTGCCACGTTACACCTGCACATTGCAATTAGTTTGGTGTCCCTCGGTGCCTCTTGGGGACTTTTCTAGGATGGCAACTTTGGGGGTACATAGCTCAAGGTCTGAACTCCAATCCTCATATAACTTTGAGATATTGTAGGGGAGAGACTTCCTTCAAATTTTCTGTCTCTAGATGTCTAGGAGGGCATTTTGCAGTATTTTAAAGGGGAGACACACTGATTCGTAAATTTGTCCGTTCATCACTGGGAATTTGTTCATTCATCTATTCATCCATTTGTCAGCCCCAACGAATCATGAATCATGATGCATCACCTTTTTTAAAAAATTGTCCCCATACAATACTAAAAGGATAGATGAATACAACCCCCCAAAAGCATAAGCAACAGCAACGGATATTCGATATAGGCAGGTACAACAGTTCACTTCGGGAAAGCTCGCCTGAAGAGAAAGGTCTTCACCTACTTGTGGAATAATGGCAAAGTGAGAAGGACTTCCATATTCCAGGAGCAGTGGCAGAGAAGGCTCTCTCCCATGGGCCACCAAATGCATGAAGCCAAGAGGTATTGCCATTTATTTTCCTAACATTCATCATCAGTAGATTCAGCTTTAGATTTTAGTAACCTGGAACAAAACAGCAGTCACTCCCTCTGAGTAACTCCACTAGATTTTTCTTTAGGAAGACCTATTATGGAACAGCTACACACATTCACATACCCCTTCACTAGAGCTCATTATTGTGTTCAGAAAAATAACGTGTTCACTTTAAACATCTTCAAAATAATAATAAAAAGCAAAGCAAAGTGTTCTGCTTATATACCGCTCAATACCACTTCAAGTAGTCTCTGGGTGGTTTACAGTTTTTTAATTACAGTATGCAGGCTACACAATGGCCCCCCAGCAAGCTGGGTACTCATTTTACCAACCTTGGAAGGATGGAAGGCCGAGTCAGCCATGAGCCTGCTACCTGGGATTGAACCTCAGGTCGTGAGCACAGTTTTACTTGCAGTACAGGCACATCCTGTCAATTCAATTCTGATTTATTGAGGTCTTTTTCTGGATAATCCAGGTACAGAGTCTTCTGAAGTTGGATAGTTTGTAGCCCCAACTGGTCAAACTAAGTTCTGCCATGACCCAAGGGACATCACAGAAAGTGGGAGATGGCCCAATCCTTTCCCTCAGTCTTTCTGTGAGACTTCAGATTCTTCATCCCAAAGGTCTTAAACTTCCTTAAATCTCATTGCTCCTCCTATTTTTCTACCTTCTCCCACTGCCCTCCCCGCAGCTAGGTAAGAGGGAGAAAGTGGAAAGGGTAACTGAGTGATGAAGGGTACCCATCCCCAGTTCACTGGTCCATGCTGGTTCATTTACATTGGTAAATGAGGTATTCAGTAGTTTGGTACCTTATCCCGTCTGGTAGGTATCCACTTGGAGACAGTTCCCAGCTTCCCAGCTTTGCTTTTTTCAAGTGCTGTCTCTCAGTGGGTGCCCGTCAGCAAGGGGAGGGCTCAAAATTGCTAAATACTTTACCTGTAAACAACCCAGCATGAACCATCAAACCAGTGGTTCATCCCCATCGCTAAGGCAGAGAAGTTGCACAGCAAAGAAGAAAGAAGATCTGAGCTTGCCTCTGGCTATAATTAAAATCCCAAGCATGGAACTCATTTGTTTCCTCACTTAGAATATTTATATCTCCTCCTATCTCCACAAGATCTCTGGGTGTGGCACAATGATAACAATAAAGTAATGTAAATAGTTTCGAACCTATGCAATATTTTTAAATAATGTGAGTGAGACATATGAAATAAGGCAAGCAAATGATCACCACACACATTACGACATCTGCACTGTCTGCCCAAGACACTTAAACCCCAAAGTCTCCACAGCCATAATTTAACTTTTTGCTGATGCGAAAACAACATCAGTGCTAACAGTCTCCAAGGGGAGAACATTCATCAGCTGAAGTGCTACAGCCAGGCAAGTGTTTTCATGGGCCATAATGCTCCTCAGGTTGTGGTGGAGCATAATGAGTCATTAGAGTTTTTTATTTTTATCCACGTTGAGAACTTATCTACAGTATCTCTAGACTAGAGATGGGCACCTTATGAGAAATGACACATCATTTCATCGTTTTGTAAGCTTTCAGAATGGTAAGAAATAAAACAAAATGGAAACAATGTTTCATTACGAAATGAAATGAAATACTTTTTTCCCTTTGAAAATGAAATTTTTGTTACTTTGTAAAATGGCTCCCTTGTAAAAAGCTACCCACCAAATTTGGTGTCCCTAGGACCCAGGGGAGCCATTTTATATTGTAGAGTAACAAATTGTTTCATTATTGTTTTATTTCATTACGATTCTTTTTACAAAAAATCATTTAAAAACAGAACAAAACAAGCCACTAGTAGAAACAAAATGCAACAATATAAAACTCTGTTTTTACATTTTGTACCCATCCCTACTTTAGACCTGTACTATCCATGGGGCTGTCCAACGGCATCTTGCTGCTTAAGGTGAATCCACCCTGGTCCCCTTTTTGTATCATATGTAAAAGCCAACTAGATTGACAGCTGGGTGTTAGGGGTGGGAATGTCACAGTTCTAAGGCTTGCAGACCTAGGTGTTGCCGAGAATCCCCCAAGCAGATTTGTGAGACTGGGAAAGGAAAAACGCGAAGGCAAAAGTGGTGCAGCTGAGGAGACCTTCTCTTGTGCTTTCCTATGAAACTGTGGAGGGGAACATAGGATGGTGGCAGGAAAACATCTCCTTCAACTTCTTATTTCTCCTCTCCCAGCCCCAAAAGCCTCCCTGGGATATTCTTGTCAAGGATTGTAGTTTTGACAAAATGTCTGTAATATATATTTAACAGATTACAAAATGGATTCGGTAAATTGTGTCATGTCGTGAGCTAGACAAGAATGTGCATTTGGTCTAGGACATAGGTGCAAGGAATAATGAGCCTGTAAGGTCAGGATGATTAGTGCCAGGTGGAATAGTTTGATCCCCTCACTTCATCAAGGATCTGATTGGGCTAGAGCAGGTAGCTGTATGTATAAAAGTAGCAGGCAAACCAATGTAAATCGGGACTGCCTAAGGTGAGAGGCAGCATCCTCATGCTCTGTTGTATTTTCTCTATATGCTGTGCTTTGTATATTGTTACTGTATATTACTCTTTGTCATGTGTGTGCATATGTAATATAAGTTTTGTACTAAAAAGCAAAAAGCAAAGTGTTCTGCTTATATACCGCCCCATACCACTACAAGTAGTCTCTGGGCGGTTTACAATTTTAATTACAGTGTGCAGGCTACACATTGCCCCCCCCCAGC
Organism: Phrynocephalus guinanensis; assembly: GCA_037367245.1. Lineage (NCBI taxonomy): Eukaryota > Metazoa > Chordata > Lepidosauria > Squamata > Agamidae > Phrynocephalus > Phrynocephalus guinanensis. The sequence goes on along the minus strand of CM074740.1, from coordinate 92,864,224 downwards.
AAGCTGGGTACTCATTTTACCGACCTTGGAAGGATGGAAGGCTGAGTGAACCTTGAGCCTGCTACCAGGGATTGAACCCAGGTCGTGAGCACAGTTTAACCTGCAGTACAGGCATTTAACCACTGCGCCACGAGGCTCTATTGCTCTATTGCTTTATTCATTTGTCTCCTAGCTCCATAATCATAATTTATTCCTCCACAATGCTGCTAATCGCTGCTATTGGTTTATATTTCCTTGAACATAACAACTCCCTACATCTGCATAATAGGGTTTTATACTTTAACAATTCTAGGTGACCTCCGGGCCTGGAAGAAGTATGAACATCTCACTCCTACTGAATGTGTCTTCGGTAAGAACAATGGGATAATAACTTCCAGAAATGGCGGCCACATGGCAGGTCATATACTATGCATGGCTTTCCGTGTGGCTTGCTATTCCTTCCCAGTCTCTGCTGCCTAAGGCTATGGGTCCCCTCAGCCTAAGAGAAGGGCCATACCTATCTCCTCTCATGTAACAGGAGCTGTCTTTGCTCTACCACATTTTATACATGCCAAGCCTATGTTGAAAGCTTATCAGGGTTTCTGAAAGTTCAACATTGACAGCAGGGAACACAAACACACACATATGTGTTATGAGACTGAGTAGCAGTGTGTAATGGTGATTTGGAAATGAAAGGAGTCCTCACAGCAAGCCTCCTTCCTTATAAGGAGAGTGCCAAAAAAAGCAGGCAACTGGGGGCCTTTTCACACGACCCCTAAGATCCGCTGGCCACTTAAATTTGGACCAGGGGTGGTCGCTCTTCCTGTGTCCCCACCCCTCCGCACTTCCTGGCTGCTGGCTGCGTGAGGAGAGGGAGAAAAAGAGAAAGAAAAGCATGCCGCTCACCTCTGTTCTGCCTTTCGCTCCTGCCGGCAACATTCCAGTCTCTGTAAAAGTAGCTCGTAAGGGGCGGGAGCCAAAAAACAACAAACAGAAGCAAGGAGAGCCCCGCACTCACTATCGTTGCACCGGATCAAATAATTTTCACCTCCAAAGAGCAGGTACTTGAAAGGTGCGCTGGGACGCGCTAAAGTGGGCGGGTTGCACTTAATTTCCTGTTAACTCCGGAGCTGGTGGGGAAACATTTTTAAGCTCCGGAGCTAGGAGCCATTTGCCCTGGAGTTTAGGGGTCGTGTATAAACGCCCTGGGTCAAGTCCATGTCAACCAATGAGCAGACTTTACTTGTAAAGTCTATATACCAACAAGTGAGCAGATCGTTTTGTACAGTTAATGACTCTTGATTGTACTGCCAAGGCCAAGCCATCCTAAAACGCTTTGTGTGCATAGCTTGCAACTATTGAAAACATTTCTCTTTGAAATACTGTGAGGATTGCAGTTAAGCACGGAGGGAAGGTGGAAGCTGGCAGTGAAAGATTATGCTGCAGTCCCAGCTTCTACGGAAGTCTCAGGGTTTTGAGCCTGCAAGCTTTGGCTGTACCACACCACTGAGAATACTAAATCAGAATATCAAGTTGTTGAGTTTCACTACTTTTACACTGCCCAAAACAGGACCCTTGAGATTTGGGCTCTTCCTTTAACAGCACCTTGATTTTATAACTCGTCTTCAAAGGAAGCTAGGTTTGCCCTATCGCACAACTTGTGCTGGGTAACTCTATTATTCTATATGGTTTCTCTATATGAATGATCTTTTACATCTCTTTTGTATTCAATGAATTCTTTTTAAAATCTGTTTTATTGGGCATGGCTTTGGGAGACCGTTCGGGGAAGAAAGATAAATAAATCAGTAAGCAACCTTGCTTTCAGTTTTGCCGTTTGATTGCATCCAGAGAAAGAAAGTTTCATAGGGGGAGATTATATCATGCTGTTTGCAGTAGGTGTGCAGCAGGTGAGACAGCCCCGTGTGCTGAAGTCTGCTTTTTTATTTTATTTTTTTACTTGTTTAAAGTTTAGCTAGTGTTCAGAAAAACTCTTGCGCAGGTAAGGGAAAGAAAGAGGTCCACCCGATTCTACAGAGCTCCTGTCCTTCTGGCTGTTCGCTATCTGCTTCTCAAAACAAAAAAAAAAACCTTCCTTGCCTCTTCCTTGCCTCTCCAGACATTTTGCCGAGCGGGCAGTCGAGTTCTGCAGAGGTGCTCGGAGCCTGCCTCCTAGCCACAGCGCACCTTGATGCGGCCAAAAAGGCCGGAAGATGCCCTGTAATGATGCGCCCCTGTCTTGGAGAGTCTTTCCACTTCCTTGCTTGGGCCTCTTAAATCTGTAGTTAGTAACTGCCTCAGGGAGCAAAGGACGCAGAGCAGGTGTCCTTGTCAGGATCAATAGAGCAAGCAATTGAGTAAAAGGGGAGAGAGAAAACACACCCTCCTTCTCCTCCTTTTTTAACGCCTGGGGCAACCAGCCACTAAAACCAGAAAGGAAGACCACAGACATTACGACTAATAACATAAAATAAATGGAGGGCAAGCATCCACTTAATTTCTTCTTCAGATTTTGTTATATCAAGAATATTTTTCCCCCAAATAAAATTGTTCTTGTAAGCCTCTGACTAGCTGGAGGGGTTTGTTTATATTTTTCATTGAGGAGACATCCCCGGTGCTGCTTCGTTGCCAGCAGCATGGTAGGGGAAAACCTAAGCTATCTTGATTTTCCCAGCCCATTTAGAATATTTTACACAGCCCATGGTTTTACAGAATGCAGTAAAGCCAAAAAGGACAGCTCGGGAGTACTCCCCAGCACCTGCAATATGTTCCTTAGGCTCCCACTCAACAAACCTATTTAATTTGTGAAACTCTGACATTTTCCGGCGGACAATCTGGACAGGTCAAAGAGTCACAAGAGAGAGCCCCTGGATTAAGAAAACATGATCTGGAAGATTCAGAGCCCAGCCAGGGAGGGCCTTGTTAATCCTCTTTGCACGAATGAAGAACTTCACAGGTCCATAAAGTTACTTTTCGGAATGGTGTTCTCCCTCGTAAAGCCGCCAGGCAAACTGGTCTCTGGTCATATTTGCCAAAGTCTAGGAGAGCTGTAGTCCACAAAGCAACTTTTTTCAAGCCCTGGAGCTCCTAAATTGGAGGAAGCAACACCAACCTCTGACCTCTATAGAGACTGGCCAAGACGACGGTTCAGTCTTCTGGCAAATTGCTTGTGAGTCCCAGCAAAGCAAAATATTTCGCTCTGGCTGCCGGGTTTGTTGTTTTTCAGGCCTTTGGCGTCTCATATAATGCACAAAACTCCTGCAAACAGCCATGTGGGTGGGTTGGGTCAACCTCACACATCAGGATGACTGATCTATATATGTGGGAGCGAATTTTATTTGGTTTTGTCAGATTCTGATACAAATTTCACAAATTTGCAAATTACTTCCTATATGGGAATCACATTTTTTGTCCATTCATGTCCAGACCTTTGAGTGCTTTACTCTTCATATTAGGCACTGGATTCCCTCTGTATTTAACTGTATTTAACAGTTGGTGCTCAGAGTGTATTCCAAGAAATCAGAGCACTAAGGGCATGAGTATTAAACAGTGCTTTGATAGTATGCCTTATGCCAGGAATTATGGAGGCCCAGGTGACATCCCTGACATACACCACAAACCAGAGCATATGTGCTGTAGTAAATCAGCACTAAGCATGGCAAAGGCATACAAGGAATATATTGAATCAGGCTTGCTGCTTCCTTCCTCCTGAGATCAAATTCATATATGTGAAGAAATGGAGGTCTCATCTATTTTTTCTATAGCTGGCTGTTTCACAAATCATGCTTAAGGTAGCTCATAACAAATTTAATAACAAGGATAAACATACAGAAAAATATAAACAATTGTAAATCATAATTACAGGAGTCAGATCAAAGCCTATATAAGCAGAACACTTTTTATTCAAGATATAAAGTGATGGACCCCAAACTTAGGTCCTTAGGTATTCTTGAACTGCAACTCCCAGAAATCCTAACCAGCAGTGGTGAAGACCTCTGGGAATTCTAGTGGTATAGAAATCTAATAAATAAATAAATTACTGTTGTAAAGAAATACTAGAGAGTAGTCCAAATAGATCATTATTTGGCACAGAGGTAAAGTGGAACTCGCCACAGTTAGTGTAATGGATTTTAGTGGGGAAACCCTTCTCCACTTCGGCCTTCAAACTTCTCATTTTAATATCTGCTACTACCACCAAAATCTGCACCTGCAGATGTTCCACCCGGGCCCACACCCTAGGCTTCAAGGCCCTCCCACAGCAGCTCTCCTACTCATCATGGCGTAGCCCCCACTAAAATCCGTTACAGTTAGTCTACCCATTTTGGTTGACCAATCCCTTATGAGATTGGGAACCCATTTCTCATCCGTTTTCTCTTTTTCAGTCATTTCCCTGTTATTTTCAAAGATGGCCGGTGTGGTGACATGAACAAGTTAGGCCAGTGGTTCTCAACCTGTGGGTCCCCAGATGTTCTTGGACTGCAACTCCCAGAAACCCCTCCCAGCACAGCGAGTGGTAGAGGCTTCTGGGAGTTGCAGTCCAGGAACATCTGGGGACCCACAGGTTGAGAACCACTGAGCTAGGCAGACAATACCCACGTCTTTGATGTGAGATCCCTTCACCCTTCCAGCACTTTCTCCATCCAATGATTTTAGCAGGCTCCAGTGTGGAGGCAAGCCAGGTGGACGTTGCTGGACAACATGTCAGGGGCTCCTCCAGCATACTTCCCATATATTGTCCAGCCAGCAGCTCCAAAATGGTACAGTGGGAAATTCCTACCCTCCAACAACACCTTTCCAGCTCTTTAGCCAGCAATGCTGCCAGGCTTCCAAAGTGGCAGACTGAAAAAAGAACCCACATACCCATGAGATCAGTATAACTTATCTGCAGTTAGCTGCAACTCTATAGACAACACACAACGCCTTGTCCAACCCCTTGTCTGTTGTACATATAGGGTCCTACTCAGTCCCATGATTTCAGTTTCTCCACCAGCACCAGTTCTTAGTTCTTAGCATCTGCTAAATTAGTGTGCTCTACTTCTTAATGTCCTCTAACAAATGATTTATCTTTTGGCCCTCCAGAATTTTTTTTAAATACTGCTTGCAGTCCTTTGTGGGAATATCTAGTGTACTCTAGTGCCAAGACACTAGATGGGTGAGGTACAATGGTAATGAATGAAATAATAATAAATAAATACTAGAAATACTCCAAAGAAACACTCTCCAAATATGAAGAAATTTGCCAATGATGATAGCTTCTTCTAAAAAGTAAGATAAAATCCCTAACCATGCTCAAATTTACTATATAATGTATGCAACTGTTGGTAGTTAAACCTAAGGAATCTTGTCAGAAAAGAGCTAAGAACTGCACGCGGAGAATTTCAGAAATTATAGTCTGGCTAGGTGGGCATCTCTGTCTTTGCTCTTTATCTCCAGCTGTTAAATTCCATTAACAGCTGAGGTAAAAGTGCACTAAACAATACCCTCACTTTATGGCCTCTCCCCCCCCTCCCCCGCCGCCCCCATGCACACACTCTCTTTCTGCAGCAATTGCCACCAGCGCCATGTTGGATTCTGGAGGAGAAATACATGATGGCAAGCAAAAGTGTCAGAAGTTCATGGGAAAACATCCGATAGGATGAAGATTACAGGATCATTTTGTATGAAAGGTTTCAAGGAGAGGGTGAATCTCCCACTCATCCCAAGCTCAAATGTGTAATCACATCACTGCTGGCTCACAATTCTGTTTTAAAATTGCAAAATCCTTCACTGGTATCAGGAAAAATATCCTACAGGCACAGAATTTCAAGGATACAATGACTGAAGTCCTGTAGTTTCAGGTCGCATGTCATAACTAGAATATGGCCCCATTGAATCAATGAAACTTGGAGTAGACTTGGTAAATCAACAATTCAATGGGCCTACTCTAGTTCCAACTTACTATGCAGGATTTCGGCCAGTATGTTGCAGTGTGGATGCCACCAACCTGATGCATTTCACCAGGACTGAAAAGTTTGCAGGAGAATGAAAACAAAGTGGTCTCCTTATATACCTCCCCATAGTGCTTAAAGCTCTATCTGGGCAGTTTACAAGTACAGGCTACACATTGCCTCCTCCTCCCCCCAGTAAACTGGGTACTCATTTTCCTGACATCTGAAGGATGGAAGGCTGATTGAGCCTTGAGCCTGCTACCTGGAATTGAACCCCAGGCCGTGAGCACAGTGGTTGAAGATGAAATAAATATTGCAGGTCCTGGACCATATGCTGCATGCCCAGGTTTTAGATGGATATGCCAGAGACTCACCTGGAGCCTTCTGTCTATAAAGAACCTCTCCACTGATCAGTATGGTTTCCAGTTGCTCTGTGGCTGCACCACCCAGCTACAATAGGGTTGCAGTGTGTGGCTTCACAAACCATTTGGAATCCCTTTCTTGGGGAAATGAAGCAATGCTAGAAAGGTGTATAATAACTCCATGATAACTGGAAGTTGAGTCATGGCAACTGGACTTCTTTTTTTGAGAGAGATAGAAACGTCACACTGCTCATTCAAACAGCTTCATCAGTCTGAATACAGCTGGTGCAAGTCCTCCATCTTGTAGTCAGCTTTGACCTCTCGCCACCCTGGTCTGAAATAGGCTCAATCTGAACAATGACCTGAATAGGCTTGTTAGGTAGACATTAGTATCCATAGCCTTAAGGTGAACAATGGCCTATAAAGTATGGGTCCTTAGCTATGGCCTTGGTGGTGAAGGCTTTTTGATTTGTCTGGTTATTGTTGGCATGATTTGTCTAGTTATTGTTGGCTACTCAGGTCATTGTTGATCTTATGAGCCTAATTCAGACCAGGGTGACAAGAGGTAGGTCAAGGCTGACTGTAAGATGGAAGACTCGCACTAGCTGTATTCAGACTGATGAAGCTGTTTGGATGAGCAGCGAAATGTTTCTCTCTCTCAAGAAAAAGAAGTCCTATTGCCATGACTCAACTTCCAGATAAACTCACCTGGAGGACTTAGAATCTTCACAGAAACTCAATGATAAAGATCCTTTGAATGAAGTGCCTCCTTCATTTCCTTTTTCTACTCAAAAACCTTCCAGTATGAACTTCTCAGACAACCATTTTCTATGTGATGAGCACCCTATGTCCCCACCCCAAAGGAGCCCAGGCAGATTTGAAGAGGGCCAGAGACTGGAAACAGTTTTTCACACATCACTTGGTAAGGTTCATTATGTGACTTATACAGTCCTGGTTTGGCCTCTACTTCTTTCATATTGTTTAGGTCATGGCCCAAAAAGACATGGAGAACAATAGTCTTAGGAGGCCTGCCATTCACTCTTTACAGTACTAGGCCTGATGTACCAACCAAGAACCAGAGTTTAGAAAAAAATACATCTTGCCATAAACTCCTAGACTCTCCAGCCAGCTTGGACAATAAGAACAGTAGTCCCAGCCTATCCCAAAAATTAATAACTAGAGGTGGGCACGAAACAGAAAACCCATGGTTTGGGTTTGTCTGTTTCAGACCCACCCTTGGTTCAGTTCGGCTCGGGTTCGGGTTCGTACAATTTTTTTAAAAAAAATGTACGAACCCGAACCGATCTGAACTAGATCGGCGGTGGCGGCAGCAGCAGATCCTGGGCCCTGTGGCAGGGGCTTTTTTGGCCCCAAGCCAGCGCCTCATTTTATTCCAAGCACTGACCGCGCAGCCCCTGGAGCCAGGTTAGCAATGGTTTTATATATATATAAATCTACGAAAACAAATATATATATATATATATATATATATATATATATATATATATATATATATATATATATATATATATATATATATATATATATATATATATATATATATATCATTTTATTTCATTTCATATATATTTCATTTTAGAGCACCGACCCGGCTACCCCTGGGGTGGGTCAGCGCTCCTTTTTTAAATTTTATTTTATTTATTTTTATTTTATTTTATTTTATTTTTTGCTGCCAACCACATGGCCCGCGCTACAGCTGTAGCAAGGGCCGGACAGCTTTTTTTTTCTGGAGCCCAGCGAAGGGGACCAGAGGGACCACTGACTCCACCATCAGGTAGGAGACACCAGCGGTACGAAAAACGAACCAAACAGAAACAGAAATTTCCGTTTTGTTTCATATTTTTAGAGGGGGCAGTTCATTATTCATTTCATTAGGTAATGAAACAAATAACGAATAACAAAACTAACCAAAAGTTCATTTCATGCCCATCTCTATTAATAACCACTTTTCCTGTTTCCCCTGGTCATTAAATACCGGAGTTGACTTGTCATTAAGACAGAGACAATCTCATTCCCCTCCCCACTGCCCCAGGCTGTTGTAAAGGAAGGTTATGAACACATGTACAAGAAGAGAGAGGAAAATGAAATAGAAGATTATTATTATTTTCTACGATCACTTAGGTAGCTACGTAGGGTTTGCCGATGATAAAGTTGTCGTTTTAGAGAATTAGAGAGAAGGAAGGGTAGGGGGGGTAAGGGACGATCATTGAAAATGGAGGTAAATATATTTATGATTTTTAGCTAGGAAAAGCCCTGATCTCTGGGAGTCACTGGGCCTCTTGTCTTAACTTGTCTTTGTTAGTGCAAGTGAAAAGGTTAATGCTGTTCTCCTCCATCAACAGAGAAAGAGGCAAGGTGGCATCTCTGAAACGAAGCCACCATGCAAAGGGGTGTGAGTGCTGGGGGGGGGGGTGATGCTGTATTATCTGCATGTTTTGCAAAGGAATAAGATTGCCAGTTAACTATGTGCTGGCATATGATATCGTAAAGATGGGACGGGGACTGTGAAGGAGAGTGGGCGGAAGAAGAACAGACTGCTTTTAGTATGCTTAGCACAGGATAAACTTCACTGCTGTCTGCAAACAGCATATTGAGATGTCTCCATCACAGACTAGCCATACGGGGTTCATCTTGCTACTTAAAATGGATGCCAACAGAAGAGGAATGCAATAAGGACACCTGGCTGCCATTTCTAAGGTTTAAAGAAGCAGATCAGAGCACTTACTGTTCGATACAACTCTGAGTAGCATATTGCACCAACTAAACCTTCATTCACGCAAGAGCCCATGAATGAGTCCCATATAATGGGAAGCCTCTGGGTGTCATCTGCAGAAAGCTCATTCCAGCATTATCGTAACAGAGAATTATAGAATCATAGAGTTGGAAGAAACCTCAAGGGCCATCTAGTCCACCGCCCCTGCCATGCAGGAACCCTATCACAATATTTCCAACAGATGGCCATCCAGCCTCTGCTTAAAAACCTCCAAAGAAGGAGACTCCACCACCCTTTGTGGCAGCATATTCCACTGCTGAACAGCTCTAACTGTCATGAAGCTCTTCCAAATGTTCAAATGGAATCTCTTTTCCTGTAGTTTGAAACCATTGCCCCGAGTCCTAGTCTCTGAAGCCTAGAGATGGGCACGACTAGGGAAAACGACGTTTTCGAGTTGTCGTGTGTCGGAGGCAGTCCGTTTCGGCTCGTTTCCATTTTTCGTGAAATTTCGCAAAAATTAGTCGGTTCATTTTTTTGTTTTTTCGTTGTCGTTAGTACTGGTTTGGGGAGGGGGTAGCGGGCTCCTGGAGGGAGCTGCAGGAGTCAGCCAGAGCCACAAGTGACGGACTGGCAGACTCTTTGCACCCGCTGTGTCTCACGTACTTGCATGTAGTGCAATGCAAGTAGATCTGGCTTAGGGTTAAGACGGCTTAGCGCAACGGCTAGGGTTAGGCTAGGTACGGGTGAGGTTAGGGTGAGTATTGGGGTGCACCTCTGGGTGCCTCTCTGACCCACTTAGAAGGACAGTGTACTGGCGTATGGGTTAGGCTTAGGGTTCGGGTTTGGGCTACGATTAGTGGGCTGTTTATGCCCGATTGGCACATCCCAGAAGTCTCTGTGGTCAACCTGGCCAAGTGGCCATGCGATTGGTGGAAAATTTGCATGGTCTACTCCCATGGGCAAGCCCATCGTTGCAAATGTGCAGGTGTAAAAAAATAAAATAAAATAAAATAAAATAAAATAAAATAAAATAAAATAAAATAAAATAAAATCAACGGAGACTTTTTTTTTGCAAGAAAAACCCACTGCTGCTACTGTAAAAATTCAAGCATTTAAAATAGCTAATTTTCGCATGTTTCTGTGGTGCTTTGGTGGGGTTTTGGGCAACGATTTCAAAAAAAATATTGCGGTCGCCATTTTGGATCCCCCGCACTGCATGGCAAATGGATGCGCCCTCCCAGCCTGGTACAGTCAGCAAAACCTGGCCATGCGATTGGTGGAATGGCTCCAAAACTTTGCATGGTCCACTACCAGCAGCACAGCAGTAGCAATAGCCAAGGAGAGGGGGGCGAGGAACCCCCCCCCCCAAATAAAACACCCTTCTGGCCTGGTAGGTGCCCTCAGACAGTTTTCGCCTACTTTTAGGGCCGGGAATCGTGTTTTTTTTAAACTTTTAAAAACTTTTTTTCTGTGCCGCTTGGCATTGCGCGATCGCCGCGATGCAAGTAACGAGCACAACAAATCAGACCAAATTGTTCGTTCGTCGGTTCGAGCTCGAATTCTGGTGGAGTAATTCCCGTTACCGTTTCTGTAGAGTAACGGATACGAGTAACGGAAACGGAAACGGGAATACCACTAAGTCGTGCCCATCTCTACTGAAGCCATGGAAAACAAACCTGTTCCCTCTTCAATATGACATCCTTTCAAATATTTAAACATAGCTATCATATCCCCCCCTCAGCCTTCTTTTTGAAAGGCTAAACATTCCCAGTTCGCTAAGCCATTCCTCATAAGACATTTCTTCCAGACCTTCAACCATCCCGGTTGTCCTCCTCTGCACCCGCTTGAGGTTGTCAACATCCCTTTTAAGCTGAGGTGCACAGAACTGGACACAGTACTCCAGGTGGGGTCTGACCAGAGCAGAATAGAGTGGTACTATCACTTTCCTTGAGCAGCATGAGCAGCACCGTCTGCTCTCTCATTCCTTCACAAGAGTAGACAGTCGAGCCACAAGAATTGTTGAAAGTGAGTGTGTAGATGTCAGTCTAAATAGTGACACTGCTCTCTGGAGGCTCCTAGAAGGGGATTCTTCAGAGCTTAGGGCAGCAGCTGCAGAACTTCTGGACAACTGGAGTTTTCTCAATACATCTGTTGCAAGAACCAGAGCTTAAAGTAGGAAAAAGGAAAGACTCATTCCCAAAATAAAAGAGCACAAATAATGTGACTGAGAGATACGTGCAGAGACAATCATGAAATGCAGACTTAATAGTATGGAATAGTTGGGAAATAAAGAAAATGAAACTCTGAAGTATAAGAAAGAGGAACTCACAAATGTGACTGTCTCTACTCACCATCCCACATGGTTGGATCTGCTCTGAAGGTTTTGTCTAAGGCTCTTGGAGGTCGTGTGATCCCAGAGGACCACTTCCTAACAAAGCTGATTTATCAGTGCTGCCATGTGTAGCCGCTTCCCACCAGGTAATAAGTCCTGTCTAGAGGGAAAGAGCAGGAAAGGAGAAGGAAAGAACAATTAATGAGAACTAGGAAACAGAGCTCCATAGCATTGTTCTGGTGGCATTGCTTTCTGCTGACCAGCTCTACAATGTCATGAACCTCAATTGTCTTAGGAGGGTGGCGTTGGGGAGCCATATTCACGATCTCATGTTATTCATTTGATATCTAACAAAGGTGGACATGGGCACACACACACACACACACACACACACACACACACACACACACACACACACACACACACACACACACACACACACACACACACACACACACACACAAATCAGAAACACTGTAGCATGGAGCTGTATTTACTATGGGGGTCCATAATAATTACTCCTTCTCTTTCAGTCTCTGTAACTCTGACTCTTGTGTTGCAGATTTTCTACTCAAAACGTTCTCCGTCGCGGTGCAAAATGTGTGAAGTACTCTTTAGTGGCAAGACAATTATCTGATTTTGCTAATAAATGAATGCACTAGTAGTCATTTTTAATTGAACAATTATAGGATATTGCACTGTCAGTTGATTATGGAAGTCATTTCATAAATGTCAAAAATCTCTTTAAATGAATTACAGAGCTCCAAAATAACTCCGGCAATCAGCCAGCAATAACACAATAATCTGTTTACCCTGTTGTCAGCGAGCTTTCACCAGCTTTCTTCTTTTTGGAGGGGGGGGTGTGGGCAACTGGGAAACGACTGAATCTTAAGGATTATACTCGAACTGAGACTACAGCAACCATCTCGGCTTTGATTAATAAAGATTTTGAGTGCTGTCAAGAGCTCTGCCGTGTATTGGTTAGTAAGAGGAAATGCAGGTTGTTTTCAAAAAGACTTCAATATCAGGACAGAATGTTTTGTGCGGGGAGAGGACCAATCTCATGGCAGACTACAGTGCCCCAGTTACAGTGGAATAAGGATAAAATCCTTACTAGTGGTGTCCAAACTTTGGCCCTCCAGATGTTTTGGACCACCACTCCCACAGTCCTTTGTCATTGGCAAGCTAGGCTTGGAATTCTGGGAGTGCTGGTCCAAAACATCTGGAGGACCAAAGTTTGGACACCCCTGCTAGGCCAACCTTCTCTTGGGGCACACAATGCCAAGAATGTGGGCGTCCCTGTTGACATTACTGAAGCATCTCTTGCCATCCACCACTGGCACCATCCTTCACTGAGAGTTGAGGTGCTGCTAATGCCACAGGCTTGACCCCACATCCACTTTTTTCACTGTATAGTATTGTCCACAGTGAAGGATGTTGCTCTGGTGCATTATAGGCAACTGTTACAGAAGCAAAGATGTCCAGTGCTACCACCACAGGTCTTCCTCTCCCTTTTATCCTCCAGTAGACCCTGATTGCCTACTGTAGATTGTCTATAGATTGTCTGTAGATTGTAGATTGATGATTGTCTTGTCTACACAAGCATCCCATGCTTCAGGACTCGTAGTAACAATGGGCTCAAGCTACAGCAAGCCAGATTAAGGCTCAATATCAGAGGAGGGAGTTGTTAAGTGTTAGAGTAGTACAACAATGGAAACAATTGCCCCAGGAGGTGGTAAGCACTCTAGAGCTGGAAGCATTCAAGAGAAAATTGGACCACCATCTGTAAGATCTGCTTTGATTAACTGCATTGACCAGGGAGTTGGACCATCCGAAATCAGGCGAGATGGGATGTGCTTATGGCTTCAATCAGATCCAGTGTGGCTCTTAGGAATTACAGTGGCCAGCTATTTTCCCCCTAAAAGGCTCTTTATCTTTAACACCTTTTTGGCAAGTAGATACAACATGGAATAGTTGAACTTATTAAATCTGGCCTGAACAAATGAGAGAGAAATTTGTATCCATATTTGCAAAATGTATGGACGTTCACATATTTATTCATATTTTGGATGATTTTTTAAAATAAAAATCCATACATGGGGGGGATGTTATCTCAGACCTAGTGAAAATATCAGAAATATGCTGCTTGCAAGGAGACGAGGAAATGTGTCGGGAGCGAGAGTTCTCTTCTCACCATGGAGAACATGTGGGTCAGTAGCAGCCTTGCATCCCTATAACATCTAGTTAAGCAACGAGAAGGCCAGTCAATCACATGATAAGGCTGGGCAACGAAACCATTTAAAGCAGAGTTTCTCTTTGAAGCAACAGATTTCAAGTGGCATTACCCCAATCCATCTGCTATGTACAATCATAAATCAATATTCCATTAAATAATCAGAAAACCAAGAAAGCAAAGAGATGTAGAAGGACTTGTGGGGTGGGGTGGGGGTGGGATGTTTGCAATCACTGTGAAAGCAAGGGCTGCCTACAACCCCTTTGCAACTATAATGATTGTTTCTTTAATTATCTTCCTCTGTTTCTAAGGACAAGCTTCCAGAATTCTTGGCTGAAGTTCATAATTTACATTCAGATAATGATAATTAAAGAAATCCGGTGCAAAGTCACCAGATGGAAGATAATGCTTAATTTGTGGTTGCTACTGCAGAGCATTTAATCACATGTTGTTTCAGACTTTCAGTGAGCATTTCTCTCTATACAATTCTCTAATATGCAGCACTCATTTTGATCATCCAGAAGCACCGCATTTTATTTTCCCTGTTGTTTGCAATCTTAGGCCTACTGCTACGAGAGCACTGGAATCGATTGGGTGCTGATAACATGGAAGCACTAAAATCACAGTAATAGAACTAAAATCACAGTAATAGAAGATGGAAACCCATCCATAGCATGGCCCAACCTCCTATGCCTTTCATAGCAGGAAAGTAATGATGCTCCTCAGTCAAACAGGGGTGCCACCTTCACATGCCAAGGTCCTATTAACACACCCCCTTAGCCTTACAAAAAGAAGATATGATAGCTATGTTTAAATATTTGAAAGGATGTCACATTGAAGAAGGGACTGTATTTCCCATGGCTTCAGAGACTAGGACTCGGTGCAATGGTCTCAAACTACAGGAAAAGAGATTCCATTTGAACATTAGGAAGATCTTCATGACGGTTAGAGCTGTCCAGCAGTGGAATATGCTGCTACGGAGGGTGGTGGACTCTCCTTCTTTGGAGGTTTTTAAGCAGAGGCTGGATGGCCATCTGTCGGGAGTCCTGTGACGAGCAGGGGGTTGGACTAGATGGCCCTTGAGGTCTCTTCCAACTCTATGATTCTATGATTTTATGATCCTCAGCTACACACCCATGTATCCACTGATGAGATGTGGACACCAGAGAGAACGGAAGAAGGGAAGCAACAATGATAGAAGCAGAAGTCCATACAACAGCATTACAGGCTAACGAACCCCAGTATTCTCCATTCTTGAGGCAGTTGCTTCAGTGTACCTAATGGTAGGGCCAGTCCTGGCCTGAGAGATACAATGTGTGGTACCAATCAGGAAAGAGACCACTGAGCCCCAGAGGATACCAGATTGGCTAAGCAAAATTGTCAAGGAAGTTTTGTCCAGATAAGAACAGAGGTATTTGGACCAGTCGCTTTTTAAAAAAAATCTGATCTTAAATCACATAGAATTCTTCATTTCACGGATACAGTGGACAATATGCCTTGGGAAGGGTTGATCAAGAGAGGCATCCTGAAGTCAGAGTGAACAGTTCATAGGAGCAAGGGCCAAACCAAGCAGGGACCAGCTTAGCCTCAAACTGTGTGTGTGAGAGATAGACACTCCTTGCCCCTTATCATGAGCTGGCTACAATCGTTCATCTGAGCAGCGTATGTTAAAAAAGAAAGAAGAAAAAATTCAGTCGTCACAAGAAACATATACAGTAGGACACCCATATCCACTGATTCAGTTATCCACGGTTGGCAGAGGAAAAATAAATAAATAACTCAGCCGCCACAAAGCAAGCTACTATCACAAAGAGCAGCTGTAAAGCAAGCTACTGTCATAAAAAACAGCAACCGTAAAGCAAGCTACCGTCACAAACAGCAGCTGTAAAGTGAGCTACTGTTGCAAAACAGCAGCTGTAAGGCAAGTTACTATCACAAAATAGCAGTTTTGGGGATATTTTTGCGTTCTCTCTTATCCACGGTTTTCATTATCCACGGGAAGGCTTGGAACCAATCCCCAGTGGATACTGGGGTCTTTCTGTAAGTAGAAACCTTATTCTATGGTACAAAGTCACTTGGAATTAATTTATGCACAATTACTTGATCTCAGAAAGGATATTTTAAAAAACTGAGTGTGGGGCATAGTGGTGGGGTAAGGTGACTCAAGTATCCAGATGCTGCAACAGTTCCTTTGTGAGAAAAGATTACAACTTTCAGGGGTGGAGTTTAGTGTAGAAGAAAGCGGAATAAAGAAGACATGTATAAAGATTGTACATAGTATGGAACACCCTTTTCCTTCTCCTTAATTATACATGAGTATACCCAGTGTGGTAAGTAGGTTCTCAGATGTTCTTGGAACATAATATCCAGAAATCCAGGCCAGCACAACTAGTGGCCATAGAGAACAACTCTTTCAACAGGTGGGGGATTTGGGCACAATCTGTCTCCCATTTATTATGCTACCCTTTCATCGATCCCAAGACAAATCAGAATCACTTTACACCTCCACCAGGAAGGCCACTGCTAATGACCCATACTTGATGGGTGTTGTGAACGGTTTCATAGGTGTGACTTTCAGATGTCCCAGGCCACTGTCCATCTACCAGCCTGTTCAAAACAGGGTGGGGTGAAACCAAGGTGAAAAAATAAATTGGAAGCTTCCCACCAACTTATCTCAGTCTGAAGAACCTACTTGGATGCAAAGCATTTCAATCCCACAAGAAAGGAAGTCCAGTTGCCATGATTCAACTGACAGATAACCTCACCTGGGTGACTAAGAATCTTCACAGACATATAGGAAACCATATGTTGAACTAGAAGCATCTTTAATCTTATTCAGCAGGACGTTTCCTACATTCTGGGATTTAAACCAACTTTATAAAAGAAGGATACAGCTGAGGTCTGATTTTGACTGCGATTTAAATTATCACATAATATTTCATGTAGATATCTCATTAGAAATGAGAAGCTTTGTCAGGTTGGCTAAGGATGTGAAAACAGCCAAAGGAGCTCAGAGATACAAGCGGTTGATAGAAGAGTGCAAAAAAATCTCAGTTGAGATAGCAGAACTGGGAAGAACAGGGAAGAACGGTGGGTTGATAAGGAGAAAGTTTGAAGGAAAGGGCTAAGAGTGATCTGGTGTGATCTCCTGAAGTTGAAAGGCCATTGGCTTCTATGGAGACAACAGATGAGAGAGAATAATAGTAGGATTCCTTGACTTGAGCACATTCATTTGATCCTTGTGTGGAGGATATATATTTAGGACACCCTAAAAACCATGGGCTATTCTTTCAGCCTCAGTGTGTGTGTGTGTGTGTGTGTGTGTGTGTGTGTGTTGTGTCATTACAGTCGTGACCAACTCTTTGTGACCCCATGTCCATGGAGCTTTCTTGGCAGGAATATTGGAGTGGTTTGCCAGTTCCTACTCCAGGCACCTACAGCACCTGGTATTCCCTGGTGGTCACCCATCCAAGTACTAACCAGGGCCGACCCTGCTTAGCTTCCGAAATCGGGTGAGATCAGATGTGCTTAGGGCATCTAGGCAGCTTCCAGCCTCAGTACCTTCTAGTAACTGTATCATTCCCTCTCATGAAACAAGAAGGGACCAGAAACTCAGAGAAACAAGAGACAACCTTGCTCCTCACAATTCAAGGTGTATCAGAACCAAGAGTAGTCAGTTGATTTGGATATCTGGAGCAGAAACCTCCAGATTAGAGATGGGCATAAACCACAATCCAGAGGTTTGTGTTGGCTCCTATGCATGGTACTACAGGTGCTATGCATTCCCTTCCCCCCCACCTCCCTGGACAATGACCCCCTCACCAGTCAGAGCGCGCAGCTCTCCTCCTCCTCTTCAGCTGTTTGGCCTGTCCCTGGCAAAAGCACAGGTTTGCCTGTCCTGTCTCCTTGTCTGAGCGGATGAACAGCCAGCGAGGTGGGACAGGAAAGCTCGGACTCCTGTTGGAGACTAGTGGCGGAAACAGTGGGGGAAAGGGAACACTCAGCATGCAGGGCCGGCGCTTCCATTAAGGCGAACTAGGCAGCTGCCTAGAGCACCAAAATGGAGAGGGTGCTGGCCAGCCCGCCGACCCCCCGCCAAACCCTGCCGCCGCCGCCGCCCCGTTCACTTTGCAGCAGCGATGATGAGAACATTCCTCATGCCGACACCCAGCTGCCTGCCTCTGCTTGTGCCCTGCCAGGCTGCCACGGACGGCGCGGGGGGCTGCCACTTCCGTGAAGAAGCAGGAGGTTCTGGAGCCGCTGGAGCAGCCATTGCAGGGAGGGAGGGGGAGGGAGCAAGGGAGGGGCCTATCTCAGTGCCCTGGCAATGCCATCGGGCTGTGCCCGAGCATATG